>OZ029921.1:25975229-26610229 GCA_964023275.1 Norana najaformis
GCGCTAAATCATCGATTGCCAGGACATTCAACGACTCCATCTGTCTGCACAACACAAGTACCTCTCTTCGTATCTCTCTCTCTCTTTTCCTCTCTGTCTGTCTTTCTCTCTCTCTCTCTGTCTCTTTCTGTGTGTCTCTGTCTCTGTCTTTCTCTTTCCCTCTTTCTTTTTTCTCTTTCTCCTGTTTGTCTCCAAAGGAAACTTCTCAATCGATATTAAGAGCTTCTGTCTTGCTTTTGGTCGACCGAATCGACTTCGGTTCACAAGCGAGGGCGCCTAATGGACCAACAATTTATTTAGGGTAGCACACAAAGCTCAGGGGTAACTACTGCAGGATTCGTATTAATACTCTTACTCAGAAAAAGAGGAAGAAGTCAATTTTAATAATAGAATGCAAGGAAAAGTAATTAGTAATCACTTTAATTCTGTAATCCGTTACCTTTAAGGACATCATTAAATTCTACGAACTAATCAAACTATTTCCATTCATCTATTCCTCCCCTCCCTTCCTCCCTCCCTCCTTAGCTTCCTCACTTCCTCCCTCTATCCATCCTTTTAACATCGATTTGTCCATTAGGTGCCGGCTTTAGCCAGTTCTACACCGCAGATCAGTTTAATGGCTGAAATTGTATTGGCTCTTATTGTTTGACGCTGACTGAGTAATGACGTTATTGTATCTGAAAGTGTAGGAGGTATGAACACAAGAAAGTGCACAACTGTGTCGTATTGTATCGTAATCGTAATCTGGAGATTTCTACAGCGCCCAACGAAAGCTAAGCAGCGGGAACCAGCTTATTCACAGGCGCTCAGACAAAACAAAGTGGATAGGCGAAAGGGTTCGGTTCCAGGTCAAGATCCAGGAGTCATTGTAATCGTATTGTATGCATGTAAGAAGCAGGAGACTCCTTCTGCAAGCAACCATCGAATGATGACTAGTACGTTACGACAATGGTGCTATAGAAGTTCCAGATTAGATTAGATTGGATGTGTGCACCTTAAGATAGGAAGAGAACGAACTATTGTATCGCAGTGCATCGTACTGAGTTTAATAAAATTCCATTGACTTGCAATGTGTTCTTACATAGCATTGCATTGTAATGTATTTTATTGCTGTATTATATTGTAATGTATTGCATATGAAGTTAGAAGTCAAAGTTTGCTGATGAGTTTGTCAGGGCCACATTGTAAGTAGTATCGCTTTGCTGCGCCCACATGGACTGTTGACTGTTTTCCGGTCGGTGGCTTCCTGTGCGCATGCGCGGTTTCCTTGGTAACGAGGCTGGAGTTCGTGTCGACCGGGATTTAATCGGGGCTTTGCGTACCTATTGGAAAGTGAAAATCGGCTGCCACTGCTTGGGATTTAATCCGAATTTGTATAGCGCGTTTTGGGAGTTGCACAGCTGTCAAATTCTTCGCTGGCGTGATTGGGAATCCTTGGTCGCAGACCTCGTAGACGAACTGTACAGCACGACATCTGTCGTCGTTAATATGTGATGATGGATCGAGAAAGAGAGAGAGAGTGAGAGAGAGACAGACACAGAGACAGACAGGGACAGAGGAGACTAAGACTGTCCACTCTGAGTTGATCGATTAACTGCTGTTGGCGCTTAGTCGCGAGGGTTTCTCCACCAGGGTCATTTCAGAACAAGGGCTGCAGTCCAAGAGATACAAATCTCTGAAATATTGTCACGATCGATATTATTTATTTATTTATTTGGTTATATATTTAAAGCACTTGTTACGTGCGGAATGTCAGTACACTTGAATCTGAGGCGTGGATGTATGTTCGCTAGGGGTCAAGATGGAATCATTCAAAAGCCAGGATGAAGTAGTGAGTCTTAACCAGTGATAGCGAGTTTGCATGTGGGGCTTTTGTGGATAGACGAATCCAAATGCGAGGAGAACAGTAGTTAAAGGCACGTGATCCTACAATTGTCTCGAACCTAGGTTCCTTCAACAAACCAGTATCAGAAGAACATGATAGTCTAAGAGGGCGATATGGAGTTAGCAATGTATTAAGATATGATGGAAGGCCAGTGTTCTGAGCCTTAAAGGTCAAGCATGCAATCTTAAACTTAATACGCCATTCAACAGGAAGCCAGTGAAGTTCACGAAGGCGATCTAATGCGCTTGGTGAAGACGAAAATGCGAACCGACGTTCTCGTGGACAGAAACGCCGCGATGTGCGCTTTTACCGAGGTAGCTATAAACAGACTTTCTTTCTGTAGGTAAAGCTCTCGATGTTTACATCAACATTAACGTCAATGACATCAGCTCGATCAGCGAAGTCAGAATGGTGAGTAAGCATTGGGATACATCAAGAAATGAGATGTGTTAACATTTATCTCCTAATTAACATTGAATTTATTGACATCGCCTCGGTCAGTGAAGCCAGAATGGTTAGTTAGCATTATGTAACTATGTGTAATGTAATGTAAATTATCGCTTCTTCGTGTCTTCTAACTTCTCTGTCTTTAGTAGACATTCTTTATCCACATCTACCTGCGCTAACTGTTTTTCTCCTTCGTTCTCTTGACCAGAGACATTGGAGCCATACTTTACAGATGCTTCAGAACCTCAGTATCATCATCATCATCATCAGTATCAACATCATCGCCATCAGCATCAGCATCAGCAGCATGAGCATCAACAATAACAGCATTGTTCTCAATGTCGTCATCATCAACAATAACAACAAGAACATATTGTCATCATTACATGGTCATCATTGTCATCATCAGTCATTGTAATCATCATCTTCGTCGTCGACGTAGTCATCGTCATTGATCAACAACATCGTCACTATCATTATCATTTTCATCATCTCTGTTACCATCATCATCTGCTTAACGATCAGTTAATAACTGATTAATAATATTCTAAATGGATTTGTATAGACGACATGAAATCTTGCATGATGGGTTATCTGGAAATTTCCTTTGGTAAGATTCAGAAGATGAGAAAACTGTTGTACTGTAGGACTATTCGATGACGTTGTACCTGCGTCAGGTGTGGAAGGATGAGCGCCTAGACTTCACGAAGTACAACCACGATCGCAAGTAGGACTTACAAGTCTAGCTACTTAGGATCCCACTTTTGAAACCAATTGAATAAGATGTTACTATGCAGGGTTGTTGTTGCTGCTGACAATGATGAGATGATGACGACAATGAAAGAGGATGATAATGAAAGAGGAGGAGGAGGAGGAGGAGCATGATGATGATGACGACGATGTGTGATAAGGACGACAACGACGACGATGACAACGAAGACGCTGATTAATGCGACAATTAATTCTATAATCCTTTCAGTATTATATTCTATATTCTGGAACAGGTTTCCATGCAACCTGAGAAATGAGCTTCTCTTTTCTCTGTCTGTATTTCTCTGTCTGTATTTCTCTGTCTGTATTTCTCTGTCTGTATTTCTCTGTCTGTATTTCTCTGTCTCTATTTCTCTGTCTCTATTTGTCTCTATTTCTCTGTCTCTATTTCTCTGTCTCTATTTCTCTGTCTCTATTTCTCTGTCTCTATTTCTCTGTCTCTATTTATCTGTCTCTATTTCTCTGTCTCTATTTCTCTGTCTCTATTTCTCTGTCTCTATTTCTCTGTCTCTATTTCTCTGTCTCTATTTCTCTGTCTCTATTTCTCTGTCTCTATTTCTCTGTCTCTATTTCTCTGTCTCTATTTCTCTGTCTCTATTTCGCCAGCAGTTGAAGACCATTCTATTCGATCGTGGTCTGGTGTTGTCAGTTTGGGAACATCTCTAAGAGTTTTCATGAAGTCGTGCTATAAAACTGTGCACTTACGATTTTACGATTACGACACTAGCACTGGTAGTGCGGCACCTTGGTCTATCGGTAACGCGTTTGGTAAATGATCATTCGGTTGCGGGTTCGACTCCGTGTATCGACCCTGGGCAAGTTGTTTGCGCAGACCGTGCCTCTGTCACCAAGCAGTATAATTTGGTACCTGCGTAAGCTGGGAAGTAAACGGCAAGTCCTGCGATGCACTGGCCCTGTGTCCAGGACCTTGGGATTCGTCCATTGCCGGCTCAAGAGCCTAAGGGAAAGAAAATGAGCCCATCCCTACGTGTCACGTGTCGAATTGTGGGATATGGGATACTTTGCTTTACTAGCTATTGCTGGCCCTGCTTCCTGGAATGACTTACCTGCCGATCTTCGACAGAAGCTTCTCTCCCTCTTCCCCTCCCTCTTCCGTAAGCGCTTTAAGACCGTATTATTCCCCATGGGATGGCCCGGGAGCGCCTCTGATGAGGCTACCTTGAAGCGGCGCTTTATAAATTTACGATTACGATTACGATTGGTAATTCGCCAATCGGTAGAGCACTCTAAATCGAGGCTCACAGGGCTCTGTGTGTTTGTGCTGGTTGCCCATTAGCAGCATAACTCTGAACCACAACCAGTTCGATCGGCTCTGGACTCCCGATGTCTTCATTCGCAACCTGAAGGCCGGCATCTTTCACACGATCACCGTACCCAACCGACTGATCCGTCTGTCACGAGATGGCAGCATCCTCTACAGCCAGAGGCTGGCCTTGACCTTGGCCTGCGATATGATCCTTGATAAGTATCCGATGGACAGCCAGATGTGCTATATTGAGTTCGGCAGCTGTGAGTTGTCATCGTCGTCGTCATCATCATCGTCGTCATAATTGTCATCATCATCATCATCATCATCATCATCATCATCATCATCATCATCATCATCATCATCATCATCATCATCATCATCATCATCATCATTGTAATTATAGTCATCATTAACATCACTGCCACCATCATCATGACCGTCATCATCATCATTGTCGTCATTGTTATCATTGTCATTGTAATTATTGTCATGGTCATTGTAGTCGTCGTCATTATCATCATCATTATCGACATCGTCGTCATCGTCGTCATCATCATCGTCGTTGTTATCGTTACGATCATCATTGCCTTCATTATCATCATCATCTTCACCATTGTCGTCGTTATCATCATCATCACCACCACCACCACCACCACCACCATCATCGTCATATTCATCGAAATTGGATATTTCTATATGTAATTAGAGATAAGTGTTATATATATATATATATATAGCGCTTAAGTTACTTCCATTGTAGCTGTAGTTGAATGTAATGGAGATTTATGTGCCGCCATTACGGTTAACTTACGTCGCCTCATCCCTGTAATGCAAGGCACCGCAGAAATTTATTAGGCGCCAAAGTAGCAACGCGGTGAAATCTAGCGACAGGTCTCCTCAGCTGCTGAATCCCGGTGATGCGACATCTCATGGACTTTGGCCAAGGACGCCTACTCCTCGCGAAATCAGAGGAAATGATGGGAAATGGAAAGAAAACACCAGAGCCGTTAAAAATCGCTTTGCATCCGCTCAAAATATCACGAAGCACAGATCAGCGCCGTCCTAATGCTTTCGCCCCAATTTGCGGCCACTGTATACACGTCGCCCCCGAGGGAGTTCGATAGATGTCGACCTTGTTAGAGCATTTACTGACCTCTCCAGGGGCTGAGCTTAAACTCCAGTCGATCAGTCTGCCATTATAAGCATACAAGGCCCCTTGGAACGAATGAAAAAACGACTGAACGAATGGACGAAAAAACGAACAAACGCACGAACGAGCTTATGAACGATGAACTTACGAACAAATGAACGAACGATAGAACCAACGAAGGAATAAAAACTAATAAGCAAACGAAGAAGTAAGCGAACGAATTAGCAGAGGAACGTCCGAATGAACGAACAAAGGAATGAAAAACAAACGAATTAATTATTGAACAAATTAACGAATAAACGAATGAATGAACAGAGAAACGAGCGAATGACCGAAGAAGCGAACAAATGTGTCAGTAAATCCGTTAAGAGGCCGAAATTAATTTTATTTCGTAGACCATTTGCGCTCTAAATCTGCAGGGTTCGCCCAATCTGGGCTCCAATCTGGGCTCCAATCTGGGCTCCAATCTGGGCTCCAATCTGGGCTCCAATCTGTGCTCCAATCTGGGCTCCAATCTGGGCTCCAATCTGGGCTCCAATCTGGGCTCCAATCTGTGCTCCAATCTGGGCTTCAATCTGGGCTTCAATCTGGGCTCCAAATCTAGGCTCCAATCTGTGTTCCACTATACAATTAAATTCGCTAACATAAAGACATTGCAACGACTTCTTTACATTTCCGACTCAACACTTGCCCTTTGCCCCAGCCTTTACCGCCTGCCTTTACATCGCCTGCCTCTACCATCTGCCTTTATCACCTTCCTTTACCTCCTGCCCTTATACCACCTGCCTTTACCTCCTGCCTTTATACCACTTGCCTTTATCTCCTGCCTTTATACCGCCTGCCTTTACCGCCTGCCTTTATACCACCTGCCTCTATACCACCTGTCTTTACCTCCTGCCTTTATACCAGTTGCCTTTACCTCCTGCCTTTATACCACCTGCCTTTACCGCCTGCCTTTATACCCCCTGCCTTTACCTTCTGCCTCTATGCCACTTGCCTCTACGTCCTGGCTTTATACCACCTGCCTTTACCACCTTCCTTTTGCCACCTGTCTTTAACATTAAGCGCTCACAAGCGACCATTATTCCACTTCAGCATATCGTCTTTGTTGCTTCTATGTTGTCCACACGATGCAACATTTGATGTGAGTTTGTCATGGTGGTTGTTGTTGCTGTTGCTAGACGCCTATACAACAGAGGACCTTGTGTTCCACTGGAGGACTGATGCTCCAGCGATGGAGATGAATCACGATATCAGCCTCCCGGAATATGTCATCTCCAACGTTTCACACGTCGTCTGCACCAAGAATTTCAACAGCACCGGTTGGTACCGTAATAATCGTAATCGTAATCTCGAGATTTCTTAAGCGCTGCTTAAGAGCTAAGCGCAAGGCACCAGCTTATTCACGAGCGTTACGTCAAGTCAGTGGGGTTGTCCAAAGATGCCGTGTCAAGAACCAAGTCCGGTTGCCAGAAGACCAGAGAGAGAAGGGGGAGAGGAGCTGTTAGAGTGAGTTGTGTTTATGTTCGAGATCTATAAGAAAACAAATAAGATAAAACGGAATAAATATCTTCTCGTATGTCTCGCGAATTCGAATTTTCTCGTCTTTAACCCTATCACTGCCAACAGTGATAAAACTGCCGTACTTTTGAATTATTTAGAATTATTGCACTTTTTGAATTATTTAGAATTATTGTACTTATTTATAATTTAGAGTTACTGTACTTTTATTCCATTAAGCCAAATCTGTCAACCTGTGTGATTTACGGAAAGACAAAGTAAGACATGGTAAAGTAAGGTAAAGTAATTGAAGGCAATATGAGCGAAGGTAAGAAAACATTTGAGTAAGTAAGATAAAACGAAGGAATGGAAGAAAGGGAAGGGAATGGAAGGCAAAAGAAGGAAGAGGAAGAGGAGGGATAAGGTAATCTATCGTCTCTATCGGAATAATGTAGTTCGTTTTGATTCGACGGAAGCCATTACACTTGATATTAGCAAAGGCAGCTGCTGAACCAGTGCGCAATGACCCCTCTATACCAGCATCCCTGTCATTTGTGTATACATGCGTGGATTTACTTGTATATGTATATATGTATATATATGTAAGTACGTAAGTATGCATCAGTGTATGTATGTATGTATATATAAGTATGTAAGTATGGATCTGTGTGTATATATGTATGTATGTATGCATATATATAAGAATGTAAGTATGGAACTGTGTGTATGTATAAATGTATGTTTGTATTTATGTATGTATGTATGTATGCATATATATACATATGTAAGTATGCATCTGTGTGTATGTATGTATGTATGTGTGTATGTATATACGTATGTATATATAAGTATGTAAGTATGCATCTGTGTGTAGGCATGTATGTATGAAACTGAGGCGCGTTTAGTCAGTCGTCAGATGATAATGCATTTCGACATCTAGGTGTTTGAAAGCCAGTGAGAATCAGTGAGTTTTTCGAGTTTATTAACACATACTTTTGCCATACTGTTATTGCTACTGCATACTGAGCTTCCATGATTTCAATGAAAAACATCTGGCGTACTACTGCAACTGAAGGCCCTTCGCAGCCTCTTGTATTCTTCCATTCCACCCTACGACCTTTAACAATCCCTGGACCCGATCGACGCAGCATAAGGTCCACCTTCAACGCGTGCCTGGTTCAATGGGGGCCCAATTCTCGCCCCCGGGCCAGAGGGAAGTTCAGTCAATCGGCGGAGAAGCCAGAGGACGATCGGATAAAAGATTCGGCGGTTGGCCGAGTCATCGAGAGACTCTTACGAAGCCAATTTCTACTCGTCCATTCCTGTCGAAAGATGTCGCCAGGCTTTCTGCCAGAAGCGAGACAGAAGGCACTCAGAGAACGGATCGGCCACAACAAGTAGCAAGGCACAACTAAGTAATGAGATGGACGACAGAGGCAGAGAGGGAGACAGAGAGACAGAGATATACAGACAGAGAGAGAGACTGACAGAAAGACATACAGAGACAGAGAGAGACAGACGGATTAGCAGACATAGAGGCATGAAATTAAACAGACAGACTGGTGGACAGAGGCAGAAGAAAGAGACAAGAGAAGATAGACGAGAAAAAGATGAAGAAATGATGATGACTACGACGATGATGGTGAAGATGACGATTATGATGATGATGATGACGACGATGACGATGATGACGATGATGATGATGGTGGTGGTGATGATGATGATGATGATGATGATAATTATGACACACCTTGTAGGTCTTTTAGACAGTTATTTTCCGTGCCTTTAGATGTTACCAAAAGGCGCTATATAAATATTCACATGTGTACTTATATACTTGCATCCATACATACATATATACATACATACTGTATATACATAGCAGACAGACAGACATGCAGACAGATAGACATACACATTCATTACTCCATTGTTTATTACTCCAATCCCAAACACCACCCACCGTAGCTGCCACGCTCTCTCTGCATGATTTTTAGATCTTGACTTGTAACAGAGCCCGTTTTGCTTGTCGATTTTGTTTTGACTGCGCGCCTGTGAATAAGCTCGTCTCCATGACGTGGCTTTTGTTGGACGCTGTAGAAATCTCGAGATTACGATTACATCATCATCATTACAGCGCCCTTTCTTCGGCCTCGGCTGTGCTACGGCGCTATATAAATTGTCATTATTATTATTATTATTATTATTATTATTATTATTATTATTATTATTATTATTATTATTATTATTATTATTATCATTATTATTATTATTATTATTATTATTATTATTATTATTATTATTATTATTACAACTACCACCACTATTACTACTACTACTACTACTACTACTACTACTAATATTAATATTATTATTATTAATATTATTATTATTATTATGAGAAACAATTGTTTTTTTACAGGTAGCTTTCCCTGCCTGAAGGCCTACATTCACCTGAACCGTCGCCTTCGGGCCTACATCCTGACAACCTACCTTCCCAGCTTCCTCGTCGTTCTGCTCTCCTGGCTGTCCTTCTGGATCGACATGGAATCGGCTCCGGCACGGACCTCCCTCAGCATCCTCACGGTCCTGACGATCACGACGCAGAGCTCGGGTCTTCTACGGAGCATGCCCGCCGGGTCCTTCACGAAGGCCATCGATGTCTGGATGGCCACCTGTCTCGTCTTCGTCTTCGGCGCATTCATCGAGTACTCCATCGTCAACACCCTCGCCCGCCGAGAGAAGGCCAAGTCGACGGCGGCAGCAGCCAGGAAGCAGCAGCAGCAACTGCAGGCACCTGTCAGTCCAGTCATCTGTCGATGCCCAGCATCTTCACAGGTTGGTCGTTCTTTGTTGGAGTGAAACGATGAACGAATGAATGAATGAATGAACGAACGACTGAAAGAATGAACGAACAAACAAATGAATCCATCCATCCCTCCAACCAACCATCCTTCCATCCATCCGTCGGTCGGTCGGTCCGTCCGTCTGTCCATCCACCCAACCATCCACATGCCCATCCATGAATCCATGAATCCATGAATCCATCCATCCATTCATTCATTCATACACTCATTCATTCATTCATTCATTCACTCATTCATCCACCTTTCCTTTCATCAGTCTATCCAAATTTCCGTCCAATCGAATCTAAAGAATTGAGTAGCACGATCTCACCTCACAAGGCAACGATCGATGGTCGCTTCAAGTGAAACGAGTCAGAAATCGTAATCCGAGCAGAAGTCCAGTTGAAATGCAATCGTTCAGTGAAACCGGAAGTCGGTCTTCGATCCTGGGATTCTGAATATGGTGTCAACTGAATCCGTCGCTTGGGCTGTACGTGTGTGCAGGAGCCCGTAAGTGGCGGCATTTCTAGTTACATGAGCATTGTTTGTTACTGATAAACGTTTGTTCAAATGAACTTTAAGACCATTTAGGTAGCGCTTTTATTAGGTATGGCGCTATATACAATGTCCAGATGACTAAGTAACTGATAAACTAAGTAACTGATAAACTAAGTAACTGATAAACTAAGTAACTGATAAACTAAGTAACTGATAAACTAAGTAGTTGACTGCGGTGGGTAGGCAAGTCGAAACAGATGAGTTAAGTTGAGAGAATTTGTGTCTCTGTAGGAGAGGATGTCTCTGACAAACGGGTGGAATGAAGAGAACCTCACTTCCGCCCTCCAGCTGTCAGTCTGCGTCTGCAAGAAGACGGAATCCGGAAAGAGCGGCCGAGCAAAGAAGAACCTCGACGACGTGGAGGACGAGGGAAACCGGAAGAAGACCTTCTGGAAGGAACTGTGCCAGAACAAGGCGATCATGGTTGAGGTCATCTCAAGAGCACTCTTCCCGCTGCTCTTCCTCGTCTTCAACCTCGTCTACTGGCCAATGTACCTCTGGTGAGCACTAAGAGGTCACGACGAGGTCACTGACCCCTCGCCGGCCAAGACAGCAAGACATCCTATCACGTTATCCGGGTTAAGACCGCGTTATGCTGTTTAATCTTCCACAGCCTGAATTGCTTCATCGACCAGAACGACATTCCTCTTGTTCACGGTAACCTGGAAACGAACGGCCAGTCCAGAAAACGTTTCACGCTGATTGACTCTTAATGATGTTAGAGTGTAATTTATATAGCGCTCGGTTGCGGTTAAGGCTCTGGAGTTTTTCACTTGAGGAAGTGGATGCGTATTGGTTGGTTGTGTTGGTACTATGACCGATTGGTCAACAACTGATTTCACAGGTAAAGGACCGAGCTGAAGGATCGATTTACGGGATATGACAGACAGACTGATGGAGGTATGCATGGATTACCAATTAATTTATTGATGTATGTACGTATGTATCTGGCAATTCATATAGCGCCTTTTAGGCACCTGATAAGGCGATAAACTATGGTCATCTGACATGGTGTGATATACTTCCATCCGTAAGCCCATGTTCGCTGTTTACACGCGGAAGCACCACCGGTTGGATGAATGAAATTACGCAGGGTTTGTTAAAGAGCACTGGTTCTCAAAGTGTGGCCTGCGGACCACCTGGGGTACGCGAGCGTGAGACAGGCGAGTTACCCAACGTTGCTACAAAGTCCTTCCATCTGTACAACATAACAATGTGTTCACACAGTTCGATAAATAGCATTCTAGCCTGTTTCTCACACTGTATTTATTTTATGGCTTTGGCGACGTCACTGTCATATTTGTTCATTTTTGATAAAAATCCTTGGGTTGGAGGACACAGAAGGTCCGCCGTAAGTTTGACCCCGGTAAAATAGTCTCCGGGGCTAAAACTTTGAGAATCACTGCTATAAAGGGATTGTCGCGCGGTAGGTGACAAGAACAGTTCTTCAGTTCATGGGCGGCTCGTGACCGCGGATAATTAAAAGGGGCCAGCCAGCATTAGTTTGGACCTTAAACCGTATAATTAAGAGATTGTGGTTGGGATTCTGCTGTACCATCCATGTCATGAAGCATAGAAAACACAGGTCAATCGAAAATTGATACAAAGTAGAACTGAATAATTAAAACTTATCTGACAGTGAAGAAAAAGAGACAAACTAGTCGGAAAAAATGAAATTTTAAGAATAGAATCGATGATTGAATTGTTCAAACGACAAGATTTACGTAAAATGCGACAAGAAATGTAAAATTAACGCAGAGACAGAAAGAGAGACAGTGAAACAGGGAGAGATAGTCACCCAAACACTGCACCCCATTAAACCGCATAACATATGTTACACATTCACATCACAATTTCTCAGTAAGCCACAACGCTTTTTATATCTTGTTCTGACGTGCTTCATGTAGGTAATATTGATTACATTCTAATCTGCCGACTTCTATAGCGCCCAGATGTCCTGATGTGTGGGCATTAGAACGTCATGGATTGGGCTGGTTTGAAGCAGTGATTAAGGTTTGCAATGCACCAAGTTCAAATCCCGTTCAAAACAGACTTTTCTAATTTAAAAGTAATTTCTATTCAACTGCATTCACGAGTGTATATGGTTAATAAACAGACAGTCCCAAAAAATGGTAATTGGTAAAAATAAACATTAATTAAGCACATATATGTTTACAAAACATTGTTACATTTAAATTGCAATTACAAACTATACATGAATTCTCTGTAATGTAAGCCGATGTAACCAGATGTTGAAATAGCGCATTTCTAGAGCACATATGTACATGAATATTGGTTCACAGTCTGTTACCAAAATAAACAGTGCAATAAATAAACACATTTTTCGCTGACGATTTGTAAACATTATATTGCTGTTCTGTATGAAGTAAACAGTTGTCCTTTCATTCGACGTCATCACGTGATCACCATGTCAAATCCGACATGGCGAGTAATAAACAGAAAAATGTTACCCTTTCAGTATTAATTATTTAACGTAGTCTTTCGATTTAGGTCTGCAGACCAATGCGTAGGCTTTTGCTCGCTTCAATATGTAGAACCTCGATGGGCTTTCTCTAGGTAGTCCATTAATATTTTGATATTGATATTTCACATAAGTTAATGCCGACGTATTTCTATGGTTTGTTCAAGAACAAAAAATACAGTAGGCCTAATCGAGTGTTTGATGTCAGTTTTGTGACGCTGCTATTATCTGCGTGTAACTGTCAGTGTTGCGTGTCTGTGTAATTTGTAATAAACCTGTGCCTAGATAGTTTACGTTACGCTAGAGTTTATTGAAATTGGACAAAGTCTTAATAAAACTTCATGCTTTCATATTGCGCGTCGCGTTTCAGTCAACTTTCAAACGGTCTTCGATGGTTAGATGGATAGATGAATGGATGGATAGATGGATGTATAGATGAATGGATGAGTAGGTGGATGGATGGTCTGATGGACGGACGGATAATGCATGGATGGATGGGTGGTGAGATGGGGTGGGTGAGTGAGTGGGTGGGTGAAAGTGGGGGTTTGGTTGGATAAATGGATGGATAGATGGATGGATGTGTAGGTGGATGGATGGTCGGATGGACGGATAGTGGATGGATGGATGGATGAAGGGCGTTCCAGACAGAAGCTTCAAAACGATTTCGGAAACTGCTTCTTTTCCTGCGTTGTTCTTCATGAAGACTTCACTGGAATGGCGAAGAGCGTCTCTCGTCAACTTCTGATAAAATTAGCTGTAAAAGAAAACCACTGCAACATTCACCAAGGGGTCGGGACGGTTTGAGAGACAGGAGGCCAATGGATCGAGTCAAGAATTCTTGTAAAGGGGGCTTACTAAGAAGAAAGAGGGTGCCTTACGTAGCCAAAAAACGACGTTTTTAGGCATAGCAGCTTCGGCGGCAATTTCCAAGTCCTGCTGATGACCTTCTGCTTTTGTCGCTGTCAGGCCCTTTGATTTCATAAAGTCACCCTTCTACACTTTAAGTACTGCAGAACAAATATAACGTATCATGCAGCTTGGACGGATGGCTTACTAGCAGACCTACCTGGTTTTACCTGGTTACCTGAGTTAGTGCAACCCAAAATTTGACACCACAAAATGCTACATTTAAGCTCAAAAGTGATTTTATTCTATTGTATTTGTTAATTCAGATAGCGCATCTTGAAGAACAAACTACTCAATGCCCCGGAGGAAACGAATCTATCAAAACTAAAGCGGAGTTCGAGTGGGGATCATGACGAGGTTGAAACTAGGTCAATAATTTAAATTTTTTAAATGTACTTATTAAAAGCGGTCAATGAAATAACCTGAATCTGAGGCGCGGATCTACCCTGAGGATCTTTCTGGTTAAAGTGGTTATGTGGTTTAAGCAATAAGGTGATTGGGTTAAAGCAGTGAGTTATGAGAAGCAGGCCTGGGTGTTTTCTTTCAAAGGACACATTCGGAATAATTCAGTGCTGTCTTTGGGAGTCCTTACTTTGGTAGAAGACCTCCTTCGACACAATACAGTCTTTCACCTACGACAGAAAACAGAAAATGCGTTTTTGAACATTATGGTTGTTGCTAATGTTATCATTGGTTTGTCCTTCTGTTCAGGTAAAGTAAGGTCGACCTCAAAGACCCTGGCGGATGTCGTTAAACACTGGAAACCACTAATCTTTCACAATCCCCTATTGAAAACGGAGTTAGGGTAAAGGGATCGACGTCAACGGCTTGGCAACCAGAAGATATCGTTGAACACCGGATACCACGATTGTTACCACGCTTCTAGTTGTTGTTGTTTTTGAAGACAAGCACTATGACGATAAACGGTAATCACCGGTGCTGATAATGATGGTGGTGGTAGCTATGATAAGGATTATGTTGATACAGCTGAGGTGAGGATGATGATGATGATGACGACGACGACGACGATGATGATGATGATGATGATACTGATACTGACGACGACTGTGATGACAACGAAGTCGAGACGACCAGCTTTTCAATATTTTATTTTATGACCAATTAATTATTTTATGACAAATAGCGCAAGATTTGGTCAGGTTTAGTTTCAGTCGAAAGAGAAACGTTTTGGATTAAACTGCCAAAACAAAATAAGGAGCAGATATCAAATAAGAGTATGCATCGCTAAGTACGTATACTTCAAGTATGTGTCGTTATGTGTGCCCACTTAAGTATGTTTTCGTGCTTAGGTAAGTATGTATACGTGCCCGTGTTAGTATGCATACTTGCTAATGTATGTCCAAGTACAAACATAGGTGTCCAAGTAAGTATGTATACCTGACCAATGGGCGGAATATTCGTTCGAATAGTCCTTTGATGAAGCGGCATTGTAGGACGGTAGTTGTTGCGTATCGGAAACTTGGGGTGATTCTCGTCTCCCTGCATCAATTCTCTCATCTGCGACAACTGATGAATCACGCGAAGGACAGATAAACATTGACTGAGAAGAATTAAAAAATAGCCAACGGTTGAGCTAATTTGTTTAAACATGGATGACTTGTTTTCACAATTACACAGTTTTTTCTGTCATTGGATGAAATGGATCAACAGACTCTAAAACAATTCCCTTCTATTGGGTGTTGTTAATCAATTAGTTTCCATCCCCCGTAGCCGTTTCCCTGTCTACCTGCGTGAACCTTGGATATTCACAAGAAACAGAACCTTAACTGCCTATTGATTTTGTTTTGACTGAACGCCTGTGAATAAGGTGGTTCCCGCGACTTACTGTTTTTGGGCGCCGTAGAAATCTCAAGATTGCGATTGCGAATTGTACTGTTTATTCCTTGACTTATTATACGCCAAAGGTCAGTAGATTAATAAAACTGAATCGGAAGCAAGAGACAAGCATGCAGAAACACCTTGCTCAGGGTCGTTACACGGAGTCCCCTCAGCAGGTCGACCCCCAATCGTCGTATTACAGAAACAGCGCACTACCGAGCACACCACCCTGCTGCTGTTATCCACCCGGTGTCTTAGTACGGAAAGAACTACGTACGTGTTGGCTTGTGATGTAGATAGGCTTGTTGAAGATGATCCAGGTAACCGTTTCCAGGCAACCAGGTTGACTTAGCGACCCCTCATAAGTGACATAGTCGTCCGTTTGGGGCAACATGGCAGTCACCGATAGATGAGGCAGTCCTACTTCCTGTCCTGTAAGTGTCGACGAAAGTGGGTAGAAGTATAGGGTAGGCAGGTGGTAGCATAAAGGTTAAGCCATATGGTCTCAATGTCATGTCAGGGAGACCAATTATTCACCAGCGCTATATAAACCCAGGTTGTCTGGTCAGTTTCGAAGAAGAGATGGGGAAACATGTTTCAGCAAGACCTAAAGCTCCTCAGATTGAAGAAAGAAGATACTGAGGACAGAAACAAATGGAAAAGAAGGATTCGTGTGGCTGACCCCTCTCCTAGCAGGGATTAATTCCAGCCAGAAGGAAGTTGTCTGATCAGTTTGGTGCCAAGTCGGAATTCTGGGGTTAATCTGGAAGGCAATTTCGTTCATTCGTTCTATTATATTCTGAATGGGTCTATTCGGGCTTCTACTTGTAATTGTAATTGTAATTTGAGATTTATAAAGCACCTCTTAGAGGATAAACTCAACAGAGGTGCTTCCGACCAGAAAAAATAAAATCACTGTTGAACAGTACAGCCTTCAGGCGCCTGCGGAGCACTGAGAGGGGGAGAGAAAGGAGCTCAGGTCACTTAATTCGTGATTTCTTGCCTTCTGCTTTGACTTAGCATCCTTCTGTAGACCAATACATCTCAAACGCCACCATGGGTTCGTGTAATTGTAGTATCCATTGCTTAACGACAACTTATGGCTGCCAGGACCCTTGACGTTACATTATTTTACTAACAGCGTCTTTATAAAAGTTAATATGATTAAGTTTACCTCTCGCGTCTTGAAGAATAGCTGATTCATCTTTACGTGTGATAAACTAATTACGACTGTGTAAAAGTAACGGCAAATAAATTAAAATGATAACGATTGTAATAATGTATGAGGTTAGTTAATATTATGCTCGTGTGTAACCTTTGTATCGAATAGTCGCAAAATGTTTTACGATTCTGTCGAACTCGGTATTTGGCTGGTGATTATCAATCTGAAAAGTTATACAATTATTTTAATAAGGTAACGTAAAATATTACTACTACTACTACTATCACCACCACCACCGCCACCGCCAACGCCGCCACTAATAATAATAATAATAATAATAATTATTATTATTATATTTATAGAGTACGTGTATGGCTTTATTTAATAATAATAATTCCTCGGCTTGAACCCCAAATTCTAACCCGGCACCGAAACAGACCACAGCCTGGCCTTGTGGATTGAATTGATATAGCGCCGGTGAATAAGGTGATCTCACTGACGCGGCTTTTGTATGGCGCTGAGGAATTTAGGAGATTAACATTTACATACTTTACATATGTAAATAGACATGAAACCTCATCTCTATATATATACATATGTATATATACATACATATGTATACGTCTATACATAGATGGGTATGGAAGAATGCATAGAGCAGAATCTATAGTTCTTTGGTCCTGTGTTGACCTTTGAGATGAAACAGAGGAACTTAGAGAAAATGAGGAAAAGAGGAGAAGTAGAAGGAGGAGGTAAGGAGGAGGATAAGATATACGAGAAGTAATTGAAGACTGAGGAGGACCCTGGAGAAGAGGAGGAAGTGGAGGAGAAGGTAGAGTGGGCAAGATGAGAAGAGTGGAAATGAAATTATTGGAAATGAGGAAGGAGGATCAGGAGGAGGCTGAGAAGGAGCAGGCGGAAGATAATGACGATGACGAAGAAGAATTAGAAGAAGAAAGGGGGAGGAGGAGGAGGAAGAAGAAGAAAAAGAAGAGGAAGAGCAAGATGATGACGAAGAGGAAGAAGAAGAAGAAGAGGAACGGAATATAATGAGGAGAATGCGGAGGAGTAGGATGACCCTGATGGGCAAGTTTGCCATAGGCGAAGATGCGAAATTAAGCCGAAGGCTGTGTCTTCTTGCTGCCTCTGTAGCCTCGGCTGATGCCTATAGGTCTCGGCTGCTGCTGCTGCTGCCACCTCTAACAACCGATGCCGTAACTGATTAAATCTTCAGTTTTACCTCTTCACTTAAAGGTCGCTGATACTGTTCGTCTGTCTGTCTGCCTGCCTGTCTATGTGTGTGTATCTGTCTACGTATTTGTCTGTCTGTCTGTGTATCTCTGTGCGATTGTCTGTCTGTCTGTCTGTCTGTCTGTGTATCTCTGTGAGATTGTCTGTCTGTCTGTCTGACTGTCTGTCGGTCAGTCTGTTTGTCTTGTCTTTCTATATGTATGTCTGTTTGTCTGTCTGTCCGTCTGATGCTGAATTAAGCCGACCGTCCGTCTGTCTGTCCGTCTGTCTGTCCGTCTGTCTGTCCGTCTGTCTGTCTGCTAGCCTAATCTAGCCTAGCCTTTCTGTATGCTTGTATCAGCTTGTATCTGCCTGCATGCTCGCGCATGCCTTTGTGTCTGTCTGTGTGTGTCTGTCTGTCTGTCTGTCTGTCTGATTGCACGCTGTCTGTCTGCGTTCGTGATGTTAATTTCTCTGCCTTGGACTGGCTTCTATTGACTTCTCTTGACCCGGACGTCTTTGGAGAGGGAAACCCTTTGAGGAGCTGAACAAAGAATTAGCGCCTTCTCTCATTCGATTATCCGGTCCATTTACATCCAGCCGCGAATGGCGCTTCATCGGCCAAACGAACGCCAACTGTTCTCTGTCTCTCTCGCGCGCTTCTATCTGCCTGCCTCCTTCCCTCTCTCCCTTCTTTCTGCCTCTCTGTGTCTCTTTCTTTCTGTCTTTCCCTACCTTCTGCCTCGAAGTGTTTCTCGCTTAACCCCTCCCTCTCTGTCTGTGTGTGTCTGTGTGTGTCTGTGTGTGTCTGTGTGTATGTGTGTCTGTCTGTGTGTCTGTGTGTCTGTCTGTCTGTCTATATTAGCGACAAAAGAAGGAAAGCATTATATAGCGCTAATTTATCTGAGTTGTACACTGTACCTCTGATTAAATAGAAACTTCAAAAACTAAGGATACTTAGAAAGACTAATATCTCATTAAGGATGATTTGCATAACAGGACAATTATGATATATATATATATATATATATATATATATATATATATATATATATATATATATATATATATATATATATATATATATATATATATATATATATATATATATATATATATATATATATATATATATATATATATATATATATATATATACATGTGTGTGTGTGTGTGTGTGTGTGTGTGTGTGTGTGTGTGTGTGTGTGTGTGTGGCGCCTAGTACTATTGTGCCATAAGTTGTAATTATTATATGAAATAGATTGTTGGAATTCCACAATTTACATGTGACTATTCGTGTTCAAAGCTATAGCCTCATATAAATCGCTAAGAAAGCTACCTGAAAATTTGCATCGGGAAATCTCGCAAAGCACTGAAGAACACGAAGCGGCTTCTAGCGAGGATTTTATCAGCTTCGTCAGAGATTTTTGTTATAACTTTCATCTGTTTTAATCTGATTGTTAATGGAGAATTGTATCAGATTTACTCTGACCTTTTGAAACAATTTTCATCCGTTTTAGGTCTGACCTTTTGTTAGGACTTTATCCGATTAAGTGATATTTTTGTTACATTTCGTTCCAGTTTTTATTCGTTTAAGTCTGACTTTTAACGAGACTTTTCATCAGTTTTGGTCTGACGTTTCGTGAGAATATTTATCTAGTTTTGTTCTCACTTTGTGTGAGAGTTTTTAATCCGATTTGGTTTCTCCTGTTGCAACAATTTTGGTCTGACGTTCTGCAAGACTTTTTATCCGTTTTAGTCTGTTCTTTCGCGAGACCTTTTTATCCACTTTATATATAGTATATCTTTTTTGCGACAGTTACCTGCTTTGGTCTGACATTTTGCGAGGAGTTTACCCTGTTAAAATGCGTTTTGCGAGACCTTTCTTTGGTTCGGCCTTTCTCCTTACATACGACACTTCTTGCCCTTATTTCATTTTCCGCTTCAATTCCAAACACCATCCACCATAGACGTCTGACCATCTGCCTTTTGGATCTTGACCTAGAATCGTTCTTGCCACCGTTCTCCTGCCTAACGATTTTATTTTGACTGAGCGCCTGTGAATAAACTGGTTTGATTTGGCTTTCCTTTGGCGCTGTAGAATTTTCGAGCTTACGATTACGATTACTTTTTTATTTGTTTTGGTCTGAAATTTTGCGAGGATTTTTATCTTCCTATTTTTATCCTTCTCTGATAAATAATTCTACCTGCCTTTGCTAGCAGACTGACGATGGCCAGTCCATTGGTTGAGTGTAGGGCCTGACTGAAGTTGGAGTGCAATTCCGCGTTGTATCCAACGATTTGAATCTAAACACATCAACAACTACTTCATTCACTAAATAAAAGAAAAGCGTATGGAGACATATTGTAGCCATATAACTACGTAGCTACGAACTTCACCACATACGCTAATTAGGACTGCGTGCGCTACGTTGGGCCTATTTATGTAAAGTTGCATATATACAGTACTCCCGAAGTTCAGACTTAGCCAGCTCCAGTCTGTCTTGAACTGTGCTGCTCGGGTGGTTGCAAATCTCCCAAAATGTTCTCACATTTCGGATTATATCGGGGAGACGCTACACTGGCTTCCTATTCCGGAACGGATTCGGTTCAAGGTTCTTCTACTTGTCCGTTCTGCTACTGTTGGCACTGCGCCGGCTTACATTCGGGAGCTGTGTTCCTGTTTCCAGTCGACCTGGTGGCCGGTTGCTGTGTTCTGCTGCTCGTGGAGATATGCTGATTCCACGTTACCGCACGTCGTTGCTATCTCATCGTGCCTTCTCCTGCTTTGGTCCATCGTTCTGGAACAGTCTCCCTTTAAACATTCGTACTTTTCCACTTAGTTTAACTCAACGTTCATTCTCTGTTAAGTTGAAAACGCACTGTTTAGATCGGTAGGATAGCCGTGTCATCAGCGCTTTTGAAAGGTACTTGAAGAGCGCTATATAAGTGTTTGTTACATTACATTACATTACATTACTTAGACACATGTATAGCTACTTAGCTACATGCTCAGCTACATACACCACCTACTTCGATACATCGTTACATACATCGATGCAGAGTTACATACATACTTATATACACATACATACGCACAAACATACATACATACATACATACATGCATACATGCATACGCACATACATGCATATATACATATGAACTTACATACATATGCACTTACATACATATGCACTTACATACATACATACATACATATACATATACATACATAAGCTTCTATAACATTTGGATAAATACTCCCCTCTACAGATAACCCTTATACATATAGCCTTCTATAAAAAACAGCGAAACAACCTTTATGCATTAAACCCTGTATATATGATCGTCTGAATATAAGCCCATATAATATAATATTAACCCATATTCAGTAAATGCCTGGCGATAATACTTGGGTGAGGGGACAACGGACCTCGGCTGGAAAATGTGATCCGTTGATCGTATGTTCCGATCCAGTCTCATCGACGCTGCCGAAGTGAACGACGATCTGTACGACTCGGTACTGGTACGACAGAGGACCTCCGCTTATGTTGACGTAGCTGGTACTCGAATGTTCAACCATCAGACTGACGTCATGGCCCGTATTAACGAGCGTAGCACCTACCTGAAGATATCATTTATCAAAGACCGTGTCCACTAAGCCGATATATATTCAGGTGAGGTAAGGTAAGGTGTGGTAAGCTAAGCTAGGCTAGAAGGTAATCGATGGTAAGTTAAGGTAAGATAAGCAAAGGTAAAGCAAGTCACCTACGGCACTGGCGATTGCGCAAAGTTGACGACGATGACGAAGACAGTGTATGTATGTATGTATGTATGTATGTATATATGTATGTAAGTATGTATGTATGTATGTATCTAATCTTTTATATAGCGCATTTTAAGAACCTCTCAAAAGCGCTGTGAACATGGCTGCTCAGTTAATTTGAACAAGTAAGTATTAACTAAAGCAATGAACACGATGATGATGACGACGGCGATGATCATGACCATAATGATGATGATGATGATAATGATGATGATAATGGTGATGATGATGCTGGTGGTGGTGGTGGTGGTGATGATGATGTTGATGACGATGACGATGACGATGGCGATGAAGATGACGATGAAGTGTTCATAAACTTGTCTAAGTGATGACTGACCAGATGCCTGTCTATCCTGATGGTTTGAAGATGTGGATCGTAGAGAATTGTTTCGGGATCGATATTAACAGGCGATTGGCGTTTCCCTTTGCTGCAAAGGCTCCACTCGGGGTTCACCAAACCCCAGAACTCCGGTCCTGCTCGCCAATCAACCACCGTATTTACATTTCGTTGCTTCAACAGAAACTATCGTAATCGTAATCGTAATTCCGAGATTTCTACAGCGCCCAACGAAAGCCGCGCCGCGGGGACCAGCTTGTTCACAGGCGCTCAGTCAAAACAAAATCGATAGGCAAAAGGTCCGGTTCCAGGTCAAGATCCAGAAGTCAGACGGAGAGACAGCGTGGCAGCTATTGGGGTGGTGTTTGGGGTGGGAGAGGAGAGAGATATAAGAGGAAGAAGGGGTGTCAGAGTACGATCTGTGAAAGAGGAATGTTTTGAGTTTTGAGTGAAAGGCCGAACTAATCAGACAGATAGACACGCACACGCACACCTAAATACCACCAGTTATCTATTCAAAATCATATCCACCAAAATCTTCCAATCTTTATGTAATGTGACATTGAGTTGTAATCTGGCGTAATCGTATAGTAATCATAATCTCGAGATTTCTACAGCGCCCAACGAAAGCTAAGTCGCGGGAACCAGTTTATTCACAGGCGCTCAGTCAAAAGAAAACCGATAGGTATAAATCTGTTATGTGAAAGAAAGCAGTGGATAAACATAATGCCTTATAGGTGCAGGCATACAGTTGCTTTCTTGGTATTTGATTTTTGCTCCGAATCTCAACGAATGCGTCTTATTTGGAACCAGATACTGTAGGTCTCTCTCATACCTGTTCCCAGAGTACGGCACGCAGCCGAGTCTAGCCCGTAATGCAATATATGCTCATACTATAGATCATACTGTAATATATATACATATATATTGTTAATAATGTATGCTTTTATATATACATATGCTATTATATTTAAGTACTATAATTATTATATATACGTGGTTCTTTTAATTTGGCCGCGGCGGTTCGGACAATACCTGATGGATCTGGGTAATGGACTGCCATCTTGTCGTTTATAGCCGTACTATGCGGCTAATTATCTCGTTAACTCCGTCTCCAGACGAACTCTGAGCATTTTCTCCGGCTTCAATCAAATACGCCGCCATGTAATGAAACCTAGCTAGTGCGCGCCATCAGATAGCCCTATTCCTAATGACGCACCTATGACATCAGATGAAGATACAGCCTCGGGAAATGCAAAGATACGGCTGTCTGTGTTTCTGTGTGCGCGCGTATGTCTGTATGTCTTTTTGCGTGTATCTGAGCTTGTGTCTTGTTGTGCATCTGTCTGTGTGCGGGTGTGTCTGTGTGTGTGTGTGTCTGCCTGTCTGTCTGTCTGTCTGTCTGCCTGCCTGCCTGCCTGCCTGCCTGCCTGCCTGCCTGCCTGCCTGCCTGCCTGCCTGCCTGCCTGCCTGCCTGCCTGCCTGCCTGCCTGCCTGCCTGCCTGCCTGCCTGCCTGCCTGGAAAACGTCCTTAATTTCCCGTCTTACTGGCAAGGATGTATGCATCACTTTCATTGGTAAATTACAAAATATTCAATGATTATGGAATGACTCATCTAATCATCAGTCTAATTATTCATCCACACTACCACTAATCCATCCACCCATCAGTTCAGCCAGCCATTCATTTATCGATCCATCCACCCACCCACCCATCTATCTATCCATCCATCCGCTAGTCCATCCATCTATCAATTCAGCCATAAATATAGCCAGCCATCACTTCAACCAGCATCCACCCACCCACCCATCCTTCCATCCATCCATCCATCAATCAATCCATCCATCCATCCAACTATTGATCCATTCACTCTATCATTTAATCCGTCCATCCATCCATCCTTCCATCCATCCATTCATCCAACAATCCATCAATCCATCCATCCATCTATTGATCCATCCAATCCATCTATCCAATAATCCGTCCAGCCATCCATCCATCCGTCCATCCAATCCATCCATCCAGTAATCCGCCCATCCATCCATGCAGCTATCAAATACGGCCGTCAGCACAAGGAAATGACTCAATAAAACGGAATTGTTCTTTGTCCCGATTTTTCCTTCCTTCCATCATTCCAGGCCTTCGTCGTCCATCTACTCATTACTTCTCGTCGTCCAAGACACTCCCCCTTTACCCTCCCCCTCCTCTGGTGCCAGTCTCCAGCCATTTACCTGTACACACGTCCTACCTGAGAGTAAATTGTCGACAGCTGAAGATCCAAACTTTGGCTCAGTTCCAACAGTCGTGAATTATATGTCACTGACGACTATTTATACGTTTTTATTTATTTGTACAACAACAGCAACAGCAACAGCAGTAGCAACAATAACAACATTTCTACTCCTTGGGCCCTTTCCCATACAAATCGCACATCGTCGTCGTCGTCATAATCATAGTCATCGTATCGTCGTCATCATCATCATCACCAACATCATCGTCATCATCAACAACATCATCACCAACATCATCACTGTCATCATCATCATCGTCAACATCATCGTCATCATCAACAACATCATCACCAACATCATCACTGTCATCATCGTCGTCATCATCGTTATCATCATCGACATCGTCGTTGTCATAGACTTCAAGGCGATTACCTGATATTCCTTCGTACGTCCACCATTCGGACCACGAAGATCCTGAAACTAAATCGAACAAATGCAACTGATTAGTCTTATTAATTATTATGGATGAAAAACACTGTGACTACGACTAAAGTGAAGACGACGATGACTACGACGATAATGGTGATGCTGGCGACGACAATGTATAATGACGACTCACATGGTGATAACATGAAATATTCATAAAATATCAACGAAGGCGATATGACTCATCGAACTCAACACTTAAGAAGTAGCCAGGTGAAGCCATGTGAGTCCTGTTCGTACTTTATTGGGTTGTGAAATAGGCCCCTGCTTTTCGAATTCGACTTGGACCTCCCCGCAGTTGCGGGCCTTGCGAGCCCATAGTTTTTCTCCTGGTCTAAGTAAAATCGCTTCCTAAAGCATCTGATCCACTGGGCAGAGCCAGTGAAGGTCCACGAGACCTTAGCCGAGATCCACGAGACTTTAGCCGAGTTCCACGAGACCTTAGTCGAGATCGGAAGCACGTGATATAGGATCATCCATATGCATTCTTAAGTCTTCGTAATCGTACTCGTAATAACTCGAAATTTCTAAAGCGATACTTAAAAGCTAAGCGCAGGTCACCAGCTTATTCACGAGCGCTGCGTCAAGTCAGTGGGGTTTACTAAAGATGCCATGTCAAGAACCAAGTCCCGTTGCCAGAAGACCAGAGAAAGGAAAAGTGGCGGACCCAGGATTGCTTGCGTGGAGAGGCAAGGGCGTTTCCAGTGGGGCGCTACAGTCTGACACCCCAACCATGCAGGTGACTGGTCTGAGGGGCGCCGACATACGATCAAGAGGGGCGCGGGGGCGAACTGTCCCCAAGCCTATATCTAAATCCGCCACTGCAGAGGAAGGGGAAGACTTGCCTGTTCGTGCAGCGATGAACACGACCTGTAGAACCCAGATCCATCTGAGCAGACTCGAACGATCAGTCTCCATGTAGATGGCGCTACTGTGCGAGACGAAGACCCTAGTTTTGGTCATTGCTCCGAGTCGCCATCAGCTCCTCGAGTGCCATCTAAGCATCACGACAGATTCTAAAGCCCTGCAGCAGCAGCCGTTGAGACGCACATCAGCAGCAGCAGCAGCAACATCCGAACGGCGCGCATTTATCCTTTCTATGCTGCTGCCTCTCTATCTCGTTCCACTCACCCCCCTGGGATGGATCAAATTCGCGAATAGGTTTGGAGCGGCATCGATGAACTCTTCTCAGTTAATTGCTAATCAGAGCAGTGGCTTGGATTCAGAGAGATTCGTTTAACTGTTAGAATGCTTCCCTAACTTGGGGTTGACAAAGCATACGTGCCCTCCCCATTTGAGTTAAAACAGAATACTAGTTGAGTTGCCCCTTCCAAACCGCTATTGGTGATGATTGTCCACAGAAATAGTAGATTAGAAAACGTGTATAATATTCCGGTAGAAGCAAAATATGTGCGAAAATGTGACAAAGGACAGGAATAGCCAAGTAATGAGGACAGAGAAAGCGAAACTGGCCGAAAAAACCGACGACTAAAAACGCGAAAAATAAGAAATTTCCGCCACATGAAACCTTGAAATCGGCTTAGAGAGTAAATTCAATATTTTATTCATAAAACTATGCAAAAAACAAGAAACGTCAAAAAACTTCCCGTCGCTGTTTCCGTGACGTCATTATGTCACGAGAAACACGGAAACAGCGTAAAGAGGAAATGAGTCTTGTATAACAGGTAAATTTTTAGCCGAGGTCTTAGGGCCAAACAGACTTTGCAGAGCGAACGTTTGTCGAAAGAGTTCTAGAGTCTTGGGCCGGCGACCCAAAAGGCACGCCTGCCGAGAGCGGTACATCCCTGTCCAAGCAACAGACTGATTAAGACAGTCTGAAAACCGGGTCGAGAGAAGAAAAGTCTTGGGGGTCAGTACAGAATTAAGATAGTGATGTTGGCTGAAATGTTGTGTCTTGCATGGGATTAGCCCAGTCTTGAAAATAAATCGCTTTTTCTATGGCGGTTAATGCATTGATTTCATGATTTTTGCTCTATGTTAATATGTTGGAGTTTTAGTGATAGATCTTGCCAAGATATTTTAGACTCTGAAGTTTCATCAAAATAGCATTTAGATGGCAGTGAGAAGCGAGTTGTGGTAGTCGACCAAGGCATTAGCCAAACAAACCAGGGCAGAAAAGGAAATGTTGTGCCTAATCCGACGTATATCATGGATGTGGTAGTGGGTAGTGGGAAGACCTGGATTACATCATTATAGAGTGAAGTTGTTCACCGACTAACAAGGTTTAGGTCAAATCCAACCTCCAAATTACGGCCTGAATAGGCCTAGGCCTAAATTGTCCAATTCCTGTAAAGTTTAAAAAAACAAGTGAACAAATTTTTAAATAGTTAATACTTAACAAATGTAATTATTAGTAAGTTTAATTATGATGCATAATGCTCATGGCTGGGTTCATATGATGGTTATGGGCGTGGGAAGAGATATGTCGATGTAGATCTTTCTGCAGCAACTGAAGCAAGCAAAAGACGCAGCTAGCCTTTCTAGGCTTTCGTTCAGTATTGGGCTGCAATAAATTTGCCTTTTTAATAAACGTCTGCAGTTGTATGGCGTGTGAATGATTTAATAATCCTTCAAGTGTTGTGAAAAAAGAACTGTTGTAAAGTTCCGGTGTGCTTTACCATTTTTATTCATAAGGTGGTTTTTTAAAATCTATTTTATTGCATGTGGTGGTTTTATTTGTGGCCAGTTCAAAGTATCGTATTATCGCTCACTGCGTATCACGCACCACCATTGCTGTCGAACAATGTTTTAGCGTGACAGAAGCGTTTGAATTTTTCGTTGTGAGTTATGGAAAGACTGATTTCTTACTGAGACACTATAGTCTATGTAAAATGCTGTTTTGACCTTGCACACTCGTAGAATTTCGTGAAACATGGTCATCAACCGTCTGATCTTGGTGACCGTGGGAAGCTGTAGACACGTCAATATTTTTGGCGTCATCGATTATAATGTGATGTTACGCATTCGTTATCAATGTATTCTGCAAAAAATCACTTTTGCTTCAATCTTTATAGCATCATCATAAGCTGCATCATTATTGGTCATCATCAGCATCAGTTAAGATGGAATGCAGAGGCCTTATTGTATGTTTGTACCAAGTGTGAATGGCCCAGTGTTTAACGACATTTTGTGGCTGCCAGGCCTGTTGACATCGACCTTGACAACTTTTTGGAACTCTGGGCACGTATATCTTGGTGTGTTCAGAACAGCGATGTAGATTAGGTATTTATGTATGCATGTATCAGAACATTTATATAGCACCTTATAGAACCTCACAGAGGTGCGAATAATTGTTGAACAAGAAAGGAGTGGTGGATCAGAAGAGTTTAGAGATAAGGCAGCTGAATACGGGGCTGTTAAACAGCGCCCTGATAGATCTCTGTCATGACAGATATCTGTTAGATAAGAGCAGTTTAAATGTTGTCATGAATGAATGAATGAATGAATATTAAGAGATTAACGTGCCAGACATCAAAAATAATTTGAATCAGAAGCACAGTCAGTTGCTCAGGGGGAGTCAGGCAGTAGCAAATGAGGGAAAACTAGGTGATAGGTGAGTTGGCATAATAGAAGATTTTACGTTCCCGCTTGAAGCATGAGACTGATGGAGCAGAACGGATAGAGAAAGGAATGTTGTTCCAAATCACAGGCGAGGCCGAATAGAAAGCACGTTCTCCAATAACTTTGCCCAAATAAGGTTGTCGCAGTTTCAGAGGGTCACTAGATCGTGTGCTACAAACAGGAACTTGAAAATCAATTAAAGATCGGAGATAGGCAGGTTACTGGGTATGGAGAAGTTGGTAGGTGATTGTAGCTATTTTAAAATCAATGCATCTTGAAACCGGGAGCCAGTGAAGTTGTGAGAGAATGCCAGCAGATGAAAGGTTGCAGTTAGGATGGACAAGGCATCATCTGGCAGGAAGCCAATTTGGTGCCTCAAGTGTTACATGATGTCAGGGTGGTGTTAGGAATGACTAAAACTGAGTTTTCTCTTTTTCAGGCTTGTGAAGCATGAAGCTGTTGGCTTTTGCCATTAGCTGTTCGATGTTGTTAAACATCCTGGTTGAGACAACCAACCCAGAGAATGAGGATTTCGAAGAAGACGACTTTGATAGTAGCAACAATCTAGATGATGTAACGACGAACCAAGAGGAAGACGACAAAACAGAAAAACCAGCCTCGTTTCTGGAAAAGGTGAAGGGATTTCATCCTCTGCTGAATGTAAAGTCTTTTTAATTTATTGGCTGTCTGCTAGGGTGCCATCTTTCTGCACCTTTGATGCACTTTTAAAAGACCATATAAATGTCCAGATACCTACATACAGACACATTTCAGCACCTTCTGAAAGTGCTGTAACATGCATACTTGCATCGAATCATGTGACTCCCCTGACGACCAGTACAATGTTGAACTTTTGATCTAATCTGGTGCCTTAGAACTTCTCGTTCTGTAGAACTTCAGTGGATTGGATTAGGTTAAGTTAATCTAATCTGAGGACTTCTGTAGTGCCGTTATTATAATAAACGGGGCATCATTTGATGGATGCTTGGAAGTGAAACCGAAGTGAACAGTTGTTATCTGTTATCCAGCCATAAAGTTCATCAACAGTGTAATTATACCACAGGTTTATGGGAGATGATGAGCTTGTGCAGTTGGCTGCAGGAGACTCTTACATTTCGAAATAATTGTTTTGTTTTAGCCTTTGTATAAGCCACCAGTTGCAAGTGGTAACGTGTTTTTCACAGAGGCCTTTGAATCTCAGGAGGCTTTTAAATCAAGGTAAATGTTACCACCAGATTTTATTGAATCATTGTGGTCATGTACAATGCGATTATATCTACTGTCATTGCTGAACATAAGGATAAGTAGACACCAGACATCATGGCATTCATTCGAGGGCATGCCTATCAAGTACTAACCAGGCTTGCGCTGCTTAACTTCACTGAACCTGCCAATGTCATATCAAAAGTACCAAGCTGTAGGATTACCAGATAATATTGCTATATTAATATCTAAAAAGAGACTATATTGCTATATTAATATCTAAAAAAAGACTTTTGATGATGCAAAACTCACTCTTGAAAAAAATAACTAAGCTCTTAGACCATTGTGTTATTTTGACACTGGCTTATTTGTAGAGCATAGGTTCAGGACAGTTGTATGATCATATGTTTCTGTTTCTGGAATTGTCCATCACAAAAGCCCAACTTGCCAACTCACTGTCATCCTTTCAGTCACTTTTCAGGACCCACTATTTTACTCTGACCTTTGCATTAGTCCTTGGCCCCTAGCGATCATTCAGCTGCACCTCAGTTTCAGATTTACTAATTTTATGTGCATAATAAGTGCTTTAAATAAATAAATAGACAATTTGCTGCCCAAATTTATATAGCACCCAAACAATTCCATAACCATGGAGTTACAGGTGCTGGTTAACACGATAGCAATTAACACAGAGAGTCTTGACTATAGTATATTTCTTATTGTGAACAGCTGTTGCAGTCTTGACTGGATTGATTTAGAGATAGTCTAATGATTTAAAGCAGTTCCATGAAGACTTCTTTGAATTCTGTACACGTTGTTTTAGGTGGATTAAGTCCAGAGCAAGAAAGGATGGAGTGGACGACTCTGTGGCAAAATATGATGGTAATCACCTCTAACTGCATTTCTCAACTGGTTCTGTCCATTGTCCTGAATGTGATTTCAGAATACGGTTTGGCTCAGAAATGTGACATCCGTTTATAAGTAGGTAGCCACATGTCCATCGACTGAGCGAGGAATCGTAGGAATGCCTTGCGCATTTCAATAATGGCACTGTAGGAGTTCCGACATTAGATTCGATTACAGCAAATTGGCCGTGGAATTTCTTCTAGTGCAACTAGTTGATTGACGCTTCACAGATCTCTAATGATTTGGATTCTCTTCTGGCTAGGATCCTACTTTTTATCAACACTTGAAAACTGCTCTCATACCCTAGGGCGGTGATAGGGCTCTCGCAATTCTGAGTAGATAGCTGTGCTATAGAAATTCTCTGAATGAAGTTGTTTAAATTGCTTGTCAAAACCAACTTTTTTACTCTGGCATTTTTATGACTCCATCTTGACCCTCTAGCAAACATTCATCAGTGCCTCAGATTCAGACTTACTGACTTTTAGCATGTATTAAGTATTTGAATAAATAACTAAATAAATGTAAAGAAGAGCAAGATATGTCTGTCACTGGTGTTAGATGATAGTGCAGACATTGACACTTTTAAAATGCAAGTTAAACAGAGTGAACAAGTAAAATGGAGCTAATAGCGGAATCACTTGGTTATTGTTCTAACAAAGGAATCTCGAGACTTGACTTTGCATGAGGTGAAGCTTCTGATTGTCTGCTGTGTGTTTGAGTTTAAGGTTCACGATACTTTGCTTTGTAGTATAATGCACCGTGCATTATGAATCTTCCTCTAATGATGTTTGCAGGATTCTATTGCAATGAATCGTCCTCTAATGATGTTGTTGTCATTTTGATCAGGTGAATGGAGTGTGGAAGAGGCAAGGGAAAACTCCCTACAAGGAGACCTTGGTCTTGTTTTAAAGGTAATTGTTATCCACGTTTTGCATGTGTAGAAAATAATAGCTTATTTTGCTACTTTTTTAATATCAACTGTTCTCCCTTTTTTAGAATTTGTTTGGTTTTGCATTTACTGTGCACTTTATCTTGCTTGGCCATTATTGATCAACATCTGACTATATAATGAGATGCTACTAAGTGTTATTAATAATCAATAATAATAACAATAATGTAATAATAACATTAATAATAAGAGATTAATGTGCCAGGCATCAGAGTTGAATCAGAGGTTAATATTACTTGTGTCATTAATAATCAGACTTTGTGACTTAACACTGAATAATTAGCATCTGAAATATTTGGCAAAATTTCTTTTTAGAATCCTGCAAAACATCATGCAATCTCAGCCAAGCTGGACAAGACCTTTACTTTTGGTGGAAAACCATTAATTGTTCAGTAAGTTAGCAGAATTAATTGCCCAGTAACCACGCTATCAGGTATTGTAAGGGCGCAGTCAGAAAACTTATTATTTTGGTATTTATTAAGCATCACTATCTGAGCAACTGTGCGTGAAGGACTTGCTCAAGTTCCTTTTACGGTAACAAGTTCAAACCTGCACACTCCGCTGAGCAATGCAGTTTAGGAGATGACTTGATATTGAACATGTTGCCTCGATGAAGATGACAGTTCTAACCATCACCCAGGTTGTCAAGCTAGTGGATCACCTAGATTGTCATTCCTGTGCTTTTGTTATAGAGAGTAGCCTATCCTATAGTACAGAGCATGTGGTTGATATTTCAACTGAAGTCCCTTCTACGGAAACTCTCATGTTACGTCCTGTTGGCTGCAACCCTGCCTGCTCTCTGTCTGTCTCCCTTCCTCTCCTCCTGCCTTTCATGCCTTTCCCTCTGCCCGGACAAATGCAAAGAAATTACTTCATCCTCATCATTCATAGGATGGCACCCGAGTTATGTTTTGCCCGTTTTAAATGTACTAAATGGATCATGGACCATTTACATGTCTAAGCCTTTTATTATATAGATGTTTCCTGGCTGTTTTTTAAAGATGTGAAGGTAAATGGCTGTAACTGTTGTAGATACGAAGTCAGGTTCCAGAATGGACAGGAATGTGGTGGAGCGTATATCAAATTGTTGGCAGAAGATGATGGCTTAGATCTGGTAGATTTCTTTCTTGTTTTGTTTGAGTATTCCTTATAGTATATCATGCAGGTCTATTTAAATATAATTATTTCATAATAATTATTTTATATATGTAAACATAAGTAAGTCTGTTCTTTATTAAATGTTTTGTGATTGATTTTACGAATTATCATACTTACACAGATCTGTATTGTCTGTTGCTTTATGCTCATAGTCCATTTTTATACTTCTGTAACTCTGTTTACAGGGAATTATTAAAATTGTTTTTATGATCCTTTATGTCTTTCAAAAAATCTCTAATATCTTATGGTTTTGATTTGATTTTCAGGCAAAGTTTTATGACAGGTCTCAGTACACGATCATGTTTGGTCCAGACAAGTGCGGCAATGACCACAAGGCAAGTCTATAGGCCCATTTTGTAGATCAACATTATTATCAACATCTCTTTTCCAGACAGAATTTGTAGTTTTTGGTTCATGTGTCTGCTGTAATGTAATGCATACTTTTTACCTCTGCAATATATCTACTGTGAAGCTCTTCCAAGCAGAACAGTTAACTTTTAATAACATGAACTTTGGATGAGTTTCCGGTTTTTTTCGCCATGCACACGTTTCTGTGTAAGTTTTGCAACCAAGTTTTTGTTAACATAGCTACTTATTTTTATTACTGAGTTGTGCATTTTGTGTTCCTTTTCAGCTTCATTTCATCTTTCAACATAAGAATCCCCTAACCGGAAAATATGAGGTCAGAGTTTATTTCTTATGGGAAAATATGAGGGCAGTGTTATTGCCTGGTAACTTTTAGCATCTTTTTAACCGAACTCTGCCAACATTTGTGACTGATGTTTAAAAATGTGAGTAATTATGCTGATATTTCAGTTATTTTATTCATGGATTGCCATATTGGTAATTTGATAACTGGTTTCTGTTTTTGGTTTGTTTAGGAGAAGCATGCCAAGCGTACATCCCAGAAGTTTGAGCACGTTTTTACAGACAAAAAAACGCATTTGTATACGCTAGGTAACGTTGCTCAACATGCTACGTTTTTCTTGTCTGTAGCCTTTGTTGTCTGTGAAATTGCTGAGTTCAGCTAGTTTTGGTGTCAGTTGATTGTTGGTCATCTTGTTCTATATCAAATGTTGTATTTGTGTGTGAATGTGTCTAGACACTTAATGTAGAGCCTTTTTTAAGTGTGTACACGACACTGCCTTGTGACTGTTTTGATGGTCCATGTTTTACTGTCATCTTGCAGTAAAACATGGATCAGATATGTTTTGCAGTGCTATAGCTATGGCTGTGATTAATAATATGTGACTAGTGGTCTGTTGTGAATGATCTGTAGCTAATGGACTGTGGTTAATGTTCTGTGTTCTGTTGAAATGTAAGAAAGAATGCAGTCATTGTTTTGATCCGTCATCTTTGATGGTTTCAAGATGGTGATCTCCTGTTTTGTGTTTCTTTCAGCTGTTCATCCCGACAACCAGTTCGAGTTGTATATTGACGAGGACTTGGTGAATTCAGGCAGTCTGCTGGAAGATGTCACGTGAGTTTTGTCATCAAAACTAAACAATCGTAGCTTTTGTTGCGACTTCTGTTGTCATCATCTTGTTTTGTGTTTATTTTTGGTCATCGTTGCTGTGATGACTTTGTCTTGTTTCCTGGTGACTGTTTGTGATGGCCATTGCTTATTCTTGTTTCTGGACTAGTTTGTCTCGTCTTGCTTGGGCCCTCAGTTTACGTGTTCAGTCGGGCTTTGCTACTGTGCTTATTCAGTGAATTTATCTTTTACAGGCCTCCAGTTAATCCACCAAAGGAAATCGCTGATCCAAAAGACAAGAAACCGGATGATTGGGATGACAGAGAGAGGTAAGGCTTCTGTTCTGTTACCTCATCACTCAGTCACCTGTTCGGGTGTGCGGCTTCAGTCCAGTAACCTTTTCACTCAGTCATCTGTTCAGGCGAGTGATGTTCTGTTACCTGTTCAGTAAGGTATGTTAAGTCATCTGTTCAGGTATTTCTACACAGGCTTTTAAAAAAATTTAACAAATTAACTCGTTGACTTTTATGTTGATTTTTGTATTGTTGCCTGTGATCGTTCGACATTTCCAACTTGATCCTTTGTTTTCTTTCAGAATTCCAGATCCAGATGCCAAGAAGCCTGAAGACTGGTAAGCAGAGGCTTATTACAGGAGGAACTTTGCGAATCTAGTCACTGCACTTGACCAGATGAAGTTTAGTTACTTAAGTGGAGTTTGAGCATAGGTCTCAGAATCAGATATCAATTGATTCCTGCTTCTAAGTAAAACTGCATTCCTTATCATAGTACTTTGGCAGAACCAGTCGAGACTGGACACAAGTGACCTTTGTCACTAGGAGGTTGCTTACAAAATTGCTCTGGCGCCCCTTCCTTCTCATGATGAAGAAATAAGGGAAGGGCATTTGGGTATTAAACTGCTCTGCTGCACAAGGGTGTTATCCATACAAATGTAAATGTACATGCCTTTCTGTAACGACTGTACTCATGTAGGCGGTACCCAGAGGAAGCATGCTACAGAAAAAATGTTACAGATTGCTGCTTTCAGCTCTGATTCTTTGATTGACTTTATTTCTGCTTCTTCAGGGATGAAGATGAGCCTGAGATGATCCCTGATGAGTCGGCAGAGAAGCCAGAAGGATGGTTGGATGATGAACCAGAACTGCTTCCGAACACCGAAGCAGAAAAACCGTCGGACTGGTAAGTTTACTCACGCGTGACTCGGGTTCCATCTTCACCTCATGCTTTGTAATAAAAAAGTTAAAGGGTGAAGGTAACACTCCCAAGGTTGAAGGTTGAGGTGCATCATGACCACAGCAATCAGCAACCATGACCACAGCAATCAACAACCAGACATCTTTTTTACTTTTATGCTTGCACAAGTCGTACTCTGTTACTTGTGCATAAATAACGTGTAGCTGAAATAATCGTGTTTTTGTTAAGGAGGATTTGATACTAACTGAGATGAACAGGGAGAACTTTATGTGTGTTCTTTTGGAAATATCTTATAAAACTTTGATTAAACTGTAGCAAGTGTTAAATTATTTATATTTTTAATTTTCTTAGGGATGATGATGTCGATGGAGAATGGGAGCCGCCGATGATAAGTAAGTAGAATACCAAGCGTTTTATCCTTTTACAGTCATGATATTTTTAGTAAAGTTTACGACATTGTCCAGTATTTGTTTTTGTTATTTTACAGTTTACTTTACAGTTTTGTTTTAAAGCATACAGTTGTTGCATCTTTTCAGGTAATCCTAAGTGTGAGTCAGTACCTGGATGTGGAGACTGGTCACCTCCAGAAGTGAAGAATCCAAAGTACAAGGGCAAATGGAATGCACCATTAATTGACAACCCCGACTACAAGGTAGAGATAGGCACCTCATCATCTAGGAAGGATCTTAATTTAGGTTATGGGCATAAAAAATTTACTGTATAGGGCTTATCTTTTTGAGAGATAGATCTTTCCTTATTAATGGGATTCGTCCAGGTTTTGAATATTGCCTTTATTAATAATATGGCACCTTTTTGATTGCACAGTCTTATTTTTTTAGGTTGGGAGTAATTCTGAGGAGTTGTCATGAAGAGGTGCTATATGAATGTGCTCTTACGATTACGATTGGCTTAATTTAATATTTATTTATTTATATGTTGCAGTAATTATGCATGTTCAGTAAATCAGAACCTGTGGCACGGACGAATGTGCGCAAACAACTTGTCCAGGGTTGTTATATGGAGTCCACTCAGCAGACTCAAGCCTGCAATTGTTGGATTATAGAACTAGTGCACCTTGAAATTAGTCACCATGCCTCCTCACGATAGATAGATAGGACACTTAATAGAGAGGGTTTATGGATCGGCCTTCCTAATTTATGTAGTGGACCTTATGATTTAGAAGATTGGGGAATTTCTTTGATATGATGCAACATAAATGAAAGATTACAGTACATGACTTCTGTGCTTTTTGTCTTGTCTTGTCTTTAAGACAGTCGAATCGAGACAGTCCTCGATTGGCTGCCCCTTGGACAATTTTGTGCCATCTGCTTCTGTCCCTCATCTCTTGTTATAACTTACTGCCTTCATTGTCATCCAAATTAACGTTTGTTAACAGGGTATTTGGTCAGCAAAGATGATTTCAAATCCCGACTACTTTGAAGACAACGAGCCTTACAAAATGTCACCAATTGTGAGTTTGATGCAGTTAATAATTGCTAATGAGGTCAGCTAAGAATTATGATAAGCTGCTTCTCTAATAGGCTTCATGGGTTTACCTGATTCTGTCCATTGAATTGTAGTTTTGGAATGTGGTTTTGCTTAGAAGCGACCTTTGATTGATGCTTTTTGCATTCTGATAATGGTGCTATAAAAGTTTCCAGAATAGTTGTGATTGGAAACTGTTCATTTGTTGACTGTGAAAAGTACTCTGATATTAGTTCTGTAAGAGATAAATGTTAAAATGTTATGTTTTTCATGTCATCTGTTATATGAAATGCTATTGATATTGTTAAATGTAATGTATCAGCAGTTATCACACATATAGTAATGTAAATTTTAACCATTTGAAATGTGAAGCTGTTGTGATAATTGGAAAATATATCCTGCATTCACTGGATGTAGTGAATTTAACCAAAATGTAATAGATGAGGTAAAGTAACTAGAGGTGAAGTAATTACTTGTTACATTGTCTCTGCCAACTTAAAACTTACACATTTCAAATTCTAGGCTGCCTCTCTGTCTTATGAACTGACCTTCTGTATATTGACGTGTTTGCGGCTTGGCTTTGGTGCACCATCGGTGCATTAGAAGTTAATAATTAGTATTATTATTATTAACTATGCTTGTAGTCCTCGGAGGCTCGTCCACTTGAAGTTAACTCCTCAACCTCATACGCGTTTGTTTTGCAGAGTGCCTTGGGGCTGGAGCTGTGGTCAATGTCAGAAGACATCTTGTTCGATAACTTTATCATAACTGATGACAAGGCGGTGGCTGACCAGTGGGCCTATGACACCTGGAGGGTTAAACGTACCCAGGAGTTTTCTGGATCTGGGGTAAGGGGTCGTCATCAAATTCCATGTTCTCAACAGATTTGATCATTTTGGCAGTAATATTCTAATCTAAAAAAGCCTTTTCAAGGCTATTAAATCTGCTTCAAAGACAGAAACCTAGAAATCTACATCTAGACATTAAATCTACATCTAGACAGGTCTGACAAAAATAAGACATGCTACTAATCAAATCAATGGCAGCTGAATTATTATAATTATTATATAATTATGATAATTATGATAATTATTATAATTATCATAATTATATAATTATGTAATATTATATAATATAATATTATATAATTATTACATAATTATATAATATTATATAATTATATATTTATTATATTTATTATAATTGCAATTATTGTCTACCGTGAAACTTGTTTGGCAAAAAACAGGCTGGTAAAGTTAGTAAAAACCTCTTGTTTTTTAGTATGGCTCTTTTCTCTCATCTGTTTGTCTGTAATTCTTCCTCTCTCTGTCTGTATGTCTGTCTCTGTCTCTCTTTTTCCATATGTTCGACGCTCTAAATGCATTGTATAAATGCCACGTCACCTTGAAGTTCGGTGTATTTATGACCTTTGCATTTGATTTGTATTGGTTTGTTGCAGCGTAGCGTCGTAGATGCTGTGATGGATGCTACCAACGAGCGACCTTGGCTCTGGGTCGTCATTATTCTGGCAATCCTTCTGCCGATAATACTTTTAGCGTACTGGTGCATGTCCCCAGCTAAAGTAAGTCATGTTAATTGTATTAGGAATTTCAGCCTTTGTTTTTAACTGTAATTTATCATGATGAGACTAATGACAGTTTGAATTTTGGTGAATAATAATAATAATCATGTAGACATTTATTTAGGTCCTCTGCACGGATAATTCCTCAGAGGCATTTATTATTGTTTATAATTATTATTAATTTTTTACCTGAGGTAGAAAGTATCCCTCGGGATTTTAAAAAACTTTTATATAGTATGATGTTCTAGAATGGCCAGTCTTGCTAGTATCTGAGTATTATTAATATCGTTATTATAACTATAAATTCTTGTAATAATAATTTAAAATAATAATACAGTATCCTTAATGTTGTGCTATTATGTGGTGGGGAAACTCTTAGGAAATAATGTGGAAAGTCCCCACTGGCAGAAAACATTGAGTTGTGAACACATTCTGGGCTGTTGGAAAGGTAAGGCTGAAGCTACCCGCAAAGAAATCTGGCAACAATCGTCAGAGCTTAAGGTTGAATGAGTTAAGCATCTCTACAAAGAAAGGCAAGTCCTTCTGTCAACTTTCAGCCTTAGTTTTTGGAAACATTTTCCACCCTCTTTCACTTCAAACGAATCCATGATGCGATTCAGGCAGAGATGCACAGTGTGCTGGTTCGGTTTTTACTCGGTAAGTTTTGACACTGACAACTCTAACTGGCTTATAAATGCTATTTTCAGCAGACACGAGATGTCGGCTTCAGAAAAAAGACTGATGCACCAACACAGGATGATAGGGATGAGAACGAAGCTGATGAAGAAGAAGAGGAGGAGGAGGAAGAGGAGGGTCAAAATGAAGAAACTCAAGAAAAGGAAAAGGATGCAGGAAGAGCAGAAAATGCACACAAACCAACAAAATCAGATTTGGAATCAGAAAGCGTTAGTATCCTGAATTAGTTGCATGCATATTTAGATCGATGCTGTGTTTATCGGAATAAAATCATTAATAGTCTGGTCCAGTTTATCTACACGCGGACCTTAAATGGCATTGCACCCATTCAAATGGGCAGCGGTGGTGAAGGCTCTCATGCGATAAATTCTTTGGAAGATGAGCAGGGTCGAGTCCTTATGGTTGCTATAGAAAAACATTTACATGTATCGTCAGCTTTGTGTAATTTATCCTTGTAATTAATAACGTGATTTAATATACTGAGAAGAATTTGATTTATAAGGATTCTGTTTGTGAAATTTTGTGTTTGCTTCACGTCGTTTTCTTTGTTATGCTCTTTTTCCATTGATTGATATCCTGATTGTTGGAAAACTGTCATAGTAGGGAGAGCGAGGTCTCTTTCCGTTGATCGTAATCGTAACTCCAAGATTTCTACAGCGCCCAACGAAAGCTGCGCCGCGGGGACCAGCTTATTCACAGGCGCTCAGTCAAAACAAAATCGATAGGCAAAAGGGTTCGGTTCCGGGTCAAGATCCAAGAGTCAGGCAGAGAGACAGCGTGGCAGCTACAGTGGGTGATGTTTGGGGTTGGAGAGCAGAGACAGATAAGAGGAAGAAGGGGTGTCAGGATAGGATCTGTGGAAGAGGAATGTTTTCAGTTTTGAGTGAAAGGCCGAAGCTGGAATTGCAAAGCGGTGGAGCATCGGTGAGTTTGTATGACGGGTCAGAAAACTGTCGCAGTTCTGGGGGGAGTTTATTCCAGAGTGGTGGGGCAGCTATGGCTATGGAGCGGTTACAAAATTTTAAGGATGAGGTGACTGGAGGGCGGAGAAGTGTTAGGGCAGAAGAAGAGTTAATGTCTTAGTTGTTTGAAACACTGTCATAGAAGGGAGTGATATTCTGATTGCAGAGCAAGGAAGCTGAACTGGAGAATGATATGGATGAAGAGAACAGCAAAGCCAAGGATCCAGTTTCCAGGTGATTGGACAGAATTCCTTGAACCAACTTCCGTTGTTTTCACTTATCAGGTTCAGTCAAACCCAAATGCTGTTGGTCGGTTGACCAGTTGGCCATGTATCTTCGTTTATGCCGGGGCACAGTTGCTTGAGCTTATTTCTAGAAGTTTTTAAAAGGCATTTGTGACTGGTGGGGCATCTAAAGTAAAACTACTTGACTGCATAGTGCATTGTGAATGGGGAAACCTTCTTTGGTTAACTTTTGGTTCATATGTGCATTTGCAGTTGTAGCTCGTTGTAGGGCTTCTTCGAGTTGAAACTTCAGTTTTGTAATTTGAAGTCTACCATCTTCGTTTATGCTGGGGCTTAGTTGCTTGAGCACGGACCACATTCTTATATACTTACATGTTATTATTTTATTATTATTATTATTTCTGGATTTATTAGGCACCACTATCTAATGACTTAGCATCAGTCAGTGGCGCCGAGCAACTGTGAGTGAAGGACTTGCTCAAGGTCCTTACACAGTAACCGTCTGAGGGGCATTTCGAATCCGTACTCTCCACGTTACAAGCTGAGTACTCTCCAATAGGCTACCGTGCCCTATGAGAAATAATGCCCTAATGTTAGCTAAGTGAAGCATTTGCTTAGCAGTATCTAATGAAGAAAATGTTTTTGTTCCAGCTCATCGCCTCGAAAGCGGAAGACTAAGGCAAGAAAGGATTAGCTTCCAGTTCACAAGCTTTTTCTTGTCTCTCCTTGCTCTGTTGTTTGCTATGTGCATTCTTGCATTTGATGACTCCGTAGGATAAAAATCACTTTCAAACTTTCTTACTTGCTGAAAACCTCGAGTCTGACTAGTTTGTGTTTAGTTTAAATGTTATCAGAATTGTTCTTAATCCAGTGTCTGGGAATTTAGTGTTTGGTGTCAGCAGCACGAAAACTGGGCTCCGATGTTTTGAAAATTATTGTTTGGCAACTGCCTGGTGTAACTAAGCATGCAGTTATGGTAAAATCGAGCGATTCCTGCCCTAACTTTATTAGTTATTTGTGCTGCTTTTAAAATTAGTCCCCATCACTTGGCCAGTGTTGTGTATGTATGTATCTTGATGTTTATCCAGTGCATTTTAAGGATGTCTTAAGGGTGCTGAAGCATGACTGTCTGACAGATAAAAAGTTGCGACTTGAGGCCAACTGCAAATCTATGTGGAGCTCTTTCTGGCTATACAATTCAAAGTTTATTATGGTTGAGATAAAAGGATCTTGCTGATGAAAGCGACAAGTTTATATGTGAAACTTTATTACTGAATTATCAGGGTGTGTAATTAGAGCCCAGTTTTTGGATTATTTAAAACAAATTATTGTATATCATGTATGTATGTATGAATCCATGTGAATTTTTTTATTATCACTATTATTACTCTAATGCAGATTTACAACATGCACAGAGACTGGAACAAAATTGGGACTCTTTGGTGCAAATGATGGGATTCCTTTTTCTTGGTGACGATTTCTTTTTATAATGATGATAAAAGTCATAGTAATAAATACCAGGAATTCAAGCTGTTGTGAAACTCTGTAAGGAACATTAGATTGAAGTACGAATATTGTGTTCAAGTGCGTATACGGGAAAGAAAGGTTCACGTTTTGCCTGATGTTGGCAAGAACGGCAAAGTTAATTAACAGAGCCCAATTAGTTATGGAAGACAACTGCAGCAATATACATATGATTTATTTGACATTGCCTTCCTTCCAAAGATCTGAAGTGCTCAAATGACCGTACAACAGAGCAGCAGCAGTGCTGAGCAACTGTGCACGAAGGACTTGCTCAGTGCCCCAACACAGTAACCACCTTGAAGGAGGGTACACTTGTACTCTTCGCGTTACAGGGCGGGTGCTCTAAGCAATAGGCAGCCGTGCCCCACGATAGGTTAGAATCCATGGAATATTGTACCCGTTGGGAGATGAAAAAGCTACTGTATCTGGATGGATTGCCTATGTTTGTATTGTGCTTTGAAGAATCTCTCAACTGTGTTGTTTATCTGATGGATGTTAAAAGATGCAGCAAAATAATCAGAAAATGAATTGCTGTAATCATGTTAGCACCTTAGGTTTTCAAAAATGTTAGATTTTACAGTACAGACATTATATGTAAATCTGGCGTACAAACTCGTGTTTTTGCACCTAAGATTCCTCAGCCTTGGTGCATGTTCAGCACTTCTGAAGACTTCCTACAGCAAGCATGTTCACCGTAACCTTTCAGTCTGTGAATTAATTTGAAAAGAAGAGAATTAGGAAGAATCAAATTTAAAAATGAATTGGGTTTACATTCTCAGTAAAATACAAAAAGAAATACTGGAGTTTTTGGTTTAAGTAAGGCTGGTTACAGATGCTTCGTAATCGTAATCCCGAGATTTCTACACCGCCCAACGAAAGCCGCGCTGCAGGGACCAGCTTATTCACAGGCGCTCAGTCAAAACAAAATCGATAGGCAAAAGGGTTCGGTGCCAGGTCATGATCCAAACGTCAGACGGAGAGACAGCGTGCTTAAAGGCGATTGGCTCATAACTGTTAGATATGCTACAATTAATGAATGTAATGTAAATCTCCGAAAATTCTTGGCACACCACACATAAGCTGCCTTCTCAGATAAAAGAGCGTGTTAAAAAGTACACGTTTTTCTATAGCGGCTCATTTTGTAATGAATGAATCGGGTGAGATCCTTCAACACCGATTCAGATTCAGATGTACTGACATTGCGCGCGTCACAAGTGCTTTAAATAAATAAAATAAACCGCTGTCCGTTTGCATATATTAACGTGTGGCTCATAGCTGATCACCAGGACCCACAAGTGGCACAATGCAACCTCACTGTAGGCCCAACGATTATATTCTATCGTATGGACCGCATATATAAACTTTTTTCTATTTTTCTAGCAAATACAAATATTCATGAATATGAACGTAAGTGGGATCGGAGAAAAATGCCGTCAGTAACACCATAACCAAAGATGTTAATAACTTTGGTACGGGCAAGAGTACCCATTCCAGAGTAATAGTTCGAGAGTATGGGTTCGAGAGTATAAGTTCGAGAGTAAGGGTTTAAGAGTTCGAAGTTGAGAGTATGGGTTCGAGAGTACGGGTTTCGAGTACAACCGGGGTGCATCTTTCTGACAAGATTCGGGGAGCTAGCCAATTATGTATACTAATAGTTTTTGACAGCAACGGCATTTTAAATTTCTGAACCTCATTGTCAAGCCTGTCAACCCGCCCCTCTTCTGCCCCAAAACTTCTCCGTCCTCCCGTCTCCTCATCCTTAAAATTTGGCAATCGCTCCATAGCCATAGCTGCCGGTGGGGCAACTATGGCTATGAAATAAACCCCCAGATTTGCGACAGTTTTCTGACCCATCATACAAACTCATCGGTGCTCCCCCGCTTGCAGTTTCTGCTTCGGCCTTTCACTCAAATCTCAAAACATTCCACTTTCACATATCGTACCCTGACACCCCTTCTTCCTCTTATCTCTCTCCTCTCCAACCCCAAACACCACCACCACCACCCGTAGCTGCCACAATGTCTCTCCGCCTGCCTTTTGGATCTTGACCTGGAACCGAACCCTTTTGCCTATCGATTTTGTTTTGACTGAGCGCCTGTGAATAAGCTGGTCCCCGCGGCGCGGCTTTCGTTGGTCGGTGTAGAAATCACGGAATTACGATTGCGATTTTAATGATTTTTCTAGCAGTCGCTTGAAGCGCGGCAGTCGATTTAAGAGACTGATGTAATTTGCCTTCGTTATTGGCCACGAGGAAAGGTTCGGGTCACTTAAAGTTTTCATTATAGAATAGATTTTGAGGCAGCATTTTTTAAATTTTCATATATATGTTTGGACTTTGTCGTGGACATGGTTTATTCACTTAAGAACTATCATATTTTGTTATATCAAATTTTTATCATTAATGCAAAATACAATGGTAGCAGGCTGTGATCGCTCGATCTCGTGTGGTCTAGTGAAAATCGTATTATTTTTGGTTTCGGATTTTATGCATGATACCAATAATGATTCTTATTATTGTTTAACCATCTACAAGTCTGAAGAAATCTGTGTTTGAAATCCCGTACATATAGCCATCGGGTGGCTGTAGGTGGAAAACAAGGAAACCGGGATAACGGATCTGTAAGTAAGTATGAGATCAGGTTGGCAGCTCCTGCAGTATCCAGTTTTTTTGCATATCATATTAGCATTTATCTATATTTATCTTGATTCCTGTTTGACAAGAGTCTATTAATACTGTTAGAAGGGGTTTTACTTAAGCTTCATGGTTCCATTTAATGTACAGGATAGTTGTGGGACATTGATTTTCACTTATTTTAGGAACTTTCGTAAATGGCTTCTCTAGCAGTTTTGCAGAAGTTTCAGAGCAGAGCAGGCATGGCTGATCGCCTGCTGAAAGAGCTTCGAACACAACTGGAATTTGTCAGAAAATCAGCTGGTAATTTCAAGCTTTTTGTATTTGATGTTTAGTTTTAAGTCATAACTGGTGGCCAAAATCTGTAAAGTTCAGTGATTCAAGAAGATGGTAAATGGTGTTGTATGGCAGTTTTGCCCATTAGCAGAGACCACTTTTCAGATCAATATCCTTTTGTTTGAGAGGTAGTATGTATGTGCCATAAACTTCTTATAAACTTCCCGGCATTTATTTTTACCCATTGTATTTACCCTTTCCCCGGTGCAGGTGAGGACTGATAACTGATGTGTGCCTGGCGTTTACTTGCACAAATTGTTTTACGCTCTTGAATATCGCTTACTGCACCACTAAAACATGTCTGCACATTGTTCTCAGCTTCGTGTGACATAACTGTAGCATGTACTTGCTGGTATCCAATATATTTACCATACTGGCACGTAAATGAGACCTAGTGTTTGTTAGAGACTGGTGTTTAAAATAGACCTGCATTTATATGAACCATTTGACCTTACAGTAGCTATAAGAGATCAGCATTTGACACAGACTGTGCTTATAAGAAGTTACCAGATAAGCTAAACATATGGTTTCGTTTGAATTTGTAAAATTTACTTCTAGTAGAGAAAGCGTGTCTTGTCGAGGAAGAACGGCTGAGAAAAGAAAATGAGACGCTTCGCCAAGAAGTGGAGTTTCTGAAACAGCGCCTGATACAAGCCGAAATAAACAACGGAAGTTAGTTGACAGTTGCATCTAAACTATTTACTCATTTTGTATTTGATGATTCTGTAACAAAGCATTATGATGTAATGTAATATTACTAAATATACGTAGTACCTTGGAGATGTATGACTTTAGTACATGCTTAATGAAAGTTCTGTTTTACTTTGCTACTTTAAGTGACAGGCATGTCTTTCTTCTTTAAGTCCATGAGCTGATTACCCATTGGTTTCAGTCACATGGTTCATTGTAGATCTTCACTGTCTCATGTCCTGTACCAACAGACAGCCTGTGCACGTCCATCCCACACCAGTCCCTGATGTCATCCAGCCATTCTCTGCTCAGTCTAACTCTGATCCCTCAGCCATCCATCATTCCAAACACAACCTGTTTGACCATCCCAATGTTATCCATTTTGAATGATTGCTTGATCATTGTCTTATGAATGTCGAATTGAATGAGGAAACATTTATTGCGTTTTAAGCCATTGGAAATTGTCAGTTAAGCAGGTGCCTTTGCCTGGTGCAAAGCCATCAGTGGCTCCACTTGTCGCCACTTCTGTGCCAGCTCCTGCACCCAAACAGCCAGAGCCACTGAAGGCTGCTGACAAAACTACAGGGATAAAGGTGGAGTTGAAAGAAGCCACTCCAAAGAAGGAGTCCAGGAAAGAAGCAAAACCTGAGAAGAAAGGTGTCGTAATTTACTTTGTCACTAAGCACAAACTTAATGCTCTTTAAAGGGAAAAAGTTGTGAAATTAAAGAATTTTTAGCCATTTTAAGATTAGTCTGTAGTTTTAGTTTCATATTCATGCTTTCAAGCAAATGCATTTTTCATTGGCATTGAATGTGTTGAAGTTCCCAGCATTAATAATTGATTATTAATTATTGATTGTTATTAATTATTGATCATTTCCAATTATATTCCAGGTATTGTGCTATATCTATTTCATCAGTACTGGGGTACTTGTATAAATTAAAATATAACACTGGCTTAGAAAAGACATATCTAGATGCAACGTTCTTCATTATAACTTTATAACTTACATTTTCAATAAATGAAACTTGAATTACAGTTTGTGGCATGGTGGTGTATTGGTAAAACACTGGGTCTGTATTCAAATGATAGCAGGCTCAAGTCTGCTGAGTGGACTCGATATAACAGCCCTGGATGAGCTGTTTGCACAAGCTGTAGCTTTCGCCAAGCTGTGTATTTTCGTATGGGTGTAAGTTGGGGTGTAAACGCTCAGTCCCGAGATGTGCTGATCCAGGATCTTGGGATTCGTCCGTTGTAGGGTCAAGGACTGAGCGTGTCCCCTGTGATCCATTATGGCACATGTGAGCTGTTTGTGAACAAGTACCGAGTAGCAGTGTCAAAGGATGATATCTTCTCAGTGTTTAATTTCTGTTGTTAGCTGTTGGTATCTGCTCATTGTTATTCCGTAACAGCTGATGTCAAACCCGCCGCAGCCGAGAGTGGTGACAAGGTGGATGTCTCACGCCTGAATATGCGCATCGGCAAAATCGTTAATGTCAAAAAACATCCAGATGCAGACAGTCTGTACGTGGAGGAAGTGGATGTGGGAGAGCCAAAGACGCGAACTATTGTCAGTGGACTGGTTCAACACGTTCCACTTGAACAGGTAATGCTGGATAACTGTCCAGAATTTGTTCTTCACATGATATCTCAGGACAACCCCTCTGACTTGACACAATGCTTGTGAATACACTGGTGTCCTGCATTCAGCTTTAAGTAGCACTTTAGAAATTTTTGAGTTTGTGAATTACATTTACAAAAAAATAAAAATTTTGGCACTCATTTAAGACCCCATTCTGTAGCTACATGTTGTTTGGTATCAACAGCGAGGACAGTTTTGAGTATGAAATATGTTCAGTAATCTGGTATTTGGATTTGAATTGTACTCATTTTTAAAAATTGTTCTGTGAAGTTTAGCATGTAGTTTGAATACTATATTGAATTTTCTTATACAAATGCATGTATTAAGGTATTAAAAATGTATTTAATTTATTTTATTTAATGCGTCCCATCACTGTGGATGTGTGGTCCTTAGCTGAAAGATTCTTGAAATCCCAGAACCTCTCTTCTTAGGCATTTCTGTAGAGGCATGTAAACAAGCATATTACCTTTACTTTTCAGCATCTTAAAAAGTGTATAAATTACTATGGTCTGTATAATCTTTTTACAAAATGCAGGTAAAATTCATTTGAGAAACAATCTTTGTAATAGGTCCATCAAATTGGATCAGATGCAGTCGGTTGATTGTGTTTTGATTGTTTGATTGATTAAACAGATGCAGGATCGCCTCGGCGTCTTTCTCTTGAATCTGAAGCCTGCCAAGATGCGAGGAATTCTCTCCGAAGGCATGATCATGTGCGGCAGCTCGCCAGAAAAAGTCGAAATCATTGATCCGCCAAACGGTGCCGCTATTGGAGAGCGTGTTGTTGTGGATGGATATCCAGGTTAAAGAATTATTTATCTTATTATGAAGTTATATCAGTTATTCTCTACCTCCAGTTTTTTATGGATATCTATGTAAAATAATAGTTTATCTGTCATCCTCTACCTAAGCCTTTGCATGACCATTTCTGTATCTCATTAAATGACATTTCAGAGTCTTCTTCTGTCTCCCCATGCTTTTGGGGGTTTTCCATCTACCTATGCTTTTGCTAAGTTTTGGGGTTAAATTTGTGTGATATGGATAGCACAAGTTGAAGTTTTAAACTTACTGCATGGCCAACATTGCAATAAATGATGCCAATGTTAGATGTTTGGTGATCTTGTGTTAAGACAAGCATTGTTTTCTTAATTTCTCTTTTTATTTTCAGGAGGACCGGACGAGCAGCTGAACCCAAAGAAAAAGATCTGGGAACAAATCCAGCCTGACTTGCGAATCAATGATGAAGGAATTGCAACATACAAAGGCACCCCGTGGAACGTGCGGAACTTGGGACCTTTCAAAGTTGCCACGATGACCAATATTGGCATTAAGTGATTCTTCAGCCATGCACAAGTGCCTCCTCTGCGGTCAGCCAAGAGACTGATATGAACTTCTAGGAATGTTCTGACGTTTCAGATTTTTCGCAGTTTTCTTATTTTGAAGGAAATTAGTTCAGTGTGATGATCAAACGTAAATATGTCTTCGTAAATAACATGTCTAATTATAACAACTACACAAGTTTTTGTTCATGAAGTTATCGCAGTTCTGTAAAAACAAACATGATTGGTAAACGGCTGTTGATTATTTTATTGAATTATTGTTAGCAAATAATTTAGCACTGAACTACTAATATGATTCTGTAATTAACAACTCGGCTAGTTTAAAAGATACTGCAAGGTCAATCATCAATGAATATGCTATTCAGTCAGTGGTCATCTTTGCTGGTCTTCCTCTGAGGTTAAAGTGCGTATGCTTTTTCAGTCTTTGCAACTCACCAGCTGTTAAGTTGACCCAATGTTTCATCTGTCTTGAGTTGAGGCTTACACAACGAGTGTTCTGAAATTAAATCGAGGCCTTTCGACTGGTCTCTGGGGCACCATTAGTTGATGTCAAGTGTGTTTGGTACTAGTAGGAGCTCTGGTATCAACTGGATGAGATCACAGAAATGATTAATTTGATTAGATCGTTCTGGAAACATCTGCTATGAACCCAGTTAATATGACCAAACAGAATAAAACATTTACTGTATGTACTTGTCAAAGAATGCAGACAAGGAAATGTTAGCCATTTCTGGGGACTTAAAAATACACGATAAAATTATAAATACTTCATAGGTCTATGTTATAGGTGGGCAGAACGCAACGTGACAGACTAAAAACAGCATATTTTCTTCAGCACTCAGAAAGCCAAGTCACATGAATCGGGAGCTTAGTCAACAAAACAACTAAAGCTACGATTAAGATTGATATGTGCCCGGTCAACAAACACAGTCCAGGCTGGTGACACGTGAACAGCTACGGTGTAGGGTGTTGGCAAGTTAAACTGCAGCGAAAGGTTCGAAAAGCAGCAGTTAGGGGTAGAGTCGCTATAACTCAACATGTTTAGTAAAACAAAGTTTGTAACAGAGAAAACGCAAGTAAACTTTTATTCCATGCTGACCCGCATTTGCACCGGGTGACTTGACAAGGTCAAAACTGATCACCAGTGACTTTTTAATAAGACTAGTAAAAGTAATAGTAAAAAAATTAACAGTAAAATACGTTAGTCTAAGAGGCGATCTATAAATAACTTATTGCCCAGAGTACGTACACGTTTTTGAGCGTTTACACTTCTTTGTTCACAAATCTAAATTTATTTAATCTCACTCTACACGCTTTGCTTTATAACATAATTCTTGTGAGTAATTTACAAAAAATCTAAGATTAAGATTTACTGGCAAAAAATTGTGTTGGATGCAGGTTTATTTTTGAGAGCGCGCGGGGTCGCCATAGCAACAGAAAGCAATGGCTGGAGTTAGGCGGTCACGAGATTTACCGGCGGTTTCTTAATTATACTTTTAAATCGCGGTAATTAATTATTTGATACATGTACATAGACGCGAGCGTCGTGAGAGCAGCGTAGTATAGGCGCTTGTCACCACCTAATCGCCGGTTGCACAACGATTAGTAAGTGAGCTGACCCAGTTTAGCGTGGACTATACGTCTGCATAGACCGTAAGGCTTCGGTGCAGAATGGGTGCCACAGTGGTTAAAGAATCGGCATGAATGCAGAGGTCGGCCCTCTTACCTTCCACTGAGAACCCAGTCCGTTATTTGATGAACCGCGTATACCAGTTGTTGTGGTGGGCCGAGGGTTGGACCTTTTCTGTCGCTGGCCCTAGACTCTGGAACTCTCTTCCTGCAAATATTCGTTCGACAAAGTCTGTTTTAGCCTTCAGATCTCGACTAAAAACTCATCTTTTCCTGAATTCATATCTTCCGTAGGCTGTCTCTGTGACTTCTGGACTCCTCTCTGGCTTTTCGACCCAGACTCACCATGGAATTTGATTCGGACAAGATTAGATTAGATTAGATTTGCAGACAACCGGTTTCGAAGGCGGATACATGAGACCGCCGTTTCATTTTTTGGGCAGGCTCGCCATTGAGTTCCCCCAACTGGTTAAAGCGAGGGCTGCCCATGAAACTGTAAGTGATGAAAAGTCATGATAAAACGGGGAAACTAACAAAGTCATAAAAATGTCAGATCATTAAAATGTTCTGCTTACTTGGTTCCTGTTTGTAAACTTCTGGATGATCTACCACTGACCAGTTAGAGTCTAGCATACATGAAGTTGTTACTAGGTTAGGATCTAGCATACATGATATTGTGACCAAAGTAAAAAGGTGAATGTGCATGTAGGTACAAAACTGTTATGGTATTATCGAACCCCCATATGCAACAGGCACGTCCCCTTCAGTATTTACCTAGCAAAATACCACTTATTGCTGGAACTCCCATCAAAATTCATTTCTGCAGTCTTTGGTTCTCAACATTTTGCATTGGTACTCACTTGTATCAAGAAACCTTTGCCTCATTTTAGTGATCAGCACTGACTGTAAGTACAACAGTAAATGTAAATGTAACCCTGTACAGGTTTCATGTGTTGTTATATTACCTGAGTGATATCCTTCACTACTGCTGTCAGTTTGATTGGGTGCCACGCCACTGAAGGTCCCTGTATATGAACAATGCTATACCAGTAGTAAGACTGTGGATATCTGGATATCTTTATACTTAACATGTATTCATTTATTCAATGGACGTAGAGTGTAGCTGGATTCACGTATGTGGAAATAGTGTCTGTTGTCAGTGTCTTGCATAGAAAATGAGGAGGGCTGATGGATTGTAATTTCAATGAGGCATGTTACAAGGCATTTTGGGAATATTATGTTGACATTTGTCTTCGGGACAGACCCTTGGATATGTCTCAGTACTATTTCAATTGATTTACTATCTCAAGAATAATTTCTGTTGACGGTGCCTTTGGTCACCTTATGTAAGTGCACCTAGGTACCAGAAGGTAAGCAATTCTTAAAATATAGAGGTTGCATTTGTTATTTTATTATTTGTTTTATGGAGTGAAACAGTCTCTATTTTTTTTTTGTTCAAGTTGAGAGATACAACAAATGGCATCCAAAAAACGAGCACAGAAAGTTTCAAAATCTAAGAAGGAGTTTTTTAGGTAACGTTAGTTTCTCTTCAGTTTTTCTGTTATTAAATGATGCTTGGTGTTGTTTATGGATTAAAACAGGAACATAGTTAAGTGCTGTTCAACCTTTGCCTGGGCTTGGTAATAATTACACTTTCAGCACCTTTGTGTGGTTCTTAAAATATTGGTATAAATAGGTTCAGATGCATACATACTTACAGTGGTTATATATAAACCTTGTCTTACACTATGATGCATATTTGATGCATATATATATATATGTATGTGTTTATAACATACAGCGAGCCCTATGTTCCTACAAACAGAAATGAATCTGAGACGGCCCATGAGGAACAGCAGCAGTTAATGGGGGAGCTACATTTGAACAGAAATAGCAATGATCCCATTGAATTTTATCCTCAGTCTCCTCAAAACATTCAGCAACAGCTGAAGAACAACACGATCCTTCCTTCTCCTCCTCCCGCACCTCCTCTGCCTCCTCCAGCTAAAAATGTTCTTCCTGCTGCTAAAAATGTTCTTCAGAGTAAGAGCAAAAGTCGTTTCCCAACCAAGATGGGTGAGTACACCAAAGCTGTTTGATATCTGTGTTCTTACTAGATCCAGAATAATTGTCAGCAACTGTTACTGCATGTTCCCTCCCGTTTCGCAGATCCTATCCTGATTCCTCTTCTGCCCCGTATCTGTCTTGCAGATGCAATTCGAAGCACCACCCATCTTAGCCGTCTGACTGCCTGCTTGTCTGAGTCTTGGATCTTGACCTGGAACCGAATCTACCTTGCCTATCGATTTTGTTTTGACTGAGGGCCTGTGAATAAGCTGGTTCCCGTGACTTAGTTTTCGTTGGGCGCTTTAGAAATCTCAAGATTACGATTCAGGCTGCTGTTACAGCTGATTCAGGCTTTCTAAATCAATGACGATGACACTGAATATTAGCAGTTGCAGTATGTGTGTTGATTTTACAAAGATTCTGCCAATAACGCGGCACAGCAAGTTCGTGTGTTGCCTGTTTACATGTTTTACATGTTAATTAGGCAGAACTGGAAGCCATGTTGCACCACATGTTAAGCGTATTCTTGTGTAAATGGGACTGTGCTGTATGTATATGAATTTGACAATTATTGTTATTTGAACAGTTTATTATCTGTCTAAAATGTCACTAAATCAGAAGTATAAGCAGATTAGGGCTTGATGAGTAGTTATACGATGCATTTGAAGTTGATAAGATAACTGGAGAGTAATATAGCAAGACTTCTGACTGAGCTCTGATATGTGCTCATGAATCCTCTGAGGTATTGAATTTAAGTTTGATTTAATTAAGATTTAATTTTTCTGCTTTTGTCATTCAGCCACTTGTTTTCCATGGCTTGCTTAATTTTATATTCTATTTTTATTCAAATGGATGTATAGGAAGCTTGGTCAATGATGAAATGGAAGATAATCCATGGCTGGTGAGTGGAAACGAACAGAAGGGGCCAAGCCCTGAAATGCTGCAGGCAGCAAAGAAAAAACTCAGATCTGTAGATGCACGAAGAGCGAAGGGTGCGTTTGCATGCTCTTATTTCTCTCCCCAGTTTTTAAATAATACTTCTTTGTGAGTCAAGTGCTTCTCTTAGTCATTGCCTATGTGCACTCTGCTATATCCATATGTAATTATAATGTCAACTTGTATTATATACATACACATAAATATATGTGACTCTGCTATATCCATATGTAATTATAATGTCAACTTGTATTATATACATACACATAAATATATGTGACTCTGCTATATCCATATGTAATTATAATGTCAACTTGTATTATATACATACACATAAATATATGTGACTCTGCTATATCCATATGTAATTATAATGTCAACTTGTATTATATACATACACATAAATATATGTGACTCTGCTATATCCATATGTAATTATAATGTCAACTTGTATTATATACATACACATAAATATATGTGACTCTGCTATATCCATATATAATTATAATGTCAATTTGTATTATATACATACACATATAAATATATTATATAATGTATGTACATGGTGTGTTTAATGCATTAATGGTAACTTGTTGACTTTATGATCAGTGAATTAGATGGTGGTGGTGCACCTGGCCAGGGTCCAAGGGTCTAGGTCACTGTAGCCATAATCTGGATGACAGTTTTGTTGAGGTATATTGGGGTCAGCAGATGGCTAATACCCATGGTCAAACCCACTTTCAGACCCTGGCTATGAGTCTACCTTGGACACCGTCCACAGCTCTGCAACAACCACTGTTAATGAATTTGATTTGATATGTTTTTTGATTTCAGTCTTTCTGGGTAGATCAAGACTCTTTGTTTCACTTGATTCACCAAATTTCTACCCATTGGAAAAGCTCAAGGTATTCAGTAATTGTTGGTGCAAATAAATAACGCATCTACAATGCATGACGTTTTGAAACTTAATGGAGATTATCAGAAACCCAATGCAGAAAGAATTTGATTTCAGTATTAAAGAAATTTTTAAACCCTATTCTTGTAGGCTGTAATTGTAATCGTAAACTCAAGATTTCTACAGTGCCAAATGAAAGCTAAATCATGGAAATCAGTTTGTTCTCAGACACCTGGACAGAACAGCTTCGATGGGCTGGAAGGGTTAGATTCGGTTCCAGGACAAGATCCAATGATCAGGCAGGCAGACGCACAGACGGCTACTGTGGAATTGGAGTGGTAGGATAGATAAGAGGAACAATGAGAAATCAGGATAGGATTTGTGGAAGAGAATTGTTTTCACTTTTGAGTAAAGGACCTGTGCAGAAATTGCAAGGGGTGAAATGTTGGTGAGTTTCTATGATGGGTCAGATAATTGTCCAATAGCTGTTATAACAGATGTGAGCCTACTGTTATTAATTTTTTGTTGTATCTAAATTAATTATTTACACTGAATAATAAAACATGTTAAGTAATTTCATATAATATGGCATATTGAAAGACATTGTGTTGGTAAATTCATGTACTAAGAAAATTAGTGTAGAAAAATTTTGTTTGCAATTTTTCCAATGATATCACTAATAGGAAAAGTTCTTTAAAACTCTACTGTAAAACTTAAAAGTAACAATTTATTTAAGTATTTCAAAGTATTGAATTAAGGTTTTGTTGGTAAATGGTGTTTTTACAAGGATATTTTTACGGTGGACAATGCCATCGTGGAATTTCTTGACTTGACGGGAGTTGAACAGTTGACGGACATGTTCTTTGCTGCAGTCCAATTTCTTCACAAGGACAGTTTGTTTTGCATGAATCTGGCAAAGATCACGCTACAGGGCTGCAACCACATCACTGATGTTGGAGTCAAATTCATCGCCGAGTCTTTTCCACGACTCCAAACAGTAAATAATTGTTGTGTAACCTGTTTTTTATATTGTGACATTATCCTTTATTTAGGAACAAAAATAGTTTTAAGGAATCCATACTCATTAAAATCTAAAGAAAAATAGATAGTTTTAATTAAAGCTAAGGTACCTTGTGAGAAGAAAATGGAAAGCGACCAGGGGCTAAGTTTTTAGGTTGTTGGGTTGTTTTTGTTGTTGCAACAACCCAAACACTGACTAGCCCTAAATATTGCCCCGTTTATATGCAATCCACCCTGAATGTTCGAGGAGACAGTAGACCCAGGTGAGCGATGGTGCATTTTGACCATCAAGCCATAACCAGTAAAGGGAGGGAATGAAGAGTACTGGAACACTGGTAACAATTTATCTATGTCGACACTAATATAGCACCTTTCAAGTGCCTCTCAAAAGTGCTGCAGTATATTTAGAGCAAATTTAATCTTACCTGGAAAATTCTATCTATGAATAGTAAGTAACTAAATCATTTGTTTACAAGCCATATGTCCATTGGCTGAACATGGAATTGTGAGCGAATTCCAAAGCACCATTATCATAAAAAGCTCAAGGCATTTATCAGTCAAAGCATTACTCCATTAAGAATCATAATCCTCTGTGCATATCCAACTGAGGGTCACAACCTCAACGGTGTCCTTGCTAACGAATTCTGCTTTGGGTTTAAAGCTGCCCAAGTGTAATCCGGTAGAGCGTTACTTAAATAAGTTTCATGTTCCCTGGTTTGTCTTTTTTCCATGGTCCAGTCTCTGAATGTCTTTGTCTGTTTTTGGCCACTTTAGCTGTCACTTCTTGGCTGTCCGGTGACAGAGAAATCGGTGACACGATTGCTAACGAAATGTGACAAGTTGGAGTTTATCAACCTCACTTCTACCAGCGTTGGGTTGGTTTATCTTCCTGATCGTGCGGACAACATTTGCTCCCTTCTTCTGGAGGGCTGTCCAATCCTGTCTCCTCCTCACTCTGTTTTTGAGCCGACTAAAGTCACTCTAACGACAAAACATATCTATTTCAAAGGTAAATGCGTGCACCAGTACATATGTATGTATTGGGCTATTCTGATATTGTATTACATTGTTATTGTTATTTTATTGTTATTTCTATTGTTATTTGTCCTTCATATGTGACCAAAAAGACCTATGTAAACAATTATCTCGAGCAGATCCTGAATATGCACCCACATTGCTTAGCATCATCGATTGATTTTTGTCTGATAGTGGCTATGTATAAATTATGATTGTCACACATAAAAACTAAGTTGTCTTTTGTGTCAGCTGTGAAAGATAAGCAGCTGTGGAATGTCTACAAGGCCCTTGTAGTCAACATGCCAACCACAGAAGTCAGTCTTCTGAACTCGTTACTTTCGCGCAAGGTCTCCAAATTGCAGTCCAAACTTCCGTTCACCTGCATGGATTACGAGCTGAGCAAAGAACTTTCCGTGAATTTCTTTGAATGCTCTGAAGTAAGTTTCTGACTTAGTTAATAATTAAGAAATAATTTGATGTTGCGTAATTAAAATAAAGTATTTACTTGGAGAAGGTAAAATTGGTTTTTACAGTGATATTTAGAGTCATCCTTCAAGACTTAAGTACCTGTGAGAAGTTTCTGTTGAAGAAGTGCTACACAAATTCATGATTATAATTACATTTACAGATTACTGTGAAATGACTGCTGTATACACTCTTCATTGTGGTATAGAATATTGCTTCTGTACTGTTGATTCCCTTTTGCAGGAAATGGCTAATCTCCTTACCTCCGACCGCACTGTTTTTCTATTGCCATACAATGCTGTCAGTGACATTAAAGATATCTGTGCTGGAATTGAAAGAAGACTGATTCCAATACTAACCAAGGTTTGAAATTTTTTTAATCTGTTTGACTAATTTTGTCACCTTTTGGAAAGGTCTAGTGGTTAGCATGTTGGACAGTAATGTGCTTCAAGACTTCTGTTCTGTAAGCAAGCTCAAAGATAAGCCAAGTACAACTGTTGCCCAGTTGTAAAGTAATTGTCGGACGATGAGACGGAGGTCCAGCCATCCATCCTCGTATGCTGAGACTAAGAAGATGAAATCACGAACACTTCATACTCGTGGCTGCCTATCAGAGTTGGCATAAGAGACTGCTCTTCTTATGTATGTACGTGCATATGTGTGTATGTATGCATGTATATATGTATGTTCTTTGAAAGAAATTTTTAATGATGTTGCTATGAACTGGACTTGATTGCATACATTATTATTATAAATTGATAACATGATTTCTTACATTTTACAGCCATTAGCATGCATTCCAAATTTAACTGAGTGTCAGAATGCAGTCGTTTTATAAAATAACCATGTTATGTTATGGTACTTGTTATGGCTCGAAAAGGAGAGGAGAGTCTATGTGATATTCTCTGTGATAACTTTTTATGTCATTTACAAGGTTGAGAATGCCACTGTGATATTGGTTGGCTATTCGGAAAATGCTAAGAAGACGGTGGCCAACAGTGTTGTTTTAACCCAAGTAAAGAGGAGATTGGAGGACAACAAAAAGGAGTTGCAACAAATTCTGACTAATTTGTACAGGTAAAATGGAGCAGCTATTAAACAAAAGCTTGGCTTGCCATTGTTCAGTATTTAATGCTTATTTTGTGGCTTTTACTGTTTTTCCTTTTGCAATAATTTATTGCAAACTCTGCGTTACATTCTGATGTGTGAACCTGAGGAAAAGTCAAGAGCTTATAAGATCCAAATAAAGGATATTTATGTACTTACTTACAGTTTTCTTTAGAGTTTAGTATTACTGTGTATATAATTTCATTCTCTTGCATAAACAAAGGCTCAACTGATGCTTATGCATTTTAACAGTGCGGCTGGAGAAGTTTCCAGGTTAGATACCTGTATAACCCAGAACAACATGGATGATACTAATAGACAGGGATTTGGAACGACATGATTTTGGGTTGAACACTGCGTAAAGAAAGGACCCAGAACAAGATGGCATGGCACCATGTCATGGATACAGCTACACTCACTTGAGTTTGCCCTGAGAGAGAAAATATTGGCAAGAGAGAGTGAGAGAGATATCAGGATGTATGCTATTTGGTGGAAGTCTTCTCCCTCTTCTTCTCCCTCTTCTTCAAACAACTGTAAAGTACAGACATTTGAATATTTACACATGAAACTTGTGTCATACAGTTGGAAAGTCAAAAAAGTACCTATAGCTGTATCCAGGATGTGGTGTCTTATCTCTTGCCTGTGGTACATCACTTATGTTGTATTTTCAGCAAACTGTATTCGCGGAATGAGTCAGTTGGTTTTGCAGAACAGAGGAAGATGGCAAACGTTTACCAACTCCTTGATGGAATCGAAACAGTCGAGTTAATGGCAGACATTACTCTGAATGAGGGACAGGTTTGTTGTTTCTTAGGCTTAGTTTTTTTAATCTCAGATTTCATTTGACAGAATCTCGCAGTTAGTGGATGTTTTAATTTAATTTGTTGTCAGACTTGCTGCTTGCTTCCATACCGACCCTAGTATGAATTTATATTGGTTCGTTTGCTTTTTTTATCCAAATCGCTCTCTTCATCTTTCTGGACCCCCATTGGACATCCCGACCTTTTATATTCTTTAGGAATCCGCTGCATTGACTTTTCACCCCAAAATCTGTCCAGTCTTGGCATCTTCTCTAGTTGGGTCCAATTTCATTATGTGTACAAGCATAAGGAATATAATATTACTGTAAAATCTAGCAGAGTTCACTAAACCTACTGGCGCTAATGTATGCAGTGTAATGTCAGAACAGACCTTTGGACATGAATTTAACCCAGTAAGGGGTTGCTTGTTCAGTCTTTGCCTCATATTTTACACCGTAGTCACATCTATACAATGCTGTTTCTGAAGAACCATCAATGCCTTTTAATACAGAATCTTAATGTCACATGGCGCTTAAACTTTCTTTCAAACGATTAAATTTCAGAGTACCAACGAACTTCAAGCGGCTTTGATGAAAGCTGTTAATCAGATCAACACTTTGCAACCGTGTTATTCAAGTTTGCCACCAGCCTTCTCAAAAATGACTGCTTCTCTAAATCCAAAGCCTGGAGTGCACAGCGAAAGCCAAATCATTACGGAATTCCAGTCGGCTCATAGGTCTGACTTTGGTGGAAACTACCAAACCTACAGGAAAGCCTTGCAGCTGATGCATATGGTTGTAAGTAGGACTTCTTTTTGAAGGCTCTATATAAATGTCCAGTTGCATACAAGTGGCATGGTGGCAGACTACTGTTACCGTGTGCCTTTTTACCTAAGCTTCTGGGGTTTGAATCCTGGTATGTCATGTGGAATCAACACTTCATTGTCTGGCCTTATAGCCTTGGCTGACTATGTATTTATTCATTCATTTTCATGTTTTTTATTTATTAGTATTATTAATTATTCAATATTATTTTAATGTTTTTATTATTTGTTATTACTGATTATATATTTATATATTTATTCATTCATTTATTGAATAGTTTATTCTTTTAGTAGTTTATTTCGGTCATTTGGTAAGCTTACAAAATTTGCAAACTGCGGCTGAAAACTGATTTGGGGTTGCAGATTTATATTGATAGAGTGAGCACCACTGTTGAGTTTCTGTTGCAGTGGTGCTATATAAATTTGCAAGTACAATTACAACTGATTGAAAATGATTTATTGATTCCAGGGTCAAGTTATTTACTTTCCCGATTCTGAGGTTGTCGTAACTGATGTCAAATGGTTTTCGGATGAACTGAAGAATTTGGTCGTTTCTAGACCTTCATCCGATTTGCCTTCTGTGCTGAACCGGCTGTTGCGAGACTCTCACCTCGTCTGTCAAGTGTGCGACCCTTCAAGTTCTTCTCCGAGATTAACCTGGGCTGGTTGTCTGCCAGTGGAGCCTCCAATGCCTTGGGTAGGTACAAAGTAACTGAAGGCTGATAATGTCTCCCTAAAATAGGTAGTTCTGAGGGGCCTTGATTCTTGGCCCTTCTAGGACCTGGAAGAGGCCGGTTATACGACCAAGATGCACATGGACCCGGATGGGTGCGTCAGATCTTCGGCCGCTGAACTTTGGGTTGCATACAGCCTGGAGGTGAACCCAGGACCGTGGTGGTTGGCAGAGAATTGTGGAGATGGCAACGCTCCAGAGAGGGGCATTGTGATGTATGTATATATGTATGTATCACTAAATTTGTAAAGTGCCTTTGAAGTAACTCACATGATGATGATGATGAGGAGGAGGAGGACGGACGGACTTCTTGTTGGTTTTGACGTTGTCTGTCTATGTATTGGGCTATTTTTAAAATTGTGCCTTTAAGAACCTCACAAAGAAATTGATTCAGATCTGAATAACCGTAGCTTTGTTATTAGGAATATTTTCTGGAAATGGAGAACTCGGATGGCGTCTGTGACCTGAAATACAGTTTCCAGTTTTTCCATCCGCTACCACTTGGTCTGCGGTTGGAAGTTCTTTGCCAGTTGGTGGATTTAAACCAGGTGGGTGATCTGCGATATCCACCTTCCGTTTGGCAGACGGGATTCATTCGACTCAGTGGACCAGTGACGTTCGGAATGAGATTTCTAAATGCTGGTGAGTTGAGTCAACGTCATAAAAGGAGAGCATGGTAACTAATTCGAAATGTAAAGGTACATGGTTTTATATAGCAACCTTGTGGCCTCGACCCTGCTAATTTTTCAATGAATTGATCGGGTGAGATCCTTTACCACTGCTGCCCGTTTTTTTGGGAAGTAGGATTGAACGATTATATACTGATTTGATTGCTTGAATGTATAAAGATTTTAGAGTTTTAGATTTTAGAGTTTTACTTAACTATCTTTACACTTAGGATGCTTCCAGTGATATGCCTCTGATTCGTGTTTGATATCTGGCACCAGTGGCATCTGTGCAAATTTTGGGCCCCGAAAATGGCCCCTCTGAGGCCAGTTCATTCTTTAATCAGGCTCTGAGCTGGCCTTTTTCTAGATTCTGGCCCGGGCCTCTGCACAGTCGCAGGCCTGGTGGACCCATAGTCGTGCTACTGTCTGACACGTTAATCTCTTTTTATATGATACCTTCAGTTTTGTACTTTGTACTTGAATCTAAGTTTGTATACACAAATTGCACCGTTGGTTTGAAGTACAAAAGTAACGACTTTGATATAAGAATCTGAGTAGTAGTTCCAATGTTTAATGACATCTTATGGCATCAGAGGCCGTTGACGTCGCCCTCCTCCTTTATCCAGGCTTTAAGACAGGCACTACCCGACTAAAGGCAGTGGTGGAGTTTAAGAATTTGAGTAATCTTAAACTCAAGATTTCTACAGCGCCCAACAAAAGCTAAGTCATGGGAACCAGTTTATTCACAGGTACAGTATGTTTGAAGTTGGATTTTTTGTTTACTGGGTGTGTTTTGTTTTAAATATCAGAACTCGACCAACCCCGAATCGTGATGAGTGCTCAGGTTATTAAAGCAAAACAGGAAACACTTCAAAAGTCTTTTGCAAAATGTCTCTGGAACACCTTGGAATTTTATCGAGTCATTGTGGAAAAAGCTGCCAAAGATTACGGTTTTTACTTCACAGTCCAGGTGAGGGTAAATTGCACTGAATGTGTTAAGTTTAACTGTAAGTTTGACAAAACTGTGGCAGATTCTTGGCAGATTATAATTATTCAGAGGACATAAACTACAAAAATAAGAGTGAAAAGCTTGTTCATTTTTTAGCATCGGTTTCAGTAGCTGAGTTTTTGTGATTTAAGATGCTTTTAATTTATTTATTAATTTCCAGTTGTTGTTGCATGTGCAAAAGCGGTTAATCTGAATATGAATTCTATTATAAAGACTTCTATAGTGCCTTTATTCTAATGCTCAAGGCATCAGTTGACTGATGGTTGCTTCAAGTGAAAATTGCAGTCACAATCATAATCTGTTGGAGAAGCTGGGTTAAATTTCGATAGGTCAGAATTGTGGACAAATGTTATCTAGGATCTGTTAGAATGGAAGTGGCGGTTATGGTTATGTGCATTTTTAAAACTCACTGATAATGTGCTTTTGCCATTTATTTTATTTTAAGATGTCATTCAACAACACGATTGAAACAGTTGTACCAGGTATAAAACATTTGACTGATTTACTTGACTGATATCCTTGCTAAGATTGTTCTCGGTTTTATTCTGCTGTGAGGAGCTGGTGCTTTCTTTAGGATTTCTTGCACAGATTTAAGCAATTCCAAAATACAGCTTTGCAATCAAATGATGTCTGAAATCGTCATGATTTTACAAATATTTGCCTTTTTCATATTCAGACTGACCATGAAAGAAGTTACCTCATCGAAATACCTGTATCAGTGAGCAAGGACTCCATGGTGAAAAAATTATGCTTCCTGTTAGGGAGGTATAGTTTAGATATCAGAGTTGATGTAATGGCTAAGACATATAGTTTTGCAACATTATTGCAGGATGTATAGATATTAAGTAGATGAAAATGCATAGACTGTAGTTGCAATTTTCTTTGTTAGGTTCTTAAAGGCCTACATGAATTTTCAGGTGCATACATATATACATATGTACATGCATATGTACATACATACTTTGAATTATGATTGCCTGGGTTTTTATTTGCTAGAGGGCGTAATAGGTGTAACGTCTGGTCATCAGTTGATTGATGTACTGGAGCCGTTAAAGAGCCAGTCACTTGCCACTGCGATCTGCGAAAATTGCTCTGTTGACGATGTATCTCTCAGTCGTGTATGGGTGAGTTGATTTTCCAGGTGGCTTTTCCGACTTTCTTTATGACAACTTTAGCTTTTTTATCAGCAGTAAAAAAAATTTATTGAGCGTTTTGAATAGGCAGGTTTGAAGCATTGCAGTGGATTTAAAAGTGGCTCTGTATAAATGTGCAGTGATCTAAGTCTGCAGTCTTATTTAGACCTCTTTTCTGTGTCTATTCTACTGTCTTTGTGCTCTTCGGGCTTTTATTTGGAGTGTTTTTTTGTATTCCTTAGGCTTGAGTCTGTTCAGTAGTATGCTGGGTCTGTAATCCAGCAATTGTGGTTTTGAGTTTGCTGAGCAGACTGTGTAATGAATCTGGGCAAGTTGTTTGAACACATTTGTTTCACGCCTCAGATTCAGATCCGTAGAAATTGTGTGCATAGTAAGTGCATTGATACACAAATGACTAAACTCTGTTAAGTAAGTTGGTTGATTGGCTGCAGCTGATTGCAGTTGATTGATTTCTGTGCCAGAAAACTAAGAAGTCTCTTCTGCCAACTTTTCAAAGTGGAAAGCTGGCAGGATCAGCCATGGGCAGCATTCAGCTGAAAGGAAGCTGGATTGGTACAAACCCCGGAGAGGCTGTGATACCTCTTCCAAAGATGAATTTAGTGGATTTCTCTAAGTTCTCATTTACTGTGCTTCTTGGAAAAAACTTCACCATCATGATGAAGTCAGTTTCATTTACCTGGATTTTGTTACCTATATTTCATTTGTGTATTTTGTTTGTCTGTATTTCGTTAACTTGTGTTTAATTTACCTGTGTACCTATTTACCTATTTAATGTGGGACATGGTGGTGTAGTGGTATGGTTGTTGTCTCATAACCGGAAGGTCGAGGGTTCGAATCTGCCTCAAGCCACTGCATAGTGACCTTGAACAAATTGCTCACCCATAGTTGTCTGTGAAGAAGGCAATGAGAAACCACCTCACTCATCCCCAGATGGCATAAAGCCAATGGACCTGCCTTCAGGCAGAGAACTCATCATCATCATCATCATCATGTTCATTAATGACTGTTTATTTTTGTTATTTGTAATAAACAGAAAAACATGAATTATTTACTTTGACTTTTTACGTGGGGTTTGAACAAATAGCCATGGAAAGGATTTTACTGTTATACACCCTCACAATCGTAATCGTAATCTCGAGATTTCTACAGCGCTCAACGAAAGCTAAGTCGCGGGAACCAGCTTATTCACAGGCGCTCACAATGATGACCTACTCATACAATTGGTATCTGAGATGCTTTGTTAAGCGATGAAACTGGATCATAGCATGCACTTACTTTTTCTCAGAATTTTCGTAACAAAATATTTTGCTGGATTTCTGCTTTAGGTCTCTACCATCTGCAACCGTAGAGTATGCTTGTGACTTGAAGAATTGTGTTAACCGAGGCGACATCGTGACTGTTGTGTTAAGAGGAATCCCAGAGTCGAAACCGGTTAGAAATCTTGCCGCAGTATCTTTGTGTTACATTAGCTTTCTACTGAAAGATGCAGAACATCTTTTGTTTCTTATTCCAGTGGCTACTATAAATTTATTGAAAACTGAGCAGGGTCGAGGCCATATGGTCGCTGAAGAAAAACACATACATCTATATTTACATTTACTGTGAAGTACTAAAGTCTATCTTCATAACTGTGAACCTGTAATACTTCCTGTGCTCGTTACAGGTGTTGGATAAAATAACTAGTTACCTTTTACCAGCTTCTTTGATTGACCGCAGTTCTTTTAGTTGTGATTGTAATTGTCTCCACATTTCAGTACCCAGAAAGCTGTGTCATTGCAGCATCTTATCCACAGGCAGTTAGTCAAAAGCACAACGATTTAGGCAGGTATGGCCAGGTTCAGTTCCAAGTTCAGGTCAGGCAGATGGCAACGGTAGATGGTGTTTGAAATTGAAGTGGTGAGGAATATGATGTGAAGAGTAGGAATGCATGTAATGTAACCAAGCATTTACATAGCACCATTTAAAAATTTCTGCCAAGTGTGCATTGAAAGATTTTGTTAAGTATGTTTGTCTGAATTCTGTTTTGCAGCAACTGACTGAGATTTGTGTCTTTCTAAACGGAGGACTAGTGGAAAAATCTGAGCCGCAGACTGCACTGCACTTAAATCCATATATAGTCATCATGGATCAAGTCAACTTTCTGCTGGACACGTCCCTCGCTTCGGTCAGTCTTCCTTTACAGAAATATTGTCTGTGAGCTGCAGACACTAGTGTCAAAAACCATAGAGATGACTAAGGTATGACACTCCTATAATTCCTGCTTAGGGTATGTTTGTTGGGTTTGAATGCAAAATATGTGTGCCACTTAGAAGCTGCTAGATCAGCAGCCAGTCACAAAGCACTTACCCAGCAGCCAATCACAAAATTCAGACCCAACAGCCAATCACAAAGAACCGACCCAACAGCCAGTTGCAAAGCACAGACCCAGCAGCCAATCACAAAGCACAGATCCAACAGCCAATCACAAAGCACCGCACTGCATGCTTTGATCTCCTCTTTACCAAGCTGTTTGTATTTACTGAGGGGCAAAACAGTAGCACCTTCACAAATATTAAATGGCTAGCTTTACAAATCATATAAATAGCAGAATCTCAAATTGAGACACTCGTGCAGATGGCTGGTCAACTACATGGATAGTTCAGCCTCTTACATGTATTGCACAAAAGTTACTAATGTTGAGAAGAATATAATGTATTAGTCACAGTTGAATTGCACCTTTAGATAAAACTCATCGAAATAAATGTTATTTGTTTTTGAATTCAGAGCATGACAATCGGTGTGTCAACTTGGCAAGCTGGAATGAGAGTCGAGGCTCTGGACCGAAAAACCCCAAACCTAATCTGTGCAGCCACTGTTTGTAGGTTTATTATACACACAATTCATTTAACAATAATTTTAATGCTTAGGATTAAAATGATTAATCAACATTTACATTACTTGTAAGCTATCAATATCAGTTCCTTTTTTATATCTGTTCCTACTGATAACAAATACCATTAAGCGTATTTTGATTTCTTACTTTTTAAAATTTAACATGTTTCTTGTTATGGTTTGATAGCACAAATTAATAAAGATGGTGAGCTTCTAATCCATTTTGATGGTTGGTCTGAGAATTACGACTACTGGGCTGATCCAAAAACTCCAGACATTCATCCGATTGGTTGGTTTGCACAAAGAATTTTCAACCATACGGAATACAACGTGACACTTCAACCACCAAGAAGCAAGTGTTTCTATTTACATTACCTTAATCGTAATCCTAATCTAGAAATTTCTAAAGCGCTACTTAAAAGCTAAGCACAGGACAGCAGCTTATTCACGAGCACTGCTTTAAGTCCGTGGGTCTGTCCAAAGATGCCATGTTGAGAACCAAGTCCGGTTGCCAGGAGACCAGAGAGAGGAGGGGAGAGGAGACTAGGGTGGGTTGTGTTTAAGCTGAGAGAAATGGGGAGACTGATTAAACCTACTTTGAAATGAGAGTTAAAGTAAATTTGAAACGAAGTTTGTGCAGCTTTGTAACATCTGGATGTGGTTACAGCGCCCAACAAAAGCCACATCATGGGGACCAGCCTTTTCACAGGCGCTCAGTCAAAATAAAATCGATAGACAAAAGTGTTTGGTTCCAGGTCAAGATCCAAGAGTCGGGCAGAGACAACATGGCAGCTACGGTGGGTGACGTTTGGGATTGAAGTCAAATCCCGTAAGCAAATTTTTTTTGTGCTGCTAAGATCTGTCAGTGATTTTTAATTTTAGATTACGAGAGGGTGTTTGAATGGGAGCAGTATTTGATTGATGTTGTGGACATCCCTGCTCCATACGAGCTCTTTACGCAAGTGAGCTGTCCTCTGTAATTTTAATTTTTTAAAGATTTTGGACAATTTGTGTGGCAATTCTTTTGAGAGTGTAACGAAAAGTTAGTTATGGGGTTGTTGCTTACATTTTTGTTTTCATCAGTTCAGATCTTGTTTTTGACTTCATCAAAATCTTAAAACATTAGTTTCTTTTTTGAATTGCTGCGTTTTGAGCTACGAAGACAAATTTTGATTAGGATGCCTTGCATTTTGTAGAGAAGTTATATTTTAATTCCACGGCATTATTTCAGGACTCCTATTTCAGCTTAATATTTGTTTTTGTTTGGTGACAGGAGCAGACGGAAAACTGTAATCCATTTCACCTCAAACCAGAAACTGTTCAGTTCCTTCAGTCTCAGGGGAAAGGAATAAGCTCTGCAGAAAATTGTGGACTTGAGAAAAGACATCCAGAAGGTTGTTTAAGTTTCGTTATTAAATCTGTTTTGTTTTAAATCTAATCTGTAATTAATTTCATGTAGTTAGTAATGGGCCATTTTACTTTGGCATGTTACGGGTGGCTCACTGCGTGTGTGCTCAACCAGTATGGCTGCCTGGGAAAGACAGTGGCATAGAATGGGGCGTTTGTAACAATGTGATTTTTGGCGTTTAAAGTGGTGCTTTAAAGGTAGTTTCTGATGATTTAAAGAGATTTTCTCATAGAACTCTGAAATCCTTAGAATGAAGGCCAGTGTGATAATGATGTGGTGGAAAAATGTGGGTGGGTAGTTTGAAGGCACATGACATGAAATGGGGTTTTTGCAAGTAACACCACATTTAATGAACACAGTCAATGATCATGATCAATTAATCATCACAGTTTGATTAGAACCAGTTGAGGTAATTTCCTTTTTTCTTTTACATTCATGAAGCAGCCCTCTAGTAACTTCTATAAGTCTTAGTTAGTATTTCTGTTTCTTAAATGAACTGACCTATTTTTGTTGGATGTATGTTAGTTCATATTAGTGTTCCTGTGTATTTCTTGAAGTGTTGGCTACGAAGGCTCTTGACAGTTGGACTTACTCGTTGGATGGTCTGCAGAGCGATACGCCAATGGCTGTGTTTCTTCCGAGAGGAATTAGCTTCAAACATCTTCTGTATCCGTCGAACAAGATCGCTCCAATGCTGTCCAATCAAGCGTGGCATTTCATTTGTTCGGGCAGAGGAGGTTGGCTGTTCTTGTTGTATTCTGTTATTATTGTTTTTCTTTTCTGTTTTTTTAAGTACTTTAAACAGTAAAATGACCAGCTTGATGATGACAGGAGAGGGACTTTGATGCATCTTTTTTATTGTTCTTTATGCCATGAAATGACTGAGATTTTCACCGTCTGATTATATCTTTTAGAATGCAGACACTTTCTCGATGTTGAAGGAATCCCAGTCAAGGATTCCGACGTTATACTGGACGCCTGTTATCAGGCAGTTGCTTCAATTGTCACCCATTATGAGGTGAGAGTCGGTCTCCAGCTGATTTGATGCAGCCTTCAAGTGGCACTAAAAGTTTTGGTGATTTACATTACATTCTCAAATGACTTCATCCATATTTGTATTTATCAGAATGCTTAATATAGCTGCTTTTAAGTACCTCTGAAAAGTGCTGCACACATGACTATCTAACTGATCTAAACAGTGCATTTTAAGACAGAAAATGCTTGCTGCTTGTTGCACAGAGTCAAGTGCTACAGTGCCAGCACAGAAATGCAGTGAGAGGCTGTTCAAGGAGGTTGGTCTAACACAAGAGAAGATGCGATAGGCTCAAGTTGATATATGGAAGTGTGACGTCTGTATGTTTCCGCGGGCAGCAGAGTGCAACAGTTGCCAGTGTGGTTGACTTGTGAAGCTTTTCAGTTGTAAACACTGAACTATGCAACTGTACAACTCACTACTTTCCTGTTTTGATTTTATGGAACATACGAATCATGCATATCAGTATAGTTACTGGTGTTATTTTATTTCAGCTGAAACTTCCAGAAAATATAAAACATCTGATCTCTGATGCTGGGAACTTCAAATCAACAGAAGTAGGTAGAATTTCAAATGAGAATGCATTTTGATAGAGAGCATTTAAAATGATTTAGAATGAAAAATGTCTTTGCTGAAGAAAAAATTTGGCATTTTGCGATTATCTTTAGTTATCTGACAATGAATGTTATGTAAATTTAAGGAGAATAGTATTATAATTATTCGAATATTGTTGTTATTATTATTATTATTATTATATGATGCATGGCATGAAATGTAAGAAATTTGTCATTTACCAAGGAGCAATTAACTCTTTGCAGCTGCAATTAACTCTTTGCAGCTGCAAGAACAATTTCTTCCATTCTTTATGACCTTGTTCTGGAACCTGTGCATGATGAAGGCTGAAGATGATGAACCTGTGAACCATGAGGAACTGAAGGTCAAACACAAGCAGGTACTCGACCTTCTTCTGTCTTTTGGTCAGTCCTGTCTGTCTTGCATGTACTTAGTCAGATGTAAGAAATCAGAAATCATTTGATTGGGATGAACTGAACACCAAACAAAAAGCAAAGCGTGCCCTCAGTTGTAATGTAATTGGGATTCTTTAGTCCACAGCTTGGGATGCTGTTTCTCTCGATCATAGTTGTGCTCTTTGGATTTTTACATGCCCTAGAAAGCTAAGTTTATTCACAGGCACTTAATCAAAACCTTAGATTTCGGGCTTCTTCATATTTTTCTGAAAAAATCTGACTTGTTTGTCGCTATGTACTCTATGTTTGGTATCTTTTCCATGTTTTACAGATTTGCAGGGCTGAAAGTTACTGGCTTTCTGTGATTTTAGATTAAACATCTTGTTCTCAATTATAGGTTTGATTAATGTGCCAGACATCAGACTTGAATCAAAGGCAAATTATGGCTTCTTGTGGCTTGACAGATTTCCATAATCAGACTTCAATAAGTGTCTGAAGCGTTTTAAGTGGCGGCTAGATGGGCCTTCTTTACTTTTCCTGAGTGACAGTATTATTAATGCGCTTCTGGTCACTGAAGGTGTAAGAGGTGTACTGGAAATTCTGTGTTGTATTGCTTATGGTATCAGTATTAGTATAAGTTGTTGACATCAACCGAACATTGCCTAAATTACCCACCATAGTCTAGTTTCTCTGACATGCTGGAATTTGACATGGCTTCTTCAACAGATTATGATTTCACTTGAAGCAACTATCAATTGCTGCCTTGAACATTATGAAAAAGTGCCGCATAAGTTATTAGATAAGATTAGAATGGATTAAAATACACAGTTGTATTAAATTTCTGAAAAACACAAACGTTGCTTGGTTGTTGCAGTTGTTTTCACTACTCTGGAATCAGCTGAAGGGAAACGAGACGCTGAAGTCAGCTTTCGTGTCTGATGGAGCGGACAGTGTTGCAGTGTGTCATGCTCATCACTACAGCCATTCATCCGGAAAAGGACTTACGGAAGCCTCATTGGATGTATTCCAAAACTGCAGTAGTTTTATTGCATCGTTGGACTTGAGTATGAATCTCCTGGAATCTCTTCCAACCGACTTCTTTCCGACATTTCCTGTGATCCAGATTTTAAATCTGTCAAAAAATCATCTCAAATCCCTGCCGAATGGAATCGGCAGCTGTCGCACGTTGGCTTCCGTTGATATTTCACACAATCATCTTAAAAATCTACCAGAGGACTTTAAAAATGTCATTCCGAGTCTCAGAGTCCTCAACATTTCCAACAATCCTTTGGGAGAGTTTCCCGAATGCATTATTTCCACAACCCTTGAAGAACTTCACGCGAATAGTATCAGTTTAAGAGAACTGCCTTCCGACATTGGACGAATGACAAATTTGTTGGTACTGAAAATCGGTGAAAATCAATTGCATGGCCTTCCGCCTTCGTTTGTGAATCTCTCTCGTCTGACTGACCTGGATTTGTCTGGAATACGTTGGATCGACACGAGCGATACGAAGATATTGCTCACACAGAGTGCTTTTAATGACTTCATGAGTGAAAATTCGTGTACAGCGGCCATTGAGAAAAAGGTTTCTACATCGTCTTTTTGCAAATATTTCATATTAAAATTGTCGTTATAACCTGTTTTCACTTAAAAGTTAGTACCTACTTCTTGGGATCTTCCAAACTTACGAGAGATCTCGCAAACTTAACTAACATGGCTTAGTGATAGCTAAGGATTAGGATTTTAGCTTATTTCTGAAGGCCAGTAACCTCAAGAAAATGCCAACTAACCCAGACGTATACCAAAATAATTTTCATTTAAATAAAATTTATAATGCAAATTATATGACACGTGTACCTTTAAAATATTTGTTCTAGGAATTACTCTTAGATATGCTTTAAAGCCAGTAGTGCCTAGTTAGCATTAACTCTTATGTTTTGGCATTTGAGTATTCATTTCAGCTGTTAATTAAGTTTTTAAAAAATTTGCTTTTCAGTAATAGATTTCTAAGTTATATGATGTCATGCTTGAAGAAATATCGGACTTCATTGCTAAATAAGGAAATTGTACTTCCAGGAGGGATGTAAGAGCTCTTGCACCTTTGGTTATATCGTAGTTTGACCAAATATAATGTTTTTCGGTTTCTAGGAACAAGATAGTTTGTTTTCAAAGTATGATGAAAAGAATCTCGGAACTCTAGATTATCAAGCAATTCAACGTCTCAATGCCGACTTATTCCAAATGTTCACCAGATTTGGACAAGAAGAAATTGGTAAGAGTTTATCGTTTAGACCCAGTTTTTCCATCAACGAAATGAAGCAAAACTGAGCCCAGCTAGCGCTTCTGTGTGTGGTGCAGAGGAATGGCTGGCTGTATGTGATGTAGTGGTAGATGTCGTGGAGTGCATTGAGCATGGCGAGTGGACTGATTTGTCTAAAATAGTTGCTAATACTGGCTATTCTTATAAATAACCCTAACGTTTAAAAGTAGAAACTTCATAGCCAGAGCTCTGCTGTTAGAATTTTTGTAGATCATTTTTTGTTTAGGCATCATTCTTTATCCTTTCAGGTACTTTTTTACTGATTTATATTGTCTTACTGATTTCTGTAAGTTTTCATAATTTCAGTTTTTGGATGTTTTTAGAAGCTGATCCATATGCTGGTTGCCCCAAGGAGATTTTCTGTTTGAAGACGTTGGTTAGACTCAATCTTAGTTTCCAGGGCTTTAAGCGACTGACGGAACATATTGAAGAGCTGCCGTTATTAGAGGAACTCAATCTCTCTCATAATCCAGTACTTGAGGCTCTGCCTGGAGAAATCTCAGGGCTTAGAAGTCTTAGAGGTAAGGATTTTCACTGATTTTTTTCATTTTTTGCTGACTAAAAGAACTTAAAAGCATTGGAAATGGAGTTCCTGGCAAAACTAAGGTTGATTTATGGAAATCTGTTGAAAAGTGAAACAGTGTTGGATTTTTATTTATAGTTTCTGCAATGAGATAAGAAATTTCTGTTTACTACTGCAGTAGTTTACCGGTACTTGAAATTCCTCTGGCAGATTGCTATCTTGGTATGAGTTATCATGATTTACTAACCCCATTAAGTTCTTCTGAATTGGGCCTATTTACTTTATCAGAAATTGTCAAAGACAAAGCAGCTAAACCAATTATGTTCTACTCTTAACTCTGTTACTTGAAAAATGAGACTGCTTGTTTTGACAGCTCATCGTGATCATAAATCATGGGCTCAGTGCCCTTAGGTGTCCAATTCTCACTATCTTCCTCCACTGATGTCTTTCCAGTGTGGCATGGCTCAACTCCTGGAATGAAGTTCCACACCATTCGATTATGTCGTCTACCCATTCTTTATGGGGTCGTCCTCTCTTGTTTGGTCCATCCGTCTTCCCGAACACTAATGTCTGGATCTTCCTATTGCTGTTCATTCTACATATGTGACCAAATAATCCCAGTTTCCTCTGAACTACCTTCTGCATCAAGTTCTCTGAGATGCATCCGTCTGTGTAGTTCTGACAGATGGCTTCGTTGATGCTTTTTTGTGCAGAGATGTCACTTCGTGGATGTGTGTCACTGAAAACTCCTCCTAAGGAAATCGTGCGACGCGGTTTCTCTGCTGTTTTTGGTTACCTTCGTCGGCTGAAGATGGGTTCGGTTGCATGCAAACGAACAAAGCTGATGTTGGTTGGCCTCGGAGGAGCTGGAAAAACAAGGTACCATCTATGCAATGTGCAGTGACTTTGTATCATGCGCTTGACCTTAATCGTTAGGTATGGCAAGCAGCCAATCACAAAGCACAGACCCAACAGCCAATCACACAACCAAGACCCGGCAGCCAATCACAAAGCACAGACTCAGCAGCCAATCACAAAGGACAGATCCGACAGCCAATCACTAAGCACAACACTGCGTGCTTTGATCTCCTCTACCAAGCTGTAGAGAATGGGGGGAGAGGGAGAGTTAGGAGGGACAGAGGAGGGAGTACAGCTTACTAATTGGTTGGAATTGGTGCCTGGCAGCATTGAAATCTCTCTTTGTTATGGGACACAGAATGATCATTGAAGTTGGGCAATTTCTTCTCCAGAATCTAAATGGAAGAAAAGTCGTAACAAAGATTGTAACTGAATTAACAGCACTTGCATCATATTACATTAAATAGTTTATAATTTATTCATAAAATCCATGTAGTATTTACTATGACTGATCTACTTTTGTATTTTTGTGATTTTAGCTTGGTGTACTCACTGACCCAGGGTCAGTACGTCTCATTTGGCAGTTACGGGGAGAAAATAACCGATGGCATAGACATTACGACCTGGGATGTATCTCATGAGGGCGAGTCTTTGCGTTTCAGTGTCTGGGATTTTGCTGGACAGACAGTCTATTACAATACTCATCAGGTACTCACTTTGATGCCATTTTTTAGCCTTCTGTTCTGTCAGTAAGGTGAAGGAGATCATCAGCGTGATCTTTTTCCCTGGACTGGAACTTCCGTGGCTCAGATTAGTGGTTTTGCTGTTGTTGATTTGTCACTTTGGAACATTATTTCCTTGGGGGTTTTGTAATGTAATACCAGGTAATACAGTGTAACTAGTTATTTATATAGCACCTTCTAAGTACTTCTCAAAGATGCTTCCACCAGCCTAACTGATTTTACTGTTTCCTTAGATTGAGAAGTTTATCCGTATTGTGACTATGCACAATAGAAGTCTTTAGATTTGCATGTGAGATGTAAGTTTTACTATTCAGTCAGTGTTGTTTGATTGTCTGGCAGTTTTTTCTGTCGAATCGAGCCGTCTACCTTCTGCTTTGGAACATCCGTCTTGGTTACGAGCACGCTGGTCTTGACTTCTGGCTCAGTTCTGTTGCATGTCACGCTCCTAAGGCACCGATAATTATCGTTGGATCTCACAAAGATCAGGTTGGAAATGAAAACTTCTCAGATAAAGGCTTCAGATAGTTTTTAAGCGTTGCCAGACCCAGGAGTTGTAGTTATCCAAAGTGGCTGGTCCAAAGCTTTTGAATTCACCACCCAGTTCTGCGGTGCTTTAATGTCATTCAGGTCTATAATTAGAATTCATCTGTTTCAATTTGCTTACCCACCACAGCCAGACTTCTGATTTCACTGACGTGTTGGATTTCGACTGGGCTTCTCCAATGAAATACGATTCTTTACCAAGGTTTCACTTGAAAAAACCATCAACTGATGCTTTGTGCATTACGATTATGGTACTTTAGAAGTCACTGGATTAGATTAGATTCAGTTGCTTCTTGAATCGTTTGTCCTTTCACAGGCTTCAGACAATTGTGTGCATTTTCATTTCTCATAAGGTATGAACAAGATTCTACGAAATTCTTTTCTGGATGTTGTGAATACTTGTTTTGTGTGCAGGTTCAGAAATACTGGTTCCCTGAGGCAGAAATGAAAAGACGCTATCCGCAGATTCAAGGATTCTTTGCCGTTAGCTCCTTTAATGGAGAAGTAAGTTCTTTCGGCTGTTACAACCAGTGAGCAAATTGCACAAGATAAACATCTGCGATGCATTATAGAAGACCATCAGTCCGAAATGAGTTGCATAGTAACCTGAAGCAAAATCTCCTTAACCTTTGTTCCGTCAGTGGTTCACAAAAACCATGTTTGGTTACAGTTTAATTACATTACCAGTATTTAAACTGTCACAACAAATTTACAGTGCCATTGCAGAGTTGTCTTTGTTACAGCTGCCCAGGGAGATTTTATTATGCCTAGCCTTCGTACCTCAACGCTAGAAAACCTGCACTGTCCTGTGTCAGTCCATCCCTTTGGACCAGTTTCTTGTGAACATACATACTGTTCATTCTGACTCGGTTTAAGTTACACACCTCTAGAGACTTTAGACAATCACATTCACAGGACTTTTGTGAAGTCCTCAAAATGCGCTATACAACAGTCCAGATACATATATGGGCATGCGTAAACTCTCACAAGATTTTACAGTAACTGAAATTTGTAATTGTAATTTTAGATTTATAAAGCGCTCTTGCCGGGTAACCCTGACAGAGGCGCTCCAGACCTGAGCAAGTAGAATCACTGTTAATCACACTACCAATGCACAGTCTCATGATATTCACCGTACCCCATTCAGTAGTGTGGCATTATGTACTACAAAATCTCGTGGCATTTGTGTTAACAGGGAATTAACGAATTGCGACAGAAACTGGCCGAAGTGGCACGAAAAGAAAAATACATGGGTGAAAGAATCCCAGAGGTGTGGCTCAACTTTGAGAGACGAATGCTGAAGTGAGTTGAGCACTGCTTTTTGTAATCTGTTCAATAATCTAAATGACTGAAACTGTAATAATGACTTCTTGAAATAAATGAGAAACTGATTGTTGTCATTTGCAGTCTGGATAAAACTATTCAGCTGTTGTATTATGCTAGTGAGAATTGATAGAATTTATATAAATGATGTTTTATTTCCAGTGAGCGTGCAAACTATGCAACTCTTAGTTGGGATAAAGTGGAAGAATGTGCCTTTGACACGGGGATCGTGGAAAAGACGGAAGTAAGGCTGTTAACTTTGCACAATGAAAACATAGGATTGAATATGTCATGTTTTTCAATAATAATTTTTTAGAATTTGAACATAAATCTTCCATCAACCCAAGGTCTGGAACTCTGTAGTCTTACAAGCAAAGATAAATTTATCTTACGTTGGGTTAAATGTTATGATTTGTGTTGGACACCAGCCACTTGCAGTTTGCAAAATACTAAGTGCAGAAGTAGAATCTTTATCAGTTTGTAAAATATTATAAAATCGTCTGTGAAGGATGCTTTTGGAGTTTCTTATGAGTTCGGTTGTTTGATTTTAGCTTTTTCAGGCAGTCCAGTTTTTACACGATCTGGGATCAGTCCAGCATTTTCAGAATGAATATCTGAAGTCCCGTGTTGTCATTAACCCTCAGTGGATTGTGGATGCCATGTCTTGCATGGTCTCTGTTCAGGACACTTCTATAAAGGTAAATATCATCACCTAATTAAGTAAATTAACACCTGTATAAAGGTAAATTATCGCCTGGTAGATTAATACAGGTATAAAAGTAAATTAACATATAGTTGGCAGGGTTAGCTACGTATGTCAAGACGCCTCTGCATGTGAGGATACCCGTTCATGTCCCAGTTGTGGCTTATTTAAGAGATTTGAATCTTGGGCTGGCATGGTCTGGACATGGGGACCTTAAATGGCATGACGCCCATACTAACAGGCAGCAGTGGTAAAGGATCTCACCTGATTAATTCATTGAAAAATGAACAGGGTGGAGCCATATGGTCGCTATAGAAAACATGTACATTTGCATTTAACATCTAGATAAAGTAAGTTTCTTTTTAAAACCTGAATTTATTTATGTTTGTATGTATTTATCTATGTTTGTATTTACTTATCTATGTTTGTATTTATTTATATATGTTTGTATTTATATATGTTTGTATGTATTTATCTGGACATTCATGTGACTTCTTTTAAGAACTTCCTGTAGTGATTTTACAATTGCAAGCCATGTATTTGACTAGGATGGGAAGTTATACCATGACGATCTTGGAAAGATCTGGGGAAGATACGCAGAGGAACTTCGCCCATGGCTTTTGCGACTGACGGAAGAATTTGATCTGACTTTTCCATCAAAAGATGAAGTGGCAAACATAGTTCCTTGTCTTCTTCCAGCATCAGAACCGGAGGTAAAGCAAAATGCTGGAGAAGATTATTTCTTTTCCAACTTTAGAACTTTAGTCTATGTCCATCTTGTATTTCTCAGGTGATGTTGCTTTGTCATTCTGAATTCAAGCTTTGCCTTCCTGGATGCACAAAGTTGTACCATACCATCTTGTAAACTGCATCAAACACTATCTGAGGACCATCATCAAATGTGTTTCTGTTTATGAGGTTTCAATTGTATCAAATAAAAATATGCAAAGAATTCAAGTGAGTGATTCTTGTGGTGTTTGATTACTGCGCAGTTCTCTTGGCCGGACATCAGTTCTGTTGTTGGATGCAAAGAACTCAAAATGATGTACAAATTTGACTACTTGCCTGCTGGACTTTTCAACAGAATTCAGGTGACAAAGGCAGTTGATTTATTGCTGAGGGAGGTAGTAAGCAAGTATGTAATTCAATAGCGGTTCCACTGTATAGCGCTACTGTAAGTAAAAAACAGAATCCGTACATGTTCTGCAGTTTTTCTTATGTATGTTAATACGACTTGATGTCTTTCTATCTCGTCGTAATGACCTCCCCAATTTGAGTGGATTACTGGTAGACATTGGTTCACAATCGACTACATTACAGAGACACTACAGAAGTAATAAGATTAGATTAGATTAGAAAGTTTTTAGTTGACTTTTAGAAATTGATAAATAACTGGATATTATGAAAACAAATGCAAACAAATTTAAAGATGAATTGTGGAAAGAGAATTATTAGAATATCTCAGTGAACTCCTTTATTTCAGGTGAGATTGTACCAGTTTTCAGACAGCTCTCTGATTTGGAAGAACGGTTCTTTCCTGCACAAGAACGGCCACTTGGCTTTGTTAAGAACAGAGGAGTGAGTAATAGATGGGATAACTTTTAATTTGTGTGTTTGTTTGTTTGTGTTGGATCTCATTTCTTGTCCTTAAGACGTTAAAGTATAAGACACCAGTTTCATAAAAATAACAAATATTGTTAAAATAATAAATAAAAAATAATAGTTGTATAGTTTTAAAAGGAATTATTAATCCTGGATGGTTAATTAAGTAACAAAAAATCAGTCTGAAAGCGTTTTTAATTTCGAACAGGTCTTCGAACGTCCTCGTGAAAGTCCAAGGACCTCGTCCGGAGAACGTCTTGTTTTTGGTCAATGAAGTCATCGAAGCCCTGATATCCGAGTCGTTTCACGGAGTGCATTATGACTTCCTGCTTCCATGTACTGACTGCATCAAGGCTGTAAGTCAGACAGATGCCATGGCCACTCCAGAATTCATCATTTTACAAAATATGAACAATCCTTAATATATTAGCTTTTATAAAGTTTCACGACTTTTTCAACTTATGATAACAAATATTTTCAGTAGTCATATGATAATTGCTTAGTGTGTCATTTGCTGATTGGTTATGATGTTGTAATTATTCGTTAATTGCTAATTACTTTTTGATGTCATTCTCAGTTTTTTCTTATTTTTAGGGTTCTTATGATCCTTGCATGTTTGCTGCTTCAAAAATCCGACGTGCAGTTGAGCTGAAGGCTCCATTTTTGCAGTGCGATATGTACTTCCACACTCTGTCTCTGGCTGAACTACAAGGTATCGACTTACCACGTCTCAAGTATTTGTGCTTCTAAAAAGTTTACGATTTTCATTTAGTTTTTAATTTTTTTGGCCACAATTCAGAACTTTTTCTAATGAATATTTTCAAAAGAAAGTTGTATGGCATTTAACCATCTCCTGCGGGACATAGCAGAATGCAGTGTAGAAGAGAGAATTTAGAGTTGGTCAAGAGGAATGACAGAAGAGGATTTGATGAACTGAGCTTAAACTGAAGAAGATCATTGACTATGTATGATGATGATGTTACGATGAGTTCAACAACATTTATGAATTGTGATACAACGATTTGAGTTACCTTTTGCAAGGAAAAAATCAATGTGGTCCAAATTTTGCTTTCCTAAGTAAATTAATTTAGCTCTAAGTTAAAAAATTAGTAGTAGTTAATTTAATGAACAACTTTTAATTTTATCAGATCTTATGTTTCCCAGTACAGTACCTTGAGTACAACCAAGGGGTTTATGCACTTCATTAAAACCGCCCTGCTGGATTATAACTATGGACTGCAGTTTGACTTTAAAGCAACATTTGACAGATGTCTTACATCTTGTTCGTTTCAAGATTACAGTTTAAGGTTAAAGAGAACTTTGGTCCCAAAGGTTGAAGAATCTTTCAACTGAGTTGCAAATACAACTGCTGTAATCAAACAACGTCAGAGATTAGCAACGTTTGCTGTTATAACAGCTTAGTTTAACAGCTGTGCATTTAACATGAGTTTAACACAACCTGCTGTTCGTCGTGTCAGCCATGATGCCGCCGGACAACAGCAATGACTTCGACATGCACCTGGAGAGGAGCCTGGTTGATCTGAAAAATTTGCGACACGACATGTCGTTCGACATCTTCATGATTTACTGTCAGGACAACATTCCAGAGATCGGACAGGATCAACGAAAAGTGACTCCGCATCAAATCTTCAGCGACTTGCAACTCTCTGGATTTAAAGTGTAAACCTTAATATGTTAATATGGCCTCAGATTTATTTATTAGAAACTAATTTATTTACTTGTATCTCTGCAGTACCTTGTCACTGCCAGATGCTGACGAGTCATAGCCATTCCAGATGCATTATGTTCTCTGCGGATTGATTTTACAAGTATGTAAATAATCAAGTACTTGATTATTTATTTACGAGGGTTGATCAATAAGTAATGAGAAAAATATATGAGACAGCAAATCTGAACCAAAATTGTTTTATAGTTTTTCAACATAATCTCCCTGAAGCTCAACACATTTTTCCCAGCGATGTTCAAGTGCTTTTACACCCTCCAGGAAGAAAGTTTTATCCAGCTCCTGAAACCAGTCATTTATGGCATGGATAACACTTTCATCAGTGTCAAATTTCTGTCCGCGAAGCGAATCTTTCAGATAACGAAACAGATGGAAGTCAGACGGTGCCAGGTCTGGAGAATAGGGTGGGTGTTGTAGCAGTTCGAAGCCGCACTCGCGAATTGCAGCCATTGCAACAGACGAGGTGTGAGCTGGAGCATTGTCCTGATGAAACACGATACCTTGACGCAACTTCCCTCGACGTTTTTCCTTAATAGCCACGCGAAGTTTTTGGATTAACTGTGCATAGTAGACACCCGTGATAGTCTTTCCACGCTCCAAGTAGTCAATCATCAAAATACCCTCACTGTCCCAAAATACGGATGCCATAACTTTACCCGCTGATGCAATTTTGCGGAATTTCACCGGTGTCGGGGAATCGACGTGCTTCCACTCCATACTCTGCAGTTTTGTCTCGGGATCAAAGTGGTGAGCCCAAGTCTCATCCATAGTGACATATCTGCGTAGAAACTTTGCCTGGTCTTCTCTAAAAAGGTCGAGATTTTCACGAGAAGTTGTTAGTCGGACTTGCTTGTTTTCATGTGTTAACATTCGTGGAACCCATCGAGCACAGACCTTGTTGTACCCCAAAATGTCTGTAATAATATGATGGGTTGTGCCATACGACAACTTCAAACAATCTGCTACATTTCTAATATTAACCCGCCGATCTGTATGTATCAGATCCTCGACGAATTGGACGTTTTCGTTGGTACAGGTCTCAATAGGGCGGCCAGAACGGTGCTCGTCTTCAGTTGATTGCCTACCGCGATTAAATTCAGCTACCCACCGATAGACTGTAGCCTGTGAAGGGGCATTGTCCCCTAAAACCTTCTTCATGTCCGTTGCAATCTCATTTTGAGTCAATCCTTTTAAATGCAAATATTTAATAACCGCACGTTTCTCGTTTTTATCCATTACTTACAACACCCGCTGGGCAGACGGCTTCCGGCAGTTGCCTAGCAACCACAGTAATGGTCCACGTGACAATTTAAAAATAAAAACTCTGCTAAATAAGTAAGTTAGTAAATAAAAATAAAAATTCTGCAAAAAACAACTGTCTAATACGTTTTTCTCATTACTTATTGATCAACCCTCGTACTTGTAGCTGGAGATTTATATAAAACCTTTGGGTGCATAATGACTTAAGGTTAGAAAAATTATTATGAACTATTTTATTGTGTGCTCTTTGTGTATCTTGGTCTATCTATTCTAACTTTGATTTTCTATTATTATTATTCTAACTTCTAAAATGCTGTTTATTCTAACTTAATGGAATGCTGGCAAATGAACTGGTGCCCTGCATGTGTAAACGTACATGTGCTTGTGGGTGTTATTCATCTGGATGTGAATATACATCAGTATTAAACCTTGTAATATGACTGCTTTCTTGTGAATTGTTGCTTTCAGATGGTTTAGCTCGGATCCAGCTAATGTTGTGGTTGAACAGGTGGCCTTAGTAATGAGGGAAGCAAAGGTAATCATCAACTAGAACATTCCGTATGAAATAATCGTTTAGTTAATATCTTCTTCAAGTTCTCTGCCCCTGGCAGGTTCGAACATCCAATGGCGCCATTCCTGACATTGTTGGGCCTTCTACTTCAGTTTGCCCTATCCTTCCTCCATCATCCAGTCTAGTAGCATTTGTCTCGGTCTCCCTCTTCTGTTCTTTCCCTCCATTCTTCTTAGTATGCCTAGTATAATTTCTATGATCACTACAAAATGAAACTTTTAAGGAAGTGAATATATCGTGACCTGTTAATTACAACATGAATACATTTTGCGGTAAGTTTTAGCTCAAAAGTTGAAAATGGACTTAGAATGCAGGTGATTGCTGGTAGTAGATCAGTTTGACACCAAATTGATTGATTTGTAGTTGCTGATATGCTTTGCTGATGATTTGTTGTCTTTGATGATTGTAGGTTGTGCTTATATGTGGGTCCAGTGAATTTGTGAAAGACGACCATTGTACAAAGCTCTTTTATTTGGCCAAGAATAGCATGCAGAAGACGTTGCAGTTGGTTCTGCTGGGCAGCGGACTGGAATGGTTCCGGACGTCAGAAATAGGAATGCTGATGTCGAGTGAGGTCAGCAAAGTTAACCGTTCTGTGGTCATATCTCAGTTTGAGTTTACTGATTTTATGCATGGAAGAAGTGATTTAAATAAATAAATTATTATCAATAAATTTGGTGGCTGACTCTTGGCACGTTGCAGTTTTGAATCTTGGTACATTTTGTGAAATTCACTCTCCCCAAGAAGAAATGTAGCCCTTAAGGCAATATTGCTTTACTGCTGGATTATTTTTGCCTAGTTTGTGCTTGAGCAGAGGATAAATACTGCACCCTTTCTGTAATTCCAGACCAGAAGCACTCCCAGACCTGAACAGGACAACATATGATTCAGTTTATTTCAACTTGTGTCACACTTTTAATTTAAATCTTGTGCATACAGTCACAGAAATAGTAATAAAATGTATTAAAGCATTAACTTGATAATATAGACATTTTACCTGGGTAGCAGGAATGGGCCGACCAAGATGATATTCTCCCATTTATTAAATAAGAAACCACAGTACAGTGTAGAATTAAGAAAAAAGGACACTGGCAGCTACATTGTTGTGTAACTTGTGTTTTAGGTTTATGTGAATATGAGTGAACCTCAAAGAAAGAAATATAAATCCAAAATCGAAGATCTGTGCAGTTCCATCAGGAGCAAACTGACTACTTTACAGGTTGTTCAAGACACCAGTTGATATGTTTCTAGTCTAATAATAATCTGTAAAATTCTCTAGCATTGTAGCCGTGATGTGCAAGGCATCAATTGGTGGTCACTTCTAAGAAAACTGAAATTCCAAATCTTAGTTCTTTGGATGGAACCATTTGAGATCGATGGTGTTGAATAATTACAAGTATGTAAAAAAATCAAGCACAATTATTTATTTACATGTTGCCAGGGATCTATATAAAAGCTTTTAAGATGTGGCTTTGGCTGTGCAGAAGAAATCAAATGATCTACATTCACAACTATGTTGTTAGAACAAATCATCATTGTCTTTGGGGTGCAAGATAGCTTAGTGGTTAACCTGCTGGACTGTCAGCCAAGAGGTCAGGGTTCAAATCCCCAGCAAGGCTGAAATTGGTTTAAAGATTTCGGCTTCACTTGTGTCCCCTAGCATATTCAGCTATAATTAGTACACTGACTGCACTGTGTCAGTGGAAAGATCAGACGGTGAGCGAGAGGACTGGTCACCTGCCCTAATATGCCGAGGCTAAGAAAACGAAGTCACGTTTTGTACCCATGGCTGCCTCTTAGGGAGTAGCTCTCTTCTTCATTACCTGTTGATCCTCAGGTCGCATGGTGATCGTCCATGCATTATACTAGGGGAGATGTGACTATCTGGTATGCATAGAAATTTGTTCTACTTGACAGCTGACTGGTTTGATCGCTTGCCATGTACCACGGTGTGCAGGTTCAAGCCTCCTGTGTTTAGGGACCTTGAGCAAGTCCTTCATGCACATTGCTCAGTGCCATCGATTGATGCTTTGTTGTTAGACAATGGTCTTAATGGTTACAGAAATAATGATGTTAATTAATGACTATTGATGCTTGGCCATTTATTTTGTCGTGAACAGTTGCTATAGAAACCTGTCATTTAGCACTGATTATGCATTAATTTATGCTGCATTGTTTTTTTAAAATCCAGCCTAGCACGTTCCTTCCAAAGGTTTTTATCAGTTACTGCTGGTGCAATTCGCATGACGCAGTAACAAAAGGAACCAAGGAACAGCCAGGTTCCCTGGGGTGGGGTGACCCTCGGAAACTCAAGGAGTTCTTGGAAGAAAATGGAGTCAACAGCTGGATGGACATCGAAAGAGTTCAGGCAGTAGGTTTCTGAAGCTGGCAATACTGCATTTCACTTTATCTTTGGTAATCAGTGAGTTAAAGATGACCAGGTTCTCTCCCACGCTTCGTTTAATCACATCACCATATTGCTTACTACTGAATTTAGGGTTTTGACTTTTATTGTACATAATCAGTTTAATGATGAGTAGAACCTCGTTATAATGATACCTTAGGAGCAGACCAGTTATTTGCGAGTTTGAGTTATAACGAAGTCTTATTCTGAAGGTTAAATTTGGGATCCAGATCCTTAATTGCATTTTATTAGAGTTTGTGTTATGATGAAATGTGGTATAACGAAGCTCCAGTGTATTTGTCTAGGTACATTCAGATCAGTAATGTAATTTTACTCTGAATTCATGTGCTCTCTAGTAGCGTCTCAAGAGCACTGTGTCCATGGGTAATATTTTATTTTCTCAGGCTGCTACTATGAAATCAGAATCCAATCCAATCAAATCTGGGAACTTCTATAGCGCCAGTTCTGTAACGTACAAGGCATCAAGCGATTTATGCACAGACATATCCAGACACTTAATATAGCACCTTTTAAGTAACTTGCAGAAATACTGCCTGTGCTTATTACAGTCATAAAGAGTAAAAAGTTCATAAATAAGGAAACAATGTGGTCAAAATAATAAATTTGTGTGTTGTAATGTCAGGGTCAGCTGTTTGAAGAAATTGCCGAGGGTCTGAGACGAGCAAAAGTCGTCATTGTCTGTGCTTCTGATGAGGTATGCTTCTGCCTAATTTGTTTACTGTTTCGCATAATTACTACATAGAACTGATTTAAGCATCCTAGAAATTTTCAAGAAATACTGTGAGCTACTACTTCTGTTTCCTACAAATTTTGTTTGTCCCACACAGTTTTAAGAAATTTAAGAAACCCTTCTTAATGTTTGCATTTCATGTAAAGTTGTACAAAAATTTTCTTATAACATTGCTTTAGGAGCCAAATCAAGAACTGATTATGTTAAGATTGTGTGTATATATATATACAAAAGGAATCAATATATATAATGTATTATATATATATATATATATATATACTGAGATCATTTTCTAAAGCTGAACTAAAAATCTGTCCCCAACTACAGTATTTCAGAATTTGTGTTGTTACGAAGCACATAATAAGAAGGCTTCAGTGTAACAGTTTGCTTCAGAAGTGATTGAACAACTCCAGAGTTTGATCAAATGCAATTATTTTTGCTTGTTACTGCAAGCAGATGGCGCTGTTGTTGTGTTTTGGGTGAATTTAAATAGCACGATTCACACCTCTTGCAGATAAACTGTGCATACCATACTAGCAAGCAAAATCCTATGTTGCAAGCTCAGATTCAGGTGTACTGACATTGTGCGCGTTATAAGTGCTTTAATAAATAAATAAGCTGTTCCAGCTGTTTGGCATATGAATTACTTTTGTATTTGCAGTATGCAAAGTCAAGAAACTGTATGATGGAATTCCGCTTTGCTGCTATCCAGTTAAACTTACCGTTGATTTTGGCCATTGTGGGAACCAGTCAGAAATGGGAGGCATCAGAGGTCTGTCTTCTTAAGAGTACTCTTGCATTTGTTGATCAATGACAACTTAGAATATTAAAACATTCATTTGAAATCATTTTCATTTTCTACAGTATTTGTCAAAGCAAGAACATCAGCTGAATGCACTGGTGAATGTACAGCACCCTTTTTTGAACTCGGTTGGGTTACGTCACTGTATGAATAGTCTTTATTGTTATTATTTTTATTTTATTATTATTATATAAAGATTAGAAAGTAAAGGTAATAGATTTGCTTACATGCCTCGGTATTGACGATTCATAAGAGTGTTAGTAGTTTGATGCAAATGTTCATTTTCAGGTTGGAATGCTGTCTCTTGGTTGTCCAAGAATCAGTTTCCAACATGAAAGCCCAGATGCAAATTACCGACTCCTGGAAGCCGTTAAGATGTATGTAACTGATGAAGACATAGAAGAAGAAAGATCGGCTGCTGACTCACCTGCGACTACTGCCGACAGCAACCAGCAAGCCTTCCAGGTCAAACGTTTTTTTAATAATTGTTGTATTAATACTAATTACCAGTAATAAAGAGGCTTCTGTTCGATTTTCTTTTTTGCATATGCATATAATAAATATTATTCATCTTTTTGTTCTTCAGATACAGTTTTGCTGTGTGTACTTGTAATTGTCATAACTTAAAAAGACATTAACGTGCCACTCATAACTCTTAAATGAGAGGAAGAGTGAGCAGTAGTTACCGTAATATTAAATTTATACTAAATTCATACACTAGTTAATGCTGATGTACAGGTGTGTGCGATAGTCTAGTGGTTAACCTGCTGGACTATCAGTCAAGAAGTCGGGGGTTCAATCCCTGCCAGGGAAGAAATCTGTTTAGAGATTTCGGCTCCACTTGCGGCCCCTAGCGCACTCAGGTGTAACGAGTACATTGACCTTATGCTGTAAGTTGGCTTACCTTTGTAGGAATTGCTCGAACTTGCCCAACGGAAATTCCTGCGTCAAGTTATGTCGTATGCTGACTCGATGGAATGCAGTCCGTATCCACGGCTCTTTGTTCTTGACTATCTGACGGAAGAGGAAAAGCAAATGCTGAAAGGAAACACGACCTCTGGTGAAGAGCAGAAGTCTGTCAGGCACTCGGACATTCCTGAAGTAGATGAGAAGAAAGCAGCTCAGGGATCATTCATGAATCAAATGGTATCTAACAAGAGACTGTATATTTGATCGAAACCGGATATACGTTAATCACGCTATTGTTTGTTCGTCTATATAATGAAGACTTCTATAGTGCCTTTATCATAATGCCCAAGGCATCAGTCGATGGTCAGTTCGAATGAAAATTACAATCAAAATCATAATCCGTTGGAAAAGCCAGATCAAGTTTTATTAGGTCAGAAAAACTGAACATTTAAACTGTTCTAAATGCATAGCTGAACAATAACGTTTTTTTAATTACATAACTGTCACCATTTTTTGTTGGAACTGCACACTTGACTCCAATAATAATCATTTGATTGCTGAGATTACTTCGATTGAGACAGAATTAGAATTAGCGTTGTGACTGGATTTTTAAGTCAAAAAAGTCCTGGCCTGGAACACAGGATTTATTTCATCTAACTGGTTTTGTTTAAGGAGTCAGAAAAGCGACCTGCATCACGAGAAAATACTTCGAGACCATCTTCAGCATCAAAGACAAAACCACCTCTTCCGAAACGCGTAACTTCAAGAAATCTAGCAGTTTGCTCACTTATTGTGGAAGCATTGTCAGCAGAAATGGATTCGGCTGAGAAGGTCACCAAAGACTACGAATACTGCATCAGAGTTCTCTGTGAAAATGAGGAAGTTAGTCAAAATCTGTTAATATTTTCTGAAGATCTTTGGCAGTGTTTGATAAAGACATTTTCTACAGCAGTATTATGTGATTTTATGTGAGTGGTTTAAGCAAGGAAATGTGACGTTTCACTGTGTGAGGTTCAAAGGTTAAATTGATTGAAATTGGTTTGCTTTACAATCTAAGTAAGCATAACAGTACAATTTTGACAACAGGAAGCAGTTTATCGTCGTTGTATTCAATGTTTTGTCTTGTTTTCTGTTTGCATTTGTCATAGTTTAATCATTTGGCTTAAATTTTACTTCACTAGTGGATGAATCACTGGCTTGGTTCACTTAGCTGCAATTGGTTTGTGGGAGGACCTTCAGCCATGTTGCTCATCCTCATGGTTGACTGGGAAAAATTATAATAGCTTATTGAATGAATTACATTAAATGTTGTGGAGTATTTAAAAATGAGCTGTTCTTTTTTCAGAAGTAAATAGATGGCAGCACTGAGTTTTCTAACAGCTGATTTTGAATTATTTGTTTTTTAACAGGGTTGGCACTGTTCTTCTGGTTTTATTCCACTGGAACCGATGGAAGTTTCTGAGTGGGAGGCATTCCTAAGCGACATTGCGGGCTATATGGCTCGACTTTTAGCCGTTCTCAAACACACGACGCTGAATCTCGACATTCTGGTCAGCAGTAAGGCAGAACAACTGTGCAAAACACTCGAAGAGGTAACGAAAAGATTGACTTATTCATGCGTAATGTTATATAAATGTAATAAAATATGTTGCAATGTACTGTGTAAATACAATGCATACAACGTACCAGTAATCTATGCTGATGATGACAGGCTGTAGTTGATTTTCCACTTGGTGCCCACATAATTTTCTTCTGTTAAAAAGTAGACTCAAAAAGAGTAAGTCTTCTGCTTTACAGTTTATGGTATGGTATAGTATGACATAGCTAGGCTTGGTATGGTATAGTATGACATAGCTAGGCTCTGGTATGGTATGGTATGACAGCTGGGCTTGGTATGGTATGGTATGACACAGCTAGGCTTGGTATGGTATGGTATGGTATGACATAGCTGGGCTTGGTATGGTATGGTATGACATAGCTAGGCTTGGTATGGTATGGTATGACATGGGATCATGGCTTGTCATAGCCTGGTATGGCATGGCTTGACCAGGCATGGGATGGTATCGTATGGAAGTAAGGTAAATCTAATGTGGGGTGAGGTAAGGTTGTGTGGTAACTGTATGTTTACACTTGCCTCCACCAGCAAGTATTTTGAGTATTTTGAAAGCATTGGTGCAAATTACTTTATACATTCTCTTTTATCGTTTCTGAGATTGTTCACATTTGGTGCAAAATATTTTTATATTTTATGATAAATTATATATGTGTATATATTACATATTTGTTAGCTATATGCATAGTTTCTGTTTAATTCTGTTTAATTTTAATTTCTGTTTCAATCTGTTTAATTTTAACAAATGCAGAAATGTGGAACAGATCCCGATTTCAGGGCACAGTATATCTACTTGCGAAAGCTGGCAATGTCACTTGATGAGAACCAAGGAGGTTGCGGCCTTTCACGGTAGCAACAAATGCATTTAATCACGTGATTAAGATCAATCAGATTTTCAAGAACAAGGACAGAGCTGTTAACTTGAATTTTATGTTAATCCTTAGAATTTAATTTTTACTATTGTTACATGATAGAATGTGTAATCACATCAATCATTTGTCTGCAAACAAATTGGAAACGAACCAGTAAATTCACAGGCTTAAAATCATCGTGATTTTGTAACTATCCTATGAAAAGCTATTCTAGGGTGCTTTATGGAATTGTTATTCTGGTATTCACACTCACTGATTCTCGTCTCTTTACATAGTGATCACTTTGTATTTGTGTTTAGTTTGTGGTGTTCATGGCTTGTTAATTGTTGCTGTTTATTTTTGCATGACTGCAGATGTCGTCTGCTTAATGGCAAGATCGTTTGGCTGTGCATGGATCATCAGAAACAAGATCGAATAACGATCCTGTCAGATGAATCAGCCGAAGTTAACATACTGTCAAATGAAGGGGCAGTCGAATCGGAAATCATGTCGCAAGCATTAGCTGAAAAGAAAGCTAAACAGGAGCACCCTGAAGATGAATCGAAGGACAAAGAAAAAAAGATTTCAGGTAGTTCTGCTGTAGCTAAACAAACAAAAGATCAGTTACTGTCACAAAATGAATCAAAACTTCAGCAAAATCAAGAAGCAAAGCTCGGTCCAAAGAATCAGAAAGCGGAGCAGATTCCAGTAAGAGAGAATAGCAGTGCAAAGAAAAGGCAAACAGCACCGGATGCTACGTCAATCAAGGATTCATCGCCTGGCAAAGAAACGTCTCCAGCAGGAAGTGTCTTGCTGGAAAAACAAGGTAAAGACAACACTGTGAAACAGCCAAAAGGAAATGCTGATCTGTTATTACATAACACGTATAGTAATTAATAATAATGATAATAATATCAATTTTAAAAGTAATAATACCATTTGGATGTAATCCTCTGGTTATAAAAATAATTATAATTATATCTATAAGATTTCTAATTATTAAGATTTATTTTATTACTATAAACATTATTATTTTAATTAATAATATTTGTATTATTATGAATAATATTTATGATGATATAGGTATTATTTTTTGTTTTTACCATAAGTTGTTGGGCACTAGAGCTGTGTACAATCAGTCTGGAGAAGAAAAACCTAATATGCTAATATTATTATATTCAAAGGAGTTTGTCCCAAGGTTAAGTGTGTCTTATTATTATTATTAATGTTATTATTATTTCGGTGATGTGCTGACTTCATTTGAGCACTTTAGCATGAAGGGCTTTGCTCAAGATCCCGACGCAACGATCGTCTCTGAGTTAGAACGTGAATGCTCGATCATTCTGTCAATGTTGGCTGTAGAACAGCCAAAACAATAAGTTTGAGGATGTAATCGATAATCAATAAAAACAGCAACTGATGACCGTATAGTGCACTATCCAGTTCCAAGTGGCTGCTAATTAAGACAGTCTGAGGGTCTGTCCATAAATAATTTACAGTGTTTGGTTTAAGTACAACAGTCCTTAGTGTTGCTTTGTCACCTCTTTTGCTAAGTTGCTGTGTTTTAAATTAATGTCACAACGCATTTGCTTCATGTCATGTCAAACTTTCTTCTGATTTCGGGCATCTTCTTTCACGTTCTTTCTCCTTTTTACCCACGTTGCTTCTCAGTCGCTTTCTTGCTTTAAATAAATAAAATCTCTACGTAATCGTTTTAGTCAGTTATTTAGCCTAGTTATCTAGACATTTGGTGTAAAACCTTCTACGTGACTCACAAAAACGCTGTCTAAGCTAGCCTAAACGATGTTAAATGTATTAAGAACAGAATGTACGCCAGCAAGCAAAACAATGCACAGATAACTAGAAGAGTCGCCGCTGGTGGGCGCTCGCATACATGTGGAACCCAACCAAAGTATTCCAATCCAGAAGACAGCGTACATAAATACGTAGATTTGAAGCTCAGTGTACACCAGGATGCCATCTCTTATCCAGTCACATACGTCTAGACGATATGCGTGGAAACTACCGTCCAATATGTTCGTCATCTGGCGGAAGCGCAGATTAATTTTGACAAGCAAACTTTGCAGTAGCAAATGTCCAAACATGTCAGAAATGTAATCAACAATTTCTTAAAACTGAAGAGAGATTCTGAAGAAAAAGTTGATGCAGTGACCTCCTAAATTCGTTTGTTGATCATGGCTAGATATTTCGACAGTCAGCATGAATAACTGGAGTACCAGCATGAGCAAGTGGTTGTTTGACCTGATTAAATGTCAGTTTAATCCAAGTATTTGCCTCATAAACCTGCTTACAAGTTTTCTGAACCTGGATATTCTAATTTGAACTAACCCTCATGAGTGGAACTGCCTTCAGGTGACTGCAAGAAACAAGAGGCTCAACCATACGCCAGGAAGAGTCGTTATATTTTGGAGGCACACTTGAAATCACTTTTACTGCTTAATACTACTTAATTATGTGAAGAACCATAAAAGCTGCTGGTTACTTAACAGTTCTCTATAAATCATCATTAGGACTTAATATTAGAATCTGAAGACTTCCATATGCTGTTATGTAGGTCAAAGTGGCTGATTGGATAGAGTGCTCAGCTGGTAAGGTTGAGAGTATGAGTTTGAACCTACTGACTGTGTAGAGACTGAGAAAGTCCTTCACTTACAATTGCTCACTGCCATCAACTGATGCTTAGTCATTTGATAGTGGCGCTTCATAAATGCTGAAATAATAATAATTAAGATATACAATGCATGTCTGTGTTTGTATGTATATGTGTATGTAATACTTGTAATACTGTGTATATACATGTATGTATTGTGTACATGTTTGCATTTATGTATGTACATGTATGTATGTGTGTATGTTTGTATGTGTGTACATGTTTTAAACTTTTAATGTATGTACATGTATGCAGCTACATTTGGGTATATGTATGTATGTATGTTCACATATTTATGTACATGTATATATGTGTGCGTGAGTGCGTGCGTGTGTGTGTGCAGTGGCATAACATAAAAATTCTGGCTCACTCATAGATTTCTCAAATGGTAAAATCTGTACTTTATCAGACTCTGAGCCAACCCCCTTTTTCTGAGATTCGGGCCTGGGCCTCCACAGTTGCAGTCTCTGCACCCCATGGTTACGCTGCTCTGTGTGTGTATGTATGGATGCCTATGTGTTTGTGGGCATTACAGATCCAGTTGAGATCTGTTTAGACCCTACATTGTTATTTTAATATTTTATTATTGTGAAGTTAAAATTAAAGCTGAATTGCTTTGCTTCTGTAGCAAGGAGAAGTAGTAATAATAATATTGATAATAATAATATTATTATTAGAATAATAATGATAATAATAATAATAACTCTGCTTATGACCTCCTTCATTTTAATTAGTTAAATTACTGTGTATTTCCATCTATTAACTCATATAATGCCTCGTCTTTTGGTGTAGAGGGAAAAGCAAAGGCTCGTGGAAAACTTGTCGGAGCAGAAATGGCTGCCAGAATCGCTGGAGGATACTCTCTCAACAGTAACAACACCAGCAAGGCCTGCGTCTTAATGTGAAATCTTAATTAAGTGGAATTATATCCATATCTGCTCATTTATTTCATTGTTTTTGCATTTTTTGTTGTTTAGTTTTATTATTAAATCGATTTTTAACTTATTGAGATATTGAAAGTTGTTTTCTGATACATTTTGTTCGAAGTTGTTATTTATTATTGCTAGTATCATAAATTATAGCTATATTATCATTCACCTCTGGACAGCAATTATTGCTGTAGAGTGAAAACATTTCAATGTTCATTAATTTGATATAAATGGCACGACCTAAATGTGCAGATATATATACTTATATATGCATACATATACACATGCATATACATACATGCATATATATATATACATACATGCATATATATATATACATACATGCATATATATATATACATACATGCATATATATATACATACATGCATATATATATACACATACATGCTTTTGTACACAGAAGAAAGTGTATCTTTCTAGGCTAAGGAATTTCATTTTTTCATTTTAATTAATGCCTTTGCATATTGCACTTTTTTAAACCAGGGTATTGATAGATCATGATTGCAAGTTTACGATTGCATGCTGATGGACAAGAATTTTGGAAGTAATTTTAGGGGTAATCGTAATCGTAATCTCCAGCCACTGAAAAATGTGTTGGGTTAGCTGTGATTGACAAAAGTTTTGATCAAAGGGTGAACAGAGTAGAATAATCTCAGGATTTATATAATTTTTGTCTTGTTTTAAGATATTGAATGAGTTGCTTATTGTTACTTTTATGACAAATACAGAGGCTGCACATTTTTCTTCAACAGTTTTTGTGTTTGTTTACATATTTTGGGTGGTTGGGTGACATTGGCATGATGCTGGTATTGGAGATGGATGGATGAATGGATGGATGAATGGACGGATGGATGGATGGATGGACGCATGCACAGGTGTGTAGGAGCAGTCGGTTGGACGGATGGATGAATGTGGAGTGGCAAATGGATAGACAGATAGACTGAGCAAAATACTCAATGTCTTCCATGGTGTTGGATATAAATGGATGGGTGAATGGATGGATGGCTAGAAGATGTCGCTAACACCTCGCACCAATAGGTGCTTCTCGGAGTTAGCTTTAAAAGTGTTCTGGTTATTACATCTCGAACTAATGGTCTGTTTATTACTAATTAGCACAGGCGTTAGTCTTCAGTGACTCTGAGTAGGTCTCGGGCCTATCTTCTTTGAGAGGCGCTATACAAATTCAATAAATTCACAAATGCAATGTTGCGCTTAATATTCTGATACTTTTCTCATTTCATATATATATATATATATAATATATATATATATAATATATATATATAATTAGGATTAAGAATTGTTGCGTTCATGCCTGTTTAAATATAAGCCTATCAATTGACACTTCAGATCTAATTATTGGCGGATTGAAGTTCACACGCGTGGTGTAGCTTTTGAACAGTCTTAATTAGTGTTAATTGATACAAGCCGAGTAGGTTAATTAAGCTCTATCCTCGTGATTAATCGACCTGTGTGGGCCGTAGAAGTCCTATGCACAGAATTAGGCCTGCCGCCTGTCTGCCTTGATATATTGGGCCGTAGATAGGCCTACGTTCTTACATTGAACAAGCAGTTTAGAGTATCGGCTGTATGTCGTCTGTCTGTCTCCGGCAGTCCTTCCGTTCGTTCATCTGTCTGTCTGTCTGCGTGTGTACGTCTCTGCCTGTATGCCTGTGTGTGGCTGTCTGCCTGCGTGTGTCCGTCCGTTCGTGTGTCCGTCTGTCTGTCCTTTCGTTTGTCTGTCTGTCTGCGTGTGTCCGTCTGTCTGCCTGTGTGTCCGTCCGTTCGTCTGTCTGTGCTTTATAAAGCCTGTCATGTCCTTGACGCAATCACAGCCACCATTGAACCGCCGTGCTCAGTAAAGTCGCAAGAGCTCATTATCTGACCTTCGTGGCTCAGCTATACCGATTTAGTTCTAGCTGCCTAACCGATGTCATCATCTGGCACGATATACAGTTTCAGGTTTGAAACATTCCGTCAGAGATCGTAGGCCTATCAAGTGAGACCTATATGGGTCTACTCGTTTCGTTGTGACCAATTTAACCCTAATGCTCAGTTCACTTGATTGGCTCACAAGAATGGCTTAAGATCATTCAGCGCATCCACTACCAAATGGTATTTCTGACTTACCATGCTCTTCTAACGTCTCAACCCTCCTACATTCGCCACTTTTCACTATTCGACCTCCCAGATCTACTGGTTCTTCCTCTTATCTTTCTTCGACCTCCAGTTTCCTTCTCGCTCAAATTCTGCAAGCGCTGCTTAACCTACGTGGTGCCAGTCCCGAAAGACCTCCTCTAGTTCGCTCAATGCCCTTCTGACTTCTCAACCGTCTTAAAGTCGCCAGTTTTCACTATCCCACCGCCCAGATCGTTCGGCGGATCATGGTGACTGTTCGATCCAATGGGACAAGCAAGTCACCCTGATCCGCCGAACGGAGCAGTCTGCGGCCGGGGACAGAGGAGGTCAGAACACAAAGCTCCCTTAGATATAGAGGGGCGCATCCAGTGAGACAGTTATGTACAAGAGCCAGAATTTTGAATTTAATAGGCAGCCAGTGCAATTCCTCAGACATGAAGGACGAGATGTGGCCAGACCTAGGGATACCTCCATTCAGGTGAGCAGCAGCATTAAGGACAGACTGGAGCTGCGAGATGCAAGAGACCTAAGCTTGCAAAGACAGCATTACGACACTCAGTCCTAGAGCAGATGAATGCATGCATCAGAGTGGCTGTTGCCTGGGTCGTGAGGGACGCGACCCGGAAGTTTGCACCTATTAATGTACTTGTTTAGAACGACTTTCGCGATCGACTGCCAGAAGAGCATAACAAATAGTGTACGCGGTTGCTTGGAGGCCTAGCTTCTTGCCTGGCTTTATAGGCCTATAGTAAACAGGATTAGGCCTTGGTACACAACGCGAGAGTAGTGTACAAATTGTTCGACCACTTTGCGCAGTCCATGCATGTATGCCTACGCATAAATTCGTTAGGTGAAGTTGCGATCTTTAGCACTTCAGTTGACTTTCTCTGAAGTGTTTCTCGTGTGGTGTGACCTTGAATAACACAGATCTACCTGCAAGTGAGTATTATGAGCACACTGGTGCTATATAATTCCCTCGATTAAATACGAATAGAAAACCAGCATATGTTACCACAGAAGAAAAGACAAGATTGTGGCAAAATTGGTCCCGTATCCCGGAATTCTGAAATGTAGGCCTATTATTATTTATGCATTTATTAGACGTCACTATCTAATGACAACATCAATCGACGGCGCCGAGCAATTGTGAGTGAAGTACTTACTCAAGGTCCCTACACAGTAACCATCTCAGGGGAGTTTCGAACCCGCACTCTCCGCGTTGCAAGCGGAGCACTCTCCAATGGGCTACCGTGCCCCCTCTACCTACTCATCTATGTCTCAATTTTTAGGGTTTTTAAGAACCTTCCAAAGGCTAAGGGGACTATATCAGTCCTATAGCAGGGCCGTTTTAAGATCGTAGCAGGCCCTAGGTACTCTCGCATTTGTAGGCCCTAACTGCCAACTCTTCATTAGAGCTAAACACATTAAAACGATTTAATGCGGGAAATGACATTTGAGGACATCATATGTGATTTTGAGCTTCAAAGTTAACATAATGTAGCACAGCTTAACTTAAACTGTTTCAGTACAAACTTCAAGGTTATTAAATTTGTATTTCCTTTTTCTGTTTTCGGGTCAATCAATAATTTTTTTTCAATATCTCATTTTTGACTTTCGTAGGCCCCTATAAAGTTCGTAGGCCCTAGGCACAGTGCCTACTGTGCCTAATGGATAAGACGGCCCTGTGTATAGCGCCTTCGAGTGCGCCCATCAAAGCCAAGCCCAGTCTGTGCCTAATGGATAAGACGGCCCTGTGTATAGCGCCTTCGAGTGCGCCCATCAAAGCCAAGCCCAGTCTGTGCCTAATGGATAAGACGGCCCTGTCCTATAGAAAGGCCGGAAGAGTGAAACTGCTGTGAGCTTATCGATTCCAAGATGTTGACAACTACTGACCAGGTGGCGGATAGCGAAAAGCCATCAGTACTGATGGTTAGCTGCGAAATAAGCAGGCTTCTGCCTGACGAATAAGCAGTCCCGGACCAAACAGCGGTGGCACTCAACAGGGCCAGGGTGGGATGTGAAGTGACACGCACACCCCTAAAAAATGCCCTGTAAAGCCTGAAGACGAGGCCATGTCGAGCGAATGGAGACCGCTTAAAGTCTTCGGTCAATAAGTACACCGGGCAGCAGCGGTGCGGAGGCGCGACTTTGGCGGAAGAATTCCACGTGGATCAACGGCAAAGATTTGCACAACAGTATCTACTGAACTGCGGTCAGAAGAGGATTTGGGGCCCACTGACTATACAATCCCAGCGCGTACCATGAAAAGACGACGTCAGTTTAATGTTATGGGTGGTGGTTTTGATCCCTCCAGGAAATTGACCACCCTATGTGCTACTGGAGGAGGGAAGAGCAAGGCTCTGAGAGACCTGGCAAGTGATGATGATGTCGGCCTAAACCCTGAGTCAGGAGGGCTGGCGTCGGACGATTGCCGGGGAAAACGGAGCCGAGTGAACCTACGTTACAACATGCGGGTGGCAACATGGAACGTGCAGACGCTGTTCCAGGCCGGGAAACTGGCAAATGTCACTGGAGAGATGAGAAGGTGTGGGGTGGCGATAATGGGCATCGCGGAGGCCAGATGGACAGGCAGGGGCTGTTTTACCAGCGAGTCGGATGAAGTGGTGGTGTACTCAGGTGGAGACACCCATGATAAAGGAGTGGCCATCATTCTTTCTAAGGAGGTGAAGAGCGGACTGATGGAATACCGTACAATATCAAGCAGGATTGTATATGTCAGGATGAGAGCTTCACCGGTTAATATCTCCATATATCAAATATATGCACCGACAATGGCGACGGAAGAAAATATAAGAGAGAGCTTCTATCTACAGCTGGAGGAAGAAATGGGTAAGGCACCTAGGAAAGACATGATGGTAGTAATGGGTGATTACAATGCCAAGGTGGGAGATGAATTGACAGAGGAAGTAGGAGGAGGTTACGGACTGGGCGCTATGAATGACAATGGTGAAAGGGTTATAAACTTCTGCTTGGAGAACAAACTAGTCATCACAAACACTATGTTTAAGCACCACAAGCGTAGGAGATGCACTTGGAACTCGCCTGATGGACACACGAAGAACCAGATAGACTACATTATGATCTCAAAAAGATTCCGGAAATGCGTCACAAATTCCAGAGCCTATCCGGGAGCAGATTGTGGGTCGGATCACAACATGGTGGGAGCGGATCTGAGACTGAGATTCAGGAGACATGGAAGAGCAGAGCATAGAACTGTATATGACCTGGACAAGCTCCAGGACAGCGTTGTCAGCGAACAGTACACAGTAGAAGTGAGCAACAGATTTGCGGCACTACTGGAATGTGTGGAAGAGAAGACTCCGGATGTACTGTGGGAAGACATCAAAACAGAGACAAAGGCAACAGCAGATAGATGGCTGGGGAAAAAGAAGAAGAGTAAAAACAAACCCTGGATGACACTGGAAACTTTGAAACTGATTGAAGTAAGAAGAAATTTGAAATCAGAAAAGAATAGAACCAAAGAGGGCCAGAAAGCATACAAAGAGGCAAAAAGTGAAGTGCAGAGATACTGCAGGAGGGACAAAAAAGAGTGGATGGAACAACAATGCGGAGATATTGAAGACAACATGAAAAGAGGGAACACAAAGAGAGCTTACGAGGTTCTAAAAAAGCTCCGTCAAGATATGACGGCTAAGCAAAGGAACATCGAGGATGAAAAAGGAAGGTTGCTGTCGGATATGGAGAGCATAAAAAGAAGATGGAAACAATACACAGAAGAGCTGTATAAGGATGAAAACCGGGAGGAAGGGGCGGAAGATAGCGCATTGGGAGATGATGGATATAGGGCGACTCCAATGGTGATACTGATGGATGAGGTCAGGGATGCAATCAAGAGGCTCCCAAGAGGTAAGGCTACGGGAGTGGATGAACTGCCGGCAGAGCTATGGAAAGTGGACAGCGATGAGGTAGTGGCAGTCTTCTGTAGACTGTGTAACAGGATATTGGAAAGTGAGGAATGGCCAGAGGACTGGGTTAAGTCAATTTTCATCACAATACCGAAAGTCAAAGGTACAACGAAATGCGAGGAACATAGGACTATTGCATTAATCAGTCATGCAAGCAAAATAATGCTCAGAGTCTTGCTTTGCAGAATGCAGAAGACGGCGGATGAAGAGTTAGCGGATGTACAGATGGGTTTCAGGAAAGGCGTGGGTACGAGGGATCAAATACTCAACCTGAGGATTATCATCGAAAAGGCAAGAGAGCATCAAACACCTTTATACATAGCTTTCATAGATTACAAAAAGGCTTTTGACTCAGTTAAACACGGGAAACTATGGAAAGTGCTAAAAGAAATGGGTATGAACAACCAAGTGGTGGAAACACTTAGAATCCTCTACGACAATCAACAGGCGGCTGTCCGCATAGAGAAGGAAATTACAGATTGGTTCAGAATTGGAAAAGGGGTGAGACAGGGATGCTTGATATCGCCAATGTCGTTTAACAGCTACTCGGAGGAGGTGATGAGAGAATCTGCCGACGAACTTACGTGGATTGGTGTAACAATAAGCGGGAGAACGATAAATAACTTGCGATATGCGGATGACATTGTGCTGATTGCAACGTCAAGAGAAAAGCTCCAACAGCTGCTGGACAGAGTCAACGAGGCGTCAAATAACTATGGACTGGAAATCAATACCAAGAAAACAAAGGTGATGGTAGTGGACAGAGAACATGAAAGAATTACGATCATGTGTAATGGTGCAGTCCTGGAACAGGTGGAGTCTTTCAGATACCTGGGTGCTGTGATAGAGCAATCTGGAGATGGGGGCAGAGAAATAAGAGCCAGATTGGGGATGGCGCGCACGATCATGAGCTCGCTTGCAGTGATCTGGAGGGACAGGGCTCTGGGAACCTGGCTGAAACTAAGGCTCGTAAGCGCACTGGTGTGGTCGGTGGCGCTGTATGGGTGTGAGACCTGGACACTGCGGAAAGAAGACAGAAGAAGAATAACAGCGTTTGAAATGACGACGTACAGGAGGATGCTGAGGGTCAGTTGGAGTGAGCACAGGACAAATGAGTCGATTCTGGAAGAGCTGAAGCCGGAGCGACGCCTGCTGGAGGTGGTGATGAGCAGAAAGCTGAGCTACTTTGGACATATGATTAGAGCAGACAATCTACCGGCCTTCATATGCCAGGGATATATGGAGGGAAAAAGACCTCGGGGAAGACCGAGAAGGCGCTGGAGGGATGACGTGACGGAGTGGATGGGGATGTCGATGGCGGACTGCACAAGGAAGGCAAGAGACAGAACTGAGTGGAGAAGACTGACGTCGTTGGCCATGGTCTCCGATCCGCAGCAATGAGGATGGACAAGACAAGACTGACCATAATGAACCATTGAGGAAATAGCGTTGACTGCAAATCTGGAGCAATGGAAACTATTCGCATTGCCTCAGATAGACGCGATGATTTACAAACGCCTAGGTAACAAATTTGTAGGCTCCGTAGGCCTGACTCTTCTGTAGGCCTGGCCTTAATCGCATGATTAATCAGTTTGCCATGAATAAATAGGCCTATTTGTTTGCTGCCAAGCTATAGCCCTCTGCGTAGGTTCATAACTTAGCAAACACGTAACAGGGAGATTGCCTTTTATGCATGTCTACCTGGATGATGTTTGCATGCATGTATATATGTATGTATGTATGTATGCATGTATGTATGTGTGTATGTATGTATGTATGTAGCAATGCATTTATGTATGTATGTATGTATTGTATGTATGTATGTGTGTATGTATGTATGTATGTATGTATACATGTATGTATGTGTGTATGTATGTATGTATGTATGTGTGTATGTATGTGTGTATGTATGTATGTATGTATGTGTGTATGTATGTGTGTATGTATGTATGTATGTATGTGTGTATGTATGTATGTATGTGTGTATGTATGTATGTATGTATGCATGTATGTATGTGTGTGTATGTATGTATGTATGCATGCATGTATGCATGTATGTATTATGTATGTATGTGTTTATGTATGCATGCATGCATGTATTCATGTATGTATGTGTGTATGTATGTATGTATGTATGTATGTATGTATGTATGTGTGTGTGTATGTATGTATGTATGTATAGCAGATACGTATGCCGGTGATGTTCATGTATAAAAATCCGATGCACAGGTGGCAGTTGGAGAGACCGTTATTTGTCTGGTTTCGTTTACACATGTGATGAAGACAGTTTGAAGGACATCCAAGTGATTTGCGACTGTCGTCTGCTTGGCCCCAGGAACTTTTGACTTCGTTTCTGACGAAAGATTGAACATATTTATCTGACTAATTAGACCATATACGTCATTGGTTTAGATTTTTAAGTCTAACCTATTAATTTAATATATTGGCCTACATGAAGAGTATAATTACTGCGTATTCCATCTCAATTATGTCTCTCTCTGTCTCACTTATGTAGATCTATGGCAGTCCGTCCGTCCTTTCGTTCATCCGTCAATATGTATTTATGTATGTATGTTTGTATGTATGTATGCATGCATGCATGTATGTATGTGTGTATGTATGTATGTATGTATGCATGTATGTAGGTATGTATGTATACATGTATGTATGTATGTATGTCTGCATGTGTGTGTATGTATGTGTATGTATGTATGTATGTATGCATGTATGTATGTATGTATATGTATGTGTGTATGTATGTATATATGTATGTATTTACACATGTATGTATGTATGTCTGCATGTGTGTGTATGTATGTATGTATGTCCGCATGTGTGTATGTATGTGTGTATGCATGTATGTATGTATGTATGTATGTATGTATGTATGCATGTATGTATGTCCGTCCGTCCGTCCGTCCATCAGCCCGTCTGTCTGTCTGTCCGTCTGTCTGTCTGTCTGTCCGTCTGTCTGTCTCTTGTTAAGAAAGAATTGTATACGAGACAGCGAATGTGTCTAGGTGCACATCTTTGACTTCGACATTGCGCTCTTTTACCGGTATCTTATCGGCCTTTAGACTTATGAGCCTTCTATAGAGTGGAGTGTGTTGACCAATAACCACCATTAAGCCTGTTTATGTCTGCTGGTCTATATTTGGTGAAGTGTGAGTAACATTTTACAGCCTATTGACGGGTTTATTTATTTGTTTATTTAGGCCTTTTATCTCCTGAAGTCTACAGAGTCGCTCGATAATTAAGCTCGCGAGCAGTGATCCTTTGCATACGACTCATATCGTTAGAACGCCAAAACAAGTCTCAGCAGAAGCCTACTGTATTGGCATTTAGCAGCAGAAGTCTAAGGACCGATTGATGCGAGGATGGCGGAAGTCAAGGCCTACTGGAGGCTGTTTCAGCAGCAGAATGTGCTCGATGGACTGAGAATCTTCATCGATCTGTCGGATGAATTCTTGGAGTTGCTGAGAAAGGATGATATCATGTCGGAAAAAGCATTGGACCGCGTCAAGGTATTTTGGTCCGACAAGCATTGATAAATAATAATAATAATAATAATAAGAACAACAACAACAACAACAATAGTAATAATAATAATAATAATATTATTATTATTATTATTAATATTACGAGATTCGAACCTATAAAGGGCGTCGACATACATATTGTATTAATAATACAATAATATTAATATTATTACTTGTTAATTAATAAAGTAACTTAATAATAATAATAATAACAACAATAACAATAATAATAATAACAATAATAATAATAACAACAACAACAACAATAATAACAATAATAATAATAATAATAATAATAATAATAATAATAATAATAATAATAATAATAATAATAATAATAATAAGACAACTTATATAGCGCCGTAGAACAGCCGAGGTCGAAGAAAAGGCGCTGTACATGAGTTCAAAAATCAACTACAGTCATAAGATATCTTAGAAAGATATGTCTTGAGTCGTGACTTGAATTAAAAACCCATATGAGACATATAAAACCCATATGGGACATATAAAACCCATATGGGACATATAAAGCCCATATGGGAATACTATCATATTGGAGATGCCAGAGAACATAATATTACAGGAGTAAAGTAACTTGTTTTTCAGTTGTCGAAACCACAAGTGTGCGCCTCGCATAGCAGAAGTTTGTTCAACCACAATTAGTCAACTGTACTGAAAGGGAGAGGGTTGTGGAGGCTTGGAGGTAGCGAACGGAGCAAATGCTAGGTTATCTATGTATATTATATAAGTACCCTCTTTCAGTGGCCCTGTTAAGAAAGGTTATCTTTGAGATCTCATTTCAAATCGGTTTCTTTGATGGCTTTCGTCAAGAAGTTTTGTTCGTCGATATTGTTCAAAATCTCCGTCCGCCGCTGTCTTCTGCGCTTGCTTGTCATGCTCACTTAAACTTCATTGTGCATGTTTGCCGATTTCGACGCCCTTTATAGGTTCGAATCTCGTAATTAACTTGTACGGTACGATAAGGGGCTTATAAAGTGTAGGCAAACGGACGCACACCTTAACACACACGCGCGCGCACATGCACGCACCCGGGCTTGTGGATCCAGATTTAGAATTTGCCCTATTTTGCACAATCATTTTCCAAGAGGGTCACGTAGGCCTAATTCCTTAATTATAATGATGCTATAGGTATCTTAAAGAGACACTACAAAACGAAATGAATGAATGAACGAACGAACGAACGAACGAAAGAACGAACGTCTGAATTAATGAGAATGGATGGATGGATGGATGAATGGATGGATGGATGGATGGATGGAAGTTCAGATTCTGACTGCTTTTTTTCCATTTAATAATGCTGTTAATCATTCGTCATCTAGCAATAGCTTTTGGTATGGGGGGGGGACCCTAATAAGCGGGACTTTGGTCCCTTCTGGGTTTTCCTTTTGTATCCTAAAACCATTCTGTATATTGTGCTTATCGCTGTTATATTTTTTTGGATCATTAAAAGAATGTTCGTGTTCATGTTAATGTTCAAGTGTCACATCAAGTTGCTTAACTAGCGCCATCGATCCATGCTTCGTTATTAGATCCTGTCGCTATATAAATATAAGAGAATGCATAAGTAGATGTACATGTATTGTAGTCTTATCCGTGGCCGGCGAGTCGCACAGAATTGATTCAGACGCTGGTGCGCAAACGATGGACACAGGAATCCTTCGACAAGTTCTACAAAGCAGTCATGCGAACACAGGATTCACAGCTGTGCAAACTGCTCACCGACAGACTTCCGTCCTGCAACGCAGATCACGGTAGTAATCTGTAATCGTAATCGTAAACTCGAGAATTTTACAGCGCCCAACGAAAGCTAAGTCGCGGGAATCAGCTTATTCACATGCGCTCAGTCAAAACAAAATCGATAGACATGAATGGTTTGGTTCCAAGTCGAGATACAAGTGTCTGGCAGGCAGGCAGTCGGACGGCTGCGGTGGATGGTGCTTGAAAATGGAGCGAGAAGTGAGATAAGGGGAAGAGGTATAATCAGGATAAGATTTTTGGAAAAGTAATGTTTTCAATTTTGAGCGAAAGACTAGCCCAGAAATTACAAGAGGTGAGGTGAAAGGGTCAGGTAATTGTCGCAATTCTGGCAGAGGTTGGATGTTGCGGAGGGATGTTTGCCTCACCATCTTCCCACTGTGTTCTGGAAGCTACCGAGATACAGCGGCGCCAACACATTGGCCGGTGACGCGTGCACTCGTGAGCATAGGCCTAGCTTAGTGGAGTGTCTAGCTTCCCTGGTGTCTCCCTTCCTTCGTCGATGCATGCCTAACCCGAGCCGCCGCACATTGCTAATAGAGGCCTTCATCATTAACATTCGGCATTTGAAAGCTGTCGGTCTGCTCCTTATAACTGCTTGCGGAGATCATTTATTCTCGTGTAGAAGGAACTCAGGTGCCTTTTGGTTTCTAAATAATGGCTGGACCACTGTGCTCCTGTGTGCTGCTTCTCATAATGATGGCCGGGTGGTCTTCAAAAAGTTTGGGTAAGCAGAACAGAGGGAAAACCGCTATCGTACCAACGCTGTCAGAACCACCTGTTGGTGTCGACGTAATGGAACCGACTTCGAATTATGTCCCAGCCACAAAGCAGCCGTTGTTCAAAGGCCCGGGATTTCAGGATCGGAAGAAATCCGATGTGAATTGTTCGGAGCTCGAGAGCTGTAAGAAACTCCGCTCGCAAAATGCATCTTCCAGCAGCCTAAATCATCGCAACTGCTTCTGCGACGAACTCTACGAGACTTTCGACGACTGTTGTCGAGACTACATCCGCCATCCGAATTCGTCTATCGAGACCTTCGTCCTGGACCCGGAAGTCGTCGCCTGCCAGAGCCTCCACGACGTCAATCGTTATGACTACGCAGGCTCAGGGACGTACTCCGTCGTCGTTCGGTGTCCGGCCAACTACAGCGAACCGTACTTTCGCGAAAAGTGTGAACTCGGCAACTCTGCCGACGCCGATTTATTGTACAGACTTCCGGTCAATGGACGAAAGTCGAAGGTTCTATATCTCAACTTCTACTGCGCCATCTGTAATGGCGACATGGACGTCATCTATTGGACGAGTGAGAGGGACGTCTGGCACGTCGGCCAGATGGGCGACTACCGCGAAATAATCAAGGAGCTGAAAGCGAAAGACTCGGACCGCGACACCGTCTTTATCGAACCCTACGGATATGTTCCCCGTCTGTGCCAGCCGGTCAGGCGTCAGTGCGGCGCCAACTGGACGGATGGCAAGACGGCTGGTAAGTGTGAGGAGAAATTGCAACTGAACAGCTACGTGTATCATAAAGGCCTCAAGATGACATTTCGAAACAAACACTGTGCCGTCTGTAACTACTTGACAGAAGAGGAGACGAGCTGCGTGGATCAAACAGAGAAACCTCAACATGGGCCGCCGCCGTCAAAGGTGGAGAAGCCATTTAGCATTCTCCTCGACCTCAACGCAGGAACTCAAACTATCCGTAGTAGCAACAATTCCAAGCAAACGACCAAAGTAGTGGAACGGCGCGAGTGCGAATTTGACTTCGTCTATGACCCGTTCGTAGAGGTCTGTCGCCCTGTCTTCTGCCCCAAAGGTCACCGACTGACGGACACCGGTTGTGAGCCTAACCCTAACTTCCACGTTGGGGTTATCAGCTTATTTAGGGATGAACCGTCTAACCAAATACGGGTGCACGAATCGCAGAACAATCTCTCCTGCAGCCCAATGATACGATTGAACGAATCGGAGTACATAATCATGAGCAACCAATCTGCTTACGTATATGCGATGGACTCGCTCTACACCGAAGACCAGTACGCGCTGGAGACACCGTATCTCTACATCTGTCCCCCGTTCACCAGGCATTATAACGTGACACTCCTTGTCATGTTTCAATTCGATCACATCCAGAGCCTCCTGTCGTTCGTCGGGATCATCGTCTCCCTGATGTTTCTCCTAATCCAGTTCGTCGTTTACATGGTATTCCCAGAACTTCTAAACACTCCAGGCAAGTGCATCGTCTGCCTCGTAGTGTCCCTGTTCGTCGGGCAACTGGCCTTTCTTTTCGTCGCATATGAGGGTCCGGGATGCTTCTACCTTGCGGCAGCGATGCATTTTGGCTTTCTCGCAGCCTTCTTCTGGATGAATGCTCTGGCCTTCGACATCTTCTGGACCTTCGCGTTCACGAACACCGCCTCACTGTCCAGTTCCGGGTCAAAGTGGAAGCGGTTTCTTGCCTATTCCGTCTATGCGTGGCTAACTCCGGTGCTTATCGTAGGAGTCTGTATCACGATGGATGTCCTTGACCTGGACGAGAGCTTTAGACCGCACTACGGCGAAGGCGTCTGCTGGATCACGAGCCAGACTGCACTCTTGATGTTCTTCGTCGTTCCAGTCGGCGTCATCCTCATCGTCAACTTCGTATTCTTCTGCATTACGACCCACTGCATCTGTCGGGAGGGACATGCCGCCGAGGCGGCGACTGGAGAGACCCACAAGAAGGGCCTTCTGCTAATCTGCATTAAGCTGTTCTTCATCATGGGACTCACTTGGTTGTTCGGTTTCATGGCTAGCCTCACCGAGTGGACGGTTCTGTGGTATGCGTTCATCGTCTTTAACTCGCTCCAGGGAGCGTTCCTCTGTCTAATCTTCCTATGTACGATGAAGGTGTATCGTCTGATGAGGACGAAGTGGTCGACGAAATCAAGCAATCCGGCGACCCCGCCGGAGAACATTAAGAAAGCTATGACCAAAGAAACTATCATTTCAAAAGACGACATCAAAGTAGTAGCCAAAGAAACCAACATATAGGCTCACAACTGCATTAATTTTGGACCGAATAGAGAACCATGAAGAATTGCTTATAAAATTAAAGAAATGGCTGACGATGACGCACTTTAAGCCAACGGGCTTAGCCTACTTGTCAAAACAAATATTGACATTAAATGTCTGGTAGCAAAGCAATCGTTCTGACATATTCCTGCAACAGCAGTGTCAACTATTCCTATGCATTACTCTAGAGAGAACTGGAAAATGTTTTCGCTACCCCAGCGCCTTGGATTGGACTGTTCTGTGAAAACTGTTTGCGATGGAGAGCCATTGGTTTCAGTTTCGTCTAAGTTTACTTGTAAATATGCTATAATTTTAATTTAGCATGTAGACCTAGAATTTATCTGCTTATGCTATGTGGAGCGCAACGGAGTAGTATTCTCGACTTGTAGAACTTGACTAACCCAGTGAAAGAACAACTTTTGAGGCTTTATAACCCTACACCGATGACCCTGCATTTTATCATGGAAGAAGGGCTTAAAATATCGTAATCGTAATCGTAATCTCGAGATTTCTACAGCGCTCAACGAAAGCTAAGTCGCGGGAACCAGCTTATTCACAGGCGCTCAGTCAAAACAAAATCGATAGACAAAAGGGTCAAGATCCAGGAGTCAGGCACTCAGACAGTCGGACGGCTACGGTGGATGCTGTTTTAAACTGAAGCGAGAAGAGAGACAAGAGGAAGAGGAAGAATCAGGATAAGATTTCTGGAAAAGAAGTGTTTTCAGTCTTGAGTGAAAGACCTGCGCAGAAACTGAAAGAGGTGAAGTGTTGGTGAGTTCGTATGATTGACCAGACAACTGTCGCAATTCTGGCGGGAGTTTATTCCAAAGGGGTGGGGCAGCTATGGCTATGGAGCGATTTCCAAATTTTAAGGATGAGGTGACGGGAGGGCGAAGAAGTGTTAGGACAGATGAGGAGCGGGTTGAACGGAGTGGTTGGATAGTAAATAATTGACGAAGATAGGAGGGTTGGGAGGATTGAAGTGTGTTGTAGGTGAGGGATAAGACTTTGTACTCTATTCGTTCTGGTATTTTAAGCCAGTGCAGTGATTTGAGAACAGGGGTGATGTGATGGTATTTGGGGGTTTTGGTGACAGCACGTGCGAGAGCATTCTGGATAGCTTGTAGGCGATTTATCTGGGTTGTGTCAATATTGAGGAAAAGTGAATTGCAGTAGTCAAGTTTTGCATGGACTATGGATGTGGCAATGATAGATGCGGTTTTGAAGTCAAGCATAGGACGGATTCTGCGAAGGTCGCGGATATGCATAAAGCAAGAGCGGGAAAGATGGCTGATATGATCAGAAAAAGTAAGGTTCTGGTCGAAAATAACACCTAAATTACGGACAGAAGAGTTAGTATTAAAGGTGTGGGTGGAGGCAGAGTCCAGGCTGAGGGAGATAGAGGGGTCAGGAATTTTCTTGAGCTGGTCACGTAGGCCGATAAGTATGAATTCGGTTTTAGATGGGTTCAGGCATAAGAGATTAGATGTCATCCAAGAGGAGATTTGTTTAACCACACAAAGAAGATGATCTGTAGATTCATTGAAACAATTTGGAGAGAAAGAGATGAATAGTTGGGTGTCATCAGCATAGAGGTGATGGTCAACGGAGGATGCTTTAATGAGTGAACTGAGTGGGGTAGTGTAAAGGATAAACAGAAGAGGTCCAAGAACGGAGCCTTGTGGAACTCCGCAAGTAAGAGGGCATGACTTAGAAGAGGCTTCCGAAGTTTTAATAGAGAAAGAGCGGGAGGAGAGATAAGACTGTATCCATAGGAGAGCAGTGTCAGCAAAACCAAACCAGGTTGAAAGTCGGTGGAGTAAGATATTGTGATCTATGGTGTCGAAGGCTGCAGAGATATCGAGGAGACAGAGGCAAGAAACCTGTTGATGAGAAATGGCAGAAACAAGCTTGTTGTAGAGAGATGTCAGCAGAGTTTCGGTTGAGTGGCGTTTAGTAAAACCAGACTGGTGTGGGTTAATGAGTGAGTTAGAAGCTAAATAGTTATTGATTCGAGAGAGGACAATCCGTTCAGTTAATTTGGAGATGAAAGTCAGGTTAGAAACTAGTATAAGTCCATGGAAATCGATCGGTTTGTATTCTAGCACTATTATAAACGTAGGCTTACTTGGCAGATTTATTTAGACACGCGCACAATAACATTTATCCGTGTATGTAGTTGGTAGAGATGCAGAAAACTTACCGTTTGAAACTGAAAATACAAGTTTTTAGTTTTTGCGGGTTTTTAGGTTCTATTATTTCCACCATCAGAAGTAGACAGAGCTAAGACAGCTTTACTTTATCTTTGAGTTCAAAGCTGCTATGATTCATGATCCGCGTTCCAGCATAATCTCAATCGCAACGATGCCAACTACTAGTTACAATTTATTTTTCAGCCAAAAATATAAAAACAATTAGATTTTTTAAATGCCTAATTTCTAACCAAACATAAAAAGACCTAATTTAGGAATTTTGTAGGTTTTAATTTTTTTAAACCCAAAAAAATTTAAACCTAAAAATATACGTCTCGCGCCTTTGCTCCAAAATCCCTTAAAACGCCCACGATTAGTTTTTCACGCCTCTGAATAGTTTCTTCTTGTCTTGACTACTTTGTCATTACAGAGACGCTATATAAATTAACAATACAATATTCAAATAACATATATTTATTTATAAATAACGTTATAATATTTTCATATATATTACTTATATATAAATATCGGGTGATATTATTTACCATAACACTATTTGCCCTTTCCCAGGAGCAGGCACTAAATCAAGAAACAAGAGTCCTGTATAATTAGGTTAATTATTATGTAGTGCATCCGGTTAATAGGCTGCGCCACCCGCTGGACGATTTGCCCTTAAGTGTAGACACCAATTATTGGCAATGCAGAAAGGGTAATATAAAAGAAAAATAGTTTCCAGAAGATGCTGATATATGATATATAAAAAGGAATATATATATATATAAACTGATATATGAAAGTAATATAAGTAATATATATATATATATATATATGAAAATTTGTCCTGGTTTGCCACAGCCATTAACGCGCCTATTTATTGTGCGCCATGATGTGGTAATCGTTATCCCTTTTGTTATACAGTGTGTAATCTGCGATGTACGATGTATTTGTGCTGTGACTCTGTTATGTATGACTATGGTTCTTGTTACTCATATTTGAAACAAAGTTTGTGTATAAATACTATTCATAGATTTCATTTTAACATGCTATATTGTTTTGTTTTGACATAGGCTACCAGATTGTATCGTCTTGACTACCAGATTATTTTATGTTTAGACCTACATACCAGATTATTTCGTCTTAGCATACAAAACGAATACTATGAACGAATAGAGTTGGTTTTAGAATTCACGATTGTAATTATCATTCATATTTATAGTCGCAATGAGGGCATTGTCAACTTACAATTGTATTGTACTGTGTTGTAATAATTGTATACACTGTGTACTCAGGTACGAAGGCAAATTCAATGGACTTATACTCGGGCATGGACGACCTGCTGAGTCCGCTGAACATTGAGTCCCGGGTCAAAGTTCAGACGATGCTCAGGGACCGCGACCTTGAGATAAGCAACCTGCGAACGGATAACGAACGCATTCGCGAGGAACTTCGAAGTGCAGCGAAGCAACTGAGCAACGAAACCGTACAACACAAGTATCTGGAGACTCGTCTGACGGACTGGTTGGCCGGACTTTCCATCGACATATCGTCGACGGCGGACAAGGTAGACGAAACGGTCCTCGTCGAGTCACTGAAAACCGTTGATCAACTCATCGGCAAACAGAGCAGGCGGATAGCGCAGCTCGAAAGCGAGCGAGCGGAATTTATATCAAAATTAAAGGCGCTACAAGACGATGTCGAAACACTCAACGAGGAAAAGAATCGTCTGCTCGAGGCCGCGCGCACGAAACTTGAAAAGGAAACAAAGCAAGACGAAAGAACAAGAACAGCCGTTGTCAATGATGACGATGATGGCGCCATTTTGAAAACTCAAATGGCTTTCGAAGACCGACCGACCCCAGAAAGCACTTCTTCGTCGTTAAACGGTAGAGATTTCGCTCCGAAATCCAAGATGAAGACAGCAAAAGATGGCTATAAAGATACATCGCGCAAGAATTCGCTTAAGAAAACTCTTGCCGACCAACTGAAGACCCAAATAGCAAAACACGATCGTGGACGCCGCTACAGTCTGCCGAAACTACCAACGCAACCCTGGGATCCGAAGTTGCACAGCCCAAGATCGCCTGTTAGTAACAGCCCAAAGCAGCGAAGAAGATCCAGAACACCAGACAATTTGGAGAGGCGTGACACTTTTGCATTTGGCCATTAAAGATAAGAAGCAAGATAAGTAGGTTTAAGACGACACATCGTGGAGGACGACAGGATTTACCGTGGAAATGTTTAACTCGATGAGAAATGACGTCGACACAGATTAGATAATATTATAAGTATACCCTATACAATATTTGCTCGTACTGCTATTCAAAAACAGACTTATATATACTAGTTAACAACAGTATTGGTCGGCTTAAATGTTAAATGTCATTCTCGGGCGTCAGAAAACTCATCGGTGTATTATAATATAATACATGTAAGCCTACATGTGCAATCTCGTGTATATGCCCAAATACGCACTGGCGACGTGAAGATTGTAGAGGACGCATCGTTCCATTTTTGCCTTCCTTGTTATAAAGTTAGTTTAGCTATTACACTGTTACATTTTACGCCACGCTTTTTATAATGATTGAAATGTAGCATAAATGTTTCGTATAAAAGTAATTACGTAAATATAAAACGTAAAAACAAACATCGAAAATATCGGGGGCATGACCATTTGTGTCCTCCTCGTCCTAAATGTTAAGTGGAAAAGTCCCCGTCCACGTCCTTCAGTAGCCTACATGTGTAGGTCCATATCAACTTGACATAAGACGATTAATGTAATGTGCGGCTGTGTGTGTCATGCTTGTCATGTATGACGTACTACGTACTGTAGTACATGCCGAAATTTCTTGTAGGCCTACGACGCTACAGTGTTGACAATATCATGTAGGTCACAGTGACCCTGCTTTAATTACCAGACATACAGTAGCGTAACTATTGGTCCGCAACTGCGGGGGTCTGGGCCCAAATCTGAGAGAAAGGGCCAGTCTATAGCCTAATAAATTACGAACAGGCCCCAGAGAGCCCATTTCAATAGGCTTTGGTCGCCTACTCTGAGGGGGCAACAAGTTTGAAGCTACACCACTGCCGGCACGCAGGGTGAGCATTTTGACTACATCAGTGTCTCCTGTTTCCATACATTAATCTTCCGAGTGCAGAGGTATATACGTATGCATTGAGGATTAGCGTGCTGGACTGTTAACCACGATGGGGTTCAACTTCTCGGCACGGCAGAATTAATTAACAATTTCTTATCCACGTACTACAGCCCCTAGCGAACGTAGCTATAAACTGCGTATAGCACTCTGCTGGCCGATTTTGAATTGTGACAGAATCAAGGTAATATCGGCAACGACCTTTTAAAATCTCAGTGAATCATACGAATTTGTAATGAGATCTGGAACCACTTTCGTTGGCTACAGAATATAAGCGCTTTGAATACAAGCTGAATAAAAGCAAGTAGTACTTTTGACGAGCACATATCGTCTAATAGTTCTCTGGACTTTAGATTATAAATTTAAATTCCGTACAATAACCCAGCTTATTCACAGGCACTCAGCCAAAACAAATCAATAGGCAAGAATAGTTCGGTTTCAAGTCGAGATCCAAGAGTCTGGCAAGTAGGCAAGTCGGACGGTTACGGTGGATGGTGTTTGCAAATGGAGCGAAAAGTGAAGTCCACGTTTACACAAAGTGGAATGAAATTATGACTAGAGATGCGTTGCCTTATTGCGTCATGTTTAGTATACTAGAATTATTGCGCCTGTGATTAAGCTGATTCCCGCGACTTAGCTTTCGTTGAGCGCTGTAGAAATCTTTAGATTACGATTATTGCGCTATAAAATATAATGCAACTATAACATTTAGAAAAGCTATAATGAATTGCTTCTATGGACTTCCGGCCGGCAGAAAATGCGAAAGAATATAGTTGTTGTATAACTCGGACGAAGTGTATTTAGTGATTTATTCAGGATATACACGAATTCTGTTTCTGAAGTGAGTAGTTGGAAAATTAAATGCTTAGAGCATCAGTGTTGTTTTTGTGGTAGGTATTTAATCAGTAGTAAAGTAGTTGCGTTTTAGTCTGCTCGTGTCGGTTGCAACTTCAAAATCTCTAGCAGCACACTAGAAGTTAACCGTTAAAGATTAGTAATTATGGTATTTGGCAGGGATTTATTTAAAAATACTGTAGGCGTTGTTCAGATCAAAAAACAATCGGATGTACTGAATCAAGTCTCATATGTTCTGCCAATATTACGATAGACCCACAATTATCAATTTATCACTTCCATACTATATTCATTGCGCTGAATTCAGTTTTAAGTCTGTAGTTACAAGTTATTTATTTTGATGGATTTTGGCTAAACATAAAGTTAAGTTAAATTGAAATGTTGAAATGCAATGCATGCTGTTTTTCTCTGATGTAGGTACAGTGAATAACCCTTCCACTGGTTGACAGTTCACATTTCTGCAACCATGGACCAATCACCACACTACCCGTCGTACATGTCAGGCTTGCATCCACTTCAGGTTGGTTGAAGGAGTTCATAGCAGATTTTACAGATTACATTGACAATAAAAATTGCAGTTTGATGTCTGACTGTGTGCAAAGCTCTGCCAATAAATCTCCTTTTGTGATTTAATGCGCATATCTGAAGGGCTAATGAATTATCTCAGCACCAAAACATGGCAACCATGAGGTACCAGGTTTAGGGTTGATTAATTTGACCTGTGCCTCAGATTCAGGTGTACTGACATTGCACGCGTTATAAGTGCTTTACATGAATAAATAAAATAAATCAATTTATTTCATATAGCTGATGAAAGCTCTTGTTTCTAGCAGGCTTGCCTCATTGGGTTAATTTCTGTTTACTTATTCTTGTGCGTGCTTTTGTTAACAGTAGAACTGACAAATGTGGGGCATTTGTGTGAGCCTGTCCTTTGGGTGGATTCAGCAACTGCAATTTACTACACTTAAATCAGCTGATCTATCTCTGCTCATTGCTTGCTCTTCATACCAACAAATGTTGCACTCATGAAAGGACCCTGAGTCTTGTGCCTCGCACCAGGACAGCTTTTGGCCCTCAGGTGCTGTCAGTGTAAGTAAGTAATTAGTAAGACATTTGTTAACACGCCATATGTCCATCGGCTGAGCGAGGAATCGTAGTGGGTGGTTTGTAGTTTCACTGCCCAGTTATGTGCAATCAATCAGTTGTTTATTGTCACTTATGTGCAATCAATCAGTTGTTTAATGTCACTTATGTGCAATCAATCAGTTGTTTAATGTCACTTATATGCATTCAATCAGTTGTTTAATGTAAATTATGTGCATTCAGTCAGTTGTTTAATGTCACTTATGTGCATTCAGTCAGTTGCTTAATGTCACTTATGTGCATTCAGTCAGTTGCTTAATGTCACTTATGTGCATTCAGTCAGTTGCTTAATGTCACTTATGTGCATTCAGTCAGTTGCTTAATGTCACTTAGGTCTAAACTTATGACTCTAAACTAAGGACTCGTCTTTTTCAAGTTCATCATCATCATCAATAACCGTGGGCTCAATGCCCGTAGGTGTCCGATGCCCGTTTCACAATGTTGCTTACCAGCATAGCCTGACTTTTCTGGTTCCCTCGCCTATCAGATTTCGTCTGGGTTTTCCAATGGATTATAATTTTTGATGACAGTTTCACTTGAAGTGACCTTCAGTTGATGCTTTATGCATTCTGATAATGGCACCGTGGAAGTCATTAGATTAGATTACATTAGCTGGAACAAGATTCTCTGAGTAGGTACCTTGAAAAGGCAATTTAATAACGCTCGGAAAGAATGATTGAATAGTTGACTGGTTGAGTCATTTGCCTGGCTGTGTATACATATGTATCTAAGTATTTGAACATTTGTATAGCTCCTTTTAATTGACTTTTCGATAGGAAATAGCTGTTTAACAGGTTGAAATAGGTTTTTCTTAAGGTTGATTGGGTTGTTCAATACCCAACATTGATTGGTTGATTATTTGTCATGGTTGATTGATGTCAGCAGCCAACGCCTCCAGCTCATCATTCGTCACTCTTCTCACCTATGGCTCCAACTGGTTACAACATTCCTCCAACACCAGCTGCTCCGGGCTCCATCGGAAACATGGGAAGCACAAATCTGTTCAGTGCTCCTCCGGCCCACACAGGTTCTGTGGGTGCATTGAATTTGGCGTCTACGTCTCTTGGAAGCGCCATGCCACCACCGACACCTGCTGCCGCACCAATGACACCACTCAATCCAGCGACGCCTGCATCTGAAAGCTCAGGAATTGTTCCCCAGTTACAGTGAGAACTTTGTTTCAAGTTTTAGGTTACAAGGCCAGTCAGTTTTTAAATATGTTTCATTAATTGTTTTGTTTAATCAATTTCAACAGGATAGTGCAGCAAAGTGAAGCAACTGTGTAAATTAGAATGACATATTTGTGGGTTTAACTGGTCATGTATCAGTGCTAGCATTACCAGCAGTTTTCAGCAAGCGTGTTGAAATGAAACTTTACGGAAAGTGTAACATCGAAAAAGAAGGTTTAATCTGGTGATGTTTTAGTAAATTTAGAAGTTGTAACTGGTAAAGCTACCCATACCAGTGGTTTCAAGTGTGTTGAGATACAAAGAATTTATATGAAATTGAAATATCTTATTGTTATTTTTTTATTTAAAGTGTAATATCTTGTTATTTGGTGGTGTTAACTAAGCTTCTAAGTTATAATGAATTTTATTTGATTGCTTACAGAAATATCGTCTGTACAGTAAATCTCGGTTGCAAACTAGACCTTAAGAAAATAGCACTTCATGCCCGAAATGCCGAGTACAACCCTAAGCGTTTTGCCGCTGTCATCATGCGAATTCGAGATCCTCGAACAACTGCACTGATATTCAGCTCTGGCAAAATGGTCTGCACTGGAGCAAAGAGGTAATCTTGAAAGATGTTTGTGCTGTATCTGCATTCAACGAAAGCCATGCTGGAACTTTTTAGTTTTCTGCTCTTCTTGTGGCATAATGACAGATACTGGTTGCCTTTTACTTGTTCATCTGCATATCAAATCATGGGGTGTCATGCAAAATTGACAATTCTTTGTGAAACCACCTAACCCCGAAGGAAAGAGTTTCTTCTTCTTCTTTCTTCTTTTCTCTCGTCCGTCAGGCTATAGCCGACGATGATGTCTGAACGAAATGCCTCCACGCTAAATTGTGGCTCATTTGTTCAGATTTCTAGGTCCTGTAACCAGGTGGAGACCATTCCTCTCCTGGCAGGGTAAGGAAGCCGGTGGGCCCTGGTTGAGCCTCATATGCCCTAGGGTGTCCTTCCAGCACCCGCCTCCTGCGTTGGCCAGCCGTTTTCAGAGTTCCTAGAGTTTATAGTTGTCTGATTGCTGTTGTTATGTGTATTTCATCCTTATATTTTTTTGACACATTTACCTTGCCCTTACTGAAAGAAGCATTTAAGAAATTCACAATAGAGGATGCAGTGCTGGATTTAATGCTTACAGTAAATCCAGGTGAAATCAGATCCAAAGTCCAAGGAAAATCCTTTAGGAAGAGCACTGAACATTACTGTGTTGTACCCTTATTGATAAAATACTTAATTTTGCACCTGTATGCCTATTACTTCTGTATTTAAATACCAAATTGCTGCTATTTCTGTTATGATTTTTGCCTTATAATCAAATTCAGTCATTCAGTAAAATGAACTGATCAGTGATGCCTAAGAGTTGAAAACGTTTGTGACTCTTGAAAAAGTTTACACTTGGGACTATGCTGTTTTCGTGTTTGCTGATGATTCTGAAATTTGCCTGGCCATAAGGTGTTCGTGATATGGTTGAGTTCCTATGTGATTGAACGATATCTGATTTTCTTTGCTTTTGTGTCTAACAGTGAAGACCAAGCAAAGCTAGCTGCAAGAAAATATGCACGAATAGTCCAGAAACTAGGATTCCAGGTACATTTATTTAATGTCTAATGCTTTTTGTATCGTCAGTGTTGTAATTGTAACTAAACGTGTAGCTTCGTTCACGTTTGCGCAGATTATTTTCTCGCTGCAGTAGGTTAAGGAAAGGATATTGATAATGTAATGTAAAATGATGTATTCCACAGTTTTTACAGTGCATTTGCAAAAGCCTTCCAAGATTGGTTGTACGAAATTAGGTAAAATTGTTAATGTTGACAAAACATGTTTAAATATTGTCTAGCATGGTTTTTACATGTGATTGTGTGTACAGTGCAAAACTGCACCTAATATCAAGTAACCCAACCACAAAACTTGAAAGCTATGCCCACAGTTAAATATCTGCTACAAAGGCTGTCGATTGTTTATGTTGCAATGAATTCTGGTCTTACAAGTTCGCACCATTTTTATTTGTGGTACAGGCAAAGTTTTTAGACTTCAAGATTCAGAACATGGTTGGCAGCTGTGATGTGAAATTCCCAATTCGTCTTGAAGGATTAGTATTACAGCATGGGCAGTTCTCAAGGTAGCTTGTCTGTAGTTTACCATAATTAGAAACTTTGGAAGGTTTTGCCTTCAGCTGATGGTATTTAAAACTCATAAATCTGTTTAAAGTCAGTTCTAATGTCATTATGCTGCATTGTTTTGGTTGGGGGAAAAATGTAACCAATTAAATGGAGTGTCTGATAAAGAACCAGTGGCAACCACCTTTGGCATTGTTATTAAAATTTTGTTTTCTTAGTAAATATGTTGAATGTCTGAGGCTCTGTAAATTGTTTAATATAGATGCTTTCCAGAATTAGCTCTGAAGTTTTTAATGAATTTCTATTTTATTTGTACCTTCATGATGGCAATTCTCTTTTCTGTTCTGCACACTGTTAATACATAATATGTTGACGGCATTGAAAAATCCTTCAACAGAATGTTGTTCCGTGAGGTTTGCAGAGACAAACTCAGTGTTTAGTTTTCTTTTATGATGACAGCTATGAGCCAGAACTTTTTCCTGGACTGATTTATCGAATGGTGAAACCTCGAATTGTCCTTCTCATTTTCGTCTCTGGCAAAGTTGTACTTACAGGTGAATATATTGTACCATTATCATTCTCCTTAAGAAAATTTGTTCCGTTGTATTCTTTATGCATTTTTGTGAGAACTTGAAGCAGCCACCCTTTGGCAGTCATTGATGGTGGTGCAAAAGTTCTCACATGATAAACTCGGAAAACCAAAAGGAAGCACTTTGCCCCAAGCCATCTGAAAGTCATAGCTAGTCAAGCTGTGGATGTTGCAGGTTAGTTGCTGATTAACGAGTAATTCAGCAATCACAACTGGTCAAGTTTCGTCCGCTTTGAGCAATTAAAATTGTGGTGTGGTAGTTTAACGGTATATCGGAGTGTGCAAGACCTAGATATAAAAGGATTAAAAGACCAAAGGCCAGAGATATATGAATGAATGTCCCGTTTGTTGCACACTGATGCAAGTAATCGCTGTTTAAGTTATATCATGTCATGTCATGTAATCATCTCTGGACTGGATCCAGTCGTTGATTTCTCTATGACATCCCTCCACAAATCTCGTTTCCCGGCCATCTTCTCAAGGGTCATTCTCCGTCTGCCCTCCGTTTTCCCATAGATAGTAACTCCGGCACCTTTCAGATCCTCTTCAAGGCAGTCTATCCATCTTCTTTTCGGTCTTCCCACTGCCCTCTTTCCGTCCGGTTTGTATTTAAAGATTTTCTTTGGATTACGGTTCTCCTCCATCCTCAGGATATGTCCTGCCCACTTCATTCTTCTTTTCTTAATCACATTGTTTATCAATGGTTGTTGTGTTCGTTGTCTAATACTTTCATTCGTTACATGGTCCTTATAGCTAACTCTTAGTATTCTTCTGAGCCATTTGTTTTCTGCTGCATTCAGTTTATTCTCCATTGTTCTTGTGATACTCCATGACTCACATCCATAGATTAGTACTGGGATCACGCATGTGTTGAGGATTTTTAGCTTTATCTCCAGTTTTATATCATGTCGTTTGAAGACCTTTTGCAACCTGTTAAAGGTTGACCCTGCAAGTGCTATTCTCCTTTTGATTTCTGTTTCAGATCCTCCCCCTGCTTTCATTTCACTTCCCAGATAGACAAACTTATTTATTATTTAAGTTATAGCAAAGTGTTTATTTAGGTTATAACTGTGTATCTTATTTATTTCAGGTGCCAAAGTGAGAAATGAGATTTACGAAGCATTTGACAATATCTATCCAATTCTAAAAGGATTTAAAAAACAATAGCAGTTCGGTAGCACATGTTTTGTTTCTATGGACCGTTTATAGTCGAGTGTCTTAGTATGGTTTTCAAGATATTCGGCTTTGTTGCTTTTACGGTATACCTTTTCTGACATTGGGATATGACAACGTAAAGCCAACAGATGCACATTCTCGAGAATTTTCAGAGTTTCTCTGTGATGAGGCAGTTATGTTTAATAGACATCGTTCATTTCAGATCCCTAAGATAGATGATTTTTGTAAAACGGAAGTGTTTCTATGTCAACTGTTGCTGAAATTAAGCAGTTTAGTTAACGTTTACTGTTACTGTTACGAAAATTAAGGACCCTTTGTGTTACAAGACCCAGAGTTTGTACATTTGATGAGAAGGCAGCAAAAGAATCCATATGCAGTCTGATTAAATAAATTTCTGAGTAAAGTTTCAACATATAGGTATCTTGTGACATGTTGCAAATGTTGATGGGCATGCCTTTTCCATTCTTAGCCCAAGACTCCAAACTTTATTCTGGCAAATGTTAACTCTGCAGAGCCTCAATGAAAAGCTCATTTTTTCCTGTGCTCATGACTTTTGACCAGACTTACCCTGGGATTTGACATGCACACCAACTGCTTTGCAGCAACCACTGACTAATGCACTGAGTATTATTACTATTATCATTACCGACAAACAAGTTCATACTATTTTTGAAATTAAATTCAGCACATTTATCATCATAAATGTTTCATCAAACAATATCGCCTAATGTGGGGTGCAAAAGCTAATATGTCCAAGCCTATTGCACAAGCAGTTTTCATCAAAAGAACAATAATGCCTATTGTGAAGCGTAAAAGCCTATATGTCATAGCCTATCACACAAGCATGGAAAGAGAGAAGTGCTTGTTAAATACAAAACAGCTTTTAAATTGCAGTATTTATGTAACTGTCTTCTTTTAAAACAAAAAATTTAGGGTTAGCTAGTACCCCTGTGACTAGACATAAACAGGGGTCGGAAGTAATCTGTGGACACATGCATCATAATTATGATGGACCTGTTGAAGTCCAATCAGTGTTAATTGGAAGAGAACAGCCGAGTATTGTTGGCAGCCAGTTCACAACTCTGTTCAGTGAAAAACTGCGCCTACTACTGAGTAATCCCAACCACAAAATTTGGTCCCCGCTTCAAGAAGCCATGCCACAGTTAAATATATCTGCTACAAAGGCTGTTCAGTTTCCTGGTCCACTTCATCGCTTGCAATATTTACAAGAGTCTGGTGTATATGAGCCAGTACATCATTGTCTATCAGTGGTTTAATCTCTTCCGGGTTGACTGCCTGTTTTTCGGGAGCAAGCTTTCTCTGTAGCACGTTGAAAGCAGACTGTTGCAGACTGTCCTCTTCAAAATCCGTGTTGCTCGTGTATGGGGTGCTGGTGTCGTCAAGTATTGAATGCATTTGACATTCCCGGAGTCTGTCTAAGCCAGTCAGGATATCTTTTGCCGCTGGTTCTTTATTGGAACCTCCTTTTAGTCGGCTAAGTTTTCCCTCTACCAGAATAAAAACAATGAAAAACGAAGTACATATTAATGGCAAATGTAAAACCATGACATCAGTTTTGGCTTTAAGAAACAGTTTGTGGTTTTCTAGCTGTTTCACTCAGCTATTTTATTCAGGTCATGCTTGCAGAACAAAGTTTATGTTGTTTTCTGCCTCCTCTTTTTCTTACCTTCCTTAAAGATGCACTTAAAAACCATTATGTACAGCCTGTCCCAATCTGCTCTGTAAATCTTTATACTAAACTGAATGAAGCCATTCTTTGCTCCAAAGACTGGTATTGATTGAGCATCTATGTATAAGCCGATTCTCTTAGCCTGGCTTTTGGGCAACTGAGAGTGAAGTTTATTATTCCTGTTTTCTCCTACACTTCCACCCTAGTGATCTGACATGCAAACTTGTAACGTCTTAATGGAGCACGAAAGCCTTAACCAGATTTATGGATCATGAGACAAGGCTTTGATCTAGCAACAACTTGGTCTTGTGGGGCTGAATTTCACCACTACCTCATTCAGTCAATTCTTACATAACTTAAATAATGGGACAACCTTGTTTGCGTCGAATAACAAGTTCTGTTAACTTCTATTTCACCTAACTTTTGTTCCAAGGTTTTCGTTGAGGCAATGGATGCCACTGGGAGCATATGGAACAATTGATTCAATGGATTGTACGGCGTATTGTCCCATATGTATGAAATACAGCCTTGGGTCCAGAGTGCGCGTGAAATCGGTTCAGTGTATCGTTTTAAAAACTGAATATCTCAGACTGATCACTCACCAATAGTAGACAAATACTGATCAGATTTAATGTCCTGATGTCCGAATTCAGTCGGAGGAGGGAAATACGAAGGAAAATTTGAAGAATTCGATGAAGTCTGCGGCGTCCATGGATCCATTTCAAGCACATATACGTACGTAATGTACGTTTTCTAGAATCTCCCGCTAACAGAAGATCATCTGCTAAACTCGGTAGAGGCTTATGACCGATGGTTAGGGTCTTCCTCTTCAGAAGATGGCGCAAACTTCCTAAAATCAAGCAGATGTTTTCAGAAGAAAGCGTTGCTTTAATGTTTTTATATTTTATGTACACAACATTTTTATAACCGATATAAAGCTTCTAGAAAAACTAGTGCTGCATCCGTGGTTTACTTAATTACCCTTTACACCCCTCCTTTCTTTTATCTCTCTCTCCTCTCCAACCCCAAACACCACCACCCCCGTAGCTGCCACGCTGTCTCTCCGTCTGACTTTTGGATCTTGAACTGGAACCGAACCCTTTTGCCTATCGATTTTGTTTTGACTGAGCGCCTGTGAATAAGCTGGTTCTCACGGCGCGGCTTTCGTTTGGCGCTGTAGAAATCTCGAGATTACGATTACCACGTGAATTTAATGATAGCACTTTTTCTTATTTAACTAACAGCTATTTGCAGTGGCGAATTTAGCTATAGGCGTGGGAAGGGCGGTTCGCCCCGCTGCACCTCTCTTGGTTATATGCCGGTGCCCCTCAGACCAGACCTGTGCGTGGTGGAATGCCAGAATGTGGCTCCCCTCTGGAAACGCTCTCGCCGCCACATAAGCAATCCTGGAGCCGCCACAGGCTGTTTTGCGCAACTCTTCTCTTAAAACTGAACTATCATCAGTTGAGTTTATCCTCTAAGAGGCGCTTTATAAATTTCAAATTACAATTACAATCAGTACACACAAGTTCAGCCTGCATTAAGGGGACTTGAGCTTGTGACCTCTTGTATATGTGTCACGGGCTTCAATAGTCATAATCATGTTGGAATAGATGTACAGAATGATGGCTCTGGTTGGGTCTAACCAATGATATATACTCTTTGGGTCTAACTTATGGACTTTCGTTTTCTGTGCGATTAAGTAGGTCATCGTCATTAAGCACAAGACTAAAGCCCGTGACACATTACTGACAATAAAGTTTACAAAACTGTAAAAAGGAGCACAGTGACAGGAAATGAAACTATTTATCAATCTACGTAATTTAATATAGCAGTTTTTAAAAATCATACTTTAATATGCAGTAGTTGGATTATTCAACAATTTTATATACAGCGACCGTATGAAGAATTTTTATGTAGCGTATGGGGAAGTGTCCATGCGTTAAAGTGTTAACAGAATTTACAGTAAATTTTTACTAAACTGATCACCCCACGATCGATCAGAGGTTGACTGTGTTTACTCGGAGTCTAAATGGCTCTGTTGACATATACTGTATCGCTTGATTGAAAATACCTAAAAATAGGAAAGAAGGGGGCGTGCTGTATCAAAGTACACAGCGTTCATGTGACACAACGATTTGTTTTCGAGTTTGCACTGTTTAAATCAGTCTGTGGTTTAGACGACCACAAGTTGTCATTCGCTGTTCTAGGGAACCTGATAGGGGTAAGTTTTAATTAAGTTTAACTTCTTAGGGTTAAAGCAGTTTTGCATTGGTGCGACGAATAGGCGTAAGATGCGGTGAAGAAGAAAACAGATCCATTTGGATTCTTCAGTTTACGCGGTTCAGAAAAATTAGGTCAGGTCAACGTTCATTTGGAATGATCGACCAGGCCAAGATGAAAACATTGTGTAAGTCAAACGGGGAAACTAGATAGACGTGGTAGTAAAATATCCCAAAACTACGTATGGTATTTTGTATAATATTTTGAGGTGAGGTGAAGTAACTTCGGAAGTATAGTATTTAGGGTCAGTGTCGTACCACTCGAGGCTGGCCCTACGAAAGACCCACAGATGATTTCTTTTGATTCACACAATACTTAAACGTTTTACAGAACAGTGGTTTCCTCATAACTGAAATAGCATGGAATGTAGGCAGTTAATTAGCATTCTAGCAAAAACGCTACTTTTATCAGAAAATGTTTATAATTTGTTCATGTTAGCAAGTAAGGAAATGCCTAAGAGACACTGATATAGGCATTATATATATATATATATATATATATATATATATATATATATATATATATATATATATATATATATATATATATATATATATATATATATATATATATATATATATATACATCATGCTATAATTATGATCCTAGTTTAATGACAAGAATGACAAGTCTAAGTTCTTCACTGATAATCTATGCCTATCTTCACCTGGGAATGATAAGAAGTGAAGGCTAGTTGCATTGATCTGTCAGTATGTATGAGTATATATTCTTATGTCAATGTAATGTATGTGAACAAAAAGTTTGCATATTCTGTGACTAAGTTGCTTTAATTTCAGCAAAATGTCTGTGTCGGTCCTAGCCAAGAACACTTGCGTCACAACTGGTGAAGGTCCTTTTTGGGAAGAATCCACCAATTCGCTGCTTTACGTGGATATTACTGCGGGGGACATTCACAGATGGAATGCAGCAACAAACACTGATTCCAAGATACACTTGGGTATGAAAACTGTTTACTATTTGGCTAATACAGTTTTTTAAATGTTTAATTAAGAGAACTAAAGTTATGAACCTAGCTGTTTTTATGAGTCCTGTGTTTCATTCTCAATTTTAAAATGCAGAGGAGGTAATCGTAATCTCTAAATTACTAAAGCGTTACTTAAAAGCTAAGCACAGGGCACCAGCTTATTCACGAGCACTGCGTCAAAAAAATTAGTTGTGGGCTGTGAAATGCAATAATGAAGTAAAAATTAACAATATTCTGAATTGGAGTACGGAATGTTTGAGTGAAAAGCTTTCAACTTGTCTTTTGTTCATTGCTAGACGACGACGTGTCTTTTGTAATTCCTAAGTTCCGTGGTGACGGCTATGTTATTGGTCTCGGCAGAAGTCTTGCCTTTCTTGACTGGGAGACTGGTACCACCAAGAAGATCATCGAGGTAGAACATGGTACCAGAAACCGGTTCAACGACGGAAAATGTGATGCATCTGGACGCCTGTGGACTGGTCAGTGTGATTGATTTTGAGACTTCTGACTTAAGAGATTGTTATCTGAAAGTGGTTTCAAAAACTGTAATGTAGCTGTTAGGATGTATGTTGAAACCTCTTTATAACATGAATCGTGATAATGTGAATTCTGATATAACGCTATCAGGGACATCGATTCAAAATAGACTGACTTTGTTATTATGTGACCTTGGTATAATACAGTATTTAATTTGGATCCTTAAGTCAGCATTATAAGGGGTTCTTGTGTATTTATGTGTTATGAGTCCTCGCTCAGTCAGTGGACATGTGGTGTGTTAACAAATACATTACTTACTTACTTATGTATCTTATTCAAGTTGATTTCTTGTGTACGCTGTATTCAAGTAAATTGCATATTTTGTAAATTCAAGTAAATTGCTTATTTTGTAAATACATTTGTTCATACATTGAAGACAATGGTATTGGTGATATTGTTGGCAATTCAATGTTCCTTAGAACATTGCTTTAAGAGATAGTTTATTGCTGGAACTTCGGGGGATTTGTTTCAACTACAGGTGCTATGGGCTTTCTTTCAATTACTGATACTGTAGAGGCATACTTTCAATTACAGGTACCGCAGAGTATACTTTCAGTACAGGTACTGCTGGGCTTTCTTACAGTTGCATATACTGTAGTGCATAATTTTTGTTAGAGGTACTGTGGGGCATAATTTCAATATCAAGTACTATGGAGCATAATTTTAATTACAGGCACCATGGGATATGAGTCAGCACCTGCAAAACCTGAACGACAGATGGGGTCTCTGTATTCCCTGGAGAAAGATCGTACACTGAAGAAGCATGTTGACAAGATCGATATCTCAAATGGGTTCGCTTGGTCGTTGGACAACAGAACCATGTATTACATTGATTCGTTCCCACGCAAGGTCTATGCATTTGACTTTGATTTGGCTGCTGGCACTGTCTGTAAGTCTACATTTGTAACACCTCTACATTTTTAACCTGCCCGCTTGTGTTGTTACTTACTTGTTTACCTACCCGGGAGGGATGGCAGGACAAGTTGGCCCAGATGGCCTGGAACTGCATAGTACCAGGCCCTGGTACCTACCTCAGTATTAACTTAGCTCAGCAAACTTAACTTCATTAACTGTTCTGTGTTTGCCAGAATTTTATTCACAGTACCCAAACCTCCCTTCTGTCCATTAGAGGTGTCAGAATTTTGGTAAAAAGTGGCCCAGGTCATCAATTCCATTGTGCACCACTTCTTATTTAAAGCCCTGCTGTTTAATTGCTTTTCACAGCTTATGTCACCTGTGCCGTTGCTTTTTTCAGCCAACCAGCGCACAGCAATTGACTTCAACGTGAGCCCAGTGGAAGAGCTTGGCTACCCAGATGGAATGTGCAGTGATGTGGAGGGAAAGCTGTGGGTTGCCTGCTATGCCGGTGGAAAGGTCATTCGGTTCGATCCAGAAACTGGTGAGTCTGTAATCGTCATCAAGGACTCACTGTAATGTATGGTAATATGAAAAACTACAGAGCAATTATGCAGCAGTGCAATATAGTGTAACATATTGTAAAAGCATGTAATGCACACAGCGTCACTTAGATGTGCTGGTCTCGTGAATACCTGGTCTCACCGATGACACATTCTTACTGATGAATAGTTTGCCTCAGGCATGTTCATGCTGACTGGTTACCGGTAATCTTACTAATGTAGGCCTTTTCTGAAATGTGTTGTGCAAAACTGCCAGTGGAGACCTTTTTCAGCTACATGAACATCGTTCATAATACTAGAACTTGTTCATACATTATGCAACATGCATACGTACATACATATGTGCAAGCATATGTAGTATACTGAATGCGATTTCCTTCTGAATGCAGTCTTACTGATGGAAGGTCGCTTCGAATGTATGGTCTTAACTGATGATCTTGCTGATAGCATGGCCTTGCTGATCGAAGTCTTAACAGTGAATGTTTTTAGCAAAGTACAATCTTACTGTCTTACTGAAGTTTACTAACTAGAAAAATTAAGATAAAAAATTTTCAAATGTGCCTAATTACTTTTAACAGGTAAACAGTTACAGACTGTTAACTTCCCAGCTAAACGGATTACTTCCTGCTGTTTTGGAGGACCTAACTATGACGAACTGTATGTGACGTGTGGAAAAACTGGTCTCACTGAAGAGGAGTTTCTCACACAACAACCTCTTGCTGGATCCGTGTTCAAGGTTACTGGACTCGGAGTGCGTGGCAGTCGAGCTCTGTCTTTTGTTGAAATCTGATTAAAAATTTCTTCTGAAATCAGTCGAAACCCTTGAAAATACGTTGAAGTCTTGAAGATGTTATCGGGGCTATGCAAGACTATTTTAAATGCATTTTAGCTGTTTTTTCCAGTATTTTGAACGTATTCCGAGCAATTTTATGTTCGAGTTTTGGTGGTGGACCACCAAGAAAACGGGACCAGCATTACATCACTTTATTATACCAATGTTCTAACTTTATTTTTGCTGTTATGGTTGTAGTATAGTTAGCTTAAAGAAGCTTTGCCTTGAGGTCTTTACAGCATTATCTTTGAAACTGCACGTAGCTTGACGCATATCATGTATTTTAAGATTTGAATAACTATATTTTGTTAAAATTAGCTTTTGGTCTTACTTTTGATTACTCTCATTTGCATAAGCGGAACAGGTACTGTTCTAAAACGGTTCTAATGAAACTTACGCGTAGCAATTAACACGATTGAAAACTCTATTATACATACACATGGTTGAAATGCAACATAACTATGTACAATTTTAGATTAATTATTAGAAATTGCATAAAAATTACTGAAAAATTAAAGAGCTGCAACATCGAAGAACTGAAGAAATATTCCTCAGTCGCAACCAGCATGATGTCATTCAGACAATAGTTTGATTCAGCTATGCCTAACACAAACAGTTTTAGTCAAAAAGCTTTCTTTGGCACAGAATGCATTAGCATGAAGACAAGGAACAAACATAAACCTAACTTCAACCGTTAATGAACAGACCCAGGATTCAAAGGATTTACAGCAAATAACAAAAGCAAAGATGTTGAAGCCATTTTAACAACTCTAATAAACTCCATGAGACAAAAGATAAGCTCTTGGCTTCAAAGCACAGCAACTCCTCATCAGCACTACAAAAATTGCTTTACAAGCATGAATTATTGCACCACATAACAAAGAATCTTCTTCCAACAGCACAACAGCAGACAACACAGGGAGGACTCATAAGCTGCCAAAAATCTATAGACTCGTACACAAAGTTAAAAACACGTACCAGTCATCACAGAACACTACCTGACTGAAGTCTGCTGAAAGTTCTAGAACCTACCATCGATACTCATGATTCATTCCACTTCCACCTACATCACAGTCTGTACATGTGCGCAGGTCACATAGAATAACATGTATTGCTTCTTCCACTACGTTTGCATAGTTTTGGCCTAATCTTAACAAAATAACAAATTTAAATTAGAAGCACAACGAGACAAAAAAGATGACCTATTAAATTAACAAAACAATTAGGAATTAGTTTTCTTCTTCCAGTGGATGCATGCCATCAAATTAACTGCAGTTGTGCATGAGTAAAAGCAAGGCTTTTGCTTTGCCTATGAACAAGAGAACTACCAAAGCCAGCTGTACTGGTAAAACTTAAAACCAATTCTAAACCTTTACCAGTACAACAGTGCTTGAAAATGAAGCCCTTCAATGATTTATTAACAGCCAGCGATTGTCCGTTGCTCGTCAGTTCTGTATGACCAAGAAACAATTGCCTAAATTCAACAAGTACTATCATTCGAAAATCACACCACGTGAAGTTAAGAAAACTTAGTGATCCAACAACCCAACAAAGGTGTAGCACAAAATAAAACTATTTACAAAGAATTCCACATAATAGAACTGTTTACGCACAATTCCAAAGAAATCTTCAACAAGCATTTAGCATAAGTACTACACAATTTCTTAAGAGTTAAAAATATTTAAAACATTTCCAAACAAATCCTAAACTGCAATTAGAACATTAGGACAATTTCTTAAGAAGCATCTAGAGCATGTCCTGCACCAACAGTACTGAGACAAAGGCTTAACCAAGACACAAGAAAAACAACTATGGCCTAAATCCAGTCATCTGCTCTGAAAATACAAAGACTGTAGACCTGAGCGCACTTATTCTGAATCCCCTCCCGTGGCCAACAGAATAAATTGACTTGAAAAGACGATCAAAAATGAGTCAGTTCTGCATGTTTTCTTCTGTGTTGGAATTGACCGAATCTTGACTGGAGTTTGGAATCAGATAGAAATAGAGCAGGAAGTAGATGATGACGATGAGGGAAAAACCAGCAACAACGACCAGAACAACATCCTAAAAACAAATTTCTATTTGTGTAAATAGATGATGCACTTTATTTATGTAAACAGGTGATGAAAGGATATGTAAGTTAACAGCGCATTTAATTAAGTAAATCAAATGTTGTAATGTAACAAGATGTAATACACCAGACCTTCCTACTAACACACTTTGTCACAACACAAATTCTGCTATAACACGGTCGAAAATGGGTATTCCAAATTTAGTTGAGCTGCATTTAGAAAGTGACCTAACACAACCTCATTATAGGACAGTCCTTGACATGGCCCCCACAGACAGTATTACAAAGAGTTTCCAGTGTAAAGAAGAACTTATCTAATTATATATATATGTATGTGTATATATATATATATATATATATATATATATATATATATATATATATATATATATATACACATACCAGTATAAATCCACATGCCTATACACTGGAACCTCCTTACAATTCCATCTTTGGGAGCCATATCAAGAACTGCCTGATAACAGGGTTCTGTCATAATAAGGTCATTTTCTAAAGCTGAACTGGAATTGGGCTCTATATGTTTCCAGCCGTGTCATGTCAAAATTTGTGTTTGGATATATCAGACATCAGAGCTTGTCTGATAACAAACTACATTATTTATTACCAATAGTCAGACCGTATCGTGGCCTTTGAATTGCAGGTCATACCTTAACTGTCATGGCTGACTTTTTAGCCTCTCGATGCCTTCTCAGCTCTTTTAGTTCTTTCTTGTCTCTGTGTGAGTCGTGTCTTCCTGCAACAACACCAATGACGTTGTCAAATAATACCAAAAAAATGGCTGGGGACATAAGTTAGATGTTCACTCCAGAAGTCTGGAAATCTATATTTCTTCATTCAGCTGATTCTTCGGTTGTTCTGTTAAAACAGCTCTTCCTGGCAGCTACTGATAGCAAACGAGATTATGACAAACACCTGTCTATGTTCATCCAGCAGTTGCTTTCTGTAGGGCCTTCACTAAGTCAAACAATAACAAAAGCTTTCAACACCCAAGCAGCTATTTATCTTTCCTTTTCATTGCATTCAGATAAACAACAAACAACAATACCAATATCATCAATAGGACCACCATTGTTTGCTGCTGAATAAACATAGACAGATGTTTGTTGCAATTTTGTTTGTTATCAGTAAATGCCAAGAAGAGATGTTTGGAATAGATTTTATTAATTTTATTATTTATTGCACTTGTTGAAGACTTAATTTTTCCAGCTATCCATGCCAGTGAGGTAAATTTATAAATTAGTGCAACTATCTGATTAATGATAATAATAATAATGATAATAAATTAGCACTGATTAATAATAATAATTATTATGTGTGAAAGGTTAGTAAATCCGAATCTGTGCAAGACAAAGTGTGAATGAAAATGTTTTGCCACAGTCATCAGATGGCTGGCTCAAAACAGCTTGAACTCGAACCTTTCGGATTACAGATCCAGTGTACTACCAGATGACCAACGTGCTAATCTAACTAGACAAAAAGTGAAGAATCACCTATCTGTTTTCTGTACTGATCAACTGGCATAGCAGTTGCACTGTTTGCATTTTTACGACCCATAGTATTTGCCTTCTTCAGTATTTCGCACACCAAACACCCAAGTTATGTTAATGCTGCAGATGCCGATTAGTCAATTCAGTTGTCGTACAGCACCTAGGAAAAGTACAGAAATAAATAGGACTAAAGGAAACAAACAAATAGCACTCCATAGAAAATGATTCAAGTTTTAACTAAAGAAATTGGAAATAACCAAAATCTCAGTCTACAAAAGACAATTGAATGATGCTCTACTAATTTGTTAGAACCCTGCATCTTATCAGGTTCGAATTCTCGTGCACGTGAAAATGGCAATCCTTTTCTCAGGAAATGATGAAAGCAGATGTTGGTTACACATCCACTACATGGAAGTTTTCATCATCAGTTCTGTGAAGCTGGTGAAAATCGGTGAAGACATAACACCAACATGTGTGCATGCCCACACATCAGAACCTCCTTATACACAACGCTTCATAATTATACGAGGACAGAATCATGTTCGTAATCGTAAGCTCGAGACTTCAACAGCACCCAACGAACGCTAGGTTGTGGGAAACAGCTTATTCATAGGCGCTCAGTCAAAACAAAATTGATAGGCGGGAAGGGTTCGGTTCCAGGTCAAGATCTAAGAGTCAGGCTATAGTGGGTTGTGCTTGGAATTGAAATGGAAAGTGAGATAAGGGGAGGAAGATTAACCAGGATGGGATTTTTGGAAGAGGAGTATTTTCAGTTTTGACTGAAAGACCTGTGCAGATATTTTCACAACCACCTTCACCAACAATTTCCACTGCAGCACCATCCTGTCTCCCTGGCTTGACCCCGGATTCTGAAATAGCACCAAAATCGTAATCGTAATCCCAAGATTTCTACAGTGCCCAACGAAAGCCGCGCCGCGGGGACCAGCTTATTCACAGGCGCTCAGTCAAAACAAAATCGATAGGCAAAAGGGTTCGGTTCTGGGTCAAGATCCAAGAGTTAGGCAGAGAGACAGCGTGGCAGCTACGGTGGGTGATGTTTGGGGCTGGAGAACAGAGGCAGACAAGAGGAAGAAGGGGTGTCAGGATAGGATCTGTGGAAGAGGAATGTTTTCAGTTTTGAGTGAAAGGCCGAAGCAGAAATTGCAAGCGGTGGAGCATTGGTGAGTTTGTATGATGGGTCCGAAAACTGTCACAGTTCTGGGGGGAGTTTATTCCAAAATTGGCCAAACTCTTGCAGAATCAATTTGATATAGCATCAGTTAATAAGCTGGTCTCCCTGACACATTTTTTGTGCAACATATAGGAATTTTGGTGATTTACATTACATTACATTTAGAAAAGCTTTTCCTTAATGAATTTAAGCCCGTTTGAAAGCAGAGTTAAAATCTGATACTTTCGAATTCATCGAGAGATACAAGGAACTGAAGGTAGAGCGGCAGGAGAGGATAAGGGCCCAGGGAAATGGTAGAGGGTGCGAGGCAGTCGTGATTGTTGAGAATGTGATGAAAGATGATTTGAGATAACCTTCTGGGTTGAGGAGAGGATAGTGCATGGTGCGATTCGTAGGGGAAGATGCAACATCCCCACACTCCTACACTGATATATATATATATACATTTTCCCATTCATAACGCTACTGATCACTGGCCTCCCGATCCCAACCGACCCCCGCGGCTTCAAGTCTCAGCCACAAATCGCACCCAAGGGGTGTGGAATTTCGCTCTCGTCCAATGACCGAGACAAGTTAGCGCCTTTGCGATCTTGTGCGAACGGTTTAACATTACCAATTGATTACACTATCACCCTGTAATGCTGCACAGATTACAAGTTGTCAGAATAATTATAATTCATTGTCCGACTTCTATAATGCAGAAGAAAACCACGCTTACACTGTTCCCTGCAAAGTTTACAGTCTTCAACCCTTCCACCCCTCTTCCACGTGAAACAACGACAACAACGCCTCTGGTGACTAAGAACCCTGGGACATGCATAGACTAATATACATGGATCGAGGCCCTGCCAAGATAGCCACGTTCAAGGGCCAATAGCTGGCTCGCTTTGTGCCACTTGTGGCAACTGGTGGCCAGCTTTAGGCCCAGTGTTGGCCCAACAAATGTGGACGTCAAGATCAGGTTTTAATTTTCGATCTTTAGCATGTTCTACAAAAATGTTCAACTTAATAAGCCTAGGTTCCTGAGCTAAACATGATAAGCGTTTTTCATACCAAACTTTATTCATTATTGATCAGCAATGAAACAAAAATGCAGCGTACCAAGTTATGGTAAGCAAGTAAGTAAATATTAACTTGATCAAAGAGTCTATTCAAGAGAATACATGTTGAAAAGTTTAGCCCGAAACATTTTGGCGAACATCTCGTGATACATTTGCATAAATCTTCAGTGCCAAAAACATATTGGTGTTATGAACAGTAAATCATATCCAGATCCTTATAATTGAAAAAGTTACAGTTAAAGAGCTGCTAAGTTTGGTTTTGAATTGCAATACATTTTTGGCCTTCAGATTTCGACTAAAAATTCACCTCTTCCTGGACTCATTTCCTTCGTAGACCGTCTCTTTGTCTTCTGGATTCCCTTCTTGACTTTACAACTGGACTCGACATGAAATTTGGCTTGCACAACGATTTTGCTAGGTAGCGACCATCGACTGTTGCCTCGAGCATGAACATAGTGGCGCTATAGAAGTTCTTCGACTTATTTATTTGATTCATTTATACATGTAAATGGCAATTCAAAACCAAACGCTTTATAAAAATCAACCTTTACTTGACTGCATTTGAATCAGCATAATGTTTTGAAATATAACGCGACAGAAATACAGATTTTATCATTTCATCAAATTGAATTCTTTGTAAGCTATTTTCTGCGTTCTAGCTTCTTTGGTAGCCGAATAAATATGGAGTTTGCGATTATAGATTACGTTTTGTTGAGGCCTACGCTCCCGAACTGCGAATTCATACGATCATTGACCGCAGTTGGAATCGGAGTTGTCGAGGCGGCGGCTTTCCATACTAGAAACGACGTCACGTGACTATGGAAGCGCTGTCTGCCTAGATATTATATCTATGGCTGACTGATGCCGGGTGACAGGTGATTTGTAGGCTTTGGTTACGCCTCGGGTGAATAATGATATGGACTCCTGCAAAGCTCGAGAAAGAAAGGATCTGTTGACACTGAAGCTTTGTCATTGTTGTCGTTAAGATGTGGCATAACTACTGGCTCAGGCGATTGCGCAAATTTGAACGCCACCGATAGGTAATTTTGGTAATATTACAGTCTAATGACAACGATCTGTTGCTTTTTTTCTTACCAACTGCAATGGCCTTTGGATTGAAATAATTTAGAATGGCTGAACCATTTATACCACAGATCTTTACACGCGCGCAATGGGCATATTATTTAATTTGGTCGAGTGATTCAGATAAATCACCAGTTCCAAATTTTAGTCGATTTGTAGCTTGTTACTAAGACCAAGATAATGTTGTAGTCCCGTGGTTCACGTGTATTCACGTGTGTACCATTAGACGGCTTTTTATAACTGCCCAGTCTTCCGCTGTACTTTGTAGTTTTGGATGGGGGTAAGATATTATAGATGGGTGGAAGTTGGATTTTGGGTAATATAGAGTTGTGGTCATTGAAAAGGTTTGTGGTTGGTAATGTTCATATTATTTTTCGTTTGTTAATTTCTGAAAATCTTGCCGTGTTATGGGTGGCCAGATTTTGATATTTTGCATTCCAAGATGGTTGGTCACGCAAGATGAGAGCAAACGTAGCACAACATATTTTTGGATGTTGATGTAGGTTTCCAAATTCACATAAACTTAATTGTTGAAGATATAATAAAATGTCTCCATGTTATATATCGTTAACTAGGCTACTTATATATTCTATTATCAACATATTTTTGTATTTAATACAGTGTAGTGTAACAGGGCTTCTATATAGAGCTTTTAAAGCATTGCTTCTTTGGTTCATCGGAAGGCTAATGTATAAATTTGCTGATGCTTGTGGTTCTGCGTCATTTCTGCTTGGGTGTTGCCCAATAAACATGGGGCATGTTTCATGTCTACTTTCATATCTGTGACACATGGGGTTTCAGACAAGAAATCGCTGTTGAAATGCAATTCTACCCCAGTTGGAGTATGACCCCATCTCTTAACAGCAGCATGCTATGATTCACAGTATTTATAGACAAATGCGCATGTGCATGTTTTTTATATAGAGACATTTCTACATCACATTATCTGTAATGTGCTGAACTGTATATTCACATGTGTGCCATTAGACAGCGTTTTAGTTGCCTGTCTTCCGTTGTACTTTGTAGATTTGCATGAGGGTAAGATATGATAGATAGGTGCAGGGCCGGATTTAGGCATAAGCTAGACAAACTACAGCTTAGGGCCTCACAGTCTGAAGGGACCTGTTAGAAAACTCAGAATCTTTTCTTTTGTTACAGTTTTATTAAAATTTTTATTTAGGTTATCATTTAACCTAGTTAACATAACATAATTAACAACAATTAATATTAACAAATTAGGCCAAATTATTACAAAAGATCATTATTTATTTTGCTTCCCATAGCGTGGGACTTCACCATGTCTAAATCCAGCCCTGGACGGGTGGACATTCAGCAGAACTTGTGGGATGGATAGAAGCAGTCAGAAATTGGGTGGGAAATTCCTCCTATTCTCCAATTTACTCTAAGCTTTGAACAGATGTTGCAGGGGGATATAAGGACCAGCAGAAATCAAAGCAATATGGGGTAAAAAACGAGAACTGTTTAGCGGCCTAATGATTTGTGTTAACCAGATTCAACGTGACCTCTGAACTTTTGTAAGCAGCTCTGTTCGTCAGATTTCAGTTGCTTTGTATTGCTATGAATCTCAGATTGTTTCCTTTGCACTGAATTTCAGATATACATTTCTTAATCACTTTGTGCAGCTAAAGATCCTTACTAGTAAAGTGTAATGTAAGCTAGGAAAGTAATCTGTATTAGCATGAGACAAATGCCTATGCTTTACAACAGTGAGAAGAAGCACAGTCCAATAAGCTTGCCCAGAGAGGCAGCTATGGTTGTGAAGTGATAGCGACTTCATTTTTCTTGACCTTAGCATATAAAGGTGGGTGGCCGGCCTTCTCCTTCGCTGCCTGATCTTCCCACTGATAGTGTACAGTCAATGTACTCATTATAGTGAGTTGGGTAGGGGTGCGAGTAGAACTGAAATCTTGAAACAAATTTTTGCTCAGCAGGGATTTCAACCCGTGACTTTAGAACTGATAGTCCAGGATGCTAACCAATAGATTACTGTGAACATTGCACAGAAGAATAAACAGTGTCCGCAAACACTGATGCAGCATTATAAACAGTTTAAGAGTTTAACTCTGCATATACAGAAAATATGGCATGATGCACTTAATATAATATTATGAATTCCAGGAGGGTTAAGCGCCCCCCTTATCCTAATATGTGAGCACCCATGAAAATACTAGTGAAGTTTGTCTTCAAACGTTCCCTCTGCACTGGCCTCATAGTCTTCATTGTCCAAAACTCTGATGGGCAGATGGCTCACAATAGGTGTGCTGTCTACTGCAAGGTATGCAGACTGATGTAACAACTACTCTTGTGTGCTGTAACTAATTATAACTCTTCATTCATCCGTGATCACCCTGTATTGCTTGAATGCCTGGTTGTGTGGTATACGGTTCAGTGAGCGCGTTGATATCAGTGTTTGTATGTTGTCATTTTTGTGCTCTGTATATGTCAAGGGGCTGTCCATATCCTACCATTATTCCATGGCTGTCAAAAAGGAATGCTGTTAAAGGTCATTTGTTTACTACATCTCCGAAGTAGATCTTTCAGTTTAGCTAGGAATGCAGTAACATGTCCAAACACTTGTTTTGGCCTTCTTCCTCTTATCTCTCTCTCCTCTCCAACCCCAAACACTACCCCTTGTAGCTACCATGCTGTCTCTCCGTCTGACTTTTGGATCTTGACCTGGAACCGAACCCTTTTGTCTATGGATTTTGTTTTGATTGAGCGCCTGTGAATAAGCTGGTCCCCACGACGTGGCTTTCGTTGGGTGCTGTAGAAATCTCGAGATTACGATTACAATTACGATGGTTTGTCTGGTCTGTGGGTTTGGTCATTTGCTTTGGTGAGGGAAGCTGCTGAAAAATGAATTCAATCCTTGCTGTAAGAAACAAATATTTGATATCTCTTTCAGTTGCTGTCTCCACTTCAGGTGTCAGTAACAGCTAGGTGGATAGGAGAAGATCATTCTAGATAAGATAAGAACACAGTATTTCCACCAGCAAACAGATGGCAGTGAACATGTGGCATCCGTTACGAAGGGTATACAACTTCATTTCCAAGCCTTGGCTTTTAAAGAAGGTTAAGAGGCCAGTGAGAACTGTAAGCACTTGTCTTAACCCCACCTCATAAGATGGTGCAGACAAGTTTTTGGCATCATGGACTTGGGTGTGATCACAGTAACACTGCTAGGGAATTGAGAAATAATTTATACAACGTGTTTAACTGTGTACATATTTAAGTAAGTAAGTAGCATTTACAGTTCTTGTGTTCTTATCGTTTGCAATTCTTGTGTTCTTATCGTTTACAGTTCTTGTGTTCTTATCGTTTGCAATTCTTGTGTTCTTATCGTTTACAGTTCTTGTGTTCTTATCATTTACAGTTCTTGTGTTCTTATCATTTAGAATTCTTGTGTTCTTATCATTTACAGTTCTTGTGTTCTTATCATTTAGAATTCTTGTGTTCTTATTGTTTGCAGTTCTTGTGTTCTTATCATTTAGAATTCTTGTGTTCTTATTGTTTACAGTTCTTTTGTTCTTATCATGGTGTTCTTATCTTATCTAGAATGATCTTCTCCTATCTACAATATGTTAGTGTAGGACAAATACAAGCGGAGTGGTGGTAGCAGTATATGCCAGACTTACACCAGTGTTGAGTTTTCTGATTTGTGTAGCTTAGGAGCTTAGGCTGCAGCTTCTCATATGCCCAGTGCTGTACTATGATCGAAAAGGTCAGACCGTTTTTAGATTTTTTGGGTTATATTTTCTATAATATCTTCGTAATGATAGCGATGATTTTGGCAAATTGCTTTTCAGTTTTTCCAAGCCCTGCCACTAGACGTGTCTGTCATGTTATTTACTAGCTGAATGCGGGAGTTTGATGGAAACATACTTTCATCATTCTGCTGGAATAAAACTGCTTGTAATTATGCGACTGCTGGATGAGCAAGTGCATGAATTTCAATCACACTATACGGGGCACGGTAGCCTATTGGTTAGAGTGGTTGGCTTGTAACACAGCGTACGGGCTACATTTTTTAAGGTTGGATATTTCTCGAGTGATGAGTTTCTGGGGGGATTGTGATGTCTGTTAGACACCCATTTGTCTGCAAAACATATGGACCTGTCAGGCCAGCTGTGCAAAAAGCTGTTGTTGAGTTGGTCCAGGCAGTAGTGTTCTTCTTGGCAACAGAGGAAGAGAGAGAGAGGAAGCAAGGGCAGCTCAACGATAGATCATGCATTGCTGCGGCAAAGGTTTCACCTGGTCTCTAATGCACTCTTTCAAACAGTTTCTGCTCTGCCGGGCTGGACTGCTGTTTATAGACGCGAAAAGTAAAGTCTGGTAATGTTAGACACTTATGTGTCTACTGAGGAAGAGTAAAGCTGTCATTTTTCATAGCAGACTGGAGTGGAGGTGCTCATTTCCTGTTCTTCATACCTAAGCTGGAACTGGGCGAATCTTAAGGTCCTGGACTTGAGGCAAGCACACCACAGGGCTTACCATATACTCACAAGCTTCCGTTGGTACCAAATTCTACTGTAACAGGCAAAAATATGTAAGTTACTTGCCGATGGTCATTACATGGAGTCTGCCCAGCAGGCTGGAACCAGCAATCGTTGGATTACAGACCAAACACTTTACTATGTAACTGGAAAAATCACTAGTAACTTGTTTAGAAAGGTCAACCATCGGACAGCTCATCTGAAGTCTAAAGCCCACCAAAGATATTTCTGATTGGCTAATTTATCATAAAAATCATGATTGATTATGATTAATTAATTAGTTATCGATATAAAATTACAAGCATGCTGCGAAAGGCTCCTAGACACTAAGTCTGTAACAAGGCACAGAAGATGTGATCTACAGCCAGACCTCTTTGTAAGGTTGCCATAAGCGGTGAAGCTGAGCTGTCTTTGGAATGTCTGTAGATAATTATCGTGGTCTGTCTTTAGGAGTAGTCTGGCCACTTATAGTCTTTCCTGTTATCAGACATGAGTTACGTGGAGTGCAAGGCAAACATATGAGCTGCATTTCGTTTGTACTACGCTTCCCGTTTCAGCAGCATTTGAGATGCCGTGCTGACACACGAGGATCTAGTTTTCACAGCAGTTTGAACATTACGGGTGGGTACTTAGGACTTAGGCAATTACCGGTTATATCTGTAATTAGCGATTATGCTCTTCATAATGTTTTAGCATCCGTATCAGCTGGGTTCTGTTAGACGTAAGAGGACCTGTACTTGGTTTAAATTGTTCTTGTAACCTCTTAGTTCAGTTCCAGTGTACTGAAGCAGTACGGAATTCCTCTGACCTATTGATCCTGTTCTTTTTGGTACTGAACACCTTTGACCTCTTGATCCTGTTTTATGGTACTAACTCCTTTGTCCTCTTGATCCTGTTTTATGGTACTGAACTCCTTTGTCCTCTTGATCCTGTTTTATGGTACTGAACTCCTTTGTCCTCTTGATCCTGTTTTATGGTACTAACTCCTTTGTCCTCTTGATCCTGTTTTATGGTACTGAACTCCTTTGTCCTCTTGATCCTGTTTTATGGTACTGAACTCCTTTGTCCTCTTGATCCTGTTTTATGGTACTGAACTCCTTTGTCCTCTTGATCGTGTTTTATGGTACTGAACTCCTTTGTCCTCTTGATCGTGTTTTATGGTACTGAACTCCTTTGTCCTCTTGATCCTGTTTTATGGTACTGAACTCCTTTGTCCTCTTGATCCTGTTTTATGGTACTAACTCCTTTGTCCTCTTGATCCTGTTTTATGGTACTAACTCCTTTGTCCTCTTGATCGTGTTTTATGGTACTGAACTCCTTTGTCCTCTTGATCCTGTTTTATGGTACTGAACTCCTTTGTCCTCTTGATCCTGTTTTATGGTACTAACTCCTTTGTCCTCTTGATCCTGTTCCATAGTACTGAAGCAGTACTGAACTTAACCCTTTTGGTATTATTTCATAGGACTGAAGCAGTACTGAACTTAATCCATTTGGTGCTGTTCCATGGTACAGAAGTGGTACTGAACTTCTCAGTCCTCTTGATCCTGCTTTATGGTTTCATGGTACTGAACTTCTTAATCTGTGATATACATTGTAGTAATGCTGTTCACTTTCCTGTACACGCTAGTTATCATCATCATCGTCATCATCATCATCATCGTCATCATCATCATCATCGACTTGGTGTCATCTTCATGTTTATCATTATTCATGCGCTGAGGCTATGATCACTAACCACTGGATAAGTCCCCTCAAAATCATAGTTTTCGATTATGCTACAACAGATTTGCATCAGCAGCAAAGCTGTCGCTAAGTCAGGCGCAAGGTGGTGAGTAAGGAACTCCCCGTGTTTCATTTCCAAGATTTTATTTACCTCAATGATTAAGTAATTAAATTGATTGTTGATGCTTAGAACTGGGCCACAGGTGTTTCTGATTGGTTAATTGATTTAGCGATTGATCGTGGACGAATTGCTTCTCATATAAAGGTTATCAATCAGAGGAGAACACTCGAATGACTGATAAACAATGAGGCATGAGCTGTCGATGAACAAAACCTAACTGAGTCTAGATAATTCTGTTGAGACGTTTTCAAGTTACACCCATGCAGGTGAGCATTGGACAGGATGAGAAGTACCACAGACCAGACAAAGCCAAGTCGTGGCATGATATATACGATGATCTGCATATTCGTAATCTTAAACTCAAGATTTCTGCAGCGTCCAACAAAAGCTAAGTCGTGGAAACCAGCTTATTCACAGGCGCTCAGTCAAAGTAAAATTGATAGGCAAGAAGGGTTCAGTTCCAGGTCAAGATCGAAGAGTTGGACAGGCAGGCAATCAGATGGCTATGGTGGGTAGTGTTTGGAATTGGATTTGCAGGACAGATAAGGGGAAGAAGATGAATCAGGATAGAGAATTGTGTCTTGACTAGCAAAACAGGCAAATGAATATTGTCGTCCTGGAAATACTGTTAGATGATCACAGCCCTCGGTATTCCAAGATCTCCAGTCCTTTGGCAGGCATCCTAAGACCAACACCTAATGAGCTGTGAAAGAACAGATGTCATTTCTCATTGTGATACAGCTGGTGAAATGTAGGCAAGGCAGTTCCTGGTTATCAGTTGCCATGGCTGCCTATAATTTCTTGCCACTGTCGTATTTACTATTGCATTAATCAACTAAGAAACAGAAACTGCCGGAAAGTATACTATACACCCGTAGTAAAGAATAAGGGTATCGGTTTCAATGCAATCACAGGACTTTCAATGCATTGTTATCACACTGCATTAGCTAAAATACAACGTGAAATCAATCAGAGTCTGAATTTATTAGCAAGTTAGTTGCAGTCGAAATGCGAAAAGTCGGAGGCACCAGATGGCAGGCTACATTGCTTTTACAGAACCCTTTGCTGAACGGACTGTAGTACATCTCAACCAAACATTGATTTGGTTTTCATCCACTGATTATTCTGCAGTGCCAGGCTTTTTATGGATGGAGCTGTTATGTCGACGTTGATAAAGTTACTCCAGAAAGAGTTCTCCTATCATACGATACTAGTATCACAAAAGATAACCTTTAACAGTTTTCCAATGTTGGGGTCATGAGCATTCTACATTAGTTTTATGCTTTGTGCTTGATAAGTATTTCAGTTTTCAGCTCTGATCGTAGTTTATGGCGAATTTTTATCATAAATTTTTACGATCGGATGTATTTATAAGTTTGAGTAGTTGGGCAAGGTTCAGATTGAGAAGCCAGGGACTGGTAGATAAATTGGATAATATTTTCAATGAATTTAAATGAATTTATCGGATGAGATCCTACACCACTGCTGCCCGTTTGAATGGGCGCCACGCCATTTAAGGCCCCCCTCCCGTGCACGGACTGTGCTAGCCTGAGATTTAAATATGATAAGCTAATGATGCAGCCTTACCTTAACCTGCCTTAAAGTTGACAGTGTGTCTCGTGGGTACCAGTAGGAGTACGGTAGCCAACTGTGGAGCATGGTAGCCGTTCACATAAAGCCTCCCCGGAGACGGTTACTCTGTAGGGACCTAAAGCAAGTCATTCACTCACAAATGCTCAGTGCCATCGATTGATACTTTGTCATGAGAGAGTGTGGCGCTTAATAAATGCAGAGATAATAATCCTAAGCCTCTGACAGCTACTGTCAAAAAGTGGTATATGTTTACAATGACGTACCTAACCTTACTTTGCTTTCAACAGCAATGGTATCTCATTCGTTCCAAGTTGAATTTGCGAACTGCAGAATTGCTTAAATGCACAAATTCCTCTGGTCGATAACTTTTAAATCTTTGGCTACAGCATTAGGCCTGGTCTATAACTATTGACAGAGCTGATTTTCCAGTCATAATCTTCCATGCGTGCAAGCACTTGAAATTACCGGGCAGTAAAGCAGGACCGCTGCTTTTGTCGACATCTCTCTATTCAGGAACGGTTAAACGACCTCTAGACGCATTCCACCACGGGAACTGTTGTGGTCATATTTACCAGAGTGGATTCCTGTTTCCATATCTGTTAGACAGCCATTACACAACGCTTCTGAAAGTGCTGCATAACTGCTCTGGAATATTACGTTTCAGCTTTCCGACAGTGGAACGCATGCAACAGACCCAGGGATAGGTCCGTCCGGTAGGGAGGGGAGTCCTCTGGTGCAACAGTAGATGGAGAAAGTGCAGCGCATAGCTAACTTGGCTGGACGCGTGGCCTTTAGCAGGGATAAGCCGCAGTGTTAGTCATCTCTGACCTATGACCTATTTAACGCGCTGGTGAAAGTAATCAAATGTGAGCTCCCCTCCCTTTGGTCATCTGCCGCGGGGGGTAGGAGAGTGGACGCCCGCCACCTGGCAGATGTGTTGTGGCCAGCCGGACGGCTGTGTACGAATGTTTGACCCCTGTGGAGAGCAATAATGTTCCGGGCCAGTGCTGACCCGTGGCCCTGCGCCCGGCCTGGCCCGGCCCAGTTTATGTTCTTGTGGGTCGGTGGTGAGGACTAGGGAAAGCAGGCAGTTGGTGAATGCGGACTGCCCCGAATGTGGGTATCGGAGTATTCTGGGATGGTATCAGTGCCGTTTGAAAACATGGATATTGTATCGCGGATTCTTCGTTACTACACATAGACACCGAAAGCGTGGTAGGATCTGCCTAGGTAATAAATAGTCTTCAAGGCTACGTCTGTGTTCAAAAGCATCAAAGACATCAACTTACTTAAGTTACAGAGCATGAAGAACGAAAGTTTATCTAAGTACTTAATGTGCATATTTGTGCATATATGTGCAGTTTTTGCGGCAACAAGTATGGTGAGCTGTCTTTGGGGGTAGTTCAACATCGGGGTTCATTTGGTTTGTGGGTAAGGGAAAACATTACCTCCAACTGCATGGTTCCGCTTAAATATTATATTATAAATACCCATACATATTGCTTTTGCCCAGTCACAGATCACACCCTGGCCTACACAAATTTATGTTTATATCTGGACATTTCTACAGCGCCTTTTGTGAAATATCTTAAATGTACAGTGAGGTTTTCAACATATACATATGCCGAGGAGCACTTTACTGAAAGTGCATCTCAAGTGGCAAGTTGTCCCAAGGGTAACAGATCAGCTGAAGATATCCCCTTGTGTACATCCATTCATCTTGACTCGTGCAAGCTGTAGAATTCAGCTACAACAGACCTAGTTTCCGGTTTTTGAGGGACGTGAACAAATTGTGTGTGTGAACATTACATTACATGAATGAGCATTACTGCAGTAATAATAACCCTCAGTTATGCCCTACGGCCCCACACCCATGATCGTATTATTCCTCCAGCTGACAATTTAACGCATAAATGTTTTATTATTAGGATGTTGTATGCATACTGAGTTTTCTTGTGTTTTTAAATACTTGTAAACCGATGTGCGATTAGCTATTGGTTAATAAAGAATATACTTACTTGCTTTCTTACTTACTTAATTAGTGTAAACAATGCATTACATTATTTTGCAGTAATGATCATTAATGCAGTAATAATTAGTGTAAATAATACATTGCAGTAATGCTCATTATGGCATTTATATTCACCCTTAAAGGCTGTGTAGTTTGTTGACTGTTTTCATTCGTAAGTGACTATATACTGTAAATCTTTGGAATGTAGATACGTAGTTGTGAAATATTGCTGATAATAGGTGACGCTTATGGCCAATTATGCATTTGTAGCTTTTGCAAGTTAACATAACAAGGACTGTATTTGTGTTTATAAACCGATACAATGCATACCGTGACAGGGCAGCCCGGTAGGGGGACTGAACAAAATAACAAGAGAATGAACGAGCAAGCGAGCTGGAACCTTTATCTTCGAGTCATTCATATTCGCGATGAATAATGTATGTTAGTCCTCTTTTCTGGAAGGCTCATTACTCTCTTCAAGGCACATGCGCTGTATTTGCTGAATGAATTCAACCACTTTCTGTCCGTGTAGTTGGTGAATAACTGAGCAAACATATTCTATCTCTGCCCAACATACCGCTGAGGTCTCTTCAATAATTAACCCAAGGAGGAGTAAATTCTACTTCCTGGATTCCCCTAATTGTTTACCGTGAGAATTTATGACCGATATCTGGGAGGTACGTCGGTAGTATATTGATTAGCTGCGGCTTCGCATGGCCAGTGCTGAAGCAGACCACACGGGCCATCCATAGTTGATGGCGTCACATCTGCGTCAAGTAAAGTAAGCAACCATCGATTGGCTCGTAAGTTTTTCATATTGGTATTTGTCCGTTTACACAGCGCAGTCCCCGCTGAGCAGTCAGTCTGGTTGCCCAGACTGTCTGCACGAGCTGTAAAACCACGATGCAATTTTGACGGTCAGCATCCATTTACGTGTCTAGGATCTGATGTAATTGTAATAGAACATTTATATAATACCGAGAGCTCTGAGGTAGGGAAGCATCTGCTTACGTTTCCTCGTTTTGGTGTCTCAGTTCGTAACGAGTCTCAATTGGTGTTATATAAATGTTCTATTACAATTACATTACACGAATGATAAATACTGCAGTAATAATTAGTGTAAACAATGCGTTACATTATTTTACATTAATGATCATTAATGCAGTAATAAATGCATAATTGCATAATTGGCCACAGGCGTCACTTATTGTCAACAACACGTTACATTCGTGTAATGTAATTGTAATAGAACATTTATGTAACACCAGTTGAGAGCTCTGAGGTAGTGAAGATCTTGTGTAACTGTAAAAGTAACAGAATGTTTATTTAGCACCAATAAAGAGCTCTCAGATGATGAAGCCAACTTCTCAAGCAAATAACCGCACATTTACCAGCTTAACCATGCAGTGTGACTTCCTGCATACACAAAATGCCTTGTAGTAAGCCACAGCTGTGAATGATACCACCAGCAGACCACAGGCCAATTACCGTAAAAGGCCAGTGAGCAGTACCTTTATGAGACTAGAATCGGCTAGGTAAATTTCGGTTACATAACAATTAAATACATTACGTATCTGGCTCATAATGTAATCTGGATACTTCTGTAGCGCCATTATGGACGGGGAGGAGACAGGCTTGCTGTTGGTTGTGGTGGTTGAGTTTTTCTGCCAGACAATATAATTATGTCTGAGGGGTTTGGCCACACTATTTTCCAGTGTCTGGTTAATTTAAGTCTGATTCATACTCTTAGCTGTAGTGGAACTCCATATACTATAGAAAAATCCTCTGAAACAATGGATCAAGTGGCAGGAACGTTCCATGAACTGGAAAGCAGCCATGCAGTCGCCCTTAATGAAGTTAATGGGGTGAACCATGTGCTGGAGTCTGGGTTACCATCCCTTTGGGTCATTATAGAATATTGTCCACGGCTTCCTAAGGCTCTGCCCGGCTATAAAGGGATGGATGCACTGGAATTACCTGCTGGGTCAAGCTTGACGAGATGCACCTGCTTCGTGAATTCCTCCGTGGTCTGTAGCTTCTCTTTAATTAAGGAATTCCAGACCTTTGCCGTGATGAAATCCATGTAATTCGGCAGTGGGATGGCTAATCCACCTGCTTCTTCTCTGTGATTAGCTTCTCTTAGATTGGGAGTCTTTGTTTCCTTGGAATAGACTGGCTTTTGTCAGTGTTCAAAGTCTTCATTCTCAGCTACATGTTCACACTTATTATTGTTTATACCATAAAATATAATCTATAAACATAGATAGAACATAAAAATACATGTTCATATACATAATATTAATGATAAAAAAATGGAGGTAATTTCTTTGCACCCACCCCCAAAAGACTGGCGTCAGGTACTGATGATGCTACTGCTGCTGCTGCTATTGTTGGACGACCCCTCATGGCTTCGTGGCCGTTTCGTTACCGTATTAAAAATAATTTATCGGACAGTTGTAGCATTTCTTAAATTGTTTAAGGCCTTTTTATCTGCCTAAGCCGTTGATGTTGACCTTATTCTAAGTCCTGCTTTTGTGTCTCCATTCGTAGCCCCATGAGGATCTACTCTGCGGTCGCATTTATTTCAAGGGTTGGGATTCTCGCACTCTCCTCACGCGCATCAGGAGTACTTCGGATGAGTCTTTTTGTTTGCCTGGGGTCAAGAGGTCCTCAACTTTGGAATGAGCTGACGAGGCTGAATTCCGACCGATCAGATATCGGAGACGATTGGTATTTTTGTCGATTGAGGGGGCGATAGATAAACCACTGAGCTCATCTCGACAGTAGAAGAAGAACAAGTGTACTTTGTGACTGTGTTTGCTTACTGAATCAGCTGACCCCTGAAGTGTGTATGTGTGTGTGTGAGTTCCGTTGCCCAGCCCTTCCCCCCGCCCCCAGAGAGACTTGACTGTTCTTAATGGTCAATTAAGATGTTATCCGCATTTCTCAGTAGTACATCTGATACTACCCTGATCATGACTTTCTACTCCGCCCTCTTCCTGAGGCCTCCCCCCCCCCTATTAAGCAACATTCCGGAACTACCCCTTGGCATTAATTTTTCAGTAGTTGCTGCCTTTTAACTTAAGGAAATATTGTGAAGACCGAGTCGATGTTTATCGGATTTCCTTATTCCATTTTGTGCTTATGGAATAAACCCTGTAGCATTTTGAAGGCAAAGATATTAAGTAGTTGATGGCCCTGTGACTCGTGGTTTGCGTAGGGTAGCTGTTTCCACTCGACATAGATGGGTATTGGCCGTCAGGCATTAAATGAATAGAATGGACTGTGACCTCTTAAGGTCAGTAGGTATAACTGTGCCTCTGTAAATTGGAAAGACCATTGTTCCTGAAGGACTTAATTCATGTATTTTTTTACATTAATTAACACTCACTTCTAGAATATATTAACATAAAATCAAAAGGCTGTAAATACATTATAAGTTACAGGCTACTTAAAGAAGTTCTTGGAAACTTTACATTGATGCAGTTCTACAAATTTTCTTGCATTGTAGTGGCAATACAATAACAATACAATAACAATACAATAACAATACGGGGTATTGTTGTTTTGTGCAGTACTCCCTTTACAGAAGTCTATGAAAGGTCTGGCCACATTAATGTGTGCCTATAACAGACACCCAATCAGTCTGTCATGATAATCAGTCAAGTCACTGAGACATAAGCTGTCTGCTGTGGAAACACAATCATTGTAACTTAGTGCCTGACATAACTTTTTTCTTTACTTCACAATACTTCACAGGATACGCAATTTATCGAGTGTTGATTCTTCTTCTCCCACTCGAATCCTTTCATTAGCTGAATTTCTCATTTCTTTCTAAGTGCTGCTGTAGAAATTAATCGGTTTCCAGGAAGACCTTTACTTGTTTGGAGAACATAGGCCTAATGATCTGCCTCAGCTCTTAGCTCTTAACTTTTCAGTTATGACTCTCTAAAATAATGGCAGGCTGGAGTAGTTGTGTTTACCAGACAATATCTGAACATTATCGGTATGTTAGTGTCTGCTGTTTGCAGACATTATACATGTACTGCGCCCCTTTTATAAATCATATAAATCTATAAATCATCTTATGTTATTATTATTATTACTTTTAGGAGCCTGACCCTGTTAGTTGGACTGAACTTTTATATGACAAATTTGTTTTCACTGAATAGCCTTTTGTACATCAGCCTGGTGATTTTCTGTTATTAATTTTTCATTCCTGACCTGGTTTGTCTGAGGGTTTTTCTGTTTAGCTAAACCCAAGAGGCAACTATGATATGAAGTGGTAGGCACTTCATTTTCCTTAGCATCGGCGCATGATGGCAGGGGGGGGGGCAGTCTTCTCCCTTGCAACATGATCTTCCCACCGACGGCATATGGCCAGTGTGCTCATTTTCACTAGGCGGAACAAGTGGAGCAGATATGTTTTTAAACACCTTTCTACCCTGATGGGAATTGAACCCCAATCTCTCTGTAGACTGTTGGGCATGTTAACCATCAGACTGCTTGTATTAGCAACTTACTGTATAGTAATTGTTACCACTGAGACTCTTGCAATACCAGTAGTAGCTCGGAGTAGTAGATGACTGATAAGACATTCAGTTCATGAATGTTGCCAGTATCTGATATGCAAGCTAATTGATAATTATCCAGCCATCAGTCTGTGACAAGATCTGTGACCGCGTGTGTCAATCATGCTCTAGAAATGTGGGTTTGTTTGTTTGTTTTTTTTGAACATATGAACATTTTGCTGCTGGATTCCCATTTGGATGAATGGTTTTCATTGTTTTCCTTCCTTGCAACTGAAAACTTTCCCAGGGTGTAGGGAATTCGTGTAACGTTTAAATAGGGAAACAGAGAAGGGTGTAACGATGTTACTTAATCCAACAGTTGACGCCTGTATGTGGGTTTATTACTTTTTTCTTCCTGAAAGCCTCGTATAAAACAATTGGATTTGATAACGGAATGCTCTTGCCTTGTTGCACTGTGTTTTATGGAAGCTGTCTGACTTTCTTGCGCGTTATGCTTCGTGTGTGTTACGTAAAGGATCCCAGGACGAATGCTGTTTCTTCTGTAGAAATCTCGAGTTTACGACGATTTGCCATTTCAAAGGGCCGGTAATTCTTTCTTAAAGATTTCTGTTTTTATGTAAGATAGTTATTGTTTGAATGGTTTTATATGAAGCTGTGCGTTTTCCAGGCTTCTGGAGTTGTTCTATAGCTTGCTACATGAGCACAATTCGTATACTAACTTTTTGCTCCTTTAGAATTTCAACATTGCTTAGACTAACAAGAAGCCCTTTTGCTGGGCACCTGAAAGTCGCTGTGAAATTCCCAAATGCATACATACTTACTTGAATACATAACATACGTAATTGTAATTGCGCATTTATATAGCGCCTCTTCAAGAAAACTCAGATGTGCTCCTGTCCTGACAACACATGAATGTGATGAAATAAAATTGTCTTCAGTTGCTGGTGAGACAGAGACAGAGAGAGGACATAAATACATACATAAATACATAAATGCACATATAAACACTTATATAAATACATACATAAATGCATACATAAATACATAAATAAATGCATAATAAATACCTACATAAATACATACTTAAATACATACATAAATACACACAATCAAGCACACCTACATAAATACATACATAGATGCATACGTACATACACGCATAGTGGACAAATGTAATAACAATACAGACGGTCCTGAATGTGAATGTCCTGAGGCTGTCACAGTCGTTTTACTGTCGTGTGATGATATGCTTTGGGTTTTTAGTTGTTTCCGTGGCTCAGAAATGACTGTCTGGAGGACAATTATTTTTTTGAGTCATGAACAAATTATCTGAACATTTAGACGTCTGTCCGGCTTGGCGTTAATTTTTTCACCTGTCAGTTTTCGATATATTCTCATCGAGTTTAATCATCGGCATTTATGCTGAGCCACCGCGGACCCTGGTTTATAATTGATGCTTTGTGAAGCAGGAGTCTGTGACTGAGGCCACACAAATTGAATCGCGTGTGAAAATCGGCTCTGAGAGGCCTCGCCAAGAACAGCGTGAGATGTCGTGAATGGGGTGAGGTAAGGTTAGGTTAGGTTGGGTGAGGTAATCAGTTATTTGTTGAGTGCCTCTTTAAACGTTAATCCTAAGATGCAGGGTCTGTTATGGGTTGAAGGAGGTGGCCGAGACCACACAGATTGCATTACAGGAAGGATATTGAAGCAGAGGCACAGGCAGGAAATCTGGTAAAAGAAATCCAGCAGTGGGTCAGCGTTTTCCCTAGGGGTACATGTGGAAAGAATGCCAGTTAACCGAATTCCACACAATGCAAGATTTGAAGGAAAGAGAAACAGAAGCAGGTCACAAATGGGCTGGATAGTCAGTATAAATGAAGACTTAACAAGACTTGGACTAAACATGAGAAAAGCACAGGATTTCACAAATCGTCGTAAACTCGAGATTTCTACGTGCCCAAGGAAAGCTAAGTCGTGGGAACCAGCTTATTCACAGGCGTTCAGTCAAAACAAAATCGATAGGCAAGAAGGGTTCGGTTCCATGTCAAGATCCAGGAGCCAGGCAGGCAGTCTGACGGTGGGTGGTTTTTAGAATTGGATGTGGAGGACACATAAGGGGAAGAAGATGAATGACAGTATCTTGACCTGGAACCGAACCCTTCTTGCCTATCGATTTTGTTCTGACTGAGCCCCTGTGCATATATGCTTGTTACTGCGACTTGGTTTTCACTGGGCGCTGTATAAATCTCGAGGTTACAATTACAGCCGAAGAGAATGTAGATTATTTGATCGTACCCATCACCACCAATTGGCTGGCATCAAGAACCGGTGATACGATGGTGAGTTGGTGTGCTGTGGTGCCGATTAAGATGATGATGACATAGCTTAACGGCACATTGTAAATTTCACAGCTGGATGTGAACCCTGGATGAAGTGTTGAAAGACAACCGCTTTAGCAGTCTGCCACTAAGACTCATATTTACAAAGCAGAGATGGCTGGCTATTTTAAGCTATCCTCTCTCTCTCTCTCTCTGTGGTTTTTTCCTCAGAGAAACTCGTGGCCTGTCATCAGACACGTGGCTACTATTCCTTCTGCACTTTCATTGTTTCTACTCTTGCGTGAATTAAGTCTGCAGTAAAAGAGCTGCAAAGCTTACAACTGGTCGAAAGGAATGCTTCGTTTGCTTGCGTCTGTTGTGAGTTACTACGTCTAAATGTGAATGTTTTGGCCGATGCTTTCGAGTCTTTGTAGACATTTTACTCACGAAGCTCGTATTCACTAAGACGTTTAGACTTGTCTTTTATGATAATTGTGAAGAGCAGAACAACTGAGAAAAGCATCAAGAGAACATGCCACACACACACACTAACACACACACACACTAACACACACACACTAACACACACACACTAACACACACACACTAACACACACACACACAAGCACACACACACACACACTAACACACACACTAACACACTAACACACACTTCTTTTGTTGTGTCATATTGTAACTTGTTGCCCACGCTTAAAGCTTTCACATCGTAGGTTTGCTGTTGTCCTCCTGATAAGTATTCGTCATAGGTTTTCTTTGTCCTTTTAGAAGCATTGTGCTGTCTATAGTTTGCAAAGCAAGGCATTTCTTTGAAATCTTACTCCATGGTTGATGGTACCCATATATTATTAGCTAAGTAAACTCTACTAATGTCTTCATTTTGCCTTTATGCATACATGTATTGGGCTACCATAGTACTGTTGCATATATGCTTATTAAGGACTTGAATATAATGTTCATGTTGATCATTAATTTGTTGATGTTATATGCCCACGAGACATTAGGGGCCAAGACCCGAGACGTCCCACCCCAAGACCAAGACAAGACCGAGATCTTTGGTCTCCAAGCCAAGACTGAGACCAAGACCTAAGATCTTCGAGACAGGACTGCATCCGAGACATCCCTGAAATCATTGGCAGTTTTGATTTAACCTATGTTTAACTTATGTTTAACCTAAGATTGTTGACTTTGGTTTTTATAGTATTTCGTTTTTTGGTTACTCAGTCTTTGCAAAGTAGTTAGCAACGGAGTTAATAATATTAATAAACAATGACAGACGGACAAGAGCAGAGAGGCAGAAAAACTACTACACAAAGTTGTTGTAGGCTTTCGCCCGTCATTGGCCGATGACATGAAGGATGACTTTGGTGGAATTATGTTACAGACTGAAACAGGAAGTGAACAGGATATATGCGTGTCAATGTCAGCGATTTTTAGCGTGTCAGTGTCAGCGATTTTTAGCGTGTCAATGTCAGCGATTTTTAGCGTGTCAATGTCAGCGATTTTTACTTGTGTCCTGTGTTCTACTGGTGTCCTAAGGCAGCTTGTTGCAGTGGAGTCTGTTTGTAAACAGTTAGCGATTTAGTACTAGCAGTCTCTGGTATGCTCTGTTGAATTCAGTCATAGCATTTATGTTCATGAATATGGTTAATCCCAAGTTCCGCATGCCAGGTAGCAGAAGGTACGAGATCCAGTAAATTATTTAAAACTAGTCATTAGTTTAAAAGTCATTATTTAAACCTAGTCATTAGGAATGACTGTGTTGCTGGTAAACGTGCTGAAGATGGCTACGGATTGGCTGCTATGTTACGTAGACCGGACGCTGTTCTGATGTTTTGAAAATGAGTTGCCAATTTGAAATGCAGAGCAGTGGACTGCATTTAGGTGCTAATGAATTACTTAACCTTATGATTGCACCGTACGGGGTAAACTTATTTCCAGCTATACATATTCTATGTGTGGGCAGTATTGCGATTTTTTCTACCTGTCACAAAAGTTGAGTCACGAGACCTCAACTGGCTAGACCGAGAAGTCCTGCTATGAGACCATTACGAGACCGTGACGAGACCTAAGACATCCTGTTCCGAGACCGTGACAAGACCAGAGACATCTTAATTCGAGACAAGACTGAGATGTTGGCCAATCTCTGCGAGACGAGACGTTAGATATGTCTAAAGACATCGAACCCGAGACTACTTCCTGGCTATTATTTTGGTACTAATTGTGTTTCCTTAAATGTTTTTTTTATTATGTTTAAGCTGTTTTATGGTCTTTATCATCGATGGCACACCGCACCTGTCGAATAGTCGGAAGAGTGGATTTAAAATTAGAAAAGATTAGATTAGATGAGATTGTGTAAGGGATCCAGTGAAATCTAATCAGTTGATGTAGCGCTCTTATGACTTCCATTTCCAGCCAAGGACAGATGAGACTGAATATAACGATGAGACTGCATTAAAGAGACTAAATTAAATTAGGCTTATTAGAGTGCAGTATATTTAGCTCAAACAGCTATTCAGTTACCTGCTTAAAAATGAAAATTATGATATGTTTAGACCTACAGTCAATCATGAACATTGAGTTATTTCAATGGACTGACTTTCTGGATATGGACCTGACTGTGGCTTGAATTTGGCCTTCATAATTACCCTCCTCCTCTTCCTCATCATCGATGTCATCTTCATCATTCTCATTATCATCAGCATCAACATCATTATCACCATTGTTGTCATCTCTATTTGCTTAGTCATTACCCTGTGTAGCTTCATCACAATACAACCGGCATCCAATTAGGACTCGGCCTCAGCTCATTTCGACCGGTCAGTAATTACGCTGACCTGGTGCTTGTTAAAAAATTCCTCATACAAATGAGCGAGAATCATTTTATTGATGATTTTAATTACTTTTGTGATTACTAAATTAATACTGTTTATGTTTACCGGTTCATTAACTAATGCAGTTAGTCCTGTATATTGTTGTATGGTTGATATCTTTTACCGTCCGTGTCTGTTCTGTGTTCTTCATGAGGAATGACTTCTTTTGTTTCGATTCAGTTGTAGTACATGAGGTCCTTCACGAAATAACTCATTGTAATGCCCTACGGATGAACTGAACCTTGCGGGCATGGTGCAGCATTTGGTGTTCTTTCTACGGGGATGGTGCAAACAATGGCATTGTGGGGTGCATCGGTGACAAAGGTGGAGTCAGTGGATCTGCTGGTGTTACCAGTGACCATCAGTGGCTTTGCCCCCACGCATTAGAATGTGGTTTAGCTTAGAACTGCAGGACATAGCCAGCAGAAGAATTAATCCTCTTATCTGGTATTGCAGTTAGTCTGAGTAGTAACAGTCATTATGAACTTATGTAGGGCATGGTGGCTGATTGGTTAGAGAGCTTGGCTCGTAACTCGGAGAGTATGGGTTCAAACCTCCACAAAGAGGTTACTGTGTTGGGACCTTGAACAAATTCTTCACTGACAGTTGCTCAGCACCATCTTTTGATGCTTATTGGCATTACAAGATGTGAATAGAAACACACAGACTTCATTTGAACCCAAATGTTAGGGTATGTTATGAGTTTTGGTAAAGCTAAAAAGAGCTTTTCTTAAGCACAGGGCTTCTTTATTGAGGCATTATTTTCTACCCATAACCTTTGAACTGTTCTGATAATGAGCTGGTTGTGCATTTGTTGATCTCGTAAAGCCAGATCACTTTTTTTACTGCACACAATCAGCTCACTTATCTAATCTAATTTAATCTAATGACTTCTATAGCGTCGTTATTACAATGCTCAAGGCGTCAATCGATGGTCATTTCAAGTGAGATCGTAGTCAAAAATCATAATTCATTGGAGAAGCCAGGTCGAATTGCTATCGGTCGGAGTTTTGGTCATACTAAACACTTATCATCGTAACTGATGAGAGGATATGATTGCTTTGAAAGCACTATGTGCAGTAATATGTTCATCGATAGAGCGTAGCTTGCGTGCTACTCTGCAACATTGCATTAGTTGGATACGTGTGAATGAACCGCCGTTATTTTCCAGAAACGTTTCAGTGATAGCAGTGAAAACTTGACTTTATGGCCGGATGTGCTTCCTGATGTTCTTTTGGCACGTTAGCGGACTGATTCAGTTTTTGGCTCTGAGGTCACCAAAAGGTCACTGGCTGCATCAGTTTAAAACTGCATCGGTGAAATGGCCAGAAATGTGAATTTTTACCAGGAGATTATTTTGTACAGTCATATCAGAAATTATTATTATTAGAAGTATTATTATTACTATTATTATTACTATTATTATTAGAAGTAATATATTATTATTATTTTATTATTATTATTATCATCATCATTATTGTTGTTGTTGTTGTTATTTTTATTATTGTTACTGTTATTATTATGCATTTATTACGCAAGCAAGGTCAGTAAATCTGAATCTGAGAAATGATGTTGTGGTCTGGAAAATTGTTGACTGGCAGTAATTTTATGGCTATTATTGACTACATTGACCCTTTGGTGACCTCTTTACCAGAATTTCAACCAGTCCAAGTTTTACGATCATGGCAGAATGTTGCCGATTAGAATTTCTCGCCTGGACTACTGCTATTAATAGTTTCGGCTTAGTATTTCTCGGTTTTCATCAGTCGACATCAATTTTCGGACACTTCCGAGTTATTTTGGATGCAGGTCGATATTTCTGTAATCAGGTTTATCATTCAATCCTGGACCGTTTAGGAGTTAAACCATTTTAATTGCTCACTGCGCTGGTGCTAGATGCTATCAGTTTGAAATCGGCACCTTGAGTACCGTAGGCAGACAGGTACAATGGACAGTTGTTCTCTGCAGGGGGCTGACTTGAAAGCATGGTCGACAAACAGCTCAGAGACTTGATATGGCTAGACGTTGTAAGTAAGTAAGTGATCTTTTGTTCAGTACCTTTCTGACGTCAGAGGCAACCGCTGTGGCTTTAGGATGGCTTGATATTTTAATGGGACTTTATGTTTTTCACTGTTTCAGTCGAGTATTCGTTTTAGTCTGGCATATGTTTTTTTGCTTGCCTCTGAATGTTTGTCTGCGAATGGACATTTTACAGAGCATTTTAAAAACCTTGCTAAAGGCGTTGGTATCTTGGGTAGTTTATTGTTTAGCGCAGCTGTGAAACATTAGGAAATACAAATATTATTTCATTAGTTTTTTAGTATTGTGTTTTTATTAGAGTTGATTATAGGTAAGTAAGTAAGTGGGCTTTATTTGCATGCATTAATTGGCATAATGCTTAGCAAAGGAGTAAAAGTAGATTATAACACAAATGGAGGCAACATTAGGTGGAGTGTTATATCTGCTGACTCATATCAAAGCTGTTGGTGGCTCCTTCAAAATGCTCCACATAAATTTGTGGTTACTTTAGAGCTGCTGATATGCTGACAGGCAAAGACTGACGAACTTGATGGGAATGCGTTTTCCATCTGCATGTTCTTAGGCTAATGCTTGCCAGCCAGTCTGCTGCTTTTGGCCAGAGAGAGTTTGTGAGAACTCGCTTGGGGTAATTGACCCAGTCTGTGTGGTTAGTTATTCATCGAAAGGTATCCACGCGGGGAGGAACTTGCGACCAGCAGCCTTCTGTCTGGTATTCTGAACCGAAGATCTGTTGCTTCCATCGTATTATCCCACTAACCGAGAGCTTGTAGGCTAAGCGGTGCTGGAGGTGTTTGGCAGTCTGGTGAAGAAGATGGTCCCAGCTGGGCCTGCCGTAGTAAAAGCCCGGCAGTGACGCACTGCGGTCAGATAGTGGTCAAGAGGAGCTGGCCAATTTGCGGCCAACAGACGAGACAGATAAATAAACAGAGAGGCGAGAGACAGATGGACAGAAAGGCTGAATGAGACAGTCCAAGACCGAGAGGCAGACAGAGGTGGACACTGGACAGTGCATAAAGAGAGGCAGAAATTAAAAGGCAAATAGGGAGACGGAGACATGGAGACAGGCAGACAGACAGACAGAAACACCAAGAGACAGAAGGAGATATACAGATTGCAGAAAGAAAGATAAGCCCACTGAGGGAGGCAGTCGGTTACACAGGGCTAGAGTGGAAGAGAGAGAGAGACAGTTAGAGGCAGAAATGAAGGGACCAAACGAGAGAGACAGTTAGGCAGACAGAGACAGAAATACAGGAACAGAATCAGAGAGGGAAAGACAGACAGACAGCAGTATGTTTTGTGGGTGGATTTGTGATATATTTATTAGCAGATTTATACCTGAAATGCAATGCTTGATTAATTTCGTGAGGCATATAGGGCCCACGCTGAAGAAGTGATCATATATAGTATATTATAGTAGTATAGTATATAGCTTGGGCTTCAAGAGGCTTGGTTGGGGAGAGATTTGAGGGGAGTTTTTTGTGATTCATTGCTTAATTAATCCTTACTTGAGACGCGCTCATGCGTCTAAGCCACGACGTTAGTAAGATTAATTGTCACAGCTCACTGTCCATTGATAAAGAACGGTTAGTCATGTCCTGTCATTCGTTATTGTTAAGCCTTTCTGTGGGCAGTAGACAGACAGAGAGACTTTATAGCTGTGTATTTTCCGTTGTTGATTTCTCTAGTAAGGGCTTTTCTTGGTTTCAATGACCAGTCGCTTTGTTGGCGGGTCATTTTTGTCGATTTCAGTTAGTGGGTGGCAACAGGTTATGGTGATTGGATGTTGCAAGGGAGGGAGATTGAGAGACCTCCACATAATCTAGGAGTTTCATTGTGTTGGTGGTGTGCATTAATAGCCGATTAATCTTACTATCCTTTGATCATGACTTGAATTTTCAGCTTCTTAAATTGTGCACCAAACCATCTTTGTAGCACTAATGCCCATCTTTCGTTTTAGTCGCACTGCTCATCAGGTGATGTCTATAGCCGTGAGTTTAGCCACACTGCATGCCACATGTATAGCCATGATTTTAGCCATGCTGCATGCCTACATAGTCATCTCTTAGCCTCCATTCATTCAACGTTCACCTTTGTGCATCTCTTCAATAACGGTCGAGAGAGAACGGTTGTGGAATTGATCATGAAAGGCTGATATAGCAAAGTCTCTTTCATTTGGGACTGACTGTTTTATTGAAAGTGTGGCTGGCTTGTAATTTGGGTTGGGCAGCCTGGAAAAGATTTCACCCTGTGCAAAGGTGTCAGAGCAAAACACACTGACAATCTTTACATGTTGTGATATATTTTACGTCTGTGGTCGAAGCTCGTGCATAAATTGCTTCGTTTTAAAGGTTTGAATGGGTCATTACCTCTTCTATGCATGCATGGTAAGAGGTGTTTGGGAGTTTTTCGCTGGAAAAGCTTACGATTCAGTGTGTTTCAGTGTAGGTTATTCATAAGATAAAATAGGGAAAAGGATTATATCTGCACACATCTTTTGGCTACAGTCCTCAATGGCTTGGTCCTGGAGACATAGAAGATTTGGAAACATGTGGTAAACAATGCAGTAAAAAGGTGTGTTGTTGTTGATAGCTGTGGTCCTGTTTGCGCTTCTCCCAAAAGAACCTTCAACACAGGCCACACTTCTGGGGAGTTTCTATAGAAGCACGTATAACAATTGTGTTACCTTTTACCTTTGCCTTGATAGCCACTGTGATTGCATTTCCTTTTATGTTCCAAAGATGATTTCAGGATTATCTCAGTTTCTTCACTGTTTATTATGTTAATTTCAAATGCAAAGATTTTTCCTAATGTACATATTTTCTTTCAGACATGTTTTCGGCTAAAGCGCTGTACAGCAACGTTGCTGACACTCCAGACGAACTTAGCTTCTCGAAGGGTGATGTGCTGGAGGTTCTTGAGAAAGATGATAATGGCTGGTGGGTGTGTTCCCTCAAGGGCAAGGTCGGCATTGCACCTGGAAACAGACTGCAGAGACTGTCGACAACCACGGGCAGCAGAGGCGTAAGTCCTTCCGGAAGAAATTCACCATCTGCAAGTCAGGTGCTGCCACCTGGGCTGAAACTACCTTCGTCTGGGTCCGCAGTTCATCTTGGCCAGAAGTCTCCAGCCACTGATCAGGGCGTCAGATCAAACTGGCATCGTAGTAACAAGGTCTGTATTTCGTCAGACAGGAACAGATTTAAACTGTTAGTTAATTAGTTATCTAGACAATTACTGTAGCGCCTTTGAGTTCTTTATAAAATGCTGACTATGCTGTCTGAAATCTTGTTAGTCAACAAGTTGAGCATTACGTAAATTAGATTGATATGATGATTGTGATTGTGCAATATGCATTTTAGAAATTCCAAAAACCTTAGATAATGATTTCAAAATAGACTAGTTTTTAGCAAAATTGGTGTTTGCCAACAGATTGAGTTGGGTTTGTAGCTTGTATTGGCATTATTGATGTAAGACACGTGTCACTGCTCTGCCTCTTGAAGAAGAGCTTCCGTATTTCAAACTAAGTCATTACTGAACCTATGATATAGTAACTTTGTTACAACTGGCATTATCGCTGACAATGATAGGATTTAGGATGTTGATTTCAACTCTTGGCACAATATATTGTCTTTGATTTTCAGTGTAATTTTTTGTCACACCACAGGTGGTAGTTCCAGTAAAATCTGGAAACGTCTACGTCTATGACTCGCCAAACCGAGTCCTACAAGACTACGACGTACCACCTGCAAGACATGACGGAAAGCCTGGAGGCATTGCATCAGTCACTCCAACGCAACTGAACCGAGGCCCAGCCTCCTATTTCGACTCCTCTGATGCCCTTCAGAATTACGATGTGCCATCATCTCTTCGATGTTCGGTTCAGGCAGCATCGCAGTTGCCGGACAATTACGACACACTGCCCGGGTTTACAAGAAGCGTCTCTCGATTGGAGAGAGATGCCCTTTCGTCCAACAATGCATCTATGCTGATCTATGACATTCCACCAGCATTTCTGGAAATGGAACCGGCCTTAGCATCTAACCGTTCTAGCGTCCTCTCAGTTCTGTCCACAGGTAGTCAGTCGTCTGCCTGCAGTGGTCATTCTAGTCTCGGCGGAAGCGTATCAGCTCGATCAAGTGTCGATGTATCAACGCATGAAATTTATGATGTTCCTCTGTCGTCTCGGGTGATGTCCGGTTCGGAAACAGGTCGACAGCTTCAGACTCTAGCGGAGCAGGGAATACTGGATGATGTTGGTGTGAAATCTGGTGTGCAGTCAGTGGCATCCAGTCCCTATGCTAAAAAGGAATTTGGCAGGCAAAATTCAGCAGGCCCACCTTGCAGTCTGAAACTTCATGTTGATCGAGACTCGTATCTGGAAGACTATTCTATACCAAGGAGCGACTTTTCACATGGTTCTGGTGACTCTGGAATTTCGGTATCAACCACTGATCCGTTCACTTCAAGGTCTTGTTCTGATGAGCTCTACGATACACCGAGAAAAGTACTTACTGATGCTGGACAGAAACATGAGCTGAGTCTGCCAAAGTCAGAGGAGCTTACCTATGATGTACCCAACCAGAATTATTATGATTTACCCAACCGGAATAATTATGAAGTACCCGACCAGAATAATTATTGCTCCAGGGATACTAATGATTCTATTGAAAGTGCGAGTTTGGAGTTGAGTTTTATGGAGCTGGTTGACAATGGCGCACAGATATCTAACCCCACTGATGCCCTTGTTGCGCTGCAGTCCACTGCTCTAGGCCATTCTTCGAAGCTAGTTAGTCTCATCAGTCGACTTTTGTCAGGGGGAAGAAACCAAGAGCAGGAACTATCTCAGATAAAGCTGGCCTGTCTGGCACTGAAATCAGCCCTGAAGGAAGTGCTTGATTTTGGAAGTGGTGGGTTTGTCCAGGCACTGGACTCCTCAAACAAGGAACTGTCTGAGAAGGCTTTCCAGCTCCTGGAAAAAGTACGTGTCCAGCAGCAGTACCTCAACCGACACATTGACAGACTGCTTACAACGCAGTGGCCCCCCAGAAGACTGGACAAGACTTTGGGGGAAATTTCGGAACTTGACGACACGTTGAACATCATTGGGATGCTCACGGAAGCAGTTTCGGGGCATCTGCAAACTTTGACAAGGTTCTTGCAGAATTCCACGTTGCTATTCAAACGTAATGCCGTGGAGAATGGTATCTCGGGTCATGATCTGAACAGAACATCAAAAGATGACGACAGATGCCACCGGCCGCCGTTGCCACCGGCAACTAAAACAAAGCCGAAATTTGGTCAAGATTCCACTGAGAAACAGTCGCAAGTGCAGGACAGGCCTCTACCACCAGTTCCCTGTCGTGCTTCAAACACCCCGGACTATAGAATTTCCAGGCAACACAGTGTACAGGCAGCAGTGCAGGTCACTCCCTCTGGGTCTGCCTTTCAGGCAAACAACTCAATTGAATGGAATGATGATTGTGATTACGTGTCTATAGCCAATGAAGCTGAAAAGGAAATGAAAGCTCACGAAAAGCTGCTTGATCAGAAAGAATCAGACAGAACAGTGGCAGGCTGTGATAATCGCCAAGACCCACGTAAAGAAATAGTCCTCTCAGGTGAAAACTCGCCAAATGGTTTGTATTTGGAGAACAATGGTCTGAGTCCAACATGTAAAGAAAAGCTTTTGGCTGTACCAAAATCAGCTATGTTAACAGACCCAGGAGTGGCAACATCTGGCAACACTGATCCCCTGGTATCCACTTCCAAAGCTGACACTCCCGAAAACGGACATGCTGTTGATTGCATTGAGCCTGACCCTCAGCTTATGGCGTTTTATGCTGAACAAACTGACACCCACTTCACGGTCATTGATTCTGCAGTCCGTGAATTCTTTCAGATGATCTTCAGTGATCGTGTCACGGCAAAAGAGTTTCTGTTGCGCAGTAAATATGTTATTCTTGCTGCACATAAACTTGTCTATATCGGTGACACAATAACGCGAAATTCTGTTAATTCGTCAGCACAGAACCAGATTACTCTCTGTGCCAACAACCTGTGCGATATTCTGAAAGAAACGGTGGCTGCAACAAAAACGTCTGCTCTCAATTTTCCTCATAATTTGACACAGCAGAAATTGATTGACTGCATGAAAGCTGTGTCACAAGCTTCACTCCAACTTTGTGAAGCCATTCGCTCAAAGATTGTGCAGGTGTGACTTGAAGTTTCAAGATTTTATGCATTTTTATGTAGTCAACTGTGTCACAAATTGGCAAATTTTTTTAGCACACTTTGCATTTGTCCTAATGTAAGCTCTTAGGAGCCAACAGGGAAGATTGTTTTATGGATTTTGGAGTCCTGCATCGTCGAAAGAGTTAAGCATGAAATTTACAAGTGCAGGATAGGTTCATTGTCAGTCAATTAAATCCAACAATAATGAAAGCTTTATTTGTTAAGTTTGAATGGAAATTTATGAGATTCTGAGCACTGCATTGCACGAAGAGGTGACCATGAGATTTAACAGTTCAGAGCAGAGGAACTGGAATATCACTAGCACAGTCCCCTTTTTGCTTCTGTGCTCTGCATTGAGATTTAACATTGCAGAAATAAGGAGTCAGGAGATTTTCATGCAGGAATGAAGCTTCTAAGGAAACTGTATCCCAGCCTACTATTACTAGTTGGGAGGTTTTTATAAGCAAGTTAAAGTGATATGACATATCACTATTAGGAAATCAGTTTGTTATATTCACTGTAATAGGAAGTGACACAACTGGTCTTGTATAATTGTTCACAATACTTTCTCTCTAACCATTACTGAATGCAACAGGAGTGACTGTTTTAAAATGTAGTTGCATTTGAGTTTGCGAGTAGATGCTGATTATTATTTATGTGTTTCTTCCTGATGTCAACTAGACCCTTTTCCTTGCTTAAGCTCACCATTTTTATCGTATGCTAGATGTTTATAGCTCATATTAGAAGAAAAGTTTAATTTGACTGATGAGTTTGGATTCTACTGATAAAAAATTTTGAAAAAAAATATAAAACTTTCGTGGCCAGTAAATAAGGATTGAACTGTGAAGCTTTCTTGCCTAAAATTTGTTGAAACATTCAAAATTCTTGGCTAGTAACTGATGATTGAACCTCTAAACCTTCTTCCATACTGAGGAAAGATAACATCTGAAAGTGCTTATGTGGTAATTGGTAAATTAAATGCTTAAAGGTTTCTGGCTTTTAATTTATGCTTTACCACCGAAAAATCTGGACAATTATACTCGTTAGACTTGCTTATTTTAGAGCATGTCAAAAATAAAAAGCTGGTGATTTATGATACAAAACTTGCGTATGAGAAATTTCAGCGAGTCCTGATGATCTGGCAAACAGCTCCAGGCTCCAACTCTACTGAAAAATTGCCTAAACAAAAAACCAATTATGGTAATTTGGTGATCAACTAGACTGTTATTCGCAGATCTGTGCACATTTTCGAAACTGCCACGACGGTCCATTAATTTTGTGGTGGAAAATATTTGGATGCCGCAGCCGTACGGGTTTAAAAAGAGAGCTTGCGGTGCGCAGGGGTTCCGGCGTGGAGCCGGCGGCCATAAAGTAATAAAATAACCCAGATTCATCCATCGATCGAGTGGAAGAACGTGTCTTGCGTTAAACCAACTCGGCTACTAATCCTGTAGTAAGCTGCTGTTGTTTGTCTGGCCAGTTTTTGCTTCGTTCTCTGGTCTGGTTCTGCGCGACGCAAAAATCAATGCGAAATTCGGTCGTCTGACTGTCGTACTAGTCACTTTGCTTATGTGAGAAAAAATTTGATCAGGCTGAAAATATTGTCCAGCTGCAGTGCTGATTTCAGTGATAGGACCAATATTTTCTGCTTGCACTGGAAATTTGTTCCGGTTAGAATTATTGCCAACTAAACCTGTCGTCCATATTAAAAGATGGAAATAGGAATCGGTACAGAGCCAATGCTTTATAACCATACCTGCTGTAATAACCTAAAGGTAAAATGTAAACTTATATTAGACGCAGTAATGACACTCAGCCTAAACAACACCGAGGCAGGATTGGGGAAATATGTGCCTCCGATGTTTTGAATGAATCGACGTTCCGTACATGGGGACATTAAATGGCGTTGCGGGCCATTTGAACGAGAAGCGGCGGTGAAGCACCTGATAAATTCAGCTTAAAATGAGCATGGCCGAGATTGTACAGTAGCTATAGAAAAACATGTACATTTATATTCACCAGGATCTGTATAAATATTCTATTATAATTGTGGAACATTTTTTAAATCCCTAATTACCTAGACCTACGCCATATTTTTAGTCCAACTTTGGCCTGATATATGATTTTTGACCCGTGGAATATTTAGTCATGCGGTCACTGTTGCTACAGTACGTCAGAGTTACACTTAGCCAATCAGAGGCGCCTGAACCCTTTTCCTCGGCTCTTCCATATTTTCTGTCAAACCTGAAGTTCCATAAATCCGCCATCTTCGAAGCGTTTGTATTGGTATATATTTTGCGCAGCATCAAAGCGTATGAACAATAACCTCAGCCGAATGTAACAATCAATAAAGCAATCGGAAATTATCGGCTGGACTGCAGACGGACTATATATAGTTTTGACGCTTATTTATTTATTTTTTATTTAGCGTATGCAGTTCGCGCTAAGCCAGCATGCAGCAGCCTCATCAGCAACATGGAGTGCGGATAGACCGCCAGGGAAACTAGTTATTGTCGCTGATCGTGATAAAAGCCCCGCAGTTCTGTAGATAATGTAGGCCCATATCCGGAATGTCCACAAACAATCCATAATGCTCGCGTGATTATCAAAACTCCCAAACACCACCACATAATTAATCCCAGGGCTCAAATCACTCCATTTGATTAAGGTCCCTCAGTGCATCAATTACATATTGTATCTCTTACTTACAATGGAATTCAGACTTAGCGGTGGTGAAGGATCTCACCCGATAGGGTCGAGGCCATACGGCCGCTATAGAAAAACGTGTACAATTTACAATTTTTTTATTTGTCAAACCTCACATTCGCCAACTATTCACTATCTAACCGCCCAGCTCATACTTTTTCTACCAAGGCCTCTGGTCTCTTCCTCTCAAATCACGCTCGCTGTCTCTGCCTGACTTGGATCTTATCTTGCTTATCGATTTGTTTTTGACTGAGCGCCTATGAATAATCTGGTCCCCGTGACGTGGCTTTTGTTGGGCGCTGTAAAAATCTTGAGATTATGATTAAAATATAAATGTCATGTTTTTATAAAGCTTCGGTTTTGCCTCGACCCTGCTCATTTTGCGATGAATTTACATTGTCGTTCAGTCCGGTGAATGGAAATCGATAACACTGGCGCGCCCTGGTGAAAGAAGTAGTTTGAACTGGATTTACTACAAGGGTTTTCAAAAACTAACAAAGGAAGTTCATTAGAAAGGACTGATGAATTAAAACAAGGAGGTTAGATAGCCATCTAACACGGATTAGGCCTAACCACTGGATGTTGGATAAATCTAGTCTATATTGAGAGATTAGAAAACGTGAAAACAAACATTAACAGTTTCCAAAATAATATCAACGGCTTGGCTATCTAAAGGCTTGCTCTGTAGTGTAATGGACCCATAACAACAGGGTTTTATTTATCGAATAAACTTTTTGTAACACGGGGTAATTAAGGTTAAGTCTATAACTGGATTCACCAGATGGCGACAGCTGTCCAAGTGGTGAAGCGCTTAAACAATTGGCGTTAATTAAAACATAATGATTAAGGTTATTCAAACCAGACCAAAATTAGCTCCTAAATTATCCAGGAAAGGTCTCTGCTCCAAATGCCTTGTGAAAATGTACGATTAAAACTGAAGGACCAACACCTCAAGCTCTTGTAATCTCGGCGCAGGTCTTACTAAAAACACTTCTTTTCCAAGATCCAATCCTGCAGGATTCCTCTTCTTCCCCTTATCTGTCTTGTCTTATAGGCCTCCTTTCCACCGTAGCCGTTTGACTGCCTGCTGCCTGCCTCTTTGATCTTGATCTGGAACCGTCTCTAAGCCTCCTTGTAATGACTGCGGACGTGTCAATTCGCTGATTCCCAACGACTTAGCTTTCGTTGGGTGCTTCAGAAATCTTGAGTTTACGATTACGACAACGATGTGGATTTTGAATTCATACTTCGATATAAGCGACAGTGAATGAACGACTAACCAATCAGCATCTATACTATCCGCGTTGCAGAGGCTGTCGTCTTACAGAAATGGAACCGAGGCTTCAGCAGCCTTCATTCACATCGATCGACTGATGCAGCAGCAGCATCAGCAGCAGCAGCGGTGGCTGTGGCGCCTGCGTTGCTTTCCACTGGAACCACATAGATGTCGCCAGTGCTGCTCTGTCTGCAGTACGAGTCATAGAAATAATATGGTGCGCAGCATGTTGTGTGCGCACACGACAGAAGATGACCGCAGTAGGCAATAGACCCAGACAGGCCTACGCACCCAGTAGGCCTGTGGACAGACCTCGATTACAGACCTCGTGCTGGTAAACAAGATGTGCTCTGAACTGATTCTGGGAATTTGCTGCGTGCTGTTGGCAGCGCTCGTACTGCGCTGGTGGTTCCAGGGCGATGGCCTCGTGCCTGACGCTGCAGCCAAGTCTGTCCTGGTGACGGGATGCGACACGGGTTTCGGGAAGATGCTCGTCCGTCGCCTGGATGGACTTGGATGCCAGGTGTTCGCTGGGTGTCTGACGGAGTCCGGCCAGCTGGACATGAGACAGGTCTGTTCGGCCAGGGTCAAGGTCTTTGGACTGGACGTCACCGACTCTCACAGCGTCTGCAGGGCCTACGAATTCATCAGCAATGCTATCGCCTCCAACGCAGGTAGGCCTACAGTAGCTGATGCAGAGATCGAAGGCCTAGAGTAGCTGATGCAGAGATCGAAGGCCTACAGTAGCTGATGCAGAGATCGAAGGCCTACAGTAGCATCTGAATAAACTGTAGCTATGCTGATGGAACGCATTCATTTCAAAATTCAGCCTGATTGCATAATGAGTGTGGATCGATTTGAAATATGAACGGGTAGACATGAGTTATACAGAGATAAATGCATTTAAATATAGGCACCTGTATAATTAAGCCTAATTACAATAATTAAAATTATAGCAAAGCTCAATTCATATTTAAGCATACATAGTCTTCTTCTTCTGGTTCTCTGCCCTCAGGCAAGTTCAAAGATCCGATGACGCCACTCCTCTCTTTTGCTTAATTAATAAGTAAGCTTAATAGCACCCTGCTATTAACCACAGACCCTTTATTATTAAGTTCTGTTATAATTATTTGAAATTATAGCTCAGCCTAATTAATTAGCTCAGCCTAATTAACAACTAATCAACAACTAATTAACAACTAATTAATTATAGCTCAGCCTAATTAACAACTAAGTTTGCCAAGTTTTCCAGTCACCCCATTTCTGCTGAGGGTCATTTCTGATCGATTCTAACCACAAATCGTTAAGCTTAAGTAGCCTAATAATTAAGCTTAGGCAATGATTAAGCTTAATTACACAGAGGTAATTAAGGTTAATTGCAGTGTGCGATTTGTAGGGCGACAGCTTACCTGCTCCTCACTGGCTCGAATGCCATCACCCACTGCTGTGCAGGTTTGCCAAGTTTTCCAGTCACCCCATTTCTGCTGAGGGTCATTTCTGATCGATTCTAACCACAAATCGTTGGCTGTTAGCCTCAGGAAAACAGGACGGGTATCTCTGTAGAGTATGTTTCCCCTAAATGTGCCTTTATTAAGCCGTTCTGCTGTGTCGTACACTGTTTTCCTCGCTAGTCAAAACACAGCTGTCCCCATCGAAAGCGAACGCAGCGCATGATTTATCTTCCCCAAGATAATTTCGCTCTCCTTCAGCCTCTGTATCAGACAAGACAGACACTGAGCATCTGCGTCGCTGCATCACCGACTAACGACCTTGAAAGTCCTGGTTTATCGATCGTTGGCTGATCTTACGGAGGGGAATACACCCTCCTGCTGCCTGCCAGTCCGTCCGTCTGAACTTGACAAATGACTGACCGCGTGCGTCAGGAACTGATGATGATGATGTTGATGATGATGATGATGCCGACCACGACAATTTTGGTAGTGATGGTGATGATGATGAATGATAATGATGATGAATGATGATGACGACGACAACGAAAGTGGTGATTATGATGAAAAGGATGATGATGAATAATGATGATGATGCCAACAACGACAATTATGATGGTGAGGGTGATAAGGATGAATGATAATAATAATGATGAATGTTGATGACGACTACAACGACAGTAATTATTATGATGAAAAAGATGATGATGAATAATGATGATGACGACAACTAAGATGATGATGATGACAACGACGACGATTATGATGAAAGTGTGATATTGTAAACAATCTGTTCAGGTCTGTGGGGCCTCGTTAACAACGCGGCCATAGCCGGAGTGTCGGCGGGTCCACTCGAATGGCACTGCGCAGACGACTTCCGGAAGGTTCTTGACGTCAACCTCATAGGACTTATTGACGTCACTCTGACGTTTCTTCCGTTGCTGAAGCGATCACGTGGTCGCATAGTAAACATGTCGAGTACTGGCGGCCGATTGGTCGGTCCACTCGCTCTGCCCTATGACGTCAGCAAACATGGCGTCGAAGCATTCTCAGATGGACTCAGGTAAGGTCACAGTCATCGTGTATATATAAATATTCATATTAAATGATGCCTGTCATGAATATTTATATATGCACTATTATTAATATTCATCGTATTAATCTGCTCATGATGTGTGTGGGTTAGACACACGTCCGTTGTATGCATGTATCTGAACTTTTATAGAGCGCATTTCAGGAACTGCTCAAAAGCGCTGGGAACATGGCTGCCCACAGCCCAAGGCTGTCCATGTCACTCCTATCCTGAAACCGCTCCACTGGCTGAAATTCCTTAATGCATTCATTTCAAAATTCTTTCTCTAACCTATAACTTTCTACAGTACTCCCAACCTACTTATCTTCGCAAACTCTTTACCATCCTGTCACCCCGCTTTACCATTCTTTGACAATGTATATCTTTCCTAATCTGATTTAATCTGAAGACATCCATAATCTGATCTGATTCAGTTAATGGAATTTAATCTAACTAGTCAATGCTTTCCCCCACTTTTGGCCCTAAAGCTAAAAAATTTAAGTCCTAAATTTTCCGTACGGGGGAAAAGCGTGGAAGATTTATCAGCGTGAATGCGAACCTTTCACTATATTTGACCTCATCTATAGGTCATCTCTTTCGCTTTAAAATAATATTGATTCACTGTTAGACAACGCCTGAACCTTACTGCGTCCAAAACTGCCCGGGAGGATTATCACTTCGTGCAGGATAAAGGTTTTCTGTTATCTCGAAAACGATCAGAAATTGTGTCAAAACCTTTTGGAATACGTAGTGTAAAATTGAAATTGAAATCGTTTTTTGATTCACCAACAACTTCCATTACAGATAAGAAACTTAATATCTCAGAATACGAACTTATGTTTCCTGAAATGTTGACATATGGCGTAATTGCAGACGTCATTTGAAGTTGTACGAATGCGGCGTCACTGTACACGTCATCCAGCCGAGTATCTTCAAAACAGAGATGTTAGATCCGGAGAAGAATCGACGACTCTTTGAGTTCACGTGGCGCCGTCTTACGTCCAAAGCTCGAGAACATTTCGGAGAAGAATTCTACTCGCAGTGTTAGTCATTTCAAGCCAGTTCAAGACTGTTAAATTAAGCTGGTTCTAATTTTTAGTAAAGTAAATGCATTTGAATTACAAATGGGAGTCGCTGGCAAAGTCGGATCCGTTCGAGGGAAAATACTTCTAGTGGGAGAGAGCTTAAAACAAACCGTGTTGGATACTCAATTTCCCCTCCGTTTTGCAAATCGCAACCCGATTAGACGCCGGTTGTCTAAAGATTTGTAGATATCTGTGCCTCCTAACTTAAACCGAAACGTCATATACCGAGGATAAGCAAATGAAGCCGCCTAGACTATATCTATGCCTGACGTTCTTGTTTACCATGAAATTACTGTTCTTCTTCCATGGCTCCTTGAAGCTTACACTTTATATAGGCCTATTGTCTGCAGAATTTCGAAAAGCTAAGTTGCGGTCTAATTATTTGCAATCGTATGTATATACCGGTATGTATGTAAGTACTCGTAAGAATGTATGTATGCATGTATGTATATATATGTATATATGTATGTATGTATGTTTGTATGTAGGTATTGATTTATGTATATGTATATGCATGTATGCTTGTATGTATGTATGTATGTATGTATGTATGTATGTATGTATGTATGTATGTATGTATGTATGTAATGTAATGTATCTGGACATTTGTATAGTGCTTTTAAGAACCTCCAAAGGCGCTACAACATGCCTATCTAAAGAATATAAAAAGACGCGTTTTAAGAATAGCTGAAAATGTTTCTTGTGCATCAGCCGGAACAGTTCGGAATTTCAGCGGAAGAATGTACCAGAGAGAAAGTCCACTGCCCGAGAAGTGTAGGGGAGCGTGGGGTTAGGTCTAGGTTACTCTAGCTCCACCTTTTCGCGTATTTCAAAAGCGCCCTGTCGTTAGCGGCATCTTGCGGCTGTCAAGGTCGTTGACGTCGACTTTAGCTTTTTTACTTGCGTGTTCTGTTTTGCAGACGTAAGCCACAGCCTGGAGAGCATGGATCGATTCGCTTCGACCGACTACAACAAAGTGATCGATGCCTACATGCACTCGCTGACGTCGCTAAGGCCCAGACTGCACTACTCGGTTGGCTATCGAGCCACGTTCTTCTCGCTTCCGCTCAGCAATCTGCCGTCCTCCGTGGTTGACTGGATCGTCTGTCAGGTGCACCCTAAACTACGCATCGCCAGACCCAACCACAACATGCACGACGCCTACGTCAACAACAGAAACGTCAGATTTACGTCACTGGGATCGTCCATCTAGTTAGGCGTTCTGTCTAGATTAATTGCAAATTTTTGGATAGTGTTTGCTTTAAGATATGTCTGATTGAACTTTGGTTATATCACGCATATCGATACTTTAATGTCCGCAATTTGGAGTTATGTAGATTAGAAAGCCTATAGGCTATCATTCAAAAAACCATTACGACATTCTTTGATTATTTCGCATTGTTTTCTATAGCTTTTTGCTCTACAGGGCGGAGCACTAGCAACTTCCAGTCATTGCAAAAGGAGATGTCTCAAAATAACTTGTCATTCTTTACAATAAATTGTGTGATTTTTCACCTTTTAACATTACGACAAGGATGATCGATGATTTTTAACATTACGACGAGGATGATCGATAATGATGATGATAATGATGATGATGATGACGACGACGACGACTCTGATGATGCGACAACGACGACGATGCTAATGATAATGACACAGTGTTAATGGTATACGTAACTGGAACATTCGGTCTACATTGCGCAATTCCTTCAGATGTGCATAAGAAGAGATATACCAACGAACACCGTTTTACTTTCGAACACATGATCCAAGCATTGTACAGATCTTTGTTCCGATTTGTGGGATACGATGGCAGTGGAACGGCGACTATACCGAACTCTTCCACACCCCAGAAACGCAAACTCCTCCACTGCCATTTTCAGGTGGTGCCAGTCCCAAGCCTAGATAAAGGAGGAGGGCGACTCTAATCAGTCGTTATGACATAACGTCGTTAAACAGCAACTACCGGAAACGCAGACTGAGCGTTTTGGGACACTTCGTTCCCGAAGACGAGGGCCATCGGAGAACCCTGTAGACCGCAGGGAACAGTCCTCCGAAATATTGGAAAGGTTGGCGAACACCACGAGGCCGTTCTAAGGCAACTTGGACTAGAGTCGTGGAGAAGGATCTAAGTTCTAATTGTTCCCTTCACAGAGCACGGAAGAATGCGCAGAACAGAGCAGTTCGGCGTCGCATCGTTGACACGGCTAGGCTCAGCTGTGTTCGCTATCAGCCAGAGCAAGAGATAGATAGATAGATAGATAGATAGATAGATAGATAGATAGATAGATAGATAGATAGATAGACAGACAGACAGACAGACAGACAGACAGACAGACAGACAGACAGAAAGACAGACAGACAGACAGACAGACAGACAGATAGATAGATAGATAGAGAGGGGAGAAGCCAAAGAGAGACATACAGACAGACATACAGACAGACAGACAGAAACAGACAGACAAACAGATAGACAGACAGAAGCAGACAGACAAACAGACAGAAAACAACGAGAGAGATGGCTCATTAGTTAAGCGTTCGCTTTGTGTGCAGCTGCAAGCCTCCCTGAGTCATTACAATCTTTAGAGTAATGTCTGGAACTAGGAGGAACAACTAGAGTCCGATCGCCCATTAGTCGTAGACCTCTTTCTGTTTTAGGTCACTGGCGGCACGCTCAAAATTTGAGTATAAAGGGCTTCTGCCTCAACTATTCGTGTCTTAGACAGTTCAGAGATGTAGCTCAATGCTTCTGGCGAACGTCACCTGGCACACTTTCACTTCTTTCCTTACTTCCTTCTGTAGACTTGAGATCCGTTACGAATCATTGACTACACGCATCAGTATCTTACGTGACTCATCTTAAAAGCACGTTCAAACGAAAGTGGACCACGTGCTAAAATAGCAAAATGAATTACTGCTTACTTACTTAATATGATTACTGTTGTTTCTGTATTATACTTCGTGGTTTGCTTGTCGGATGGCATAGTACGTTACTGTTCCCAGTAACACTGGAGAATCCACTGTTGCCACTACAACCTCCACCACAACCACCACCTTCAACACTACCACCACCACTATCACCAACAACACCGACACTACCGCCACCAACACTACGGCCACCATCTACAACATCACGACCACCATTAGAACCTGCATGCTAGTAGTAGCAGCCGTAATGTGATACCAGCGGATTCCATCCTTTAAAATTACTTAGTTCTTTCCTATCGTTTCTATCCGGCATTCATCCACTACTTCAGCAGCAGATCAGCTTCCCTGGCATCTGCTGATCCTCCTCTGCCTCTTAGACATCTGGCACATGATGCCAGGTGCCTTAACAAGCGCTGAAACCCATCGCTCCCGTGTGCGCCTACCTGTCTTTCATTCCACCTGTTATTGCAGGCAGGCATTGGTATATTGTCTTTCCACCCGTCTGCTGTGAAGGTAAGGAAGTGCTTCAGGGATATTGTCTCCGTCACATTTCCCCAAAATTTTAATTCTGGTTGTGAAATTAGTACATCGGCTATACACCGCTGATGGGAGGAACAGACGATCCGGGAGAGGAATGGCTACACATGTCGAGGCCATGAAGATACAGTTACTAACACCCCACAGTCATGGCCTTCTATAAGGATTCGTACTTACGCACTCACGTATGTATATGTGTAGTTATGTATGTATGTATGTATGTATGTATGTATATATGGATGTATGTATGTATGTGTGTATGTATGAATGTATGTTTGTAGGCCTATATGTATGTATGTGTGTATGTATGAATATTTATATGTATGTATGTATGTTTGTATGTATATGTACATAAGTACGTTTGCGTGTATATATATATATATATATATATATATATATATATATATATATATATATATATATATATATATATATATATATATATATATATATATATATATATATATATATATATATATATATATATATATATATATATATATATATATATATATATATATATATATATATATATATATATGTACGTAAAACCACTTTTGTTTGTGCACAGGTCAAAGCAGTGAACATACTACAGGTGTACTTTAGTATTTATTTATACGAGCAAAATAAAAAGCAGCAGTTGTAATGTACAGCATACATTATTAGGATATCGTGTTACTTTACGCCGTTCTCTGTTATCTCTCGTCTTGTCCGTCGTCTGTTAGCGCAGTGTCAGAATGTTTTATGGTTATCTCGGAGTCTGTCAGTCTGTCAGAAGCCGCAGGTGTCGGCCGGTTGCTTGGCTACGGCGTAGCTGGCAGCAGAACCCGTCAGCAGAGCCCCCAGTGTCTGCTTGGAAACCAGATGGTATTCTACTGATGCTCGAGGATTCCGTCTGCCTGGAAGTCAGATGGTATGCCACTGGTGCCCGAAGATTTATTTTGCACATGCTTTAAGAAAACGTGTGGGTCTTATTAGCTAAAGTGAGTGCTACATCGGAAAAGCCCCGGTTTGTTTGGTCGTAATTGGGCTATAATCGAATTGATCTGCTGTGCGATGTAACGATGCCGTTGGCCGTTGCTGCGGGGAGTGAAATATGGCCGCATCTGGCGCTGAAAGGCGAGGGTTGGAGATCTGGTAGCGAGGTTAAGGTTTAGGTTAAAGGTCGTGTTTGACTTAAAGCTTCAGTTTACAGTTTGGTTTAAGGTAAGGGTAGGAGGTGGAGTTATAGTTTTAAGTAACGATTCCAGTCAAAGAATAGTCTTATGAATAACCGTTATTGCCTGCAACCAGTTGACTTTGGCTACTTTCGCAAAAAGTATCTCGTATCCTGGAGAAAGAAGTTGTGGTGCCTCTGCCATTATTATTATTATTATTATTATTATTATTATTATTATTATTATTATTATTATTATTATCATCATCATCATCATCATCATCATCATTATTATTATTATTATTGCTTTTTACCCGAGGTATATATGATCCAAGATTTAAACAAATTCTATGAAGAATGAAAAATTCTGGGATGGCTAAAAAATTAGTATTGTTGTTGTTGTTGTTGTTGTTGTTATATCTCGAGCTTGTTGCTATAGGCCCTAATCCCATACTTTAAAGGCTTTGATAAATGTGCGGAAAATGGGACTATAATAGGTTTGTATATATCAGATTCACAGAAATGAGAACGAACACAGCTCAGCCGAAGTGTATATGCGAGACTCGCAGGACGCTTCTGGTCCACTGCCGGATATGTTTGATATTTGATAGAGTCTGCATCAGCAACCATCAATATAACAAACATATCTGACAGAGAATCAGTGGTTCGGATGAAGCAGCCTACAGGCGACAGACAGACGTGGAAGTTCCATCCGCTCTGACAGATTCCGAGAGGTAGAGGCTGAACTAAGAACGAAGACTGCCTGTTCGTCGCTCACTGGAATCATCTCGAATTGCACAGTGGATTTGAACTGCGAACGCATTGGCCGAAGCACAGGACTTTGTAACCTCTTTGCTGTTTGCGCGTCAGATAACCTTCCGCTGAAACAACATAAACACGATATTTGCATAACTGCATATTCATGAGGGAATTATTATGACGTATTGCACACCATGAAGCCATGACTGCTATAGCGCCATCATCGGACGCAGTAGGCATCATCGATGGCGCACCAAAAGCCAGTCTAACTGTCGAATAGTCGGAAGAATGGATTTAAAATTAGAAAAGATGAGATCAGATTAGATTGTGTAAGGGATCCAGTGAAATCTAATCAGTTAATATAGCACTCCTATGACTTCCATTTCTAGCCAAGGACAGATGAGACTGTATATAGCCATGATACTATATTATATTAAACCAGCCTTGTTAGAGTTCAGTATAATTAGCTCAAACAGCTATTCAGTTACCTGCTTAAAAATGAAAATTATGATACGTTTAGATCTACAGTCAATTGTGGACAACGAGTTATTTCAGTGGACTGACTGGATATTGACCTGACTGCGGCTTCAATTTGATCCTCCTAGTCGTAATCGTAATCCCGAGATTTCTACAGCGCCCAACGAAAGCCAAGTCGCGGGAACCAGCTTATTCACAGGCGCCCAGTCAGAACAAAATCGATAGGCAAAGGGTTCGGTTCCAGGTCAAGATCCAGGTGTCAGGCAGTCAGACGGTCGGACGGCTACGGTAGATGGTTTTTGAAATTGAAGCGAGAAGACAGATAAGGGAAGAGGAAGAATCAGGATAAGATTTTTGGAAAAGGAATGTTTTTTCAGTCTTGAGCGAAAGACCAGCGCAGAAAATGAAAGAGTTGAAGTGTTGGTGAGTTCGTATGACGGATCAGATAATTCTAATTACCCTCCTCCTCCTCATCATCATCATCATCATCCATGTCATCTTCATCATTCTCAATATCATCAACATCATCATCATTCTCGTATTCGTCGTCATCATTCTCACGATTATCATCGTCGTCGTCTTCTTTTTCATTGTCGTTGTTGTCCACTTCTTCCTCCTCAGCGTCATCATCATTATCCCCACTGTCGTCATCTCTATTTGCTTAGTCATTACCCTGTGTAGTTTCATCACAAGACAACCGGCTTCCAATTAGGAGTCGGCCTCGGCTCATTTCGACCGGTCAGTAATTATGCTGACCTGACGCTTGTTAAAAAATTCCTCGTACAAATGAGCGAGAATCATTTTGTTCATGTGATCACAGCATATCCTACAATCGACGGTCTTCTATAGTACACACAAACTACACGCACCTGCTATATAATATATCTATACATTCATACATAACTATCACAAATACTTGAATAACATTCATATGTGACCAGTTAATATGCAAACAAATATATAATCATTATATATAACATTCATATTATAAATATATATATATATATATATATATATATATATATATATATATATATATATATATATATATATATATATATATATATATATATATATATATATATATATATATATATATATATATATATATATATATATATATATATATATATATATGTAAAGCATTTACGTGACCTTGAAGCATGCAATTAAATATACAATTATGTGCACCATCTCTAAATTTATATTATGAATAATAGGGCCTATTAATGATAGAATATATATGTTATTTGTATGAATGTGATATTTGAGAATTATTTACATATATATATATATATATATATAACGTTTCGTTTTTTGTATTAATAGGTCTAATCAATTAACGGCTTTTGCTGCACATGATGTTGTCACATTTCCGCCCGACAAGCGAAAGACCCCGAATGAGAAAAAGACAGAGAAACAGGTATACAATGAGACAAAGGAAGAGATACACTAACAGGGACACGGAAACAGGCGCGGACTTTTAAGGATATCCTGTACAAATGATTGTCTTACTGCGCCTGTAATTAGTTAAAAACTGGCCAAATTGCTGTGATCATGTGCAATTCGTCGTTTGGCGCTATGACTATTCTCCACTCATTCATTCTGACAAGCCTCACTTCTGCTAGGATGTCCTTCTAGGTCTGCTGACGTTCTGGCATATTTCGAGCCATATGCGAGACACGCTGCACTGGCTCCCAGTCGTGGACACTACCACATTCAAGATTCTCCTTATGGTACGAGTTTCGCTAATTGGCGGGACCCTGAATATTATCAGAGAGCTCTGAGTTCCCGTCTCTAGCCAGCCGGGTCGACGATCTTTGTGTTCACCTGCCCGAGGGGACTTGTTAGTGCCGCATTCCCTTACGACGAAGCCGACCTACCGTGCATTCTCGTGTATTGCACCGGCCTTCTGGAACAATCTTCCCCAAAATTCGTACTTTTCCGAAAGAGACACCTTAATTAAGAAACACTGTCACCTAATATAAATCGCCCCTCTTAGAAATGTACTTAGCCATGATGTAGCGCGTTTGTGAGGCTCTTAAAAAGCTCTGTATAAATACCCATATACATACATACATACATACATACATGCATGCATACATACATGCATACATACATGCATACATACATACATACATGCATACATACATACATACATACATACATGCATACATACATGCATACATACATACATGCATACATACATACATACATACATACATACATGCATACATACATGCATACATACATACATACATGCATACATACATACATGCATACATACATACATACATACATTCATACATGCATACATACATATAGACATACATACATACATACATGCATACATACATACATACAGACATACATACATACATATATACAGACATACAAACATACATACATACAGAAATGCATACATACAGACATACATACAGACATACATACATACATACATACATAGAGCAGCATACATGTAGCACAAAAAGGCAATCACGGTGTCCTAGTGCAGACGTTGACCTGCTCCATTCTGCAGTGCATGCATAGGCAGCCAGAAGCCTCTCTATGGACCTCTGCTTCAGGTCTTCGGTGCTTGTATATATATACATATATTATATATATATGATATATATATATAATATATATATAATATATATAATATATATAATATATATAATATATATATATACGGTGGTCTCTCCTTCGGCTTAGGTGTTATTTGGGAGCTTCCTCAAACTATGTTCATGATGCTTCTAGCTTCTGACTAATGTCTGCTAAGAGAGGCCACTATCGTGGCTAGATATAGACTATACCAGTGTATGTACGTACAAATGTACATATGTATGTGTATGCATGCATGTATTTTATGCTATAAGCTTCATATCGGCAGAGACATTGGTGGCAACTCAGTCTTTCGTCTCTGTGGGACCGAAAAAATTCAAGAGTAGGACGTCTTTCTTAAGCTCCCATGCAACGCCCGTTGGCAGGCATACAGGCAGACAAACGGGCAGATAGGCAGACAAAAAGGCAGACAGGCAGACAAACGGGCAGAAAAGCAGAGAGGGACATGTGTTGGTTCTTTAAGCAAGATGTTCTGCTGTTGAACTGATGAGGACATATTTTGCACAACAGCCGAGAGATCATGGAACGCCTTACTGAGAAGTTTTTACAGAGGGATCCAAACACGAGCGTTATCTTCACAGTAAATTTATCTTATGACACCATAGTGTCTGTAAGTGCCAGACATTGCTTTAAATCACTTCAGTTGAGTTCGTCGAAAAAAATCAGCTGTTTTCTTAAAAATCTCTTAATAAACATGCATGCATAAAATGCATAAAATCTTACATGTGACCCAGTGCTTACGTAGCTATACTGTAGGTAGGCATTGTATGTCTAGGCGTTGTATGTCTGATGCCGGAGCCTTAACCGCAACCATACACTTATTGTGGCCTCAAATGATGGTTACATGTATTCGTTGTGTTTGATTGTGCCGCGCAGACGTACAAAGGAGTGGCGCTTGCTTCCGTGTATAAACACCTGGCAGAACCGTCTTCGTGTCTTCAGTCGCACCTGTTTAGATTTGTCATACAGTCGTGCTTTAGCGCCTCTGGAAGTTTCCTAATGGGCGATATATAAATATCTAAATACAAATTGTCTGGTGAAGCCGCGCGCTTTGTTAGTGCCAAGCACAGGCACAGGACCGCAGAGTATGGAGACAGATGATAACATGTGCACTGGGCACCTATTGGCTTTCTGCCCATGGATCTTGATGATGATGATGATACATGATGATGATGATGATGACGACGACGATGATGATGATGATGATGAAGATGGTGATAATGATGATGATGATGATGATGATGATGATGATGATGATGATGATGATGACGACGATGATGATGATGAAACACAATACGCAATGTCTGAAAATGGTCTGTGATATCTTGTCCAGCAAAAAGCAAGATCATCGTACTTCAAGTTTGAAACCAGACGCAGGTCTGCACTGGCTTCCACTTCCAACGACATGCCTCATTACATGCAGTCCCTGCGACAACTAAATCTATCTACAACTTGTCACAGCTCATAGTCGCTTACATATAATGACAAAATAATACACAGTGCCTCACTTTGCGCTACTGTTTCTATATAACACCAGGTGCAACGTTCATGCATATGCATATAGCACAGGTGTAACATTCATGCATATGCATACGCATATAATACCAGCTGTAATGTTCATACATATGCATATAACACCAGATGTAATGTTCATGCATATGTATATTAGGATGGTTATAATGTATGTGAATACATAATATACAGTGTGTGTATATATAGTTAATATGACGGTATAATGTATGTTTCTATATCATTAATAAGATGATATAATGTACACATGGTGTTAATGTGGTGTGGGCTTAAGGAATGTAATTTATAAACTTGAGCCGGTGTAGATCATAAGCACGTGCCAGCCGATAATCCTTCGACAATCCCTCGTTTTTCAACACACACACTCGAACAGCCTACAATACATAGGAGACGTGTCTATTACGTGTAGATGTGTGTGCGTGTTTGCTGCTATGGATGGCTGCGTGTCTCATGTGTTCCTCCTGTAATCAGAGTCCAAGTCATTCTGGAGCATCAGTTTTCGGAGCGAAGAAATGTTACCGGGGAACTAGCCAGGTCTAAATGTATCTGTTGTCAGAGCAGACATATAATGTCTGTGTTACTCTCTCTGTCTCTCTGTCTTCCTGTCTCTTTGTCCCTTCCTCTCTGACTGCCTCTGTCTCTTTGTGTGTCTCTCTCTGTATCTCTTTCTGTCTGTTACAATCTGTCTGTCTCTATCTATCTATCTATCTATCTATCTATCTATCTATCTATCTATCTATCTATCTATCTATCTATCTATCTATCTATCTATCTATCTATCTATCTATCTATCTATCTATCTATCTATCTATCTATCTATCTATCTATCTATCTATCTATCTATCTATCTATCTATCTACCTATCTATCTATCTATCTATCTATCTGTCTGTCTATCTATCTATCTATCTATCTATCTATCTCTAAGTTTCAGCCTTTCTTTCTCTGTCTCGGTCTCTGATCTTGTCTCTCTTTCTGTCTTTATTTGTCTATTTCTGTCTCTCTGCCAGTGCCTCTCTGTCGCTCTGTTCCTATCTCTCTGTCTACCATCTCTGTATCTCTCGGTACTTGTCTCTCTTTCTACCTGACCCTGTCTCTCTTTCCACATGTCAGTGTTTCTGCGTCTCTGTCTATCTGTCCGTCTTACTTCGTCATGAACTATCTGCTGCAAAACATCTTCTTCTGTATACATGCGCCAACTTCCATTAATTTTCTTGCTATCAATGATCATCATATCTCAATTAATCAAGAACCTCTCCGTCATATTTCAGTTTGTCTTCTCGCTTACAACCAAAGAGGTGCTATACAATTTCCATTTACATTCCACAGCAGCTGTAATTTTACAGGTGTCTTCAGATAGGCCTATAATTGTAGCCCTATTAATTTGTTAGTCAGACTATATAGGCCTAAACGCGCAGGCTGGATGTATACACAAGGTTGGATCTAGTTGCTCCTGCGTCCAAATAATTGTTGGGTAAACGAACTAAACTAATTGAGAGGCAGACACAGGGACAAGCATACCTCAGGGACAGATAGGCAGGCAGACAGGCAGACAGGCAGACGTGGTCAGGCAGACAGACGGAGAGGAGACAGAAAAACAAATATGTCAGCTTCGGAAGACTGATGGCACGTCATAGCACCAGAATTCAATATCACTCTAGTGTTCTGTGTCCATACTGCGCGTGCGTCTGTGTGTGTGTGCGTCTGTGTGCGTGTGCGTGTGTGTGTGTGCGTCTGCGCGTGTGGTTGTGTGTGTGCGTGTGCGTGTGTGTGTGTGCGTCTGTGTGTGTGGTTGTGTGTGTGTGTGTGGCTGTGTAGGTGCATGTGTGTGTGTGGCTGTTTAGGTGCGTGTGTGCGTGTGTGTGTGGCTGTGTGGCTGTGTGGGTGCGTGTCTGAGTGTGACCAGATGCATATCGCATTATTGGCTGCCCGCTTTATCTGTCCTTTGAATATTAAGTCATTTTTCATGCAGTCACTGGGTCATCTGGTCATATAAATATTAAGTCATTTTCGCAGGCAGTCGTTTTATCGTTTGGTTATTTGAATATTCAGCAATTTGGTCGGCCAGTCAGTGATTTTGTAAGTCATTTCTGTCAACCAAGAAATTGGTCATTTTGACGTGTGGTCATTTGATCAGTCACTTTGTTAGGCAGTCATTTGGTCATGTGGCCATTTGATCAGTCAGTCAGTCAGTCAGTCAGTCAGCCAGCCAGCCAGCCAGTTACTTATCCAGTCGAAAATCCTTTGATAGAGTAGTAGTCCAGTCAATCTGTTTTGAGCTTGTCCGGTACTGTATATCAATTCGACCCATCGGCGTATTCCGCGCAGTGGTTATCCCTCTAACTCAGTCCTCTGGCACAGGTTCGTCGGCGCGTCTTCCCTCTGGAATCTGTAAGTCCGCCCTGTTGTCTGTCCCTTTATATGCGTACGTACTGATGTCGGCGCCTCTTTCATACTCGGTTTCATCCTAATGAGCGAAAACAATGTCCTGTTTGTCGTGTAAACACAATTAGACTGATGGCAGTTGAATGCGTCATGGGCCTCAATTGCGAGCAAGACCCGCGCGCACCTGACGGATAGAAGTGCCTCCGTAACAAAGCACCTCCGATTAAACGCCTCTCGCGCGTAATTGCAGCCGTAAAATTATGAAATTAGCCAATAATTGCTATGGTAACGGAACTAAAAATACACGGAGCGAAATTATTCGGTCCGTCTGTAAGTGGGGAGGGGGAGGGGCATTGATGACCGAGCGCATTCGGTTTTGACGCACGCGTAAACGTGTTTTTGTGTGCTGTCGTTTTCTGCTTCTCTTTCTCTGCCTCTCTGTCTCCTTGATTGCCTCACTCCCTCGCTCCCATTCTCTCTGGCTTCCTTCCTTCCTCAGTCTTTTCCTGCCTCGCGTAGCTATAAAAAGTTCACTGTTCAAAATAGTTAAGAATAGCTTACAAAAATAGTATCTTGAAACTAAGTTGAAGATAGTTCTAGCGCTTTTGTAGGGTTCTTTAAAAGGCGCTATATGAATAACCATATACATACATACATGCATACATACACACATACATACATACAACCACATACATACATACACACACACATACATACATACAACCACATACATACACACATACATACATACAACCACATACATGCATACAACCACATACATACACACATACATACATACAACCACATAATACATACATACATACACACATACATGCATACATACATACATACAAAGCTAGCGAAACTTTCGTCCTATTTTACAGTTCCGATATGCTATGTATACAAAAGCCTTCTTGTATAGCCTACGTTTCTATGTGCGTACTATTTCTGAGTTGACGAATACACGCAAGCTATTCTACAAGTATATCACACATAATATGTAACACATACATTGTCTGTTTTTGTGTATGTGCAGATGTATTCGTGAGTGTATCTTTGTCTACGCCTGGCTTGTATCCTTGTTCAGGTCAGTATCCTTCTAAAGCGCCTTATGACGATCCTTCATCCTCGACTCCACCATGTCGAGAGCACTTCTTAATCGTCAAGGTTAATTCCATCTCGGACAGCTAAAGTCTCCATAGACACAGACTCAATCAGAAGAACTGACATCTAAAGACGAGGACGGAAGCGCAGACGACATCTTTCTGCGGGGTCAAAGAACGGATATGACGCAGAACAATCGCGCGGCAAAACTTTCAGACTGGAAGGCTGTAATTGTAATCGTAAACTCGAGATTTCTACAGCGACCAAAGAAAGCCAAGTCGCTGAACCAACGTATTCGCTGGCGCTCAGTCAAAACAAAATCGATAGGTAGAACCAGATACGCAGAGAAAGAGACAGAGACAGAGAAAGAATGAGAGGCAGAGAGACAGACAGACAGACACATAGAGACACTGATAGGGAGACAGAGGAGGTGAAACTGAAAGAGGAGGACCACAAGATATTAATGATGCAGTCTCTGGTCAATGCATTGCGATTTGATGCAGCAGGGATAACGAAGACGACGATGACCAATCCCAGGTGTCCAGTCGGTGACCGTAAGTCTGGATGGATGGAAGGAAGGAGAGAGACAGACTAGCGAGAGAGACAGAAAAGAGTGAAATATACGAACTGTGAGTCATAGAGAAAGAGAGAGAGAGAGAGAGAGAGAGAGAGAGAGAGAGAGAGAGAGAGAGAGAGGAGAGAGGAAAGAGGAAAGAGGATAGGAGAGAGACAGAGAGACCTAGACAGAGAGACAGAGACAGAGAGACAGAGACAGAGAGATAGAGACAGAGACAGAGAGAGAGGGTAAGAGACAGAGAGACAGAGACAGAGAGTGAGAGAGGGAGGGGAGAGAGGCACAGGCAGATTGCGAGAGATGACAAAGCGAGGAACAATGAAATGTAGGTATGTTTACAGATACGCACACACACACATATAGATAGCGAGAGTGAGAAAGGGACAGAGACAACGAGACATATGAGGGCAGACACATAGAAATACAGAGACAGACACATATACAGAGGAAAAGAGAAACAGTTATAGGAATAAAGACAGATAGAGGAATCGAGACACAAGAGAACAGAAACATCAGAGGCAGTGACATAGAGACATACACAAAGGGGAAAAGAGAGACATACGTAGACGAACGGAACGATAAAGACAGACATACAGTGGAAGAGATACACTTGTAGCAACAGAGGGAGAGACACAAAGCGAGGGCTATCACGCACACACACACACACATAGAGAGAGAGAGAGAATGAGACAGAGAGAGAAAGAGAGAGGACACACACAGACAGACAGACAGACAGAGAGACAGACAGTCAGACAGTGACAACGGAAAGGAGCGCCATAAAGCCAGGGACACCGAGGACCGGCTGACTCCCCGTTGGACACTAGTGAGGTCGTCATATCGCGCGGACGGCGTATACGCGATGGTAAAGCGCCGGCGGACTGGGCTTATCTCGTATACGATCGACTGGCTTAGTGCGCCGATCAGACGCCAGCGAATGCATATTGCCAGCCGACGAACACACAATCCAATGGGTTTAGAACCGACGGGCGGGTATCGTCCCCCTTCAGCTCATCCGCCTCGTGGTCGAGTCCAGATATCCATCCGCCACCGCGGACTATATTTTATCTTTTGACGTATCCATTGGACTCCGTCCGTCCGTCCGTCCGTCCGTCCGTCCGTCCGTCCGTCCGTCCGTCCGTCCGTCCGTCCGTCCGTCCGTCCGTCCGTCCGTCCGTCCGTCCGTCCGTCCGTCCGTCCGTCCGTCCGTCCGTCCGTCCGTCCGTCCGTCCGTCCGTCCGTCCGTCCGTCCGTCCGTCCGTCCGTCCGTCCGTCCGTCCGTCCGTCCGTCCGTCCGTCCGTCCGTCCGTCCGTCCGTCCGTCCGTCCGTCCGTCCGTCCGTCCGTCCGTCCGTCCGTCCGTCCGTCCGTCCGTCCGTCCTGCCTCCCTCGTTCCCTTCGTCCGTTGAGGACGGATATTGGTATTGTCGTTGTTGTCCATATTGGAGATAGATAGAAGCTTTTATGCATGTTTAATCTGGACTGGCCTGCGCTGACTTCTATGGCGCCGGCGTTATGATATTGCTGCCATAAATCGATGACGCTCAAAGGACTGGAGCTGCGAGGGGACGTCGAAGAGTCAGAGATGTAGAACCGGGGTTATGAGGACGGACTCTATATACCGGCGTTTCTCATTAGAGGAGTGTTACGGATGGAGCATAAAACGCAGTCTTGTAATAACTGCTGGACTAGCGGTTGCAAGTGCTGGCCTTCCTTTTGATATTATCTGATACAAGTTACGAGCCATCAGTAGTAGCAGGCCACCTGGTGTCCGAGCTAATGCTAGTATTAGTTGTATCGGTTATGTCGGATGGTTACTGGTGACCAGTGATTGATAATTTCGGGGAATCTAACTCGAGGACTCTGTTACAGTTACATGGATGTAACAGCCACAGTCACCACTTTAATTTACTAGTTCCAAGGCAAACAGCTTAACACAAATTAGCACAAACGTGTAGCAAAATGTGCTGCATTTCAATTGATTAGCCTTTACTTTAATATCATATGACAAGCGCACATGAATTACGTTTTATTTATCAGTTACATACATATTTAAAATAGATTTTAATACGAGCAGATATAACAGACAGACATATACGAATAGATATAGATATATCAATTCACAAAACTACTTATGTACAGTTTAGATTTGACAATAGGTAACATGCGAGAGCATTCACTCTTGCGAAGCGAGTACCTGTCCTCTCGAAAAGGTGGCAAGAGCTGATGAAAGCAGTGCCCTGGAAACTGTTTTCTGGAAGAGCTTCCAGTCCGCTCCAGCTCTTCTGCGGTAGAGTTCTTTCCACATACTTCCTTGAAGGGCCGCGTTAGTGCGCGCATCATCACGAGATGTAAGAAGTCTTGCATGAGCCGGTAGTGCTTAAGTGATTGTGTGAAAGGCTGAGCGCTTGAAAAAATGGTGTCAAGTCTTGAAATATGTGTCAAGTGAATGTGTGAAAAACTGAGCGCTTGAAAAAATGGTGTCAAGTCTTGAAATATTTGTCAAGTCATTGTGTGAAAAATTGAGCACTTGAAAAAATGGTGTCAAGTCTTGAAATATGTGTCAAGTGATTGTGTGAAAAACTGAGCACTTGAAAAAATGGTGTCAAGTCTTGAAATATGTGTCAAGTGATTGTGTGAAAAACTGAGCGCTTGAAAAAGTGGTGTCAAGTCTTGAAATATGTGTCAAGTCTTGAAAAAATGATGTCAAGCCTTGAGATATGTAGGCCCTGTTTTCTTAGCGGTTGAGAAGGAAGTAACGCTGGTTAATATCGCTAGGAATATAATTAAATCGTATTAAATACTCCAAATGCGTTGGGTTCCTGGGCTACGACCCTGCTGGGCAAGCTTACCATGCTCCTCCACAGACCTCTAGTCTGGAACCGAACACTTCCTGCATATCGATTTTGTTTTGACTGAGCCCACGTGAATAAGCTGGTTCCCACGGCTTAGCTTTCATTAAGCGCTTGTAGAAATCTCGAGCTTACGATTACGATTACGATTAGGCCTAGTCCTTAGGGGGGTTCGTACCCTTCGGCACTCAGGCCTTCGCACCTTTGGCCCTCGCTGTACATGTGCCCCCTGCATCAAAACTTCTACCGTCACTGGCAACATCCTGGCTACGGGGCTGGTGGTTATTAAAAAATGTAGGCGTTGCTATAGGAAAGGGGGAAAAGACTCTGACTTTGACCGCTCACCCAGACTCTTTCGCTTCTCCTCATCTTCCTCCTCCCTCTAACTCCACACATCATCGTTCGTAGCCATCTGTCTTGTCTACCTGGATGACCTTTGCCACTTGACCGGGAACTGAACCCGACCTAAGCTTTGCTCGCCAATTTGTCTAGACAGAGAATAAACTGCTTCTCAAGGGGATGAAGAAGCAGCGCAGAATTTTCGATTACACAAACGGACCGAAATTCACACTCGGATGTAAAAATATCCAAAATTTAAGCGTTTTTTATAGAAAAATACACTAAAAATAGTCGAGTTAAAGCCATCAAGTTCAAACACATAAACTATCTCGCGATATAGCATAGGTATTCTAACTAACAGTCATGCTGTCACTAATTGTTTACATGTAACTCGACAAAAACTTGTACATGTCTTTGTTTGGACATGGTTTGTACATGCATACAGACATACATACATACATACATACATACATACATACATACACACACATACACACATACATACATACATACACACATACATACATACATACATACACACACATACATACATACATACATACATACACACACATACATACATAAATACATACATACATGCATGCATACATGCATGCATATATACATACATACAGACAGACAGACATATACATATAAACAGAGAGATACAGACAGACACAGCCAGACAGACAGACAGACGTGCATACTGAACACATCAGAACATGTAAATCCATGAGGTCCATTGATGTATCAGTTACATTGTCTTAATATTCTGTCTGTTCTGTGACCGATCTATTCCAGTTTGCGAATGATCTGTTCTGACCTGTGATTGGTCTGTTCTAATCTTTAGCGGGTCTGGCCTGGTCCTGGTCTGGTCTGGTCTATTCTTTGGAGGATTTGTTCTACTATGAGACTGGCCTGTTCTAGTCTCTGATCGGTCCGTTCTAGTCTCTGATCGGTCTGTTCTAGTCTCTGATCGGTCTGTTCTAGTCTCTGATCGGTCTGTTCTAGTCTCTGATCGGTCTGTTCTAGTCTCTGATCGGTCTGTTCTAGTCTCTGATCGGTCTGTTCTAGTCTTTGACTTTTCTAATCTGTGATGGGTCTGTTCTAGCCTATGACCCGTTTGTTGCAGTCTATTACGGGTCTGTTCAGGTTGCTTCGGGTCCATGACTGGTCACGGTAGCCGACTGGTTAGAGCGCTCGGCTTGTAACGCGGAGAGTACGGGTTCGAGTCTCCTCGGAGGTGGTTACTATATAGGGACCTTGAGCAAGTCCTTCACTCACAAATGTTCGGCGCCTTAGTCATCAGGTAATGGCGCTTAATAAATGCAGAAAATATATAATAATAATGGTCAGTTCAAAAGCAACCCAAGTGGCTGTAGATTTCGTAGTTTTCAAACACAAGAAGGTCGACTTGACTTGATGCCTACACGACGGTGAAGGCCTGCTTAGCCCCATTTTGTCTGCAAAGACGAAAGGTCATTCTCCCAACTATCTACTTCTCCTCCTCCTTCTTCTTCTCCTCCCTCTCCTCCTGATCCTCCTTCAATATATAAAACTCCTGTAGCTCAATAGTTACCTGTAATTTACTGACTATTTTACGAGTACAATAGACAAAAATCTCACCTGCACGTCGGCAAAGTCCTTGTCGACGATCTGTTGGGAGGCTTGTTCCTGCAGCCGGTCCAGAATTTTAATCTACATTCGCGCGCATGGATATACATATGCACGGATCGAGGTATATGTGTACGCAGTTGGCGTTTGTGTATATGTTGGACGAGTGGCTGGTTGTCCTTCGTGGAATCCTTCACAGTCTCATAAACGCCTGCGCCGCCCGTCTTCGCGATAGAACAGGCGTGTAGTTGAGAATGTTTTCTCTCTATTTATAGAGAGGTAATTAGCGGAGGCTGAAGAGAAGGAGGCGGTGCCTTCTCGTCTGGCTACTTGCCAGGCCTGGCTTAGCGAGGTACAGGAATGAGGAGGCACGAGAAGAGGAGAAGGAGGAGGATGTGGAAGAGGAAGAGGCGAGGAAGGTAGAACGAAAAGAAGAGGAAAAAATGCAGAGGAAGGAAGAACCAGGCTTCGCGGAGCAGGATGCCGAGGAAGAGAATTGAGGAGCTAAGGTTCAGTGAGCTTCATAAAACGTTCTTGACGGATCCCTGTTGCAGCAGCTGATGCAGATGCGCCGCGGAGTCTGGCAGCATCTGCCGAAGCGCTAACCGGCACCCAGACCTTCTTTCTTCCCTTCATCCATCCGTCCATCCGCTTGTCCGGCGCGCGCCTCGACGCATGCCAGGCAATCGACACGTGTTTTATACCAAGAACTGTCTGTGCTGCTGTCTGTCTGGTTGTCTCTGTCTCGTTGCCACTGTCTTTGTCTGGCTGCCTCTTTCTTAGTGTCTCTGTCTATCATCAGTCTCTCTTTTAGCCCGCATCTCATCCGGTAACATTTACCTCTCATTGTTTCAGTCTGCCTGTGTTCGCTTGTACGCCGGCGTTCCTGTCTGTCTGTCTGCCTGTCTGTCTGTCTGTTTGCCTGCCTATCTGTTTGTCTGAGTCTCTCTGCAGACTTGTCTGTCTGTCTGTCTGCCTGTCTGTCTGTCTGTTTGCCTGTCTATCTGTTTGTCTGAGTGTCTCTCTACAGACTTGTCTGTCTGTCTGTCTGTCTGTCTGTCTGTCTGTCCGTCACGTTATTCTGTCTTCTATGTTTGTTCCTATCAAATCCAAACTTTAAAAAGTCATAAACTAAAATTATTCATATAGCGCAACTTGGAAAATGGTGAAATAACGAATACACATTTCTTTGTTGTGTGTAACCGCCAGACAAAGTAACTACACATGTGTTAGGCAAGACCGTAAGGTAACATACCTTACATTACTTGTAATAATTATTACCGATGCGTATTTTGTCGCGTGGGCGCTCGCGTTTGGCAGCAACAGGTCTGTGTTGTGATGAGTCAGCGAGTTTTTGGTAAAACTCACGTTTACGCAATACCAGGAGGCTGGCCTAAACCAGTCAGAACTGATCTGCTGTCTTGGCGGGAAAGCGTCTACATAAGCAGTCGCACATGCATAGTAAGAGAGCGCTAAGATTTGTATCGCTGGTCTGCGGTGTGCTAAATTGAAAGTTTGAGTTACAAATTTCGTTGATAGATTCGTGCGTTTAGAGAATGTGACGATATAAGTAGTGTTGTGATTAACTGTGTCGTTTAATGATGCTTTAAAAAATCAAAGACTGTGTGTCTTTACTCTAGTTAACGCTACGCCACGTAACGGGCAAGTTAACGGTTCGAAACCCGATCACTGCCAACTACGAAAGATAGTCGACAGTATATATGCATGTATGCCGACATTTATATAGCGCATTTTAGCATCCCAACAAAATACACCAGTCTAACAGATCTTACAAGTGCGATTAGACTAAGAATTATATTGAGGTAAGGTAAGGTACGGTAAGAAGAGATAAGTTGAAGTAATCGCGAAGGTATAAGACAAGGTTATGTAAGATAAGTAAAGGTATCTCTGAAGGGGAAGTTAAGGTAAGATAACGGTCCATTTAAATCGCGATTAAACTTACTTATTAGCCATATTAGGTCCCCGGATACTCGCTAGGTGGAGCTACAAATCTCCAAGTTAGTCACTGTCGGTATGCAAATCGGGTTCCTCGTGCACAGAGGTCCTTGAGGTAACGTTCTTACCGAAGGAGCTATCTGCGGCTAGTCTTAGGTCGAACTACTCCGACTGGCTCAGCCAAAGTTAAATGATGCGTTCTAAGACGCCAGGTGGCGCAAGCTTACCGATCACTTGGACCGCTTTGCACGGCACACGGCGAGCGTAAGAATTTGAATCGGAACATCAGCTAAGACGAGTTTAGTCATCTGACCGCGGGAGGTCGTATTAATACGGACTGAATGAATTTTAATATTAGTTTACACACAGACTGGACCGATTTAAGCCAAGAAAACGCAAGATCGTTCTTTTATGCGAGCATAATAGATTGGATGCGATCTACTCAAATGTTAAGACCGTTAATATCAATCGATAGTGGCATTGATGTCTGCCTGTCTGACTCTTGGACCTCGACCTGGAAGCGAACACTTCCTGTCAATCGATATTGCTTTGACTGAGCGCCTACGAATAATCTGGTTCCTACGACTTAGCTTTCGTTGGGCACTGTAGAAATCTTGAGTTGACGAATATGGCTGCGATAAATCATAGATAATAGGCGATATGTTGTAGTCCATGCTCATAATCCGAGCGACAAGATCCGCTCGAAACCCGGGAGGCCAGAAACAGATTCTATTGGCAAGGTTAGATTTGAGAAATTTGTAATCGTAATCGTAATTCCGAGATTTCTGCAGCGCCCAACGAAAGCCACGTCGCGGGGACCAGCTTATTCGCAGGCACTCAGTCAAAACAAAATCGATAGACAAAAGGGTTCGGTTCAAGGTCTAGATCCAAAAGTCAGACGGATAGAAATTGTTGGTCGTTTGCTGCTGAAATTAAGATCACAGAATGGCTCAGTAAGGGAGTCAGAAATATGAGGAGCTATATAATAATTATTCCAAATAGTGGGTCCAGCTACTGTGCTCTTTCTATACGACCCTAGAAGTAGCCTGCTACTTACGACGCTATATAAATTGTCGTCATTACATTACATTACATTACTGATTGAAAGCAGGACCGCAATAGCAGATCTCCAAGGTACAGATTCCTACAGATTACGCCTACGATTCCTCCTCAGTCGATGAACATATGGCGTGTTAACAAATGCATTACTTACTTACTTACTTACTTACCTACTTACATAGAAGGATGATAGGTACAGGAAAGAAGATTTCTTCACTCGTCCTTTCGTTCATTCTTTCACTCATTTACTGTCGTTTTCTCAGCCAATCACTTTCAATTTACATAAAGCTATTTGCTTTCAAAAAGCCGCCCGTGCTTCCATCAAACCATCCATCCCACCCAATTCCCGATAACTGCCTCTTCCTTCCTTCTTCCTGTATTCCACCTGCCTCTGAATCTCATCGCATCCCTTCGATGTTCTTCATCCATTAGCAGGCGAACGGATGATCGACGCTTTCTTACTCATTTTTATACATACATACATCGCACGCATACATACATCTATACATACATGCATGAATACACACACATAAACACACATTCATGCACATATACATGCATACTTGCAAACGTGCATATGTGCATAAATACATATATATACATACAAACATATACACATGCATACATACACACAAACATACATACATACAAACATACATACATACATACATACACACTAAGATACATACATACATACAAACATACATACATACATACATAAATACACACAAACATACATACACACATACATACATACATACACACATACATACACACATACATACATACATACACACTAAGATACATACATACATACAAACATACATACATACATACATAAATACACACAAACATACATACATACATACATACATGCAAACATACATGCACATATGCATACATACATACATATATACATACATATATACATACATACATACATACACACATACATACATACATACATACATACCCACAAACATACATACATACATTCATGCAAACATACATACATACATACACACATACAAATCTTACTCATGAATTCGCCCATTCATCGTCTCGCCCTGTGTGTCGCCGGATTGCCTCAGTCTTAACAAAAACCGCAGCAGCAGCAGAAATTTTGGCATCGACGGTTTCGGTGACTGGCTGCTTCAGCGGCTGGTGGTCAATTGCCTGCATGGATGTCATCTTAGCCGTCGTCCAGCTGCGCTTTGAGACGAAGCCGACCACCTGCGTCTCAGACGACGGATGCCGGAAACTCTCAATCTATGGACGAATTAAGATTGGCAAGAAAGCCATCATGATGGATCCGTGCACCCAGAGAAACCATCGCAAATTCTTAGACGCAGAAGAGCTGTGGTCTATCATCGTGAATTGTGTTGCTGGCCCCAGAAAACTGATAAGCCGCGGAGTGCACAAATCCTTGGGATGTAATTGTTCTACCATTCTGTGCAAGGACTTTAAAATTCTAATTGTCAAGATCAGAACTGTAGAATTGTATAGTTCTTAATATACAGTCAACAGTGATTGTACTTTAAGTATGTCTGATTGACTGACTGACTGACTGACTGTCTGACTGACTGATTCACTCACTCGCTCACTCACTCACTTACTCAATCACTCACTCACTCACCACTCACTCATTCATTCATTCACTCACTCACTCACCCCACTCACTCACTCATTCATTCACTCAATCACTCACTCATTCAATCACTCACTCACTCATTCACTCACTCATTCAATCATTCACTCACGAGTCATTTGTTAGTTTGACGCATATCGCTTATTTCCGGTCTGTCCAGTAGGTCAAATGCAATTCCCTTCGACTTAATTGTCGCTAACCGGTAAACGACTGACCAGATGAGAAATGGACCTGGTCAGCCCTCGGCTACCACTCCTCTTCCCACCCGCCACCCGCCCGGAAGAGGATCGCTGACTGGCGTCTATGCATCTGCGAGCACCTGGCTGTCAATCAAACGTCGTCCGTTCATTTCGTCCTATCTGCGTCGCAGGCCAATGACTGCATCTGGACTGCTTCGATAAGGCATTGGACAGGTTTCTCGGAGCGCCACACCCTAGAACTACAATACAATACGATACATTAGGCCTACAACTCAAATTTGATAATGCCCTCTTACAAAGTTCAGAAGTACACATTGAAATCAGGCAATAGGTATTGGAGTTCTGAATGAGGGATACTTTAAAAGATGCTATATTAAGTGTATTGATACATACATACATACATTTAAGATATATACACAGGCGGATTGATATGTACGAATGTAACGATGATCGGTCTCAACTCCAAAACGGAGTTAGTTTACTAGTCAGATATTAAACGACGCAGTCCAAGCTTAGGTTTCTGTTCACATACTATTAGAAGGAGTCCAGGATTTGCGTAAGTGCAACAGTCTCTTATCCGTCCTCCGCTGTCTTTCCTGGGACGATCCTTAAGACTCGACGTCGTCGCTCGAGTCACTTATATAGCGCCAGACTCTGAGTTCTGTGAGTAACTGAAATGACGTCGAGTTGCTGGCACTGATCAGGTAATTGAAGAACAGTAATTTCACTGTGCAATAAAGACGTAATGTAACATGAGTTACATCGTGTAACATTGTTTAATAAAGTGCACTGCATAGCAGAGTGATTAAGTACATTGCAAGTTTACAAGAGCGTACGTAAGTGTGGTTTGTGTATGTTTGCATGCATTTTTGAACATGTGGATAGCGCCTTTAAAAACCTCGATGGCAAAGGCGCTGCAAACTAATGAGTTTTAAGGCAATTTGAAAAGGGTTGCCTTTTGTAGCCTTATATAGCTTTTCATAGGTTTTTTGTAGCTTTTCATAGTTTTTTGTAGCTTTTCATAGTTTTTTGTAGCTTTTCATAGTTTTTGTAGCTTTTCATAGTTTTTTTGTAGCTTTTCATAGTTTTTTGTAGCTTTTCATAGTTTTTTGTAGCTTTTCATTTTTTTGTAGCTTTTCATAGCTTTTCATTTTTGTAGCTTTTCATAGTTTTTTGTAGCTTTTCATAGTTTTTTTGTAGCTTTTCATAGTATTTTTGTAGCTTTTCATAGTTTTTGTAGCTTTTCATAGTTTTTGTAGCTTTTCATAGTTTTTTGTAGCTTTTCATAGTTTTTGTAGCTTTTCATAGTTTTTTGTAGCTTTTCATAGTTTTTGTAGCTTTTCATAGTTTTTTGTAGCTTTTCATAGTTTTTTTGTAGCTTTTCATAGTTTTTTGTGGCTTTTCATGGTTTTTTGTAGCTTTTCAGAGTTTTTGTAGCTTTTCGCAGCATTTCGTAGTTTCGTCTTTGTCGGTTCTTAATCATGATGTCTCTTTTCACCAGTTGCAATGACGCAGACCGTGGCCACCCGATCAGTGGTCATTCTGTCAGTGGTCATTATTTTGATGGTCATTCTATTAGCGGTCACCCTGCTGGTGGTCACTCATTAGTGGTCACTCTTTTAATGGTTACTCTGCTTGTGGTCACTTAGTTGTGATTCTGCGGGTTGGTGACTCCGTGGGTAGTCACTCTGTGGTCACTGCTAGCGGCCACAGTATTACTGGTCACTTTTTTGGTGGTCACTCTATTTGTGGTCACTCTGCTGGTGGTCACTCGGTTGACCATGTCGGACTCGGACAATCGTGTGATCATCAACGTCGGCGGAATCCGTCACGAGACGTACAAGGTGACGCTGAAGAAGATCCCAGCCACCCGGTTGTCCCGTCTGACGGAGGCCCTAGCCAACTACGACCCCGTCCTCAACGAATACTACTTCGACCGACACCCCGGGGTCTTCGCCCAGATCCTCAACTACTACCGCACTGGAAAGCTCCACTACCCAACGGACGTCTGTGGCCCCCTTTTCGAGGAGGAGCTGGAGTTCTGGGGCCTCGATTCGAACCAGGTGGAGCCGTGTTGTTGGATGACCTACACGACCCATCGTGGTACGCAGGAGACCCTTCAGATCCTGGACCGTCTCGACCTGGACACGGACAAACCGACGGACGAGGAGATCATGAAGAAGTTCGGGCTCGAGACCGGGTACCATGACGGATCGCTCAGCTGGTGGCAGACGGTCCAGCCGAGGCTCTGGGCGCTTTTCGAGGAACCCTACTCGTCACAGGCGGCCAAGGTACGTCGTCTGCAGGTCCTGCTGTGACCTATAGCCACTATTTCGTCTTATGCTATAGGCAGACGATGCGGCAAGAGGTGGCCTATCAGTAACACGTTTGATCAATGATCATGCGATTGCGGGTTCGACTCCGTGTAACGATCCTGGGCAAGTTGTTTGCGTGCACGTGCCTCTGTTACCAAGCAGTATAATTTAGTACCGTCGTAAGCTGATAAGTAAACGGCAAGTCCTGCGACGCACTGACCCCTTGTCCAGGACCTTGGGATTCGCCCATTGCCGGCCCCAAAGAAAAGGAGATGAGCGCCTACCTTGCGTCTCACTTGTGGGATTATGGGACACTACTTTTATTGATAGACACGATTGCAGTGCAGTGATTTAAGTGAACAATCTCTCGTATAGCACCTTTTGCGAGTGTGTCTAGGGTCTATGTAAAAGGAATCGCCCATGCATGATGCAGTATAAAACTCTAATGATGATGACTACGACGATGATGAAGAAGAGGAAGCGAGGAAGAGGAAGCGAGGAAGAGGAGGACGACGAGGAGGAGGAGAATAGGAGGAAGATGAATGCATGGATGGACGGATGGACGGACGGACGGACGGACGGACGGACGGACGGACGGACGGACGGACGGACGGACGGACGGATGGATGGATGGATGGATGGATGGAGAGATGGATGAATGGATAGGTAGAGGATGTCAATCTATCAGTCTGTAAGCCAATTAAACTGCATTACTTGCCTATCTACCTGTCTGTCCTTCTCTATGTATGTATGTCTGTATGTATGTCTGTATGTCCTTCTGGATATCTAGATGTCTGTTCCTCTGTCTGTATGTCTTGCTCGTTTTCTGCTTCAGATGGTTTCGTCAACATCCGTCTTCTTCATCCTCATCTCCATCTCGATGTTCTGCCTGAAGACGCATCCGAATCTCCGTGTTCCCTTCATCCGGAACGTCACGACCGTTTCCGGACCGAACCGAGTGGTCCGCTGGAACCTCGTGCGGACCTCGACGGAACCTCATCCAGCTTTCTTCTACATCGAGAGCGCCTGTAACGCCTGGTTCTCGTTCGAGCTGATCGTTCGATTCATCACAAGTCCCAACCGCCTGCGCTTTCTCGAGACACCCGTCAACATCATCGACATCATCGCCACCATGTCCTTCTACCTGGACTTCCTTCTGACGCAGCTCGACCAGGAGAACGAGGTCCTCGAGTTCTTTAGCATCATCCGCATCATGCGCCTATTCAAGCTGACCCGGCACTCCCCGGGACTCAAGATCCTCATCCACACGTTCAAGGCGAGCGCACACGAACTCACGTTGCTCGTCTTTTTTCTCATCCTGGGCATCGTCATCTTCGCGTCGTTGATCTTCTACGCCGAACGCATCCAGTACAACCCCACGAACGACTTCACCTCGATCCCAGTCGGACTCTGGTGGGCCATCGTTACCATGACGACGGTCGGCTACGGGGATATGACCCCCAAGACGTACGTCGGCATGTTCGTCGGTTCGATCTGCGCTCTCACCGGGGTTTTGACCATCGCTCTCCCCGTTCCCGTCATCGTCAGCAACTTCGCCCTCTTCTACTCGCACACCCAGGCCAGGGCGAAGCTACCGAAGAAGCGCCGGAGGGTGCTTCCGGCCGAGGCAGTCCGCCCCAAAGGGGCGTCGCGCAAAAGAGACACCACGGAGACAGGGCCACTCCTCCTGCACGGAACAGGAAGTTTGGAGTCGAACCACTGCCGGAAGACAGTAACAGCGACGAAACAGAACTATCGCATGGTGGATGGTGGAGCCGGAGAGGGTGGCGTTCAGTGGGGTGGAAGAGAAGGACAGTGGGAAGGAGGGGACGGGCAAGACACAGGGGAAGATGGAGGAGGAGGAGGAGGAGGAGGAATGGGAGAGGCAGGGGGGAAACGTAGAGATGATGGAACAGCAGAACATGCACACAAAACCACGCCTGGTAAGACCATCATATAAATAAATAAATGAAATCTGAAATAAATAAGTAATCGTGCTGCTGATTAAAGGTCCCGTTTGACTAAAAAAAGATTTTGTCTGAATTTGTCTAAATTCAGAACTTGGATATCGTTTGTTGACTTGTAGGCCTGAGCTTTTGTAACTATAAGAAGTAAATCCATTGTTGTCATTGAAAAGTAGGTCATAGAAAATTCATAGTTATAATGTCCATGGCACTGGCTATAATTTCTAAGGGGCATTGCGCCATTGCTGCAGCCTCCCGCTAGACACTAATAATTTTTATTGCTTAAAATCTAACCTTTTCCCTTTGCTCTCTCTTCGACCTTACTTCACCCCTTTCTTAATGGAAGGGTTGTCACACAGTTGGCAATTGTTTATGCGCGTGCGTGCGTGATCTCTGTTTAACGACGCTGCCTCATAACGAAGATGATTAGCGTCGCCCTCCTCCTTTATCCAGGCTTGGGACTGGCACCATCCAAGTACGCAATGGCGGAGTTTCAGCCGACGACCGAACAGTTGCTGAACATACAGGGTCGGTCGAAGGCGTTTTAAAGATGTCGAGCGAGATCGTCGAATTTTCCAGTGCTTAGCGACATCTTCTGACTGCAAGGGCCGTTGACGTCTACCTTAACTCTACTTCACAATTTCCCTTAATTCACTGTAACACTTCGATGTGCCAATTCCCAAAGGTCCGATTTGTTTGACAATTGAGGGCCATAGATTGACCTAGAAAAGTTCGTCTCTGAATACAATTTTTTATCTTATGGAGACCGAACTCACTGCCACCTGTCGCTTATTGCAAGATTCCTTAAATAGCCTACGAAATGAGTGGCCAGTCCTTCGAAAACTGCAAACAATGACTATACCGCATTCCTGTTTTAGATGAAAACATGACCTAGTTTCTTTTTAGCGTTCTAAGCAAGGAACCACTCAAAAACTGGCAAAAATACAACATAGTTGATTAGTCTCAGTTTGTAACCTAGTTTTTTCGTTTTAAGCGACGCGTTGCTACCCCGTTTCTCGCAGTAGAAGAAATCGCATGAAGTTGCGTCTAGTGCTCTGAATAATTCACAGCAGCTGTGCCCTGCTTCGGCGCTGAACCCCGAGGCATCTGGTCGGGGCGCTGAACCCCTGGTCAGGATACGCGATTTATCGAGTGTGGATTCGTCTCCCGCTTGAATCCTTTCATTAGCGCAGTTTTTCATTTCTTTCTAAATGCTCCTGTAGAAATTAATCGGTTTCCAGGAAGACCTTGACTTGTTTGGAGAACGTAGGCCTAATGATCTGCCTCAGCTCTTAACTCTTCAGTTATGACCCGCTGAATTGAACTGAAGTCATTTCACTGATCACCAGTAGGTCAAGATCAGGTCAAAGGCTGAACTCAACAGAAACAAAGAGTCACCCTATTACAGCATGAGGCAGTATCAGCAGTAGTAGCTGTGGTGTTAGCAGTTACAGTAGTAGTTGCAGTAGCAGTAGTAGTAGTAGCAGCAGCAGCAGCAGTAGTAGGCCTGTTAGCAGAATCCCAAGGTGTTTAGCTCCCAATGACTATATAACATAAATCCGCTGATGATGATGATGTGATGATGATGATGATGATGATGATGATGAGGCTTAAGAGGAGGATAAAGAGGAAGATTAACTGAAGGAGAAGAAGCATTATGCCCCATGAAGAGAAAAGGGGAATTTCAGACCACATTTGACTCCCTTTCGTAGTAGAATAACTTATTTCGCAATAAATCTTCGCACCGACTGTTGATGGACAAAATAATCCGCCAGACAAAAATTTCGGCTGAAGATCAAATAATACACAGAAGACGACGAAGTCGGGATTAATTGTACATCCATCCGAGCTCCCGTCCAAGGGATTTAAGATCTCGACGGTTCTGGATGACCGGGTATAAGGATTTAGTAGAGAAAATTGATCAGACGATATACATACGTCGACACATACATACATACATACATACATACACACACGTACATATATACATAAAAGCATGCACACACATACATTCATACATATACACATACATACGTATATACACACATTGTTAGAGTGGCAACATTACACTGCATTAGTGTCTGTAACTTGCAGACATTACTTTTAACCAAGCATGCATAATATGTCTGGACATAGGAAGGCTGCTCGTCTCCTTGTCATTCGCTTCGTCCATCGGTCTGTCCTTTCCTCCCAATGACGGATTCAGTGGGCTTAATGCATGTACTCCCTCACACACTTGGCACAAGTATGTATGCATGTATGTATGCATATATGCCGCGACTTGGCTTTAACTGGGCGCTGTAGAAATCTCGAGATTACGATTATGCATGTAGGTATGTATGCATATATGGATGTATGTATACATTTAATATAGCTCCATTTTGGTACCTCCCAATAGCGCTCGTCCGTGCCTCTATCACTGCTCCCTGGGGCTCACGACCCCACTATTACCTCGCCCTCCCCACTTCAAATCCTGGGCCCTTTCGTCCGTGCCTCTATCAGTGCTCCCTGGGGCTCACGGCCCCACTGTTACTTCGCCCTCCCCACTTCAAATCCTGGGCCCTTTCGTCCGTGCCTCTATCAGTGCTCCCTGGGGCTCACGGCCCCACTGTTACTTCGCCCTCCCCACTTCAAATCCTGGGCCCTTTCGTCCGTGCCTCTATCAGTGCTCCCTGGGGCTCACGGCCCCACTGTTACTTCGCCCTCCCCACTTCAAATCCTGGGCCCTTTCGTCCGTGCCTCTATCAGTGCTCCCTGGGGCTCACGACCCCACTATTACCTCGCCCTCCCCACTTCAAATCCTGGGTCGGTCCGTCCGTCCGTATGTGCGTGCTGGCGCTTGCAGCGTAAGCAGAGCAATATTTCTAGTTCGCCTTTGGCTAATTATGGATATTCGTCGTCGACGGCGTTGGCGGCAGTGGCGCACACCTCTGATTCAATTTACGCCGACTAGTAACGCGTAACAAGTTTTCGACGATTGACTGATTGGTTGGGCGCCAGGTTCACTGAATGATTGATTTCCATTGCTCTGGAAATGGCCTTCGTCGTAAACATTCCCGTTTCTGCAGCGCCTTCGAAAGGCTCCAGAGAAGCGCTACATAAATATCTAGATTATTTTCATATGTAGTCATCGATGTCATTTCCCGCTCTTTTACGCGATTGTTATTATTTTTTACCAATAGCAGCTGTGATCCATTTGGGATTCCCAAAATGTCCGAAGATAATAAAATAAGTAAGTAAGTAAGTAACTATATTCTTTATTAACCAATAGCTAATCGCACATCGGTTTACAAGTATTTAAGAACACAAGAAAACTTAATATTCATACATCTGGAACGTAGTCATCGACGTCATTTCCCACTGTTTTACGCTATTTTATTATTTTTACCAAGAGCAATTATGATCCCTTTGGATTCCCAAAATGTCCTTAGATTGAAAAATACACCTGGAACATCCAAAGTGCGAAGAATATTCACTGCATTTTGGTCAACGCGTGAAATGGATTTCAAGAGGCATTCATTCGATGACGTTCGTTGAAACGTATTTAGGATTCTGACTACCGGTACATCTGTACAACAATTTTGCGCTGTATTCGGCTAATCTGTATAGCGAGTGACAAACGATTCCTCCTGAGCTGTCCTTGTCCTATGACTGAGCGAGATGAGTGAGGTTTACTGAACAGGAAATCCACACAGATAAGAGGTTCTTTTAATAAGCCCAGTTCAGTTCGTTCTGCCAATTCTTTGATGTCATTCTGGTCTAAACTCAAGACACATATCTTCCAAATTGCTAACCAACCGTAACCTGGCTTCTGCTTTCTCTGATCCGTCGGAATTCAGCCTGGCTTTTCCAATGGATTATGATTTTTGACTGCGATTTTGACCTGAAGCGACCATCGACTGATGCCTTGCGTTAGTGTCTGTAACTTGCAGATATTACTTTTACCCAAGCATGCATAACGTGTCTGGACAAATGACCAAATTATGATAACAGCGCTATAGAATTCTCCAGATTAGATTAGATTAGGGTGCGATATGGCCACGCGACAATACGGAGAGCCATGAGAGAAGATCCTGTATAGTGTGGCGTTTAACGGAATTCATTCGAAGAAGTGACTGAAGCGCTTAACGTCCTTCCAATGTTCACAGTTAATGCTGTTGCCCTAGAGCAGAGCAACTGGTGAACTGTTGTCTGCAGCTGAGTTGTTACTCTGATGAACAACCTTCCTCGACCTTCAGACAGAAAGAATGTTATATTCAGAAGCGGTTTATGCAACGAGAGAACTATGGAGACCATGCTAACTCTTAGGGCACCGCTGACACAAAGGACACCGCAGACACAAAGGACACCGCAGACACAAAGGACACCGCAGACACAAAGGACACCGCAGACACAAAGGACACCGCAGACACAAAGGACACCGCAGACACAAAGGACACCGCAGACACAAAGGACACCGCAGACACAAAGGACACCGCAGACACAAAGGACACCGCAGACACAAAGGACACCGCAGACACAAAGGACACCGCAGACAGACCAAAGCGTCTTGCAGATCCAAAAGCCCCACTGGTCCAAGGGCCTCCGCAGATCTTAAGGGTCACCATGAGGCTGTCTCTCGGTCAAAGAGAACTGGTCTGGATATTGACCTGATTGCGGCTTGGTTTTGGTGCGCCATAGGCTGATGACTACTTGTGCATTTGAAGTTACTGACTAACTAACTAATGATTAGGTTACATTGGACCAGACGGCTCTTTGAGATGAGATTAGACTACTGTAGATAATCCATCATAGGCTGCCTCATTCATATTGATCTATAAACCATGATAATTATTACTCGATATTACACAGTAGGACTTTTCTAGGGTCGTTGCACGCCCCTTTGAGGCTGTTGTTAACTGCGCGCGTTATAAATGTCTGTTTAATAATAATAATAATAATAATAATAATAATAATGGTGATGATGATGATGATGATGATGATAATAATAATGATGATGATGATGATGATAATAATAATAATAATAACAACAATAACATTAACAACAACAACAATAATAATAATATTGATAATAATAATAATGATAATAATAATAATAGTAATAATAATAATAATAATAATAATATTATTATTATTATTATTATTATTATTATTATTAATTGTAGATTAGATTTGATTATGTCAGATGAGATTAGGTCAGATCAGATCAGGTCAGGTCAACTCAGGTCAGGTCAGATCTTGTGAGTGCATCTGAAGATGAAGAAGAAGCCGAAGATACCGGCAGTGACGGGTGATGCAGTTGCAGAGGCTGGCGTTGAACTCGTTCAGTTCTTCCCCATCGATGATCGTCTGTGGCATCGGTCGGTTCTTCGTCTCCGGCAGAAACATGGCCATCACTCCCGCCGTCAGCGACAGACTACCGAAGATAATCGCCGGCAGAGGACGCCACGAGTAACTCTAAAACAACAACAACAACAACAGGACAGAGACAACAAGAGCTGATATACAGCTTGGCGTTGTTGCCGCTAAGGTCTCTTCTTCATTACGGCCAGAAAATCAAACTAAGTAGGCCGAACTTTTTATGTAATTATAGTCAGACAGATATGACTGGTTGTAGGCCACAGTTGCTGTGCTTTATCACCAGATATTAGATGTGTTTAAACACGCATCAGTGTCTGAAATTGCTGGGAGTCAGTAGTTTTAAAAAGGTGTGTTCCCCTGAAAAGTTTCAATTGAGGACAGATATAGAGTATTGGCGCTTGACGGACGCCGCACAGTCCTCCACTCTTGACTATCTCCATCGGCTACAGTCCCTGAAATAAAGTCTAGTATTTTCCAAGTCCAAGACATTCGAGTATTGAATAGTTTAGTTACCAGTTCAGCCGCCTGAGGCGCCACGACTCCACCAATCCTAGCGAAGAGGGCGCCAGCGCCGACTCCTGTGCTGCGTATGACGGTCGGATAGACTTCGGACGAATAGAGGTAGATCATGGCGTAGGAACACGTGATCGCTGCCTTGCCAAGCATCGCCAGAGCCACCACAACCCACGTTAGTCCTACATCACAACCACAGCTGGATAGAAAAATCGTCGGTCGAAAGTTAGTCGTCTAATACAACAATGTAATGTAATTCGACAATTACTGTTATTGGTTCACGTGACTGATGACGTCAGATAGCTATCTACTGTCGTTTCGTTCGTCAAAATTATGTTTTGTTCTGATTATGACTGTTGTTTTCAGAACATTGTAATGTAGGCCTAAATCTCCGAAATATTTCGGCGCCACAAAACAAAAGGCGCGTCAGGAAGACTAGCTTATACACTGGCGCTATATGAAGTCCGCAAGCGCCAGGTTTTTTGGTCAGTATCGGTGCCAGGTAAGAATCCAGAGGTCCGGCGGGAGAGACAACATGGTATTTGTCAATAGAAACTTCTATAGCGCCAGTATAAAATACACAAGGTATCAACCGATGGCCAGCTGCCACTTCTTCTGAATTTCAACAGAGACGGGTAAACAAGATCATTTACCTCAATGTTTACATTTTACAGAGAAGAAAAAACAGTAAAATCACAGGTCAACGCCTCCTTGACGCTTAACTAAACTGAAGTCATATTACTTATCACCAGTAGGTTAAGATCAGCTCTACACCGATAGACGTCAAAGGCTGAACTCAACTGAAACAAAATGAGTCGCCTGATTACAGCATGATGATGATGATGATGATGGAGTTCTCTGCCCGAAGGCAGGTCCATTGGCTTTATGCCACCGGGGGATGAGATGGGTGAAGTGGTTTCCCGTTGCCTTCCTCACAGACAGTTATGGGTGAGCAACTTGTCCAAGGTCGCTACGCAGTGGCTTGAGTCAGATTCGAACCCGCAATCCTCCGGTTACGAGGCATCGACCATACCACTACACCACTGTGTCCCAGTCCCCCGATTACAGCTTGAGCTTATCAAAACAAAGCCACGATTTAGACTATAAATAAACTCAGCCCGACATATATGACGTTCACACGAAAAATCTTTGAATGTGAAAATTTGCATAGCGCCTTTGGTCCGCCCATCAAAGCCGAGCGTAGTCTGTACAAACCCTGTGGGACGAAGAGGATGCTTATGAGAGCCAGTCCAGCTAGGGTCATTGAAGCGGAGAAGGGAATCGGTCGACCGAATCGGACGAAACTGACGAGGAAGATCAGAAGAGCAGGAATCTCCACGAGACCAGCGAAGAAGAAGTTGAGGTAATCGCTGCCTCCGAACGATGAAGATGCCAGCGACAGACCGTAGAAGACGAAGCTATTCACGAACCTATACAATACAATAAAATACAATACAATAAAATACAATGAAATACAATACAATAAAATAAAATACAATAAAATACAATATTATAAAATACAATAAAATACAATAAAATACAATACAATAAAATACAATACAATAAAATACAATAAAATTCAATACAATAAAATAAAATACAATACAATAAAATACAATACAATAAAATACAATAAAATAAAATACAATACAATGCAATACAATAAAATACAATACAATGCAATACAATACAATAAAATACAATATAATACAATGTAGATGTCATCGCAATGCATTACAATGCGATACAATACAATGCAAAACAATGCAATACAACAAAATGCAATACACTGTGATACAAAGAAATTCTGCTGGAATTTACTGATTAGATATCAGGATTGAGAGTACTGAGAACTCTGTTTAATAAAAGTGACTACGCATCATGTGTTAATAAACTGGTTTCCATACACCACAGTTTCTGCGCGGCACTGAGAAATTTCGATCATTTACATTACATAAAAGTTGAACTGCATTCTCAATCAGTTACATTACACAATGTTGAACTGCATTTGGTCTCATGACTCGGAGATATTGGAACTGACCAAGAGAACAAGAGAATACAGGTCGTTCTTCGAATGTTTGGAGTGCGGAATAAGTCGAGTGGACTGCTTCTGCTGCTGGCGACTAAACCATCTTCAAACTGCAAATGGAAAACAAACAGCTTTCGAAATCACATGCAGTACTTCTACAGGTTCTGCTTAATAAGCACATTTCGACTACCAGGCTTAAAGCTGATAAAAAGTCTACAAATTACTGTATAAAACTCTGCACTTGGAAATGTGAAAAACTGGCAAGTAGACATAATTAATTATCTAATTATCTTATTATTTTTTATTGTTATTATTATTGTTATTATTGCTATCGTTATCATTATTTATTATTATTTTTTTACCAAGGTAAGTATAATCCCTTGGTTGTTCAAAAATTTCCGGAGAAAAAGAGAGAGAGGGATTCTGGAACGGCTAATCCTCGTCTGGATTCGGCACCACAAATGTACCGTGGAAGGCGACTGCATTGAAACGCTGTAATGTTATAGACAAACGTTATTATTATTATTATTATTATTATAAGCGAAAGTTAATATAACTAAACACAATCCAAATGCGCTAATAAAATACAGCCGAAGTACTCGATTTACAGCCGAGAGGGCCGTAATGGAACAGAAATTTTGACAAATATCCTGCTATTCCGACCGGGGATTTGAACTCACTACCTCCAGATCGACAGTCGATACCTGTAACTGTGAGTTTATAGCTTCATCGCTGAGATCTTTCATCGAGTCGTTATCCGCTGCTATCTTTCTCAGCACAGCTATGCATTCCTTTCGTCTGCCATGAGCCAGCAACCACCTGGGCGTCTCCGGAACTACCCTGCAATTAAGACACAGGCCTGTAAGACACTACTTCTTGCCTCAATATACACACCTAAGCATATATCTCAGTTCAATATCTCAGGGAAGTGGGGCACGGTAGCCTATTGGAGAGAGTGCTCGGCTTGTGACGCGGAGAGTACAGGTTCGAAACTCCCCGAGACGGTTACTGTGTAGGGACCTTGAGCAAGTCCTTCACTCACAATTGCTAGGCGCCATCGATTGATACTAAGTCAGGAATTTCTTAGTCTCTCACTCCCTTATTTCCCAGTGCTTCTGGGCTGTCGGGCCGGCAGCGCCTCTGAGGAGTTTATCTTGAAATGGCGCTTTATGAATTTTTCCAATACATTACATTACAAGTCATTAGATAGTGGCGCCTAATGAATAAGAATGCAAAATTAAACATTGAATTCAATACGAAATTGATTAGATTTATTCGATACAGAACAATGGAGAAAACATGCGTCTTAAAAATCACAGTGGCAGGATTATTTGGGTTGCTCTACCCTTAAAGACGAAATACAGGCCACTTTCCATTCTTACCAGCAAGTTTTACTCCTTCCCGGTGTTTCAGCCCCTATTGTTTAGAAATGTTGCCTACCTACTTTTAAGAATGTTTAATGACAGTTACTTTTTTGACAATGATGCCTACCTACCTACGTTTAAGAATGCTGCCTATACTTTTAAGAATATTGCCTATAGCTACTTTTAAGAATATTGCCTATAGCTACTTTTAATAATATTGCCTATAGCTACTTTTCAGAATGTAGCTCACCAGTAGAGAAGGACGAGAAGGGAAAGCGGCAGAGAGAAGGCGAGCTGAACGTAGAGTCTGTCGCGAATGGCATAAGCGATGCCAGCCATCGCCATGTAAGCCACGGCCCAGTAGAGCTGGATCAGAGTCCCGGCAAACACTCTCCACGACGGACCGACCATCTCCGTGGCTAAACAACACCGCAACAGTCGAACGCTTATATAGCGCCTTTACACATGCATGTTCCTTCCAGCGCAATCGTATATGCATGGCTGATTACACTACTTATAACAGTAGCTCCAATTCATTAATTTCTTATTACGGTTACCCTGATGACGATGATGATGACGACGGCGAAGATGATTATGATGCGTAGGAAGTACTCTTGTTTACACAAGTGTACAGATTAGAATACATATTAGCCTATCCAGCGAAGAGAGCATCTGGGCACTAATTTGGCAAATATCCCTTCTGAAGAAAAAACTGCTGCTTGTTAGTTACAACCTTTTCTATTTTCATATTATTCGTGAGATAGCGCTGACGTCATATGTTGCCTTTTCTATATGTACTAAATGGACCATGGCCTTCACGTCTACGACTATTATTATATCGTTATTCATAGGCCTATATGTAATATAACATATATATATATGTGTGTGTATATATGTATACCAATAACGAAGGCTGACTGGAATTCGCCGGTAGTCTGGATGCCGAGAAGAAATCGAAGGCAGAGGAAAAGGTAAATGTTCGAGACCCAGGATGAACTGAAGGAAAAAACGAACTGAAGGACGACTGACGTCATCAGCGCCACTCGACGACCGAATCTTTAATCATGCACAACTTAAATTTAGGTCAGTTCAGGTCATGCTAGGTCAGCCTAAATCGTCACAAGGCCAAGCTTATTACACGAGGTAGGTAGGTACATAAAGGTGGTAAGTAGCCTTTCTCTGTATTACACGATTAGTACAGAATGATAAGAATGGTTAGAGTATGATAATGAAACAAGTATAAACAAATCTAAACAATAATCACCCATTGCTAAATGAATTTAAACTTACTAAATGATATCGTCTTCAACCTTATCATCAACATCATCATCCCTATCATCATCATCATCATCATCATCATCAACCCTATCATCATCATCATCATCATCATCATCATCATCATCACTATCATCATCCCTATCATCATCACCTTCATCATCATCATCATCATCATCTCCACCACCACCACCACCACCATCACCACCACCACCACCATCACCACCACCACCATCATCCTTTCATCATCATCATATTAGAGGTCTAATCAGTTCCTGACGCCAGCTATTGGCGCCGATGGAAGCGAGTAAATGATCTCAATTATTTTCAGTCATTTTTCAGATTTAGTGCTTTTCTCAGACTGAATGCGAAAAGAAATGAACTAAACGACCTGCTAAGAAGAGCCAAAGATGCATATACTCATGAAACTAATCAAAAATAAATTAACATTAACCTTTGTCCTCAGTTGCGAAGATCTGTGATTCGGGCCATATGGTTGAAGGCAAAGAAGTCATAAATAATAATATAATAATAATATTATAGTAAATTTTATCAGTAATTGTAACTTAAACGTTTTAACTTCTGTAGCGCCCGTCCATCTCATCTAACGCGCTAACCGCTAGACTATCGCGCAACCCATGTGTAATGTAGTAAAGTACCCCATATCCCACAAGTGAGACGTAGGGGAGGCGCTTATTTCCTTTTCTTTAGGCCCTTGAGCCGGCAATGGACGAATCCCAAGGTCCTGGACAGGGGGCCAGTGCATCGCAGGACCTCCCGTTTACTTCCCAGCTTAACCCGGGTGCCAAGTTACACTGCTTGTTGACAGAGGCATGGTATGCCCAAACAACTTTGCTCATGCGCGAAGTCGAACCCGCAACCGCATGATCACTGACCAAACGAGTAACCGATAGACCAACATGCCGCACACATATGTAATAGCCTATTTAGGCCAGGCAATGTTCGCTGTAACTAATGCACACCTAACGCACGTTTATCACAGAACAGCACATTTAGATCATAAGTCCTTCTAAGTTAATGTATTCTGCCTTTACGAGTAACGAATAGTAGTACGGTTTGTCGGTAGTACTTTCGTCACAAGTGAGTATCAGTCACTCGTCTGCGTGCCTTGGAAGGCGATTACCTGTCCGACAGGTGGCCGTAGATCAAAGTGCCGACGATTCGACCACCCATGTAGGTCGACTGGGTGAGGGACACGAGCCAGCTTTTCGAACAGACGAGGTTCCACTGAAACACAAGGATCGATATCATATGCACGTCACATACATACTCACTCGTTCGTTATTTCGTTCATTTATTCGTTCGTTTATCCATCCATCCATCCATCAATCCATCCATGCATTCGTTCGTTCTCATGGTCATTCATTCATTCATTCATTCATTCATTCATTCATTCATGCGTACTATCAATCAATCATTCAATCGGTCGGTCGGTAGGCCGACCGGCTGTCTTTCTGGTTTCTGTCTATCTTTCTGTCTATCCTATCTTTCTGTCTATCCTATCTTTCTGTCTATCCTATCTTTCTGTCTATCCTATCTTTCTGTCTATCCTATCTTTCTGTCTATCTTTCTCTCTATCTATCTGTCTATCTTTCTGTCTATCTATCTGTCTATCTATCTGTCTATCTATCTGTCTATCTATCTGTCTATCTATCTGTCTATCTATCTGTCTATCTATTAATCTATCTATCTATCTTTTAATCTATCTATCTATTAATCTATCTATCTATCTATCTATCGTCTATCATCTATCTATCTATCAATCCACATATGTACATTTATCGATCTAGCAACCTGTCTATCTATATCTTTCTTTCTTTCTATATCTTTTCATTCATTCGTTCGTTCGTTCTTTCATATATTTATTTATTTATTCATTCATTCATGCATACTATCTATCTACATGTATCAAATTTTCTTATTATCTATCCATCTTTCTTTCTTTTATTTCTTCTCTTATTTATTTGTCCATTCATTGCTAACCAGCTTACATAAGTCAGCGTCTATTTTCATCCTCTTACCTCAGTGACTATTGTCGACTTATATTGACTTGTGTCATACTTCCACGACTGGCATTCCATGACGTCGCTGTTCGAGTCATTCCAGCTTCTATCCTTCTCTTTCCACTCAGCTGTTGTGCCATTGTATTCCAGTCCATCTCTAGGGGACACAAACTGGAGGCATCGGCTCCTCCTCATCTTTCCATCTCTGTCCCTCTCCCACGGAACGGTCAGATTCAGCGTGGCCTCGACAGACGCATTGGCCTCGTCCCTGGAGGACAAGGAGGAGCAGCAGGAAGGGGACGAGGGAGCGCAGTGGTAGTCGGGTCTGGCCGCCCAGAACACGTAACCGAGGTTGTTGAAGGCCGTTGAGAAAGCAATAAAGCAGACGGCGCAGACGACGCGTCGCTGGTAGGCGCCGAACTCACGACCCCAGACAACCAGCAGATCATCAAAGCCTCGAAAACATACGACGGCAGCATTACTGGTGTGTATACACACGACAATCGAAATAATTGTAATTAACAAGTCTCATCATCTTTTCAAGAAATCACACCCTGATCCATCGAATCCGCCGCCTTCCCATTTCTCTCAGCTTAAACATAACTCACCGTAACAGCTCCGTTCCCCTTCTCCCTCTCTGGTCTTCTGGCAACGGCAGTTAAACTACAGTACGTGGTAGCTCTTTAATAGCTTGCATGATAAAGAGGGAAGCAGTGGTGTAGTGGTATAGTCCGTGCCTCGTAACCGAAGGGTCGCGGGTTCGATTCTGCCTCAAACCACTGCTTACCGACCTTGGACAAGTTGCTCACCCACGATTGTCTGCAGTGACCTGTCTATCTATATCTTTCTTTCTTTCTATTTCTTTTCATTCATTCGAATCTGCCTCAAGCCACTGCTTAGCGACCTTGGACAAGTTGCTCACCCACGATTGTCTGCAGTGAGGAAGGCAACTGGAAACCACCTCACTCGTCTCATCCCCGGGTGGCATAAAGCCAGTGGACCTGGATTTGGGCAGAGAACTCGTCATCATCATCATCATCATCATCATCATCATCGTCATCATCAAGAGTGTCCAGTGTGCTCATGCTATGAGAACAGTACCGACTATGGAAGCAGCTTTCCGCATGTAAAAAGTTTTCATTAGAAACTACTATGAGATTGTTCTAAAGGATAATGATTCACAAAATCTCCATGGTATAATACTGATTCTTAAAAATGCATCTTGTATCAGCAGTGCTAGTAGAAAATGACAAGCTACAGAGAATCCCACACTGGTGTTTACTGTTAGCACACTAGTGTTTGCTGTTAGCGCATTAGTGTCTGCATTTGTTTCTAGAGTCCAGGTCATCTGATTGTCTTTCTCTGGTCATACCTTGGAATAGAACCGTTCTCGGTGAACGGGCTTTTCAGTTGCTGTACCTAAATTGCGGGACTCCCTCCTTGTGTCTATTCGTTCTGCTCAGTCGCTTCTGTCATTTCGTTCTCGACTTAAAACTTAACTTTTCGAATTGCTTATCCACCGTTGGCTGCCTCTGTGCCGTGTGGACTTACCTTCTGGATCAATATGCCATAATGACTGATTTTCTGATTGCGGCTTCGTTTTGGTCAAGATCCAAGAGTCAGGCAGGCAGACAGTCAGACGGTTACGGTTACATTAACGTCTGTGGGTAGTGCAGACTATTCACTCGCATGTAATACTAAGCCCCGTATATGAGGAATGTTAACTGTAGTCATTACTGCAATATTAACTACAGCTATTAAATTTATTAATTGCTCTTATGCTTACTTGTGATGTTCTGGGCCGGTTTCCCGCTCTTTCGGTTTTCTTCAGTCATTGGTTCCGTTGCAGAATTCCTGCCAGTTAATCAGATTAAGTCTAATTAGTGTCCATTCGTCTTCCTACAGTAATAAAACTGGTTTTCTTCTGTATCAGCCGCAAGTCGTATATACAAGCATAATCGGATTTGCAAGGTTCGTATGCGGTATATAGCTAAGCACAGGACCTAATGAAAAATAACTCGTTTCATGCGCTCCCATGGCTAACTACCAACCGATTTTGTTTCAGACAGAGAGCTCTTGTGAATAAGCTTATTCCCACGACTGAACATTTTGGGCTGCAGAAGGTTACGATAAACTGCGTTGCACTGTAAGTTCTGCAGCCTGAAGAATAAGTAATAAGTCTAATTATTCATCTATGCGCGCGTATATTCCTCTAAAATGCTTCACTCAGTGATCTCTATTTATAGACATCAGTTGCTTCATTCAAATCAACCGAATCACTTATACGGCGGATCTTATTCATACGCCGTACATTATTATAGCCCGACGAACCGACACGATTTTGATGAGTCCGCTCTGTAGAACTTAAGCCTAAACCATCTGAAAATATGAAGATATCAATTTCGAACCGAAACTCGAGCTAAAAAACTTAAGAAGAGCGTATGACGTTTTACTATAATCAAGTAACAAGCACCCGTAGGTTGATGTAGCCTACACCCTTTGGCCTCTGCGTAGGGTATATCTCCATGAAGCTCATCTTTGTTAGCGTCTAGGGGCCGACGGGCGTACTAAATTTACCCAGCGCTCTACAAACTGGGATGCTCCAGCGCAGGGCGAAGTCTGACTCCCGGTGATGGAAGAGATTCGGCGCCTGGCTGCTAGTGGGGATGCTGTTTGGCCAAACCTTTCACTGATGATGCGATGACTCATCGATTCATATATATATATATATATATATATATATATATATATATATATATATATATATATATATATATATATATATATATATATATATATATATATATATATATATATATATATATATATATATATATATATATATATATATATATATATATATATACATACATACATACATACATACATACATACATATATATACATACATATATAAAAGAAATTTTTCAACACAGAGGACCTCATACAGGGTAAAATTTACCCCTTCTCACTCCTGGAACCGCCAGTGCGTGCAGTCCCAGTTGCCCCTCTGATGAATTTCTTTAAAAGATGCGCTATATAAATTCGTGTTTACGATTATGACTACATTATTGTAATGAGTCCCTTTAGCTCGGGGTTTGATTCTTAGTCTCAGTGACGGGCATAAACGAACGACTTCACCGCAAATAAATTCCCATATCAAAATGAATTAAAATTTAATATCTAATATGGTAGAAACTTATTGTGTTAATTAAATCAGATCAATTCCATTTTACACGCAAAACTAATATTTGAAATAATATGGAAAGTTGTAATGCTTTATACAAATTTAAAAGCGCTATAAAGTTTTCTTATTTCTGTTCTTTGTTGTTTACTGAAAGAACTTGAATAAAACCCATTGCATCAGACGTGCTTTTGCAAGCGTGCTGTCAGAGACGAAACTCTCAATTTTCTTAGTTTTCCAGTATGCCTACTGTAGGATTAAAACGAGACGTGTTGTTCAGCATTTTGGGCCGATCATACAGTAAGTGACTGTGTCCGGTAGTCTGCTCTATATAAATGTAAAAGATGGTTTATATAGCGCCCCTATAGATTTCTTCTAGTAAATGTCACCATGGAAATAACAGATTTCGTCACTGGGGACTGACATAAATGGGCGTAAATGAGCTAGATGAGTATTAACGACCTTAATTTTTATTAACACGACCTGGTTACTATCGATCACATCTCCCGTTTACCGGACACGCACCTTTGTCCCGTCTTTTTATGGTTTGTAAATGAAACTAATTTACTTATGCACCTCAAAAAGTCATTATTTACAAGTAGGATGACCGCCAACGGCCGTTTCTTGAGGATTACTAGCTAGTCATCAAATCAATAAATTCTCATTAACTTTGAATGTTTTCCTTTCTTCTCTTTCTCCAACACTAAATTGTACTTTTGTTTACTCTTTATTGTGAGAGTATTTTACCGGTAACTTGGTGAAACTCATTGCTTTTGTGAACATATGCTTGTCGGTTAATATCTGTTGTGGTTTTTTATTGCAATCCTTATGCATTGATGATACTGGATTGCTTGTGTCAAAATCTGATACTCAGGTCTCGATTCATCCCGTTACAGAGTATGCAGGTTCAAGCATCCCCTGAAACAGTTACTGTGTAAAGACCTTGAATTGTTCCCCTTAAAATCAATAACTGCCTTGCCATTTGAAGTTGGCATTACATGAAATTGTATAAGAAATGATGTACTGCCTGTGACCAAGAGTGAAGTACAAAAGTACAAAAGAGATTATTAGCAAGTAATATTTATGATGTAAAAGTTGTCAGGGATCTGATTCAGTAAGTTGCAACTATTGTGATAATTTCATTGAGGATATTTATAAACTACGATGCTCAGTGGTTAAACTTTACCTGTACTTTGTCTTCTTTTAGCCGAGGATGAGTTCAATGATCTGTGCTTTGACTTTGGCCTGGAACTTGATGAAGTGGTATGTCTCAAATTTGAACTAATCAGTTTTGCTGTAATCTTATCTCTAAAGGAGTTTTTGTTGTTTTGTTTAAAAAGTGTGAATAAATTGTGAAGTTTTTATATGTATTTTGAACTGAGATATTAAAGTTTATTTAATGATCAGTTGTGTACTTTTTACTGCAGTAACTGTATTCTCTGGATTGTTTTGGTTATGAAAATAGGCTACATGTGATTGAGTGTTGATGCCTTTGTTTACTTAATGGCAACATTAATTTATTCGGGGTAATGTTGATAGCATTTACTCAAGATGATGTGATTTTGAGTAAGCTAGAAATTTGTTTGGTTATTTTGCTTTATAGACTTCGGAAAAAGAGATGATTTCTAAAGAACAGGGCACCGACAAGGCAGGCGGAGCATCGGAAGTTGTTATTTTCAAGATTGAAGTGCCTGCCAACAGGTTTTCTGATTTTCTCAACAACCTTTTGGTAGGATAGGTTCTCAAGATAGTCAGATTAGCTTGCTGGAATTTTTTTATTTTGCCATTTCAAGGGGTGGATCAGGGTGCAGTTTGTCATTGGAAACGTTTGCAGGAAGGCCTGAGACCTGGAAAATCCTTCCTGGTGAATTGGATGAGCTGTATCAGTGATGATGAATTTTACCCTTTTCCTCTTTCAAATCACTGACAGGTGTACAGATGAAAGAGGCCAAAAACACTTTACTTTTTGGTACATTGTAGAACTGCATTCAAAAGTTGCATATGTGAGTGATAGGCCAAGATTTAGGTTATGGTGCAGAGCCAGAATTCTGCCTAAACTAACATGTACGTGCTTATCCAGTGCATTGTGGGGGACTTTAAGGAAATGCCAGCTATTAAACATCACCTATGCCAGGAACTTCTTAGTCTCTCTCTCCCTCTTTTCTGCAAGCGCTTGAAGACCTTCTTATTTCCAAGTGCTTCTGGATTGTCGGGCCAGGAGTGCCTCTGAGGAGTTTACCTCGAAGTGGCGCTTTATAAATTTTTGATTACGTTACATTACATTACATCAGCTTCCTTATAAAATGCTTCATTATGTCACAAATTATTATATAAAATGGTTTGGGACTTGGTTCTGTAATGTACTTCAGTTTTATAAATGACCTCGTTAGAAGGTGATTCTTGTATGTGACAGCTTTATTACACGTTTATGATGCGCTTCCTATACCTTGTATCAGGTCACAGGAAGTGATACCTGTGCCCTGATAGAGGATATGGGAAAGTTTACATGCTAATAAATGAAATGTGTCTGAATTTTTCAGGTATGATCTGCTTTGTGTAGAAGGACTTACAAGAGGTCTGCTGATATTTCAGCAAAAGTAAGCAGTTGCTTCTGATTGATGTTTAGTTAACGTTATGTTTACTCCTTTCATATCTGAGAACTATTAGAAGTTAGTTGCATGGTATATGTTTACCCTAAACGCTGGTGCCTTGTACATGCTGGGTTTACCTTAAATCATTGAGTGCTTCTGACTACTGTATTCCATGAGAAATGCTTAATAAATTTGTGGTAGCGGAATACAACATGTGCCGAATAAGAGTGATCACACTTAAATAGTTCACTCAAAGTACACTTTGTTCTGTTTGTCTGCGTTTCTGTAATCAAAGGCATCTAAGCTGCCATGCAAATGACGTACAGCTTTTTTGTTGATTTCTCTCTTATTTTGCTTTTTTCTAGAATCGGTTTTTGTTTGACTTGTTTCTCTTGTCTCATGGTCCATGATACTGATGTCTGATATTGTTTTTCATTTCTTCTGTAGGCTTGAAGCGCCGATCTACAGAAAGATCCAACCACCTGAAGACAGCATTCAGCAGTTGATCATTCGTCCTTCTGTAAGCATTAATTTTACGGAACAACTTAATTTTCATAGACCTGAGAAATTTGTGGTATCACTAGAAAGACTTTATCTGAAACAGATTTAGCTGGAATAATATAGTTTCAAATATGCTCTCATAAAATCTGTTATTTTTTGCTACGAGATCTGAATTATAGAAACACTTTGTTTTTTTAAGTCAGATTTTATCTGTTTGTTTCCTGGCATGGCCTTTTACAGTGTAATTTTTTAAAATTATAATTTTAATATTCTTACTGGACACTGAGCTCATGACTGTAGTTATCTATTACTTAACTCTTAGCAGTTGTGCTAATAAATGATGTTGTTAAGCATCTTACAAGTAACTTTATAGTTGTGGTGCTATATAAATTGTCGTCATCATCGTTATGGTGTTCTTTAACAGTTTTCAAGATGCACTTAGGGTGATATTATGTATATAAATGTCTGATTGTGTTACATTGTTATTCACCTTCTTTTGTTGGTTTTCTTCCGCTTTTTTAGACAGCAGCTGTGAGACCATTTGCAGTTGCTGCCATACTTCGGGACATCACTTTTACTCAGGTTTGGCAGAGAAACATTTGTTGGGGGCTTTTGTATTTGGTGTGGGATTAAAGTTTGGAAAGCAAATTATGCTGATATATCAGTGTTAGTATTTATGTAGAAATAATATTAATCATTAATAACAATAAAATGTTGTATATATTTTCAGAATGTTTTAATTTGCTATGAAAGCATGTGCTGCAATTACCAGCTTTTGTAGCTATAAGACTAGCTGATGCTAATTGATTTATGTATTGTTATGTGGAAACTTGATTAGCAGACTGTTTCCACTTTGAGAGAAATTGATGCAGTGGATATTGTAAATTTAATTTAGAAGGGTTTGAACAGGACCCTGTATGTGTAGGAACTGTTCATGTATCGCTGTGTATATGTGTGTGTGTGTCTTTGTAGGATCGGTATCAGAGCTTCATAGATTTACAAGACAAGCTGCATCAGAACATTGGAAGGTATATCTTTTTGGTGCTCGTCTTTGTAATATTATTCATATTCAGTTAAATTACAATGTGTACACAGCTTTTGTGCGGTTTTCACAGGCGCTATCAGTTGATGTCTCGTACAACAGACATCGGCTTTACAGAAGTTACTAAGTAATACTTATAATCAAGTATCCATATATACACACTGTGACTTTTGACGGTGTTTTATATCGTCCAAACACTTCGCTTCATAAAGGCATTGGTGATACCATAGAAAAAAATTAAATCTCATAATACATTGAGAGTCACTTCATGAACTGTATTTAGGTAAGGCACTTTGATGTAATAAGGTTTTTTAAGATGTATATGCAGATGTGTATTTATATGGTGGCTTTGAGAAGCCCTAATGTTCACAGAGAGACATTTTTACATATTTACCATACCTTCTTCTAAGAGCCTTACAGATGCAGAAATACATACTTTGTGTATGTATGCCTATAGGCAAAGGTCTATTGTTGCGATTGGAACACATGATCTTGACACGATTCAAGGACCTTTCTATTATGAAGCTCTTCCTCCAAGCGACATCTGCTTTAAACCCCTCTGCCAGACGAAGGAATATACGGCCACTGAACTAATGCAACTCTACTCTGTAAGTCACTGACCTGTCTTGTTAATATATGCATTCCATGAACTCCAACTTATGGGATGGGGTTGTCTGTTAATTCCCATAGAAGTAGCTATCTACTTTTAATGCTTTATGAATTGTTGTTATTACATTACGTCTTTTTGTCTGATGCAGTGGTGACTGTGCTGCAGTCAAGCAGTCCTTTGACCAAAGGACTGAGAGTAAAACTGTAATTCTTGTTACATGTCTTACAACTGTGTTGAGCAAAAAACATTACACTGTCAAATGGAAAAACATCTGCTAGATTGCTGGAATAGTCTTTTTCCCAAACTTTGTACTCAGCATTAAGATTAACTTGGAACCAGGTACTCTGATAAAAACCACTTGTCATGGCTTTTGATATGTTTTTTCATAACAGACTGATAGCCATCTGAGACATTACCTTCACATCATCCAGGATAAGCCTGTTTATCCAGTGATCAAAGATAGCAACGGAATTGTTCTTTCCATGCCACCCATTATCAATGGTAGGTGGCAAGTTTTTTATGCTGTTAAAGTTGTGCCAGTATTCAGTCTTTTAACATCTGTTCAGAAGCTGCATGCCAGTTTACGTAAAGGACTCTTGCTGTGTAGTTTTATTTCTATTAAGACTTCATTTCTGACATAATTTCCTAGGTATGGATGAAGAAGGCAATGCTTGGGCATTATAAAAACGGTGCTATAGAAGTCTTTAGATTGGATTAGTGTTCATATAACTAGAAATGTCATCAGTAGCAGACTTTCATTGTAAGGAAAGACACTATTATATGGTAGTTTAAAATACCTACTAATATTTTAAATTTTAATTTCATGATATGTACTGTTATTCCGTTCTGGTGGTCAGCAAAAGTTTTTTTAGTAAGATTTTATCATAGCTTCCTTACTTGACTTTGCTATTTTAGGCGATCATACGAAGATCACGCTGAACACAAAGAACGTCTTCATAGAATGCACAGCAACTGATTTGAACAAAGCCAAGATTGTCCTGGACACAATTGTCTGCATGTTTAGCCAGTACTGCAGCACACCGTATAGGTAGCCGATACTTTGGAATACCATTTCTTTAAAGAAAGACTTTGTTTTTGAACAAAACAGGAAGAGATGGTTGCTAAACATCTACTTTACTGCATTTCAGTGTTAGTAGCAAAGAGGAACTCGCTCAAAAGAATTGTGAAATGCATTTCAGCAAATATGATAATTTAAATTTAAGTACAATGGCTGGGGCAAAGTCTTGGTTCTGTATCCCATTGCATTTCCAAGTGAAATGAAGTTATGTTTGTTTATGTGTATGTACAGTATATGTATGTATCTGATTATTTGTATATATGGTATGTATGTATCAAGACAATAAATTTAACACCTCACAAAATACTGCAAGCATTTGAAATTTGATTCATTGTAATTTGCAGAGTGGAAGGCGTTAAAGTTGTTTCTCCGGATGGGTCGCACTATGTTCATCCCGTAAGTTCTGTTCTTTTTGTTGCATATTCCATGCTGATTGGTACTTTTGAATATGTTGAACTAATTCTGGGTGTGTCTAATTTCTTTATTTTAATTTAATTTTTTCTAAAGGGGACATTGTCAGATGTTGGTTGTGCTGTACAGTAGTGGCTTTAAATGAGGGAAGTGTGAAAATTGTCTGTATAATTTAATTTAAGTTGGCTAAATATAAATTTGTATAGCACCTTTGTAAGTGGTTTTACATTGTCTGAGGTATAGACAGATCCGAAAATGTTTGCCTAAGTTTAAATGTATTTTGAGATATGTAGAGTGTTTCATTACGTGCAAGTTTTTGCCAATAGATTAATGCTGATTCATTTTTAAGCAAGTTTCCCATTTAGAGTTTGTGTGAAAACATTTGACAGACCTTCACAGAAATTTTTGTGTTGTGTTTTCAGCTTCCTCGTGACTTTAAACTAATTTTCAGCAATCAATGTTCCTTCATTTTATTCACAGTTGTAATTTGCTATCACTGCTTAATTATTTAATGACGGGCCATTGCAGGAATTGCCATATCGAAAAGAACTTGTTTCAGTCGAAGAAATCAACAAAGGCATCGGAATCAAGTGAGATATTTAGTTACTTCATTCATGTTGTAAAGTGTTTTTGTTTATACTTTGTCATCAAGCTTTCTTAACACATTTGCTGTATTTTGCCAGTTAAAGAATGCTATATGGTAGCCGATTGGGTAGTGCACTCGGCGTGTAATGTGAAGAGTACTGTTTGAGCCTCCCCTTAAATGCTTACTGTGTAGGGACATTGAGCAAGTCCTTCACATACAATTGCTTTGCGCCTCAGATTCAGATTTACTGACCTCGAGTATGTAATAAATGCAAACATAATAGTAATAATAATATAAATAAGTAGATATTTTATCACAGTTATGTTCATGGAAATACATCATTGCTGTTTTCAGGGAGAGCGCTGGCAACTTGGCTCAGCTACTGACAAAGATGTGTTTACCATCAATTGTGGTCAACAATGGTCTGGACATTGAAGTTGATGTTCCACCAACAAGACATGGTTGGCACTGATTGTTTTTCTGTGCGAGTGTGTATAAAATCAGTTGCATTCGGCTTCTTAGTGTGTTGTGTGGTGATTTGTCTGTTAATTGGATACATTTTTAAGCATGAACGAACGTTGATTGATAATTCTATCATCGTTGACACGTTTCAATCCATGCATAACCACATACCTACAGCATCATTGAATAAATGCGTCATTTTGCAGACGTCTTGCACGCTTGTGACATCATTGAAGATGTGGCCATAGCATATGGATATAACAATGTCAACCGAACCATTTCAAACACAAACTGCATTGCTGAGCAGGTAAATATTGCCAACACAAGCACTCGTAGCTCATACCATCTACAGAAAACTGTTCTCTTTTACTTAGGCTGGGAATGCCTCTGAGTAAATAGTTTGAAGGGGTGCTGTATAAATGGTCTGAATGAATAAATGGAAAATGTCAATGAAGTCTAATTGACTTCAACTTGCTTACCTCCTGTAGCTTGGCTTCTGGTTTTTCTGATGTATCGGAATTCAATCTGGCTTCTCCAACAGGTTATGATTTCAGTTGCGATTTTCACTTGAAGACCATCGGGTGATACCTTGGGCATTATGATAGTGGTGCTACAGAAGTCTTTAGATTAGATTGTAATAATACCAGGTAAATAAATAAATAAGTTTGTTCTTGAAATTATAAGAGATTTGCTGTATACCTCTGATTTCCACATAAAAATGTGACATGGTAATAAAGGCCACACTAGTAGTAATGGAAGTAATTCATAAAATTTCTTTAACCACCATATTTTTCTCGTTATTACTTATTCATTTTAATGCTTTGTTGCTGTAGTTCCCAATAAACAAGTTGACTGACCTACTTCGGGAGAGCATAGCAGCGGCTGGCTTCACAGAGTGTCTTACTTTCGCTCTGGTAAGTGCCTTCATTTCCCTAAGCTTCTGTTTCATCTTTAATTTTGCTTGTTTCAAGATCTGCTGTCAATTTTGTGCTTCTGCGAGGAAGGCTGAGTGATGTTTGTTCCAGTCTGAAGTGGGAAATGTTGAGCAGTGTTAAAAACCAAAGCAACAACTGATGGTGATTGTCTTTGATATTTTTCAGTGTTCAAGAGATGACGTTGCAGACAAGCTTGGTAGAAATATCAAAGATGTGCCGGCTGTGCACATCGCAAATCCAAAGACCTTAGAGTTTCAGGTCAGGCTCTCATTTCCCTCACTTTAATCATTTAATAGCAAATTGTGCACCTCAAAAGGAGTTAGAGGAATAGAATACTGTAAATTAGTGTGATTACCTTACCTTACCTTCCTTGTATTTCTTAAATTTTAACACTGTTGATCTTCCATCTTCACTTGATATAAGGGCATGTTGTTTAAGCAGCTGGGCATTTATATAGTGCCTTTTATAACCTCTTGCAGGAGTGGACATAGTTACATGGTAATGGTAACTGAGGTTTCGTTAAGTTTTCCAATGGATCAAGGTCGAAGTACATTTAAAAATGCAACCAGGATGTTGTAACTAAACAGTTGTAACGAAATTGCTTGTTACTTCTATCTGTGGAAATCTCTTGGTTGACTCTGCGAATATAAATCAGAAACTAAGCAGCCAGAAATTGAGTGTAGGCTTGGTTCAGATGGCTGTCTGTTGCCAATAGGTGGCAAGAACGACGCTGTTGCCTGGAATCCTTAAGACGCTGGCCTGTAACAAGAAGATGCCTCTGCCGCTGAAACTGTTTGAAATCTCGGATGTTGTCCTTCTGGACAAAACCAAAGGTAACTATGCAAGCACAGTTATGGCATTCAACGTTTTTATAATTCTCCCTGATAAGAGGCTTGTGAAGTTGACATATGACTCCACATGACTTTGGGGTGTGCTAAAAAGTCTCTCGTTTCTTTGTAATAGACTAGTGTTCGAATAATCAGAAAATCTACCAGGTCTGTTGGCATAAAAGGTTTCCATACAGCCAACAGCCACATGGAAGATTGATTTGGCCCATATCCAGCCGAAACTTGGAGACATTTAGCACATCCAGTAAGCTGCAAAGAATTGTCAGTTGGTGGATGTATGACTGATGCAACTGTTTGATTACAAGTGTTTATGAAGCAGACATGTGAGCATATTAGCACTTTAAACCTGTTTTACAAGGTAAGTGTAAAGTAAGATCTGCTTTCTGTTCTTGAGACCTACCAGTGAGGTGCTTCTGAAGTGACTTAATTAGTTGCTACCTGTAATTATGTAATAATTTGACAGTCTATAAGTTTTTTCGTTTTTTTCTGCAGATGTTGGTGCCTGCAACAGACGACACTTCTGTGCCGTTTACTACAACAAGGTTGCTGGATTTGAAGTTATACATGGACTGTTTGATAGGACTATGCAACTGCTGGAGGTCTCAACAGACGATTATAAATTCGTTCCTGTTGATGGTAAGAATTCTCATACAGTCATCTGGCAGCCTTTATGCAAATATAGCTCTTGAAGTGATTTCTGGTATTTTTTTTAACCCGAGGCATGTATAATCCCTCAGGATTGGAAAACCAGAGAGCGTTTTTTCTGAAATGACTAGTCTTTGTTGATGTCATGCCTGGTTGCAAGGGTGATGTGGAAAATGATTGCATTGAAGCACTGGACGTTTATAAACAACTGCTGGTAGAAAAATGTAGTTTCCATGTTATCTTCCATTACTATCATTATTACTATTACATTCTTATTACTGTTCGATTTCAGATCCCACTTTCTTCCAAGGCCAGTGTGCTGATATAGTCGTCCAAGGACAAAGCATTGGAAAACTTGGAGTGCTCCATCCAGACGTTATCACAAAGTTTGAGTTGAACATGCCATGTTCTGTCTTTGAAATTAACATAGAACCATTTCTATAGGTGGTGATACACAATGTTCCTGGCAACTTGTGATGGTCTTTTGTGTAACCAACTAGGTCCGTAAACAATGTAACAGAGAACATTCATTGCCATTTGGTTTCTGAAATTCGTTATCAACCAAAAGTGATGTTTCTACTTCTTAATGGTATTTAGGCGTTTGCTGTTCATGCAGAAACTGTTTTAGGTAAACTTCTTACTGTGGAATTTCAGCAATTGATGTGGAAGTTTTTCTTTCATGTGAAGAAAAAAGCCCCTTCCACTGCATATGTACTTACTTATTATTGGCCAGAATGGCTCTGATGGAAATGTCTTATCCTTACCTTGATCCAGTCTGCATCCCTCATCAATTATTATATCAAAAAGTGCTGGAGTCGCTTGATTGGCAATGACAGCACACAAAAGGAAAATGAGTCCCAAAAACAGTTTTTTTTTCAAATAAAGAGATTTGTAACCCTTAACATCATTAATTAATTAACTTCCATAATTAGAATAGTGACCACTTTACTAACATACAACAATCAAGTTAAAAAGATAAGTCTGTGGGAGCACACGTGATTTGGGCATAAAAATGGCTTTGCAATTCAAATGGCAACTATTCATATAATGACACACGTCAAACGGCTTCAGGGCTCAAACAGCAACCAAAAATGACAGTACAACAGAGAGTGACATTTACACAAACTTGTAGATTGTTCTAGTAAAAGGCAATACTAATCCTAGCTAACACTGATAGTTATGAGATGTTTGTTACAAGTCTTGATTGGATGCTATGCATGCACTGTATCATATTTTCCCAAACCAACATAATCCGTAAATACCATTAGACAAAGAACCGCAACTTACTTACTCTTAGAGACTATTCCCAAACATGACGACTTTCCACGTTACCAGCACCACTGCATACTAGTTCACAACGAATTCATGAATGAAACCTCCAAACACGACCTAAGTGTGTTATAGTTATTTAATGTTTTATTAATTAATTGAATTTAATTAATTAGTTAAATTACATGTAATTAACAATATTCATAAGCGTTATTAATAATACTTTGGAAAACAATGTACGTACTTGTACTCTTGACTAAAAGTGGACCAGGGTTCCACTGGGAAAATCTGGAAGCACAATGAGAAACTGACAGAAAACCTTCCAACCACTTGCTCTTCCAAAACGGCTTACCATCATGACATGGGGAAATACTCTTATGATATGCATCAATTTCTGAGGCAATAAACTGGTTTTGTGCAGGGATTAACAGAAGGAAAACCACCATTTAGTCTGCTAAATCAACATTTGTAGTTGTAGGTCAGAGGGCATTTCATAAATTCTGATGTTGAAACTGTAATATAACTCGTGTCAGACTTTGCAGGTGAGAAAAATACTGAATGAAAAAACAAATATTCATTAATGCAAAAGTAGAACATCACAGGAAATTACTAAATCTGCTTCCAAAGAAACTTTGGCACTGAATATATGCTTATCAATGACATGTAGTCTCAATGTTGGATGGATTTTACTCATAAGGAGGCACTCATAGATGATGGCTTCCAAGGTTATGCACAGCTCGACAGTGCGATCTCTGTTGAATTCACATGATGTGAAAAGTCTGTGCGTTAGCCGCACAGCCAACATGCAAACCCCACATCCATTATTTGTTGTCTGAACATCTGCATAGCACTTTCTCAGAGAATCTCAAAAGTGTGCCACAGGTATGAATTAAAAGTTGCAGTTAGGATGAGCAAGCAGTGACACTGGCTGTTAGGCAGTATATATGTAAGTAAGTATCACGTGTTTGGCAGTATGTATGTGTCTGAATATTGAAGTGCCTCTCCGAGGCATGTTACAGTTCACAGAAGACTGTTTTGTATGTTCCACTCTCTAAGTACGGCTGAGTCGTGGCTTTCGAGAAATCCAGACCCTGTGTGATGTTCCATGGAATTACATGGAAAGGTACCATTGCCAGCCAGTATTATAGTTCGTCGTGTTTTGGACCGGTGAATTCTTCATGAGATATGAAGCCGTCTTTGTCCCTATCTTCATGAAGAAAGATGTCGGCAATCATTGCATTATGCGACTCGTCATCCGTTTTGTCAAGGCCTTGTTCCTCTTCTTGTTTTCGTATATATCCAGACACCTGAAACAAAAGAAGCAGAGTAGACTGACTGAGTTCATCCACTGCAGCTCCAGCATGATCAGCTGAAAAATATAATACACATAAATCAAATTAATAACGTCATTAATAGCTATATTAACGTCAAATAACTATATTAACGATAAAAATAGCAACAGTAATAATGTTTGCCAGTTATTTTACCCTACACTGGCCAAGCAAGTAAAAAATTAGCAACATGAAAGCAGTTCACTTATCAATAAGCCAAATGATTCCATCATTTCAAATTTGTACCAATGAAAATGAATAAGTCACAGTCTGTGTTGGTATACTTGCAGTCTGGAAATAGGTGTTTAGTAATGAGAGTAGATAACTGATTCAAGTGGTTTTGCCTGATAAAAGCAAGATTCAGAAAGAATCCTAGTCAGAAGAGCCATGTACACATGTGTATTACTCTCACTTCTCTTGCAATAGATACACATAGCATTGGCATCAAGTCCACTAGTAACACAGGAATTTTTTGAGCTACAAGCAAATATTGTTTTAAACAATATGTAATAGCAGTTCGCTCAACCCGCTCTTCTTCTGCCCTAACACTTCTCCACCCTCCAGTCACCTCATCCTTAAAATTTGGTAATCGCTCCATAGCCATAGCTGCCCCACCACTCTGGAATAAACTCCCCCCAGAACTGCGAAAGTTTTCGGACCCATCATACAAACTCACTGATGCTCCACTGCTTGCAATTTCTGCTTCGGCCTTTCACTCAAAACTGAAAACATTCCTCTTCCACAGATCCTATCCTGACACCCCTTCTTCCTCTTATCCGCCTCTGCTCTCTAGCCCCAAACATCACCCACCGTAGCTGCCACGCTGTCTCTCTGCCTGACTCTTGGATCTTGACCCGGAACCGAACCCTTTTGCCTATCGATTTTGTTTTGACTGAGCGCCTGTGAATAAGCTGGTCCCCGCGGTGTGGCTTTCGTTGGGCGCTGTAGAAATCTTGGGATTACGGTTATACAAATTAAGGCACAAGTTGTTTAATTCATTTACAAAATCTTCTGAAATCTCCATAAAATTGTTTCACAATTAATTCTTATTCTGTAGTTTTTCTGTATTGAAGCAAAAATTCTTCTGTTAGAAAACTGTCTTTGTTGCTGTTGTGGACATTCACAACCGTCTCTGAAGCAATTCAACGAAACCAACCTTTTCCATCTTACTCACTCATAACAGCCTATCTTCCAGTATTTAATTTCAGCCTCTTGGATTCTTGTTAACTTTGCTTAACAGATTGTGACAGGACTGAGATTTTTCCCTTTGAATCAACCATTGATTTACTACTTGAGTATTTTAAGGCAATGGCAAAGTGAAGCTCTCAGATTAAATTTGATCAAAATACGTGAGTTTTCGTACAAGAACCTGGCTTCATCAGTGACACATTACGATGGCATAGTTATTAGTCTCAATCAAGTATAAACAAAAAATTATGTAATTAAAAATATGTATATCATGACAATATATATATATATAATATATGGTATATAAATATACACATACTTTACATATTAATTTATATGCATACACATGGATATATACATATTTGCTTTATGGAAATTTTATATTTATACTTTGCTGACTAGTTTTATTACTATTTTATAACGGCTAATGACATAAATGGTGACAGATCGTAAACATCGCAGAGAACGTTTGCACTTGGCCATCATCAGTTGCCAATAATTACTGCAACTGAGTTCATAAAATGTCCACTCTACATGAAACACTTAAAAATATGTACATCAAAGTTTACCACCAGTCAATGTTTTAGACAGAAGATTGATCTGAGTTGATGCTGATTCAAGCGATCTTTCATTTCATGTCAATCTACCCAAAGTGACCCACCCAGGATTGTACAATACTACTGCTAACTAACAAATATAACTACAACTTTAAACGTAGCTATTTACATGCAAGTGGAAGTTTATTTCATCACGTGGGCAAAATGACTGCATTTGCTCAAGTAGATTTAATCAACACTTGACCTAATCAACACAGAATCTAACCAATATGTAATCCAACCAACACATGACCTCATAACTACCAAAACCAGATCTAACTAACACCCATTTTAACCATCACCTCAACTAATCATTGCATCACATAAGAAATACCAACATTTGGTCAAAACACCGTGAAATCTAACCAACACCTGACGTAACCAACGCCTGACCAACTGTTAAGTTCACAAGTCACTTAAAAGAGAGGATACAAACCTCGTCTTGGGATAGTAGGTTATCGTTATCAAGATCGATATCTTTGAAGACGTTTTGCGCTTTCTGGCCCTCTTGTATTTCTATCAGCTCAACATCAAACACAAGAGTCGCTCCACCTGGGATCTTATCACCTGACAAATCATAAACACACACGTTTCGCTAACAGCTGTATTCGTTCACACAGTGCACATATAGTGAGAATGTTTGCTGCAATCCCCTGCACACTGGGTGGATAATACCTCGAGGTAAGATACAGTGAAAGCTAGCTGGTGGTTTGCGAGTCCTAACATTCCCAGTTTCCCCAGTTCCATCCAAAAAAATTCACCCAAAGTGGATGAGAAATTATACCCGGTAACCCCCCCATAACAATTAACAGTTAACACTGCAAGGTATACACTGCATAGTAAATGTTGCAGTTTTAACACTTTATACCGCATGGTAAATGTAGTTTTAACCGATTCCTGCTTGGGAAAAATAAACATGCATCTCCATTAATTATTGCTCACAGCTGCAGTATGCTAAATAGGTAAGCCATTACACACGTTTACATCAAGACAGACAAAGAGAATCAACAGTGACATCACTGTTACTGAGCCAACCTGCGCCTCGATCTCCATATCCCAAGTGTGATGGGATTGTGAGCTTCCTCTTCTCGCCAACACACATGTCGATTAGGCCTTGATCCCAGCCTTTGATCACTTGACCAGCACCAAGCTGAAACGTGAAAGGCTCACCACGTTTTCGACTGACAACAGAAAACATGACAGTTTCAGGTGACTGTGCCGTGCGTCAGGTCAGCGTTGGGTTTGTGGATATTCAAGGTCCCTCGTCCGAAGCTTTGGAATTCATTTCCCAGGTCTACATGATCTGTGAGTTCTCGAATGTCATTCAGTCAGGTTTTATTTTTACACGTCATCTGTTTCAACTTGCTTACCCACTGTAGCCTTTCTTCCAATTTCCCAGATCTGTCAGATTTTTACAGACTGCAATTTTGTTACTACGGTTTCAACTTAAGTGACCATCAAGCAATACCTTGTGCATAAAGAATTCAAAAGATTAGATTAGATTTCATCCTAGACTAAAATAAAAATAAAAGTTACTGATTACGAACAGTTTTGCAAATATACAGACATTTTCATAAAGCTGTGGTTGTCAAGAGGAGAAATCAGAAGCAATCAAAATGATCTTTGTACAAAGTCACCCAGCATGCACATTTAATAGTTCTGGCTTTATTATGCCAGACATACACACAAGCATAACTCTAGCAGCACTACATTGGCTTCTAATTAATTTTCCGTCCACAGGCAATACATAAATTTACTAATGCAATGCCAGAAATTTAATATGTGCTACATCCTTCTCTTTTCTCTGCTGAAGAGATTCATCTTGATATTCAACATGTCAGAATCACAACGATAAGGATCTTCTGCTGATATTAGGAACAGCCCTCCCTTTCCTGCTCCTGTTCTCCTCCTTGAAAAACAGTGGCCACTTCTCAAATTCCTTTTTGGTGGGTGGACATATGGCATGTTACTGACCCACCTCTTCAGCAGAGAAAAGATAACGAAGCAACACATATTAAATTTACTGACAAACTTATTGTCCTTAATAACTTTAACATCATTTAGGCTAGCACAGGCAGCGCTTTGTGAGGTACTCAAAAGGCAACACACAAGTGTCTACATACATACATGCTGATGCTTTATTTATTTACTTACTCAGTATTTCCTGGTGTCCAGTTTTTGATTGGGCTGTTCAGCATTAGAACAATGTGTCTGGTAAAAATTTACTAACTTGCGGTAATGCATCTTGCACAATCACCTCGAGTCTAAATTCATGGTTCATGTTCTGTGCCCAGAAAGAAGCCAGTTGGCAACTCAGCACTGCCGACTAGCGTATTGCAACTTCTCATTATTCCAAAACCGACTCGTTCACTCAATTCTTTATCTCCAAATGCAACAATGCGTTCGCTGTATAAATTCTGCCATATATTATTAAAAACATATGTTTTCTGAATACCACACAGACCTCGAATCGAATTTCGTTCCATCCAGTAGCCGGCCCGTATAGTGCATCTTAAGAACGTTCCCTTTTTGGCTGGTGACATCGCATCGCTCCGGCTTCTCCACTATTTCAACTTGCAGCTTTTCTGTATCCGTGTCTTCGTTTCCGCCGACCACCACGAAAGCAAAGCAGACCACGAAAACGCTCAAAAGTACCTCAAACAGACGTCCAGAAACGAACTGTGCCATGTGCAGCTTCTTCATTTCGATCTTCTGTTATTAATTTATTAATATTACAGCCGCACAGTATAACTGTACTTCAGTGCGTCAAAGCTGTTCTAACTATTTGGATTTTACCAAAAATGCTTCGGATTGCCGTACAAGCAACCTGGCAAAGCGACTATCGCACAATTCAATCGCTCTATTCACACATATTTCATTATCATTCCAGCATAACAGACCGTTTAATAGAACCCTTATCGAGATGCTGCTGCCGCCACACAGATTACATATCACACATGTTTTAAACACGACATTTTGTCAGTCAGTTTAACCTTCACCTAGCAATTGACTGAATGCAAATTTTCCACGATATTTAAAAAAATATTTTGCATTATTTTCTTTTACTGTAGCTCAAACATAAAATAAAAGCTACTTAATTACTCACTTACTAACATTTTGTGGCAGATATTACTACCACTGTACGATCTTTTTCTAAATATACAGTCAGGAGAGTTAACCTACAGTTTGGTAAAAGAATGTTTGAAGTAGCTGGTCCAGCTGAGCGGAACTCTTTACCTGAATCTATTCGAAGATGCTCTTCAATTGATAATTTTAAATTAAAACTTAAGACTCATTTATTCTCTCAGTACTATAACTAATTATTATTTTTTATTAAGGCGCGTTATAAATATAAGTTGTATTGTATTGTATTGTTACTTAATTATTGGACACGTCACTGGCAATGGAGAGGCCCAACCCAAGAGAGTTTTGTTTCCACAATTTACAGCGAAGAATGGCAGTCTTGAAGATTTGCATGGAACGTGACAGTTCAAAAGATTTAGGCTTAAGCTTTCACCTTCAAACAAAGGCTGGACAGTTGGGTGGAGAGATATAGGCACTAAATGCTTTAAATCTTATCTAATCTATAAACTAACTATTAAACGAAATGGTTAATGAGTGTGCCTTTAAATATATCGCTCATCTCTAACTGCAAGCTCAGTAATTCCTGCCAGTCTGCAACATGGATTATAATAATAATTAGACAACTTCTAATGCGCCGGTGTCTAATGCACAAGGCATTAACTGATGGCGCATCAAAGCCAAACCGCAGTCAGGTCAACATCCTGAAGGTCAGTCCACAAGACAGAGGCAGCCTGCGGCGGCTAAAAAATTGATAAAGGCAAGTTTTAAGTTGAGAACGAAATGACAGAACGATTGAAGTTGTATGACAAATGTTTCTGGTATGACAGAATAGCCGATGAAAGGATTAAAACTGATGAATTCTAGAATCAGCTCATGTATAATTCGGAATGTTTCTATTAATCGTAAATGTAATCTCGAGAACTTCTAAATCCCTACTTCAAAGCTAAGCGCGGGGCACCAGCTTATTCTAGCGCGGTCACTATGACCTTTTATGGCGTGGCGCCCATTCAAGCGGGTAGCGGTGGAAGAAGGAACTCGCCGGATAAATTTATTGAAAAATGGGCAGGATAGAGGCCATATAGTCGATTTTAAAAACCGTGTAGGCTCACATTTATATGCATGATTCATGAACGTTGCGACAAGTCAGAAGGGTTTTGCAAAGATGCCGTAAATAATAACAAAATCCGGTTGTCAGAAACCACAGAGATCGTAATCGTAATCTCGAGATTTCTACAGCGCCAGCGAAAGCTAAGTCGCGGGAACCAACTTATTCACAGGCGCTCAGTCAAAACAAAATCGCTAGGCAAAAGGGTTCGGTTCCAGGTCAAGATCCAGGAGTCAGGCAGTCGGACGGCTACGGTGGATGGTGCTTGAAATTCAAGCGAGAAGAGAGATAAGGGGAAGAGGAAGAATCAGGATAAGATTTCTGGAAAAGAAGTGTTTTCAGTCTTGAGTGAAAGACCTGCGCAGAAACTGAAAGAGGTGAAGTGTTGGTGAGTCCGTATGATTGACCAGACAACTGTCGCAATTCTGGCGGGAGTTTATTCCAAAGGGGTGGGGCAGCTATGGCTATGGAGCGATTCCCAAATTCTAAGGATGAGGTGACGGGAGGGCGAAGAAGTGTTAGGATAGATGAGGAGCGGGTTGAACGGAGTGTTTGGATAGTAAATAATTGACGAAGATAGGAGGGTTGGGAGGATTGAAGTGTGTTGTAGGTGAGGGATAAGACTTTGTACTCTATTCGTTCTGGTATTTTAAGCCAGTGCAGTGATTTGAGAACAGGGGTGATGTGATGGTGTTTGGGGGTTTTGGTGACAGCACGAGCGAGAGCATTCTGGATAGATTGTAGGCGGTTTATCTGGGTTGTGTCAATATTGAGGAAAAGTGAATTGCAGAGAGAAACGAGGAGGCGACGGATTGGATGGATAAGGGTAACGCTAATACATCAACACTTATTCGATTTATTATTGTATTAATCAATGCAACCTAGCACAAGAATTATTCCCTCTGTTGTTTTATATCACTGATGTACAAGTAAATTATTTACTTACTTATTAAGCTCTTGTATATATGAGATCTCTATGGTACCACCGCACCAAGGTCACATTTTTCGGAAATTACGTCATTATCAGTTATCAATTGTGTTGTTCAGTCTCAAGATGGAAGAGTACGCACGTGAACCATGGTATTGGATTACTATAGTTAAAATTTATTATCAAGCTGGTTTGTCGAAGTTTTAGTTGATTTTCGAGCTTAATTGTGTATTGTTATTGTTATTATTTCATAGGACATGAGCTCGTGGTTGCTTAGGGAACTGAAAACGTGAAGGACGGCGTTGGTTGAGGGTCAAACTAATTACCAAATGCTTGTGACGTGCACATATTACGCTGTGGTTGATTGCTTGGCGATATATAGTGGAAATTAATTTCTGCCATATAACTTTTGTTACTGTAAAACGTTATCGTTAAGATATATTATTTTAATGCATCTATGACGCAAGAGTACATGGTTTTTTCTAACACAGTTCATGATTAGTGCCGCCACATACGCAAGGAATTGTGATTTTTAATATTTAAATATTTAGGTGAAATTGTATTTGAACGTATTTCAACTGTCGATCTTCGGCGTACGTTATTAATTTACCTAATGAAACGGACAGCAGACAAGTCTACAATAACTAACATCTACTTTTGCGTAATTAATTTATTATGTTAAACAGTCCAGCATTACCAAAGGGAAACCCAGCCATGGTGGCGAAAAACCAACAGCTGATAAAATTTTTATGCAGCATTTCATGCAATGGTTTAACTGCATATAGCAATCTAATTTCTGTAAAATTTAGTTAGCATAGTCTGCAGTAACTATCAAATTAAGAATAATATTTACGAAGGATTAAAGTAGGGTGTTGTTAAGTAATGTTGCTGAGCAGTGGAGGAAGCCTGGATTTAGGTATCCCTTCTGCTAATAATTTACCTTAAACAAATTTTTTTAGATAGTCTTGTGGGCTAACGTTTTAATTGTACAGTTTTGTTGACAAAAGTTTAGAAAAAAATTATGAAATTGTGTTTTAGTCCATGGCGCATTGTGGATGACTGTGGTGGTGCATTTGCAATGGGAGCAATCGGAGGATCAGTCTTTCACTCGATCAAAGGTTTTCGACATGCACCAAGCGTATGTTGATGACTAAAGTTGCAGGTTTTAGCTTAGAATCATCCATTAAGGATGCCACAAAGAGAAGAGGGAGGGTCAGCCAAATGCAGACAAGGGGTTTATGCCCGATATGGATTTTCTGCATCTAAATTTGATGCATACGGTACTGTCTGCGTCTTAAGCACAGACGTCATTTAGGAACCGCCCTCCTTTTGTAACGCATTGGATCTAATTTGGGTACCTTTGCTGGACTAAAAGATCAACAGGGTAGCATAATCTATGTCCTATTACCCCACTTTGCTTGTTTACTAGATGTAAATTTCAGCTAAGTACACAAAGCTGCACATGTTGTGTTTCAAATGCCTTTGCAAGTTAAGAAAAGCGTACAACATGTATTTCTACAAATTCTACTAAAGTGTATTTTTTCCTATGCTGGAGGTTTTTTCCCGTTTTTCTCAGGCTGATGTGACCTTTGATTATGTGTTTTGTGTCACAGGGTCATTACAGGAGGCTGATGGGAAGCATGTTAGCAGTTAAAGCCAGGGCGCCAATAACAGGAGGTACTACTCTATTTGTAATTACGGTACAGGTTTATCTAAAATTTTGATCAGCCATGACTGCTGCTAACTGTCTCTATTGCGTTGATACAAGTATGTCTGTGATGACTACATTCAAACATACATACAGTTTACATGCTGTTTTATTTGCAGAAGTAGAGCCATATTAATTTAGGCATTTATAAAGTTATAATTTATACTCGAGTTGACTGGAATGTTTGACTACGAAAATTGAAGTTGGTTTTTCTTCTGGTGTATTTTTGCTTGTTTTTCTGTGGCTTTGTAATTCATGTGCTGTTGTAACTGCAGGTAATTTCGCGGTGTGGGGAGGTCTCTTCTCAGCCATAGATTGTTCATTAGTCTACATACGAAAGAAGGAGGATCCCTGGAACTCTATCACAAGCGGTGCCATGACTGGTGCCATTCTTTCTGTACGAAGTAAGTGCAAGGTCTTTGCTTTGCCCCTGGCTGAGACCCATTTATGCTGTAACAACTTCTGATGGTTGTTCTCATGTTTGTTATTCTGGACAGTTATGTTATTTTTGTGATGTTCTTTAGTTCTGTGATAGGTTTTTATGAGGTCTTTATGGCAGTTCATTTGTTCTTCTGGGGTTTTTGTATACTAACATTTTTCTATTAAGTCTTTTAGACCCAGATTTAAGAATGTTGTTGAATTTGTCCAACACCCTTTCTCTAGCTATATATACCTGACCATGATCTGTTGTGTTAAGATCAACATTTATAATTTCTTGTGTATTATTGGTGTGGAAATATTTATTATTTTGGCATATGTTTATTTTTGATTTATTTACTGGTGATTGTTGTTGTTTTATAATCTAATCTTATTGTTTTTGTAGATGGCGCTGCAGCCATGGCTGGTTCTGCCGTAATAGGTTGGTTCTTCAAACATACAGTGTGCTCACCTAGCTTTAATATTTTTTCATTGTGAACAGTGACTGTGGATGAGAGGTGATAAGAGGCTTAGATGCAGGGCAGCACAGAACAAAAATTCCTGGGCTGCCATATTGGAGAAACCATGCAGAGTGTGACAGTCTGAAAAGGTGCAAAGTAAAATCAAATGGTTTAGTTAAATGTTGAGGTGGTTTAAATTACTGGCTTGTGAGAGATTGATTCAGATGATCTTACTTGGTTTCTGTTCTTATATTATCCTTGCATTGAAGCATGTATAATGACTGAAGTGAATCCTGTGCATATCTGGTTGTCTATAAAAGATGTATGCAAAAATTACCTACTTTGGGTCCCTCCCCTTGTCTGCATTTGGCATGACTCTCCTGTCCTGCCCACCTGAGTACCGGTACTAAGGCCTAGATTAGGCTATCCTGTTGTCATCTTTTGCAACTAAAGGTGCTGCATGGTGGGTATTTTTATATTCCTGCATCACCTACTGGCAGTTTCACAAATGATTCTGGTGACAAGAGAATTTGAGAATTTTGTTTTGCTTTTGGTTACAGGTGGCGTACTTCTAGCGCTGATAGAGGGAGTAGGCATATTAATAACCCGATGGTCTGCTGACCAGTTTAAAATGGGTAAGTTTTGTCACCTCTTGATTGACTGTTAATTGTAATCTTCTAGTGATTTTTTCAAAAAGGTTTTCTTTGCCTTTAGGCCTTTGGTGCAAAATTCCTATTTTTCCAACAGTTATAATGGACATGCCTAAATATGTTTTCTAGTCTTCCTGATACAGTTTGTTACACTTAATGTTAAGAATTGATAGATTATAATTACATTTATGATTTACACTGTTACTGCTATAAAATTGAAAACTGAATAGATAAATCAAAATCATTTCCATGGTGCCGACGGATGTGGTGTTTTATCCGCATTGCTAAAATGTTGAGAAACTTCACTTCTAGAAGATACTTCTGTTAGTAAAATCACTATTTGGTTTGTTTGGCTTGAATCAAATTGTTTTATTATTGTAAAATGTTTTTTATTACAGCCAATCAACAGATCATACCAGACGATGCTTCAAGGCCTGCTGGGCCAACGTTCGGCAGCCATGGGGCCCAATATGCGCAGTATCAGTAGGGGACAGTGTAATTTGCCATTTAGCCTTTTAAGCCCCAGCTTCCAACATTCATACGGCTCTGAGGCTTGGAGGGTTAATTGTGTACTGCTGACATTGTATAGATGACTGCATATGTTGATTTTGATCGTTATTAAAATCGACCTTGTGAAAAACAGCAAAATTAGGATTTTATAAAGAGAAACTAATAAAAATTATAGCAGCCAAGAAAGTTGCAAGGTTTAACAAAACGTGTATTGTGTTGAACAAGTCATCATTTTCAGTCTTTACTTCATGTAGTGTTTTTGATTAGTGCCATGTCACAGCACAGTGTTATCAATGTTTCGGCACGTTTGCAATGGCTACATAAAATTTCTTTAAAAAAGGGATACTAGTTGTATTTAAATATCCATCTTTCAACTTTACTTAATTGTGTATTTTCCAGTCTACGTTGATTGGCTTTCTTTTGTTTTCTCCACAAATTAGTATTGCCTGTAAATATTTTATTTACTTTGCAATGAACAATTTTTCAGGAGGCTTTAGACCAGTGTTGTTTTCTGTTGTATACATAACATCCTTATTTAGAATTTCAGAGGTACTAAAAGTACGTTGCATGTGTATAAATGTTTGAGATACATACATACATGTACAAAGTAATCGATGCAGAAACTAAATGAAATACTTGAAGGCTAGAACCAAAAGGTCTTTCTAATAGAAATGTTGGTTTGTACCGTACTTTTATTTCATTACCGGTGGCATATGCATGACTGATGATATACAAGTAAAGCAGGTAGTACTGATGGTTGCGTTGTATGTAAATCGGTCCGGAATCAATTATCGAGCCCAAATAATCGAAGGTGCAACTGGAAAATATGCAGGTAGTGAAGGACAGACACGAGTAAAGTGTGGCTATATTTAGCAGTGCCTTGAGTGTTTATAGACCACAGAAACAAAAATTTGCCAATTTTTATATTTCTGAAGTATTTTGTAAGTCTGAGGGCAGACTTTCCTGGGAAGGTGAGATTGTCAAGAAGGCTGAAGTAGGCTATATACATTTTAATTTAATTTAGACGTGCAAATAAATATTGCTGAGGTGCAGTGAAATGCCCATTTTGTGATGTACTGCACGTGACATTCGGAACGCTAAGGTGGTCACAGACTGACCGAGTCCACTATTCTCGTCTCTAATAGTGCCGAGAGCATTCTAATTTCCCTTCAACCCCAAGAAATCGGTCGCCAGCCGATGTAAGACGCACTATCAACTGAACGCGGAATTTGTGAGAATTTAAACTTAATCTAAACTACCAACTTCAATATTTACCAGTCACGTGAAAATCGCGAACCTTTTCATACCTCGTGGTACCGGCGTTATAAAACTTTAGAGAATAATATCAATGTCCTCACATAGGTTGTGACACACGACTGCATTGCCACCTTGCATAGTAATCAAGATTTCTTCAGCGCCCAAGAAACTAAGTTGTGGGAACCAGGCCATTCACAGGCGCTTAGTCAAAATGGAATCGGCAGGCAGCTGATACTCTGTTCCCAGTACCTATCCAAAGGCCAAGCAGGTAGACAGACAAACAGCTACAAACTCATAAGAAAATGTCGACGGCAAAGGGCCTAGCTGGCGCCCATAAGATGTCGCTAAACACACGCTATTTAGGTCTGCTCGGAGCTCATTTGTTTGCACTCTATGCTAAAATACATGTCTGTGTTTTGCTAGGGACGACCTTGCGGATCTATCTTCCGGTGGGAAGAGTGTGAAGAAGGACGCTGATTTCCCTAAAAACAAAAAAGTTTCTAACAATCATAATGGTAAGACGCGGTATCGGATTCGAAGAAGACAAGTCTTTTATCAAGACAAGCGATAGTTGCTTAGCCAGCGGTCTCAAGTATGCTTTTAAGGGAGGTGTCGTTGGTACGTGTTACTTCTGTGTTGCAGAATGGATAATTTTTGTAGCGCTTTCATAGTTTACTGGCTAACATTGCTTTCTTTTGTTATTAATCTGTGTTGCTAAGTAAGTAGAATTATTGTCTCGAGAGGGAAGCACGACCGTTTCGAATTAAGCACCTATCAGAAGACAAAATTAACCACAACAAATTATAAGGCCTTCTTTCCATTGCAAATTGCTTTTAACGACACAATGGGACCCATTTTTATTGCAGAAGCGTCAAAAGACAAACTAAGACATCATAGTTATCTGTGGGCTGAAAATCCATATTTGTTCATTACACATTTTTAATTATCAGCTTCTCTGTTTTGCGTTGACAGAGTCAAGTTGTGAACATTTGTATGATACTAGGCTTCCATGTTGTCAAACCATTCTCTGCAAGGTCCTTCTAGCTACGTCTTTCATAATTACTGCCAGTATTGATCTTTCTGTCAAAATAAAATGTTTATTTCTTGTTTACTTATAATAAGCGTTTAGTATGATACGGCGTTTACCATATTGCTTGTACGGACACTAAGTAGGGCAGCCATCTTGATCCATAGGCTGTGTTAGTTAGTCTTTATTGGAGAGACTTTGGGAAAATTACAAGATTAAAGTTAGGCATTGGTGAACCCAAAGTTGGTGCTTTGAGGATTATTACAAAAGTACCATAGAGATTATTAGGTTAATTCAAGTATTAGTTTGCTGTGATTGGTCATAGTTTGTGAAACCACCCTCACTTTGCCTTTCTTTATATCTCATGTCTGAGAAGAAATTTTAATGGCATTACAATACTGCTCATCGTGCAAAGACCCATTTTATTTGAAATCTTAAGCTGCAATGGATCTTCCATTTGACTGTGAAACAGCCACTGTCAAAATTATTTTACATCACAGCTTCGTATGTAGGTATGTAAAATATAAAATTTTTATATTTAAGCTTATAAGAAGCTTTTAAACATTCTTCTTACTACACAAAGTGATGTTTCAAAGAAGTGGTTTGGCTCTGTGTAGCAAAATCACTCCAGGCAGATAACTTCTTTGTGTATTTAAGTATTTTATTACATAATTAAAATAATTAATTTAATTAAAACAGCACCTCTAGCGCAGTGATTTGGCACCTAAGTGATCAAATGTAAATACATACAATGTAAAGCATTCCAGTTTGGGCTCATTACATCTGATGCAAGAAACCTTCTTGAGATGCCAGCTCTTGCAAAGGAAAAATCACATTACTACCTTTTTTCATAAGAATGATCAGATAATTGTATAATTAGTTTAACTGGTGCCGGATAGGTGGATTAAGGTCAAGTGTGTTTGACTGAATAATTTCTTAAATTCTGTTTAAAGACTGAAGTTATTGAGAATATAACTCCTCTTATTATAGATTGTACATTCACTATGTATTTTGGTGAATGACAAGAGGAATGCTACAGTGAGACTATGCTTAGCATAGCTGGAGCACGGACATCCACGAGTGATTGTATTATTTGTATAAATCTTTGTTTTTTTTTTGAATCAATAAAGTTTCAATCAATTATCAATATTTTATGGTAGAAGTTATATACCTTACAAAACAGAACTAATTTTTTAAGGGATGGAAATTTTATTCACCGATTAAATTAATTACCGCATTAGTGTGTGTTTTTCAGGTGCTACAATGGCAGGATTTCAAGCCCAGCATCAGGTTGGCGTTCTTGGATTTGCAGAGATTGTTGGACAGGGAACGGTAAAATTTGTCTTCCCTGGAGGTAGGTCTCCGAAATTCGTGTTTCTTAGGTTATTAAGTAACAGAAATGTATTCTAAGCATTTCAGAATGATGTAGCGTAATAGGACAAACAATTGAATAGGACACTTATATAGCATCGCTATTTAAAACTGTAATTTTTATTTTGTTTACCACATAAGGTGACATGTGTACTGGTTGAGCCCTTGGAATGCCGAATGTGTAAGTTTCAGCCTTACCTTCAACAGTAACGGAGCAGGGACTTCAAGGAAGTTCTGAGCCTTCAGTAGTTTTGTGCCACTAATTTGTGCCTTGTTCTTTAAACAATGGTACTGTTATAAGGAATACTAGTTAATAGTAATAACACAGCTGTTGCCTTTCACAGTTTGTTTTCTCTGTCAGATTTGACAAGTGTCATTGCAGACATAGTTTTGAGAGTTTATTTCTACCTTGTGTAAACAAATAATAAAAGATATTTAACTGTTTACTCTTAGAAATGCTATTAGAAGTTAACCAGTTAAACTCATCAAGAAAGATATTTATGACAAGGCTATTTCAACTTGACCCGTCCAAAGGATTGTTTAGATCAACTAAAAGCTGTTGTAACACCACTTCACAGCACTGGTGTTATAACAGCGGTGCTGTAGAAGAAATTAGATTAGACTAGTACTGTAAATGTAAAAGTATGCAGTTTTCGATCAATTGTATGATGTGGGTATCTGTGTGATCGTATGGCCTCGACCCTGCTTGGGTGAGATCTTTTACCACCACTACCTGTTTGAATGGGCGCCATGCCATTTAAGGTCCCATGCACGGACCGTGCTAGCCCAAGATTCAGACCTCTGAAATAAGGCGCCTTCAGGTTGCAAACTGGGGATCCTCACGCACAGAGGCGCCTTGGTGTACTTGTTACCGATGTAGCTAACTAGGCCAGTTGTGTAGCTAACTAGGCCAGTCTGTCTGTACTTTCTTTTCTGCTTTACTTCATATTATATTTATTGGTATAAAGAGCACAGGAAATTGTTTAGTTGCAAAAAATATATATTGCATCATTTGATTGTGTAGCTTTAGCAGGTGCTGTGTTTGCATCTACAACATGTCTTATGGATAACATGCGTGGCAAGGACACTCCAATCTCCAACGCTTTCATCGGTGGATTGGCCGCAGGGTTTGTTATTGGATCTAAATGTAAGTTAAAAACAAGCTTGTGTGGTTTTGTAAAAGTGGAAAAAATCTTTCATAAGGCAGTCATGTTTCAAATGGATGATGTGGGTATCTGTTTAATATTAACGACCGTCTTCCAGATTTGTGTATCAGAAGAAGTTTCAAAATGTAGATTGCTCTGTTGATACTTGCAAGCCTAAGTCTGCATTGTGTTACATTGTTTGCAACAGAATTTGTTGAATCAATAAACGGTTTCATATTAAAGGTGGAAAGGTTTTTATGGGGCATGCCCTTTGTAACACCAAACTGTTATGACTAGGAGCCGAGACGTTTGTTTTGAATAGCTTGTAACGAAGTGTAACTGGCATTTTTATTAACGCCTTGTAAAGGCCTGTCGAAATAATGAGATGCCATTATCTGCTCTGCTTTTCAGCTCGCAAGCCTTGGATGGGACTGAAATTGGGACTCATTTTCGGCACAGTTGGCGCTGTCGTACGATGTTTCGCTGTTGGTGCAATAATGCGGGCAAACCCAGAGGCTCAGCTAGACCAACTGAACAAAACGCTCTACCTGTCCGACATAAAACACTTAGCACCTAAGCAGGAGTAACAACAGCATGCAGACACTAGCAGGCAGGAGACGCAAGGCTTGGCAAGTGGATTTAGCACCATCAACGATCCAGAATCGACTTTCATCAACGGGACTGGCCAAAATAGACCTTAGTGAGAATTTATTTGCTAGCTTAAGAGTGGTAAAAGTAGTGATCTTGAAAAAAATAACAGTAGAAATGTGATGAGTGAAAACATGTGATCTTGAATCAAGCTTGTCTGCGGTTTATTTGAAGGGGATGGCTGATCCAAAGCTTCGGAATTTGTTGTCCCAGTTCTTTAACGTCGTTCAGATCTAGATTCGAGACTTGTTTGTTTTACTTTGCTTTCCCACTTTAGCTCAGTTTCTGGTTCCCTGATCCACTGGATTTCAACCAGGCTTTCACAATGGATTCTGACTTTTTACTATGGTTTAACTTAAAGTGCCTATGAATTCACACCTTATACATTAAGATATATGTGCTGTATTAGTCAGATTAGATTAAATCCTATCTAGCAGCTATTACAGCACTTTCTCTAATTTGAGTGGCCTATGGTACTATTTTAGTAACTTACAAGAGTGCAGTTTCGGAAGCGGTTAGCTTTGGTAGCTTATAGCCAATAGCAGTGTTCCATTGAATAATTCACTTTCCTGGAAGAAGATACTTAGAATAGCAAGTAAAAATTCTAGATCCAAGCCAGTGAGTGAGTAAATTTGTATTCACACAACGTGCAAAAATGACACAAAAACAGTCTGCTTAATAGTGTTAAACAAAATGCACCAGCGATGAAATTTCTTGATAAAAGTTGTTCACAAAGTAAATAACTTGTGCAAATTTAACACAATATCACCATTAAAAGCAAATACCGCACCTCAACATCACTAAGTACTGGTAATTCTGCACAGAGCCTGTATCGCAGATACAGATGTAAAGCGAAAAGCTAAGTACCATGTATTACGGTGGGATTGTGGAAAGTAGTATTAATTCTGGGTGTTAATGAGGTTGCAGGAGCCAAAATGAGACCATAATGAACCTTGTGACACCAAAGACTTTCAAAATGAATAAGATGTTCTTGTCATAATTTTGCTCTGCTGACGAGGCGTCAACTGATGTCACTTAAAAGCAATTGTGTTCAGAGAACTTGCCCAGGTTTTGACAATTGTAACCGCCTCATGGTGAGGCTGAAATCCACAGGATTTGGCCAAGTTTCCCACACAGTGGCCCTCATAGGGGATGCTCACACCCACACTCCCTGCGTTACAAGGAGCGCTCAGCAAATCAGGTATGCAACACAGTATAACAGAAATCTTAACACGATACAACAGAAATCAGGTAATTCACCCTGACAGAAAACACTTAAATGAGGTTAATGTTCAAGAAGAATGTTCAGTTTGTTCATCGTTCAATTGTGGTCACCATTTACATTCCCTCCTAGCTACCACATCAACGAGTCTCTGCTACAAATATGTCAAGAAAAAACCATACTTGTACTTTAACAAATTTCACATGCACACAACAGCCTTCTGTTGATCAACACAGTCTACTCGTATCAGTCAACTTACAGCAGTAACCATATAAATACGTTTTCAAAAATTAATTACAACCGGAAATCGAGATCTGTGGAAATTTATCAAGACAAAAAAGACCAAAATGGGTCTACATTGTGTACTAGACTGGTCTTGCAATTTCAAGAGTTCAATCGTACCTAGCAAGTAAGTTTTTCTTTAAGCGCTAATAAATATTAAGCAAAATTGCCATAATTTTCTGAAGGTGTAAAATCACTTAAAAGAAAATGCACTAAAATAACAAAACAAAAACAGTTCTTTAAATGGAAAGCATAAAAATACATCAACACCTGTGCAAACAACCAAAACTTGCCAAAAAGACTAAAACTCAACAACCGTTGTCTCCTCAGACTCACTGAAAATTAACAACTGGACAATACCCTGTTTTTTTAATATTTGGATGTTCTTGTATCTTTCTTGTTCTCAAAAGTTTATTTTCTTTTGATGTCAACAGTAGCGCAATTCAAACGTTTTATCTTTTACTACAGTTTATCAATATATAACTAATCTTATAATTCACCGCTATATAATTATTTAAACCATGCAAACAGTTTATTTTTTATGGTAATGTAAAAGCAGCAAAATATTATTTACATTAGATAAATACTGAATTAAATATTAATGACTACCATTGTCTTTAATTAATAATGACTTGGATACAACAAAGTCACTATTAAACGATCATAAGCAACCGTACATGGAAAACCCTCATAAAGCAGGAGAAGTAAATTGGTGAAAATCGGCTCACAAAGCAAGTAGGCATAAAATGGGCCTTAATAAGTTCTTTGTAAATTTTTATTTCTTATTGTGTTAGTTATCAAGCTATGAGTGCTGATGTAGAGTTTTGCTGTCTAAGTATTTTTATTTCAATTTTATTGCGATGCCCTGCAACAAAAGTTAATCAAACATGTCCTTTAGTGCCCTAATTTGAAGTCGCATACATAGATTATTATGCATACATCGATTATTATGCCAAAGATCAACTCATGTAAATATTCATCTTAACCAGTTTTTTATGGAGATTTCATTGACGGCAGCCTTGGAGGTGTATAAATATGCTCCAATTTACTATTCTCATAAACATTCATGACCCAGATGCTTTAACTCATGATTTCTCCTAAGCTGATATTTGTGATGGGAAAAATGCATTCCACCACAGTATCAAACTCAGTTTTAATTTTTTCTTACTAAGTGAGGGTTTTCTCATGCAAAGTTATATATCGCCATCTTTCCACAATACAATTCATTACAGTGCTATGCAGTGGCTGCTCAACTCGGTTAATAAATAGAATGTAAAACAACTAAATGTACAAATAAGAAACTACTGTATACAATAAATCAAACTACAAGTGCATGGCCAGTCATTTTCCATCCATGCATTCAGATTATTTTCAAAGATGGCAAGCCTCATGTATTTCATCACTGGGATTGCCAAACTTCTTGAAAGCAGGTTGGATCTGTATTTGACCATTACGGTTGGATAGACATCACATAACAAGCATAACAAGCAGTGCAATGTCTTCAATCACAAACGCCAAAAGGCTAACCGTCCAAGGACTGCACCACCGAGTCGGCAATACTGTAATGTAATAAAAAATTATACAGTGGCAGTACAGGAGAGGCGGTAAAAAGCAAAGAAAGCTTTACGTGCAAGGTCAATATGTTCAGTCATGCATAATCAAGATAATCAAGTGTATAACTTTGAAATTATTTATCAGTGTAAACAAATTATAGCAATCACATCAGAAGCAATATCATTTTACTAGACAATTATGTATCACATTTTAGAGTCTCTGAAACGGTTTCTAGTTAGTAATTCTGGTAATCTTCTTATTTCTTAAATTAACGTACTGGAAATCAACCAAGGCTGTACAAAAACCCGATTTATGCCTACAGTATACTGTATTACAATAACAGCGTAAATTGTCCTAATTGAAACTTAACTGTAAAATTTACCTATAAAACAAAATGCTTATTTCTAGCTTAGAAGAAAACATTACTTCGAAAATCGTCAGTGTTGCTCAGTAACAAAGCGAGAGTATTGCATTACTGTGCTTAAGATAAAAACCAAGTAAGATTGCTGTCCAGAATTACCCCAAGTGTTTTGACAGTGTTTCAAAGCAGGACATCATTGCCAGCTAGGTCAATACTGGAAAGAGAAGAGAGTATGACTGACTCGGATTTATCCGGATTCATCGCCAAGCCACTGAAATAAAACCACGCATGAATAGGAGAGAGACGCTCTTCAAGATTTACTTTGCCTGACTGATCATTGGGGGCGACAGAGCAATGTAAACCCGAGTAGCATCAGCATACTGCTATAGCTGGACTCCAAAGTGGTTGATTATGCAGTTGACTCGTGAAGTGAAGATTGTAAATAAGGGGCCAATTACAGATCCTTGGGGGGCACCAGCTGTGCAGAGAGAAGGATCAGACCGAGCAGATCCAATATCCACTTGCTGAGACCGCTTACAGGGGTAAGAAGCTAGCCAGTTTAAGGCAGTCCCAGATATAACAAAGCTTTTACTGATTCTAGAAAGAAGTAGTTTGTGGTCAACAGTGTCAAAAGCACTCATACACACTCATAAATACATAGGTACATACGTACATAGGCCTACATACATACATACGCTCAGTACTTTTTACTTTTACTTTAAAAGTATTGTTTAGATGAGTAGTTTTACTTAAGTAAATTGCTGATAAGTAACTTAAAGTTTGGTTTACTTTTACTTTTGTTTACTTCGGCCCAACGCTCTGAACAACACTGAAAATTATTCAAAGTCATTTGTAAAATCCAAAGAAAAACCACACAGGAAAACCAAGAAATAAATAGTTTTGATCTAAACAATAGCATAAACCACAAAAAATCTCAGACAAACGTCATTTTAAAACATTAAAAACAAATTACCTAACAGCTGGGTATGCAAGTAACAGTGAGTCTGATTTCCAGAATACTGGTAATTCTTGATACTGTGTTGGCAAGACAATCATGATACAGTGAATTTCATGCATAAGCACTTGTTATATGCAAATTAAGCCTACCAACTTACTTATTTCTCATCATGAATAATGATCACAACATCACCAATCGATGTCATACATGGTAAACGTAACCGTACACAGATTTACAGCATTTAATGAGCACATTATCAGAGCTGAAATCTTCTGCGAAATGCTCTTCTCACCATTTAATCCCTTTCCGCAGCATATCCGGCTGAATACACAGCCAGCAGCCCTAATTTTAACCATAATCAGGAAGTTCATAAAATCGGACAGTAATAAATACACTCATAACATTTAGCAATAATAATAACAACAGAAACAAAAAGAACGTAGATTTATCTACTGTATCAGAGCTGCAAGTGAATATATAACACTTTGGACAAATATTGACAGACTTTGCTTTGATTAATATACAAAACGCTGTAAAAGTCTCTCAAAAACCTTTTGCCCTGATATCATTAACTTATAACATTCACGTATAACCGATATTTCTAAGTTCTATGGAATTGTTTGCACAAACGACGTTATACAACTCGGAATTACTTCAACTATTCATTTCCTAAAACACTCACTACATTTTCTTCGCATTTAGCCTTCTTCTCATAAGCTTTGCAAAGACACAGATACACAGCAGCTCTGCAAGGCAGACAATGATGACTGGACCAAACGATGAAAAGAAAGATGGTGCAGGTCGCAGGTTGAGAAAACTTTTCCGTGTCTGAAAGTCAATGAAGACAGCATCCATCTGCTTCAGCGTGCAGATCATTATGGAAATGTGGAATAGCTGATGACTGTGGAAGAAATGGTCGCACAGACCCGGCCACAGCTTCTGTGGAAACTCGCAAGTGAAGAAGAATCCACTGCTGGCAAACCACACCATCTGCTGAATGTGGTAAGGAATGCTGTCGTTGCACTCATAATCATAAGCGTAACATCGAAACAAGCGATGTACGATGGGTGATATGAGGAGTATGTAAATGCCCCCAACCGGAACCAGCTGCCAGACCTTGCGTAAGAACGGATACGGTCTTGTGTAGATGGTCTTCGACACAGAACAGCAGAAGCAGATGAGGAATGCAACCACCGAGCCGCACGGCACAAAGAACCCCTGGACTGCATGGTAAAATCCTTCCTCGCTGCAGTACTCGAGGTGCATGATGACGCTCCCGAGACCATACAGCCCGATTCCCGCATAGTCAAACATAAACGCTGTGTAATGAACCAGCTCTGACCTTGACTGGAGACAATGGGCGCCACTGCTGCAAACATAGAGGGCCATTCCACAAACGAGTCCAGCAAGGAGCGGCCAAGTGTATGAATCGTGGATGAAGTCGACCTGTGAACTGAAGGAAACCATCTTAACCACCATCAAAATGAAAGCCAACAGATGTGTCCAGACATTAACGGTTTCATTGTGCAGCTGGAAGATGCTCCAGAGATAATAGGCCCACGGTTGACCAATCACACGGAAACCACGTTCCATGTGCGGCTCATGAAAAACCAGCGGAACCCTGTGCTTACAAGTTGTTGGCACCAATCGAGACTTTAGTCGATCCTCTGCATCTGTTTTGAAAAATCATAATAACTTAACTCTTGGAATCTCAATTTCTTAACAGTACTATAACAAAGTCCGACATTTGTATCTTCAGATACCAGCTTTGCATAAACTACTCTTTGTAAATCACAATGAAATGGTGTGAAGTATGTAAATACAAAAGCAGGGGAATATAAAAAATTTGCAGTTAGGGGCAAAGTTATAGTAGGATCTGGGGCATAAAAAGAAAAAACAGTGAAAACATCAATCCACCAAGTTTATGAAGCATACATTCATTTTCCCCACAACTACACTGCTGTCTGTACTGAATAGCACTGCATATGCTAAAAATTACAAATATCCTCCCTCAGGATGGGCTTCAGCCGATCCTGAGCAAAGCAGCAAAATAAAGCAGGTCAAGGGCATTTAAGGCTCTGAGATGATCAACTATTCACTAATTATGGACAAATGGTGCATATTTTCTAAGTTAAACAGATGTCTCTGATGAATCGTTGCCGTTACTAACCACGTTTTGATGCTTGAAGATGATTTTCTGGTTGTTGATTGTCTGGATCACTTATGAGTGAATTCTGAACCATTTCTCTTCTCTGGTAACAACACGAATTAAGCGAAGGAAACGTGACTTCGGCTTCATTAAGAGAACTCATGTTTTCAGATTCAGTCGATCCTGAAGGAGGATACAAACAGCAGAATAATGCAACCAGTGCTAGCCCACTAGATCAATAATTCCAGTGTTGGATCAGTTCAAGAGCACCACCTAATAAATGGTTAAAGGGTCATCCATTAGTGTCACAGTCAACTCTGAATGGGAATCCATGTGTGGGGAACCTGACGGTAGTGACTTGGCCAGCATAGGCAGTGCTCCTGCTTAGTTTCTCTGAGACACTACACAAATTTACTTCAGGTATGCGCTACGGAAGAGTGGAGACTGCCTAGAGAAAGAGATCATCCAAGGCACAATGCCTGGATCCCGTGCTTTGGGAAGACCCAAGATGACATGGATTAATAACATCAAGTTGTGGACTGAATTATTGTTCGACCAGTTATCCATGACATAGCCAATCCTCGGCTTGAGGACGGTTGAAGACAAAAAATTACAATTACCAAAATAGTATAGCTCACTTACCTTCTTTACCTATGAGTGTATCAATTACTGGTTGAAAACCACTCTGTTTGACTGACCAGTGTGTGGTAATGAGGTGTAAAGTCCCACTCAGTTATCTTGAGCAGATGCTGCATAAGTGTATCGTTATATTTACAATCAAACAATCCAAAGCTATCAATGCCCAAAGGATCACAAGTGTAATGCTATGCCCTTCATCTCAAGTGGTTTTTATTTTGTTAGTACCCATTCTGTTTATCAGCAACATTTTCCCCAATAAAATATTTAATTATTCAGCATACTTTAACAAATTTATCTGCTGTCATAGTCATTATAATATGTATCCCTAACATATAAATAATAATTCAGAGCTGAATATGCACAGATCTTTTAGAGTTAGCCTTGCAAAAAAGGGAAGGGTGGATTCAAATCTTCTTTGCTGCACCATAGCATAATGTCTAAGGTAGGCAATGGAGAATGATTTGCTGATACACAAACACTCTACAAGAAACAGTATGATTCGCTTAAATCAACTCTTATTACAACATCAAGCTCCTGAATTCAATGCTGCATGACCAAATGGAGTCTGGGTTTCTGGAATCAAATTTCATAGAAATAAACAATTTATTTTAACCAATTTAAGTAATGTCATCATTTTTCAGTTTGCTCATTAAGTGCATATGAGAAATAACTGTAATTCAAAGTCATCAGACATGCTCTGGAAGCAACTCTTCAAATAATACAACAGCTCCATATCTCTGTCTCTGACCTCCCTCCGATCTCATCACCTCTTCTGCACTCAACACACAACAACACCGACAACCGTATGCACTGTTGAGCATTCGTTAACTGACTTGCGTTGTACCAACGTTCAAACATCACCGCACTCATATTTAGCGACGCCTGACAATACGTATCTCTTTTAAACTGCCACTGATACGACGAAAAATCTACCACCACGATACCTGACATTGGCTCGGGTTGCCCGACACTATGCTAAGAAGCAGTCATTCAACGTACGATGAAAACCACAGACCGCATCATAAAAATAATTCGGCAAGCGATACTAGTTAATCATTATTCTACCGCACCCACAGCAAACGGTCCTTCCTTGGCCGAAACACATCAACAAACCATAAAGCAACGAGTCGTCATTGCCACGTCCTTGCACAACGTACCAGGTTATTCTGCGAAAATCAACGGATTACGGTAAAAGGCTGGACCCGGATATTAATTATTTTTATTCAGCTTGCCTTTGATCGTTGCCGACGCTCTGCACTGACATCTCAGCCGCCAGCGCAGCCTTCAAGTAAGCATTTCTACCACGTGGTCCTCTGCCATGGAAATTATCTCGTTATGTAGCTCACGTAGCATCGTGATAATTATAGCATATCAACAATTTATGATTATTATCTAATTACTCAACGGCGTCTACATCGCGAAACGGGTTTGTGACTCGCAACCTACAATTTAAATTTGGGCAAATCTGAAAAGAAGGCATAAAACGAAAACAGTTGGGATATTTTAAAACAGATCTAAAAGCGTTTCTATGCGTAGGTTGTATACAACAATGATGCTGATAATCCATGTCGAATAAAATCATTGTTCCATTATACATCTTATAGAGTCGCTAAACGACTAAATTTTACAAAGCATTTAATGGTTTTAACTCCAATTAATATCAAATTGTAATTTAAAAAAAAAACTTTCCGCACAATTTTGTAACAGCTCTAAACAATCTTTTCAGTTGATTAACTCAAGAAGGTTTAGGACAAATTTGCTACAGCAAAGGTTCATTCTGCCTGTAATGGCGGCACTTATAATTATCAATCCACTAAAGAAATACAAAAAGCGATAAAGCATGTCGTCGAGCAATTTTATTAAAGAGATTAACTATTCTGCGGCGACTAAAAATAGATTACACATTCATTATTAGTAACACGGGCTAGTGATTACCGTAAAAGGTAACCGGCATCAGCGGAAGCGCTCTATTTCAATATACATCTGCGAAGCACATCGTGTGTGTTTCGTGCCTGAATTTTAGTTTGTTTAATTTTGTTAGAGAAGCTAGGGTGTTAAATCTTGGTTTGCTGTTAGTAATTTACGTGTTTCACTATGCAGGTTAGTTTTTAAAATGTTTGTTTTGAAGGCTGATAATAAACTTTACTTTCGGTCGAAGAATACCAAATGTAGGGCCTAGTTCCGCGAATTTGGGAGCATTCAGCTTTGTATAATTTAAACATGTTACAAATCGCTATCTGGATAAACAGCCCGCAGACGTGTCTATGTATGGGTTACCATTAGTCTAAGAAACTAATGACTGACCACATATTTTCACTTTATACCTTATAGTAGTGTTTTATGAGCTGCACAGAACAACAAACTTAGAAGAATTTTTACAGCAATGGAGAATTAGCAAACTTCTAGCTAACCTCGAAAGTGCCCAGTGTTTAATTGCGCTGGTTCTGATATTTGCACAGAATCCAAATGAAGACACCGAATGGAATGATGTTCTTCGGGCAAAAGGAATCATTCCACAGAAAGAGGCAGAACTAACAGAAGATGACATCATCAACATGGTTGAAAAGACAGTCGAAGACAAAACTAGAGGTTGAACATCAATTTATCTCTGGTTGAGTCTTGACATCATATTTATAGGTTGCATAGCATGATGACTAATCTTGAATTTGTTTGGTGCTTCTGATCTCAGTGTAACCTGAGGGCATTATGCTGTGAGTAAATTTGACTCAGTTTTGCATTGTAGTCTTGATTAAGGTGAGTGCAGAGGTACAAGCTAGTTATTTGGTTTTTACAGAAAGAGGTTTTGATGATATGAACTTGGATGAACTGAATGAGAATGAAGATGAAATCGATGAAGAAGACGAAAGGGTGTTTGAAGCTTACAGGTTGGTTGCGTAATTTACTTGTGAATTTAACATTTTAGGTTCATTTGTGCATTTTTTAAAATGCAATCAAGTGATAATGGAAGCTAACTGTTAGTCTGACAGAGTTTGTCTGTCACCCTATCTGAATCCACTGCTGGTTGTGATAAGTTTGAATTAATCTGTGAAACAGTGCAAGGTGCTTTTCACACTTGAGATTTAATATCTGCTGATAAGTGCCAGCTTTACAAGTTTTTCCAGATACTTAGGTACTAATAAGAAACCTTGCCTTGCAGTTTTCAGAGTTTAACTGTACATCATACCAGTACATGTATACTGATGTTTAGTTGAAACTAAATCTTTGGCAGCTTATAAATGGTTAGAAAAGAATTTTGCAAACAAAACTGACTAATTTGAGAGTAAAACTAACAACAGCAGACGATTGTTTAACTGTTTACTAGGAGACAACGTTTACAAGAGCTCAAGGCAGCCCAGAAAAGTGCAATATTTGGAGATGTTCGCGAGATCTCGAGAGACGAATACGTACAAGAGGTGAATAAAGCAGGCGAAGGCATCTGGGTCATTTTGCTCGTCTACAAACAGTCGTAAGTTTCACCACATAGTCGCCTTTTTGTGTCAGAATCTTATGGGGTTTTTTACTGGAGGGTTATTACTCATGGGGTTAATACCCGGGGCTTAAAACTGGGGGATTATTTTCCTGAGGGTTAATTATCAGGTTGTTGGATTTTGGCCAGGTGATTATTACCCTAGAACTGTAGCATTTCTGGAAAGGTTTTGCAGTTGTTAGATTGCTGTTATATGTATAGTTAAGCCAAAAGCTCCTTTAACCTGTGGACAACACCTTTGAAGACTACTGTTGACTGATAAATGCATGTAAAAATGAGTAATTACCTTACATGACAGTAAGCAAATGCCTTGTGTTAGATTGGTAAAACAATATTATTCCTCTAATTACTACTCTTCAGGCAGAAGTACTGTTAAATAGAATTCTAATTTTTTTGTAGTTTTATTTACCTCCTTCAGCAAGGTGGAATAACTTGTTTGTTTTATGTTTAGAATTCCACTCTGCAAACTGCTAGAGCAGCATTTCTACAACCTTGCCCGAAAATTCCCAGCGACAAAGTTCCTGAAGAGTATCTCCAGTGTCTGCATCCCCAACTACCCAGACAAGAACCTCCCAACGATATTCATTTATCAGAACGGCGACCTAAAGAAACAGTTTGTCGGGCCGCTGGCGTTCGGAGGGATGAATCTCAAGATAGATGGTATGCTTCGGTTCTTCAAGTATTCGCCAAAGGAGTTGTATTTCTTCAGTTCACAAAATATTTGCATCAATTGCCTTAGTATCATTTCATCTCCATTTCTAGGTTGAATCCAGGTGCGTATAAAATTTAAAGTTACAACAACTGTTGCTGTTGTGTTGCGTGTTAGCCGATAAATCGTTAAACTTGCCTGAAGACTGCAAACTCCAAGGAAACTAGGTTTGTGGACTGTGAACAGCGTGATTCTTTAATCTTTTGGCTCAAATCTATGACGAATAGTTACTGTTCTTTTCAGAATGCAAGGCTGAGAGAGGCCAAGCTTATGAGGTGTTTCATAGTTAAAACCTGCAATGCACCTCTTTGGCTGCAAGTTTGGCTATAGAATAACTCAATTTTAAGAAGCAGAATTAGAATTGCAGCTGACCAGTAAATCAGCTACTTAAGATATTAGGATCATCTGTAATAAATCACCAGACATGTTTTACAGAGCTGGAGTGGATGCTGTCAGAGACGGGAGCCATCATTACAGACATGGAAGAAAAACCAAGACCTGAGGTACACGATGTTTTGATGTCTTCCATAAGAACCGCAGAAGCCAACGACGATGAAAGTGACTAAGGGATGTGTGACCAATGCAATTGCTGTAACCTCTGACCCTTCAGTTGTTCACCTGTGATGATGTGTTATTTACCTGCTGTGCAACTTTGATGTTGAACTTACCACACTAAGGTCAAACTAAACCACTTGGCCAAAATGCACAGTAGGTAATTTTGTTGTTGGTATTAATGACTTTAGACACAATCAGATTCTGTTTTTAAATCATTTCGTGTTTATTGCCAACAATAACACAAAACCTTGGAAAAAGCAGCTGGAGTGTATTTGCAATAATACTGTTTTCAAGTTACAATGTTCAAGTTGGAAGCTAGTATTATTTAAAACAAAAACTGAATATCAATCAAAATTAGTACTGTCACAGCTTGTAGAAAAAGGCACTAATAGAAATATTGCAACAAGAATGAGATGTGACCCTGTTAACGTTGTATCAAAAGCAGCCATTCTGTGAAACAATCACATCCTAAAAGAGACAAAAAGAACAAAATACAGTCATAAAAACCTTGCAAATCTAGCAATATTATATATATATATATATATATATATATATATATATATATATATATATAATTACCAGGTACCAAGTCATAGTGGTATAATTGCCCATTATTGCTGCCCATGTCATCTGAATGCTCTGGGTTAAAGAACGAGCATTTTATGTACTGAAAGTTTACTGAGATTATGCCATCGTTAATTGCTGTGGTCACGTTTGTCAATTAGCTCTGTGACTATGCTGCTATTGTTGATGTAATTATCATACACGCAAAGTATATTCAACCATTCATTTATGCTCTACTATCAATCTTCCATCTTGGTGCTCTCCCTATGAAATGCCACCTTTTCAAATGTATGCCACTTTCTTGATGGTCAGTACATGCTTGTGAAAAATGCTGGTGCCCTGTAGACGTTGCTTCCCGAAGTGTACCAGTAGAACTGCTTGAATTCATATTTTGCATAAATTAAGGGCACAATACTTTTCTTATCTGATAAAACGTGAAAAATTCCACATAAAAATTAGCCAACAGTAATGAACAGACAACCACATAACAAAAGTTACTACTAAATTTAACAAAGCCGACGAAGCACAACTTACTAAGCCTTTGCTTTGACTCCTTTAGTTTCATAGTTTGGAAGGAGACTGAATCCTTCAGGCACATCATCTGTTACGAGTTCCTTCAGAGAGAGGTTGAAGGCCGGCTGCTCCCCTCCGTTATAACAAGCAGCCAGAACGGACATCAGCTGCTCGAAAGTTATCACCTGAACAACAGGCCTTTACTAAATGAGTTCTGATGTTGATACCTTATGACTCAGTTTTGCTCACATGTCAGAATGGTTTGTTATATACAATCTGATTCTCTAATGCAATACGACAAAAGTATGTGTATATCTGAATAGTTATGTAACACCTTTTAACATAGCTCTCAACAAAACGTAAAACCTTTGCTGTGACTGCTTGTAATCCCCATGGAAGTGCTTTCCCTAACCCCTTCCAATCCTTCTCATTGTACTCGGTGACTATGATAGAGAGGCATAAACTTAAAATTCTAATTTACTGGTCAAAGGCAGACCCCTAAGCATAAATTTCATGCCTCTGCTACTAAGTCATAAGCGTGAACTGGGCATTGGTTAACGAAATGTTTTCCTTCTGGTGTCGACTCTTGCCCCACTTGTAAAATCTAGACCCATTTCTACATGTATCTCGCAACTCCCAAACTGCCAGTTCCTCAGGATTACCCACACATCACTTCGAGGCCATTGTGCTTTTTCATAGCATCAGACCGTCCTGCAACAATCTGCGTCTGAAGCCACATATAAAAACTCACAACTTTTTATAGATCAGCAAGATCAGCCAGCTACAGCATTTATAAGCAGGTGCTGCACAAGTGCTCTGATATTCATTGGTTTATACAATCAAGGGTGTTGGCATTTTCTTTTTGGCTACCCATGGTTTACTGATCCGTCCGTACCAGCACCCCTTGTAGTGGACAATTTCACTTGGGTGGATGACTTTCCTGACTTTCACCTACTCATTATCTTTCTTTCTCACATACCTCCTATGATTTAGCCTCATCTGAAATGCTAAAAATTCTTGACCTTCAGGGTCAAAAGTGGAACTCGGTGAAGTTGGTGTTTAAGACACAGGCTGCACTGTACCAAATTTTGATGCAGACGTCTGGACATCTGCATTGGGCACATCTCCCACTCCCCTTGTCTGCTTTTAGATGACCTCTCCTTCTTTGCAGACGTCCTTCAATGGATGACCCCAATTCAAGTTTTTCAACCACAGAATCCCTGCTGGTAATTCCACACCAGTAGATAGCTGGACATTTGTATAGCACCTTTTAGAAACTTCTAAGAACTTGAAACCTTGAACGTAACACAACAATTCTCTGAACACTGACATAGGCTGACTTGTGGAAAGTCAAGTAAGTTGCTGACAGTTTAGCATTAGACGATACCTCACGTGGATAGTAGGGATCTTTGCACCACTTTGTCCAGATGAGCTTCTTCAGTTCTTTCTTCGGAAAGGATGAGAGGTACATCCCAATTGACCACTTGTGGAAACCTCGGAAGCTGCTTTCCAGGAGGTCGCGAATGCAACCCTGTCCGACGTAGAGAATAGCCCAGGTCTTCTGCTGTTTGAACCAGCGACCAATCACGTAGCAGCCATGCATCTCGTGTTTTGGGCGAGCAAAGCATGGCTGCCACTCGGACGCCATCATTTCATCGCAGAATCTAACGATTCTCTGAAACACAATTCATTTAATTAAAACAATTTAACACTAATCTTACAGTTTCATCAAAACTCATTTGCATTTCCACATATTTTTTCTTTGCTTTTTTCCACCATCTTGATCCGTATTCTTGATTTGGTGTACATAAATCACTGGCTTTACTGAACAGAGACAGCATTTTAAAACTGAAACGATGGCAGTGTGCAATTTGTGACTGGAAGCTGTGAGGGAAACATCCCATAGGGAGGACTTAAATGAATGTGACACACAAGAGCAGGCCGTATTAGAAAAGGGCCAGTTGGACCATTTGGGCAGGCCTAAATGTCTAAGGGCCTTTAAATAATTTTCTATTTACAAAAGTTACATAGGTTTCTGGCATTCATTCATTCATTTCAAGAGAACCAGTTTGCCTCAAATATGGAACTATCCCAGGCCTAACATAAAGTCTGCCCAAGAGCAAAACAGAAATTATTGTTATTAATATTATTACTATTTATGATGCTAATATTGGAGCTCAGCTGCTGAATAATACTCATTAATTTATTGCTAATTATATTTCATGGATTATGGTCGCCTCTGAAAAACATAAATGAAAACATGAATCTGATGTTAAAAATAGTACACCAGCCCCTCCTTATTATGTATATATGCATAAATATATATATATTATATATATACATCCCTAATTTTATATATATATAAATGTATACTCTGATATAATACAGTCACACATGGATTCCTAATTAGGGCAAGCTGACAATTCGAAGCCTGATCAACTGACACTTCAAAAAGCTGAAGTAATATTTTAATTTCAAGAGAATGTTGTGTTTAGAATCACATGCAACTCGAGGTTATCGTAACTGCTTCAATTTCAAGCCCCACAATATCCGGCATCTATTCTTGTCTGCATGGCACCTGCTTAGCATCCCCTCATTCTACAACTAACTTGCTCATCTTATGCAACATCTGTCTGTTAGAAGTTACAAAATTAGCTTTGTAACTGTTTTATCGAATGAAGGAACCTTTACAAAACTTCTCACATCAAACACTACAAATTCACTAACACACATGAAAATCTGCACCTTTCAGTTGGGTAAGTTACATAAGTTACATAGGGTGCACATAAGTGTTACACAAATTCTACCATTACTATAAGTAGCAGTATCTTCTGTGCTTACTCCATCAATATTAGCCAGCTCTTCTGGCAGTGGGTTCTTCACCAGCGGTTCGTGAGCTTCAGCATCCGGCCTGAAAAACACGTAGCATGTGAGTCAACAGGAAGAAAAACTATCATGCTTCATTGCATGGAAGATATATACCATGATCATGACAAAAAATTTGTTGGTACAAAATAGAAGCGTCTCAAGTGATGATCACTGAAATTTTCATTTGTCTAGATAGGCACTGATAAGCACATACAAACATTCAAATTCAGATTCAACACATCTTGCAGGAATTGGTATCTTTTACTGTTTAGCCCTTAAAAAGCAGAGAGATGAGCCTCAAAATAAATTGTAATACAGAAAGAGAAAGAAGCACATGTAGAAAGTAGATAATAAAGATGAAAAGTGTGAATAATAGATGCCTAATTTTGAAAATTTCACAGAAGGAACAAATGTACTGTACATTTTTGTGAGATAATCTACCACCCTGCAAAAACAGAACAGCACTTCTATAATTCTGTTATCATTTGCATGCATTTCACCAAAACATTAAATTTCAATTAGCTTGGCTAAAAAAATTCAAAGAGATCTTTTAGAAACTAAGAATCAAAAGAATTTTATGACCAAACTTAGTATTGCATCAAAAAGTAAAAATAAAGTAATTCAACATTTTGCATTACTGTTACTTTGTAAAAGCTATCCATTACTGAAGCACATTTCTTTTTATAAATACAAAATAAAAAAAGCTACTATTGAAAAGCAATTAGTTACAGGAGGCCTAATGGATTACAAATAATGCACACAAGTGCTGCCAAAGTGGCTCTGGCCTGGAAAACAGCATGCGAGTCAATGTGAAGAAACCCACAGCAGAAAATATGTGCAATATTCAAACTGATGGAAAAGACTGGGGAATAAATGCCTCTAGTAATAACACTGTACAGGAAGGCTTTCGATATGGGCCAGAAAGTCCGCATATAATCCGATAATAAAATGCCAAAACATTTTATAGGCTATGTGGTGTAACAGGTATTGTCGAAGTGCAAGCCAAGTGCATTGGTTTGGCCGCTTTCAAAACTCAAATTCAAACAGCGCGGATTCTCAATCAATGCTCTTCGAAATTCTGCCAAAATACGCTACTGGACGGTACATGTGCCAGTCATTCTACCCATGAAACCGGTTTACCTCTCTGTCGCTAATCTAATTTCCGATACGTACAAGGGCTAAAATGTGATTCCAAATGCCTACCTGCACCAAATCTAAACTAAAAGCCTGCGTTTTAAGGAGTTGCTAACGTCGTGGTATAGGAGTAAGGAGAAGTCGCGTTTTGACGTCCGTCATTCCAATTTCGCCTACTAAACACGCAACCGAATTAAAGAAAATCCAGCCATAAAAATAAGCTCATTGTGGCGTTAGTACTTACAGCTTTGCAGATCTGCGTTTCTTTCCAGTTCCAGCTTTCTTAGAGGGACTTGCCATTTTTCACATAAATATCTACCCAATCCGCTAAATTCCCGAATGCGTCTCGCTATTTGATCCTCACCAAATACACCGCTGTTTTGCAACCGGATTACATATTTCATAGAACCTAAATAAATGACGTAATGCTTCCACAGTTCAAACCAAAGAAGGTTATTTCAGATTCTCGTCTTCGTTTAGATCGCTAGATAAGTACGTCAAGTAAGTAAGTAAAACATTTGTTAGCAAGGTTTCTTTGCTAGCAATAAACGTCGTTTTTGCCTGACAAATTGCACTCGAAGACTTTAGCCGATAGTTTAAAATGATAGCTTTCAAATACAGATATAATAATTAGATGATGCCTCATAATCGTAATTGTGAATTTGAAATATCTAAAGTGCTGCTTGAAAGCTAAGCGCAGGGCACCAGCTTATTCACAAGCGCTGCGTCAAGTCCGTGGGGTTATCCAACGATGAAATGTCAAGAACCAAATCCCGTTGCGAGGAGACCAGCGAGACGAGGTGATTTGTATTATAATTATACAATCGGTGTAGTTGCAATTAAAATGTAAATGTACACGTTTTTTCTAAAGCGACCGTATGGCATCGACTCTGCTCGTTTTTCAATGAATTCATCGGGTGGAATAATTAATGTGAGAACAATTTATACCGTACAGGTGTGCAGCACATTAATTTCACGGACGTACATACTTACAAACAAATATACACAAACATAACTGGTACTTCACTTTAGATACTTAAAGGCTTAATCTAAATCTCTTATGAATAAATCGGATTTTTTTCAGTCCTGCAGGAAGTTTCTGGCCTCGTATTCTGCCTGTGCTGCCGTTTCTGTCAATGATTTTTGTCGCCTCGTGAACCGATTAATTCAATTTATTCCGCTTCAGTATCAGCCACAGCCCCACACTCTGGAAAGTTTACGTTCAAAACTCCCTTGTCAGAGCCACAACAAAGATCCCTAAAAAATAAGCATACTAACCCAATAATACACTTATTGCACTGGCTGCCCATTGAACAAATTCATTTCAAAATCTGTTTTATGGTTCACAAGGTACTACATTTAAATCAGCCGACCTATCTACATTCCATGCTCACCCCAAGGCCTAACGCTAGACACTGCACTCATTCAGTGGACTCTGTTGTGACTCTTGCTGAGCCCTATAGTCCTACCCAAACAATGTTGGGCTCTCGAGCAAGGCTCGAGAGCCCAATATTATACAGTCGTCCCAACAGTTTACGATTTTTGACTGCAATTTTGACTTGAAGCGACCATCGACCTTAGGCCTTATTATTATGTTAGACCTTTGACCATTATTATAACCTTAGGCCTTAGTCATTATGATAACGGTGCTACAGAAGTCTTTAGATTATATTAGATATCAGTTTATCCAGATAGGATTTGAAAATTGTGTGTATCTTAACATTAGTGTAGCACCTTCCAAATACAATACAATGTGCTTTTGGTCATTGTGGGTATCAGAAGCACACTAGTAATGACCCATTAGTATAAGAGAAATAAAGTCGACAGTAAAATCATCATTTACAGAATCCAAGCGCGTAACAACAGACAGACATACTCTAATCATTATAATCAGAATTCTAATTATACAAGTAAGATTGAAATGAACAGCAAGATTTCTTTACCGAATCAAACAATAATTTCATCATAAGTTTCATCTAAAAAGGTCATATGAAACATCATCATCATCATAAACCATGGGTACAACGCCCGTAGGTGTCCGATGCCATTTTCACTCATATGAAACAAGACACAACCAATTTGCTAAGAGATAACACACTGAAACAAGCTATTTATTAATGCTTCTCATAAATGCTTTCTTTATACACACAGTTTCAGTTGTCAACTCACAAGCAGAAGCCGGATGCTGGAATGAAATACGTTGGAAACGCAAAGAAACTGATGAACACGAAAGGTTTTCCAGAATAAAATCTTTGGGCAGCACCAACAGTTTACCATGTGTTCATAAAAATTAAAAACTAGAGAACTATGGAAGGTAACTTGTAAGGTCATCACTTTGATCATCGATAGTCCTGGTAACGAAGTTAAGGAACTTCCAGCTGCAGTGCAAACACAGCCAGAGCAACGCAACACAGCAAAAAGCAACCTAACTGACAACTGCACTAAAACTGCTGGCAGCAACGGCACTGAAACAAACGGTAATCGCTCCTTGAGGTTATCGTGTTTCAGTTTCCTATCCCACCACAGCCTGACTTCTGGGCTTCCTCACCCATCGAATTTTGACCACGCCCCTCCAATAGATTATGATGTCTTACTAGGCTTTCTTTTGACAAGACCATCGACTGATGCCATGTGCATTATGACAATGTGCTTTAGAATTTAGAATTTATTAGAATAGACTGATTAGAGGTTAGATTCAACAGTGACTACTGATTAGAGGTTAGATTAAACAGTGACTACTGATCAGAGGCTAGATTCAACAGTGACTACTGATTAGAGATTAGATTAAACAGTGACTACTGATTAGAGTTTAGATTAGAACAGTGACTTCCATTCAGTGTCATGCACAAGAACCTGATTCCCAGGAGCAAAAGTAATAACCCAACCAACGTATGCGTGCAACACAAAACTGCCATAATGAAGCCACTTGCTGAAATAAACATCTTCAAGAATACTCTAGTCTGATAATTTACACTGACAAATCGTCCAAAACCAAAAGAATGATTTGTCACAACAGAAAACAACGAAACACTGATCAAAAAGAAGGCACCAACTGCATGCACTCTAGACACAAATGCAGACACTAATGTGCTAACAGTAAACACTAGTGTGCTAACAGCGGACACTAACACAGTAACAGAAAACGTGGCTGGACAATAACTCGAAAAAACGAAAAGCTGTGTCTTAATAAAGTACACTTACTTACAACCAAGCAGCATCCTGACCTTACGTACTGATCAGGCGATAAATTTATAAACTCAACAAGCCTCCTTTCTAGTTAAGGTGCTAGGCTTGTCTTGGGTCGAGTAACTCCAGTATTTTCATGACAGGACTCCATACACAAGTTGGGTTTTTTGCCTTCTTGAACACCTTTTGATGGGAAAGGATGGGCAGCAAGGGGAAATCTAACTTGGTCAAAATAATTTAGATAAGTTTTGGTAACTTGTAGCGAGTGATCAAGTGTCTGGCAGTAAGCGGCTATCACTCAGTAACCAGGCAATTTACACTGATCAGAATGCTGGCCACAATACTTTCAAGAACGCGACTACACAATCAACAGCTTAAGGCAAGCTTAGGAAATGGGAATTACAGCTGCTATCAATTATTTAAACTTTTGGTTCTGTTAATTTTGTAACTGAAACAACTTTTTAGAATTATTATAAACCTGTGAGATGAAACAGTCACTTTCCCTTCCATTTATTTCAAATTTCTTTTCCATTTCCACCTTTGCAGTTTGGTGCAGTCTCTGCAGAAAAGGCATTGAGTCCAATACCTGGCTGCAGCCAAATTCTCATTTCTTTTCACCACGTCTAAAATTGAGGCCAAACTATTTGCAGGCAAGTGATTATATTTAAGCAAATTCTTTTTAACGAACAGAAGTGAAACTAGAGGCTTCAGCTGAATAACTCAGTCATTTTCTCGCGGCATCACAATTCAATTTAACCAGTGCTTAAAGTCGTTACTCGGTAGCACGTCATTTTCAGCTTGCACTGCTGATACAAGATGCATTTTTAAGAATTAGTATTATACCATGGAGATTTTGCGAATAATTTCATTATCCTTTAGAACAATCTTATGGTATTTTCTAATAAAAACTTTTTATATGTGGAAAGCTGCTTCCGTATAGTCGGTACTGTTCTCATAGCAAAAAATGAAGTCATTTGTAAGGTAGAATTGAATCTGGGAGCGATGTTCTCAACTGTATTATATCGAAATTGGTGATATAAGAGAGCGAACGAATGAGGAAGCTCAGGTAAATGAAACTGCACTTTCAACTGCCAAACCAGATGGATAATACTTGATCAGAAAATTTATTCAATCCACATATTAACAACAACAACAATAACACCAAAACATAGCCTCATGAGGATGTCAAATGCAAGTACAGTGTCATAAAATTGAAAAGAAAAACACTGATTGCAAGTCTGCACGTACTAAAACAGCATTTGTAAACAACACAAAACAGTCTTTGAGATTTTAACAATGTGAAAGAAATTTTAATTTTTCAACTCTTTAGTCGGCATTCTAGATTCTGTCAACATGTTAAGGAATGACTGACAGAAGACGTCAAGCCGTCGCCTGAAACGAGTCAAAATACACATGACCGGTAGCTTTTTCTGGAAAATAAGCAAAACTTTGAAATTTGGTTTTTCAAAAACCGGACTTAGGAAACTACATAAATATTTCCTTTAATATCTGCAAGAAATCTACTTTTAGAAAAGCATAATAACCTTAAAGTATGAAGCTAACAATTGTGCAAAATTTCTCATAAAAGATTTGTAAGCACGAAACCTTAAACATATTTAATGGACATAGGCATTGACACTTTAGCATGTTTTTAACACAGATTTGATACAACTATGTGGAATATATTATACAGTTTATAAGGCAGAAAATAGATTTACAACTTTGCAATTCTTCCACAAAGCATTTGCACGCAGAAATCCACCCATAGACATAATGTCGGACAGGCTACGCTGAGAAGGTTTCCCTTTCAAAACATAAGAACACATTCGACACAGTGATAAAATAAATGCAAAACCAGATTCTTTTCAAAAGCAACCTTCAAACATCAATAACACAAAATAAAATTACAACTGTATCTAAAGCCATCAGCAAAGTAATCTAAACAAGTTAAACAAACAGTTCTTCAACATAACTTTTACATTTTTTACCATTTTCCCCATAACGTTATCTGGATTTCATTCAAGGCCATTTCCATTTCTGCCCCTTATTTTGGATACCTGAAAACGATAAGGGTGCCATTCACCCAGAAGACAACTACAAAGCAATGAAACACAAAATACAATTACATATATACTAACTAAAGATAAACATCTAAAACATACAATCATTTGTTGTTTTCGAACAAGGCAAACAGCAGCTGGAAATAACTTCTCAAAAACGGAACCATACAAGCGAAAAAAGAGCAGTCCCTTAAGTCAATCCCAGCTTTAAATTAAGGAACTTTCAGCTGCAGTGCAAACACAACAAGAGCAATGCAACACTCGTTCACTAAAAGCTTCTGTCAACAAGAGTCCTGGTTGTACCGAGTGTTCAAGGATAAACCTAACAACACATTCTAATAAACTAAATGCAAGAACCAGATTCTTTTCAAAAGCAAAAGAGCTGAGGTACCCAGCATTGAAGGCTTCTTTTCGCAGAAATGCAAGTTTGACGACGACAACTAGACAAAAAAGCCACAGAAATAACCTAGCTTCCAAACAGGAACCACGTGGCTTGACAACGAATTTTGATATACAAGGTTGGTTTCAAGTACCAGACATGAAGGAACAAGGCAAATGCTTTACCAGTCAGCCACTCTGTCAGCCATTAATTAAAGTTAAAACCAACAAAAATAGTTATAAATAAAACGAACGGTTGACTGTATTTCTCTGAAACCTGTTGAAGTAAAATCATCCGAGCCTAAACACTCAATTCACGTATTTACATTCACTTAAAATCAGCATAGAGAACAACAACGCAATTTAATGAACATGAAAATCCCACAATTGATCCTTTCATGCAGGAACCAACACCTAGATTGTGCCAACGTTAATGCTTATATGCTTAAATATTACATGCTTATATATTATATCCTTATATATTATCTATTATATGCTTATATACTATATGCTAATAATGCTTTTTAAAAATAACTCAAAATTCATAAACAAATCTATAAAATACTTCAAGAACCAGTAAAAACAATAATTTGCCATTTGTAAGCTATAATTAACATTAAATTATTGTAAAATATAATCTGCCGTAAATAGCAAACACAAACAGTTTAAAAATTTGAAGAGCAGATCATGAGGCCGTTGGTAACATGTCTGAAATTCAACCAGTGAATGCATGGCACTTCATAAGTTTCAATTTTAAAAAAAATCTGTTTTACTCATACAGTATAAGGATTTCTCCTGAAAACTCTGAATCCGAACTACTCTGCAATGAATCTAATATAAGATTTCATTGCTTGTCCAGAGGTAAGAAGAGATAATTTAATTAACTACACAATTCTAACAACACCAGATATTTGAGTGTTGCTGACTGTAGCATAAATGCAACAGAACCAAAACGGACAACCTTTCCTTACAATTTCAGCTTCACTTTTGATCTGCTGGAAAGCCAAACTCCAAAAGGTTCTTAAAAGGCACTTCCCTTTTCATTTCAACCAGACTCAGGCTGGATTTTGGCTTGCACACCGATTTTGCTTAGCAGAAACTATCAATTGATGCCTTGAGCAATATTGCAGTGACGCTATGCAAATTCTCAGGTGAGGCTAGCCATAAAGTGACATAAATACATACATACAGATTACGTGGCTTAACAATGCGTCGTTGAATTCAAGTGATACACTAAAATTTTAAAAGGAATCCGTCAACGTGTAACCAAAGTATTGCTCTAGCAAGTCAGGGCATTCAAACTACAGTTAAACAAAGGATGGCACAGAAAGTAGCAGATTCACAGCAAAGTAGCAGATTCAACGTTTAGCCAGAGCAACAACATACGTGTAGTCTTATCAAGATCAGCCCTAGCAAAACAACGCATTCAGTTTTAAGGCGAGGAGTGAAGTAACAACAAGACATCTACAGAGAGCCTTGGAGAGGTTTTTAAAAGGGGTCATACAACAGTTCAGATACATATGTACATCAGTAAACAGTTTTAACCAAAAAACTAAACCAAACTCTGTATGAAAGTGAACACAAGAAATTACTATCTACTATGAGGAGTGTACAGCTCGAGTCATAAATTTTTGTCGGTGAAAATTACCACAGACATACCGTATCTGCCTACCCAACCACCAGCTAACTCCGACAAATAGTTATTTTCTTACACAGCTTATAAACAATCTCGCTTACACAGAAAACTGAGAAAGTACATTTACACTGTGCAAACACAAACCTAAGGCCACGAGGCAAGCACATATAGCTAACATCACACAGACAAATAGCTAAAACCGCATGACACACCTGCAGCTATCACCACCATGAGCCAAAAATTTTCCAAATAGCACATGAGACAAATAGCTACCACCATCAGCCATACACAACAGCACATGACACACACAAAGCAGCCACCATGACCCAAATACATCATGCTAAGAGCACATGAGACAAAATACTCTTAAAAACCACGAGCCAAACACACGTTACTAACAACACTCAATACACGCAGCCAGTAGCACAAAAGATTAGTTGATAATTCCAAATGTAGAGTCCATACAAGAAAACATAAATAAATAACAGAAAATTTTAGTCTAGGATGAATGACAGACATCATGAAGCCTTGATTTTACACACATCAATAATTCAAATTGACACAAAAAGCCCAAAAGACAAAATTCAAGTGGCTGGTGTAGGCTTCTTCTTCTTCAGCTGTCTGTTCGTAATAATAAATCATCACAAAACTGACAAAAACACTCTGTGAAGTGCAACTTTGATTTAAGCCTCACCATTTTTTATCATAAACCATCAAACACAATTTCAGTACAAGTGAACAAAGTTCAGACGAAGCTGTTAAACGCTGAATTCCGCCAATGCGCAATTTGTAATCGCACATTCAGCCAACTCCTAATTGAAGTAAAGCTACTTACATTGTCATGGGCCTGAGTTTGTGACTAAGCAAAGCTTACAGCACAGCTGGTAAGCTATAGACCAACAAAAATTCAAAATGATCATCTGTTTGAAATGTAGAAAACCAAAAACATGCATGAAAATTATATACTATGGGTGGTAATTACAGCCATTCCAAATAATCATCAAAATGGTTGAAAAGACGTGTAAACTACACAACGGTAACTAAAGCACTTCTAAATAAATCGACAAAACAGTTGATCTGATATTCTGTCCGAGCCATGGTACACACACAGCCTACTGGCATTCTGTCCCGACAGAAGATACTCATCTAGCTTGTTGCCGTTCACACACAACAGAAACCTAGCATCTGTTACCATAACAACAACCTGTCTAGATGAAACCATGGTGAATTAAACTAGTAAATCACTCCCAGCATTGCCCCAAAGAAAACTTTGGCCTTAAAAGAAAAGAAAAAACAGTACCAGCAGACACACCGGTAATTAAAGCAAAGCCAGTCTGTCATGGATCTTTTGTGACAAGCATAACTCGTAAATTTATCAAAGCTGACAGCTTAACAACCCATAAAAATGTTGCCAGGCGACAGAAAGATTGACCAACTTGAGTAGCTGCAACTGACTTCGTGTCATAAGACAAAAACAAGCAACTAACTCTGGCCCAGAAATCTGCTTCCGAACAAGCAACACAGCAACAATTAGTTTCTCAGTCTTCATTTTTGACAGGTTTGCGCAAGACAGTGACAACTACAAAATTTGCTTCACGCTCAAAGCAAAATGTGTCCATTATCAACTGACGAAAGATTATTTAAACTCTGTTATGACACACAAGAATTATGCACAGTTTGCTGTAGCTTTCATTGTTTCATAAGCTATAATTTTAACCAAACACTAGCAGCCCTGCAGTGATCAGTAACACCTCTGAGGCAAGCCGTTATGCTGAGCACCAGGAAGTTACTTGACCATACCAATGAATTTACGTTGACGATAATACACTGAGTGTTAACTAACCAGGACTTTTAAAGACGCATTGTAAACATCAGTTTAGATTACATTACATTATCATACAGCCATCGTATTTTACAGTCTATTTTTTCTAGTCTCTTGCTCGAGACAAAATTATTAAAACTGGCCGATCGATACTCAACAACGGATAACTCTTTCACTTTATCCTTCCGTTCATCGAAGGAACCGGTGAATTTTCACATGATTCGTGAAACGCTTACTGGCAACAACTGTTTTGGGCAAGAGAACCTGATTCTAGTTCCAAGTTGAACACAACAGATATTTGAAAGCAAATATATTAATGGCAATCACAAAACAGTTACCGCCAATAACAAATTAAGATATAATTTCTGTCTTGTTAAAACAATACGAATGTGAACCTAATTCTCTGTAAAACAAATTTTTCTTTAAAAGCCTTAAATAAGGATTATGAAATCACTGCCCAACAAATCAAAAAGCTCAGTTGGCTCTACAGAAATTGAGCCAAAGCTCTTGTTAAACTAAACATTCGTGAATGATAAAAGCACAGAAAACACTAGATTATTGTTGTACAACATCCAAATTCTTTGGGCATAAACACTTAAGCAGTGAACCAAAGCCCCAAACTATAAAGAATTAACCAGCAAACAAGCAACAACAGTAACAGTCTTCTGCTGCATGGACCTAGTCTAACACTTCTCAGAAAAAGCCAAACTTTGGATCAGCATGACTAAAATCCATTAGGTCATATACACAGTACCTCAGATTCACATTTCTACAATCACAACCTACCAGGTACACAATTAAGTAGATATAATTTTTAAAATACATTGTAAATAAAACTGTAAATTAAATACTGCAATTTCCACTTTCTAAACTAGAAAAGATGACACAAGCCAAGAAATAAGAACCTGACGCCAAAAACGCCAAAAGCGCCAAGCAGGAACAATCTGCGACAATGTGACTCAATTTTTTCCCCTTGATTCATTTTGTAATCCATAACTTTTCCAGAGCAGATGGCCAAAAACACACTCACTAATACAACAAATAATTTAAAATACGTGGTAGCAAATAGCTTCATGAATATTTGAGAATAACTTGACCAGTCTGCACCTCAGCACATCATGTAGATTACAGCTCGGACAGTGCTACAGTCCTCATTAAGAGCTACTGGAGATGCACTAAAGTTATATACTTCAAGTACACAGTAGCCTCCACAAAACTTGGAATTTAGAACCAAGTAAATAACCATATCACAAAAGGTTGTGTTTTAATGAGGTCATATTCTGAAAGTGAAATAAATTTGGCATTCATGATTCTAATTGTGTTCTATCGGAATTGGTACTAAACTGAAAGAAGGGTCTGGTGTATGCGTTTTGCCAGTCTGTATTGAAGCTTGTTAAAACATTTTTCACAATTCCCGATGTTATTATGGACTACACCAAAGTCTTTCAATCAGGTGAGGTAACAGCGGTAACGTCAGAAATTATGCACAATTAAGCACAATATCCTCATATCCTAAACAAACAAACACCATAACGTTGCCTAAAATGAGGCAATTTCCCTAGGAAAACTAATTCAAGGTCAGCATTTCAATGTTGCTGTTGTGGCGTGTTTTACGTACTCCTTCATCGGCGGCACCACTGTCGATGGATATCGCGTTCAGCGCGCGAGTCCGATCAAAGTCTATCGTCGTGTAACTGTCCCGCTGACTGTGCGGGGATTCGGGATGGAAAGAAGCTGGGCTGATTGGGGAGCTGATAGGGCTCTGACAGGTGGCGCCATCTGGGCAGTCGTTGAACATCTCTAGGTCCAGCTGGATGTAGTTCACTCGCGAGACTGGCGTACTCGCAGTTGACGAGATTAAATCCAGATTGGCATAAGCATGGGCCGGAACAGACTCGCTGTACAGAACGCCACGTCCGTTTGTCGTGCGCCCAGCGGCAGCCGCATTAGATGCCGGAACGTTGACGTAGCATCTAAGGTTGGAAGCAGAAGTTGAACTGGAATGATGGGTCGACGTAGCCGCAGCCGCCGCATCTTCCTCCTCCGGAAAAACGTCCTGGTCTTCGTCGCCTGGCCTCCCACTCAGGTCTAGGTCGGCATAGTGTATGACCGGATCAACCGTCCGCTGCTGGGACATGGCAAGTATGTCTGGCAGCCGAGCCAGCGTAATTCTAGGACTGTTTGGTTGGCGAAAGCCGGGATTTAGTGGACTCGCTATGTTCCGGTACTCGCTCAGCGGCATGTGACCGTTCTGTGGCGAGCTGACCAGTCCGTGGACCGGAACAAAATTGCCGTGAGTCGCGTCCGGTCGCACAGCTGTCTGGTCAAGCCGTTCTCGCTGCCCCAACATCCTACGCTGTTGGTCAACATGTCCAGCTACCGTGATGTACCCCTGCAAGAGGTTGAACAAAGACTCGGCCTGCTGACACCGAAAGGCGTAGATGCCTGGTCCCGTCGGACACCGACGTCCGCTCTCAAATGAAAACAGGTCTGCGTCGAACCCATAACGCCGAAGTCCTCTAAGTGGCCAGCCAACTGGTTCTTTGCCCTTCTGATGCAGGATGAGGGCCTGTTCAGTCACCTCCAGCTTCCCTGGATTGCGGTCCTGTCCACTGTCGTCGACATTAAAAACTCTGAAAATATTTGGACTGGACTGGTCAGGATTCTTCAAAGACAGAGAGCAACCCATTTCTTGAACATCACAGTTTCATCTACAGAGTTCAACATGTCAAAATTTAAAAACCACACAAATCAAAATGTAACTGTAATCAGAAGTTTCTATAGCACCGCTTCTAGAAAAACCACTCTCTGCTATTAATGTTAAATGTCATTAAGAACAGAACATTCACCCGTTAGCAAACGTTGCTCAGATAACTAGAAGAGTCACCAGTGGCACACACAAAGCCCTACTAACAGAAATGGAAGCTAGGAAATTTTCGAAAGTACAGACTGTTAAGCAGGTAATTAAAAATTAGTGCAAGTAAATTGTAAATTAGCATAAATAAATTATAAATTAGCATGAATCAATTATACATTAGGATGAAACTGTTGTAAAATGAAAAAACAGCAAAATATCAAAGAAGACTGCACAGGAACAGAATGAGTGATAAAACAAACTGACACAAATCTCAAGTTGCTTCAACTACGTAGATAACTAAAAGATAGCTGAGTTTGTAAAATCTTATACAACTCACGGGAAAATCCGTGAAATACAGTATACTGGGATATACCACATGTGTGGATTGATTTCATTTCCCTTCTTGTATACAGACCAATTTCCCTTATTTGTTTCACTCAAAAGTAACAGAACCTATCACCATATGACTCCACAATAACAAGTCAACCTAACACAATTTAATAAAATAACTTTCTTTTTCATGTTCTTCGCTGATCAATAAAGCATCTGAAAATGAAAATGTCCTGTCATTAAATCAGTCTCCTAACTAGCAGTCAAGTAAAATGGCCACCACTAACCCAATACATCTGTTTAATTAACCATCACGGACATATGTCAGAACTACATTGTGCCCAACTATCTGACATACTATAAACGTTACAGTACTTCTTAACAACCCCTCACTCTGTAATGATAACACAGCATTTATATCGCACCATCAAAGTGCAACTTAAGTATAGCAAATCATTTAACTTGCAAAAGCACTCTGTGTGTGGATATCCAACATAGAAAAATCATCAAGTTGAATATTTCATATTACCTATTTAGCAAAACCAAGTCAATTTCTAACCGATAATTGTTGTGTGAAGAGGACCTGATTGTGCAGAAGGCAGAACCCACTATGCACCTACACTAAGTAACTGAACATCACTGTACTTCATGGTAATTCCTCAACTGATGTTAAGTAATCGAGTATTTATACAGCCCCACTACAGCAAAATCTTCAGTATGACAAGGTCTGCATACCTCTGTATTCTACCGTAAAACATACTGCTCATAAAGACAAATCCTAAGATACCAGTGCATTAACCTAACCTGCACTGAAACAGTTCAAAATTCTTATTCCAAATTTTAAAAAAAAATATTTTGAATACAATTACCCAAATAACCAGCACACATCCGATCTCACTTCTTCATACTTACTTGCCTACAGACCATCATTACAAATTCCAACACATTGCATAAGCCACACTAGTGTGTCACCCGTATGCAAAAATCCTCAAACACTCCCTGACTCACCACAAAGCATCAGTAATCAGTACGATCAAACGTTGAATTCGTGGACATTGTGCGATAGCGTTCAAATTTCTTTTATTTGAAAAGATCACGTAAATTACATTTTTTTCAATTTGAACTAAATTATTCTGCGCATCTGATTAGCTTCGACTGCTCAGATGACAACTATTTCGTCACTTCCAGTGTGATCGGAATGAATATTCATACAATGTGAATCCAACACCTTTGACATTACCACCCTTTGTCGAACCATTTCACTTATAATTATTTTACTCGTAATATATTAACGGGAATTAGCACCTGCTGCATATAGCAAACTTTTACTAACTACGCAAACTAATTTTCAAGACTTGCCTTTAAAACTGGTTTCACACCGAACTACGTCTCCGACGAATATGCTCAAAAACACTCTTCAAACTTAATAAACCCTGTTTGTTACTAGCGTTGTTCTACCCAATCGCCGCCATTTCCTTACTTCTTCGTTGTTTATCCCAGCCACAGAATACGCATTTCCAACCCGTGATGACGTAAGCGACGGCTGAAGAGCGTCGCAAGCGGCCGAAAAATTTCTATATAATAAGTGTCGTTAAACAACGCAATATTAATTTTGAATTCATGAAAAATCCAATAATATTTTAAGTTTCAAGCACATTTTCTAACTACTTAAGGCAAAACTTCGATATTTACACAGTTTTCCCTAGGTATTAATGCTGGGTGACGAAGACAAGGATGTTTTTTCGAGGATAGGATTTAAAGGATAGGATTCAAATATAACCGCATGAATGAGCGAGTCCGTGACAACCCAGACTGTAGGGTGCGTGAAATTAAAATGACTGTATTATAATAACAATATAATAATATTTATAGTCAATCTGGCAAACCTGTTAACTATAATTATCAAACGTTTGTCAACATATTTTGTTGTTACATGCTCATCGCAATTCCCTCTGAGAATTTATAATCGTCCTCTCTTTTATGTTGCCTTAAGTTTTAGAAATTCACAGTATTGCTCCATAGCGCAAACAGCAAACGTTTATAGTGCTCTTTAATTACCTCGTTGGTGTTCTGTTATCTCTGCATTGGCAGCTGAGGTAGTTCAGGATGCGCCACTTAAATATATTTTACAGTCTGTTCGCCAGGTGGCTGTCATTAGCAAACTCAGGATAGCCATATATAAAAATTTCACAATGCTACGCTCAAGTTGGAAGTTAATTACATTTAGTGTATGTTGGTTTGGTGTATCCGATCCCAGACATCACCCACCGTAGCTGCCACGCTGTCTCTCTGCCGGACTTTTGAATCTTGATCTGGAACTGAACTTTTTCTGCTGATCTATTTTGTTTCGATTGAGTGCCTGTGAATAAGCTGGTTTCCGCGACTTGGCTTTTGATGACCGCTGTAGAAATCTCGATCTAAAGAGTAACGATGCCGATTTGTCTGAACTCGCATTAATGGCCGCTAAAGTCGGATGAAACACGTTAACCAACGGCAGCTCGATGCATCAAACCTACGACCAGTCTCAACGGCGAAATTAAGTTAACTCCACCCTGGCACAGTCTTACTCTTACTTAAAACTTTTCCCTTCGAGAAGTGTCCAAACCGCTTAGTTGCTCGACTGGTCGCCTGAACTGATTGGACCAGTGACGACATGGTCCAGGACCGTCGAATGAGTTAACATGGTCCAGTTAACCTTCTGGTCTTTTCTAGTAAAAGAGCTATTTTTAATTTACTTATTTAATATGCCTGACATTTAACCCGGTAAAAACTGCCCTGGTTGAATGAATAAGATGGCACTTCTGACTTATGCAATGTTTTGAGGAACTAAGGAAATGTTCCTATTTAATTAAAATTGCAGCAATTACAATTTATTTAAAGTGCTTGGGACACAACCTAGCCCATAAGGAAAATTTTAATGCCCATATGAAAAATTTTAATATATGCATAATATACACAACAAATTACCAGTACTTACAATGTTATAGAATAATAATGGCAGTATATGCCATATACATGCAGCACCAATCCAGCTATTTTCCAGTGTAAGACTCTCAGCCAAGCCAATTTCTTTCTACCTCAAACAAAAGGGCAGAGGAGGCTCCATTTGATTTAGCAACCATGTGGTCTAGACATGAATCCAGTTACAGATAAAGGAAAAACATGACAGATAGGCATGGTCAAAATCAAGGTCATTTTGACTTGTTCAGATTTCTCAAGAATCATCACAACGATGGCCTGACTTCTAACGCACTCTGAACAAGATCCTTTGAAAGATTCTTAAAAGGAGCTGTACAAAAACGCCCTAACACACAAGTGCACACATAGGTACATAAATGTATTCTAAGGCAAAGTAAACTCCTGAACACAAAGTGATGGTTGAATTTATGCAAAATACCGACCAGTTAAACTGCATTTCATCATAAATACCAAGCAACAGAGCGTTGAAGATCATTACCTCAGTAACTAATCAGTGCAGCAAAAATTATCTAAGCAGCACCAACATGAGTTCTCTTTAACCAACAAATAACAGGCTGGCCACTTAATGTCATAATGAAGACTTTGAAAAAATTTCCCTGCATCAAATGCTGTTGGTCCCACAGCACTGTCAACACACGTAAGTAGCAGCAGACAAATCTAATCTAATCTATAATATCGTTGTCATCAGCAGGCAGGCTCTGATCAGTTTCATCTGATTTAGCAATGGTAATAAGCTGGTCTGCCTGATGCATTTTTGTGAAATGCAGATACATTTTGTCAAGTAACCTTATGTCACATTACATTAAAACTGCATTATAACAATATCAATAAACAGTACATCAAAGCCATACCATATACTCTTTAATCCGCTTCACAGGTTTATTATTTATTATTTCTGTACTGATTAAGCACCATTGTTGATCGACTATGCATCAGTCGATAGCGCTGAGCAATTGTGAGTGAAAGACTTGCCCAAGGTCCCTACACACTAACTGCCTTGGGGAGACTCAAACCCGTACTTTCCACGTTACAAGCTAAGTACTCTATCCAGTTGGCTACTGTGACTAACAAGTTGAGAACAAAGAGACATTATGAGACCACTGTTAACCAGATTGGAAAATTAGTAAAGTTGCAGGTTTCCAGTCCAACAGCCAACCTTCACGATACATTTTCTGCAGATAATCAAGTCCATGTTGGTCTTAAAAGTCTACCATATCAGACAAAAGTCAGACTGCTTCAAATTTCATGAGAACACATAACACATACACGTATTATAATACACTGATACAATAAACTCTAGCCTTAGACAAGGCTACAAAACACGCAGCATATGGTAATATGACCTAAGACTGAAAAGTTCTTTTAATTTTGTGAAGCTAGTTTATCGTATATTAATAATAATGATGATGATGATAATAATAATAATTATAAGCCAACCCAGAGATTTTATTTCTCAAGCGTTTTTCACAAGTCCCAAGGGATTATAGGTACCTGGGACACACAAAAATAACAAAGTGAAACATTACTACCTTAAAATGCTACAATTATTATTATTATTATTCTAATAATTATTATTATAAGATACCCTCTAGCATTCTGTCAGAAAGTCATCAAAAGTGATGAATTGCTTTGTGTTAATTATAAATGCTTCCTACAGCTGTCAGCTGAATAGCATTACTTGGCTGTACATCCAAATAACTTTACTTTCTCTTAAAGGTGCTACATAAATTTCATCAGTTTACATTACAATCAGGAAAACACTCAGGAAAGACCTTAGCAAAGTCAACACTGTCTTTGAGGGCCATAACACAAACTGCCTTATAATTAGGTCGTATTATACTAAGGTCATTTCATAAGCTGAACAAATTTAGGGATTCATGCAGCATGACCATATCATAACAAAAATCATATTTTAATGAAACATGTAGTAAAGAGGCTCTGGTGTACTTGCATTTGAATCCTAGATTAAACATTAGAATCACTTTAGATGAGACCAACAAGACTGTTGCCCAATAAAAATTAGGAAACCTCTGAGCAAAAACCCAGGAATTTCATGGTCACATAGCTTTGAAGCAAAAACCATCAGAAAGTATGAAAAATAAATTTGTAATTTACCACAGTGCAAATAATCTTACTCATTCAGACTTTATATAAACTCCACTGTCCCAAAAGGCAAGTACTTGTACAACTGTTTCTGAAACGTCAATACTGCTAACAACTCCGTTGCAGCCAACTTAGATATTATTTGTGGCGAAAAAATCACGGTTCATTCAGTTACTGCTGGTGCTGGTGTGTTGCTGAGGCAGTTGATTCTCAACAGGTGGCTCCATCTGAGGTTCCAAGATGGGAGGCTCGGAATCTGCAACAACCACCACAAAACTTGGTAACAGCAAATGTTCCAGCATTGTAGCAGAATGAAGGAAAGTGCTAGAACTTGCCTGTAGGTTGTGAACAGACATTCAACTCAAATTACAAAAAACAAATGTCAAACTTCTTGTTTTATATCTGGGTACTGTTTAAGACAAGCATATTCTTAAGCTTAAAAAAGTTTTGATGAAAGTACAGGATTAAAACCCAAACGAAATTTCTAAGTGAAACATACACTGAGAATCTGTTTGTTTTGAGTCTTCTCCAACGACTGACTGACCACCCACCATGCTCAATGCTAAAACAACAGAACATGAATGAACGAAAAAACTGCTGTCAGAATACGAATGAAAAAAAGAAATGCTGTCAACCAAGTTGAACATATTTACCATCTATTAAGACTCCTAGAAATATTCAAACTTCACAGGTAAAATTGTAATATGATATTTATATTATGTCCAAATGCCCAAAGGTACACAGTGGTGTATATACACATATATTCATACATATGTTCATACATAAATACACACACATACATACGTACATACATAGATACATACTTACATACACACATACATACACGTATATACATATACACTTACATACATCGATATACATACATGCATCTATAAGAACATACATACATATACACATACATACATAAACATACATACATACATACATAATGAAACTGAATTACAGGCAGACAACTTGAAAGAGTTCTACATAAATGCTCTGAAAGAACAAATGAATTAACAAATGAATGAATTGAAAGAATAGCTTAGAAAGTCAATGATGGTGCTTTACCAAGCCTCATGTCTGGGTCGGCATCGTTACCGTCGCTGACAGTCTGCTGCGTGTTGTCTGGTATGTTAGGGAATGAGAGATTAGAGTCCTCGTTGCCAATGAGGTTGCCTCCGTTCCCACTTGCTTCCTCGCTGTAATTGGAGTCTTGACTCTGACGCGTGCTCTCGTCTTGTTGAAACAATGATGAATCTATTTAAGAAAACGTGGGCTTCAAACGGTTTCCACAATTCTTACACATTTACAAGACATACAAATTATTCTAAGTGAAAATTATATGAATATCCAGTTGCAATAATGATAAATAAATATTAGAAACCATTTCATACCAATAGTGCACAAGCAGTTGCCTATTTAGAAAACAAACCTCAATAAAATACATTGAATGTTCATTGCATGGCACGATAGTTGATTGGTTGGAACGCTTGACCAGCAATGCAGTGTGTGGATTCAAGCTTCCGCAACGCAGTTGCTGTGTAGGGACCATACATAGATACAGAGGGACCATACACAGGCAAGTCATTCGCAAACAGCTCAGCACCATCAGTATTCGGTTGTATGCACTTCTAAGCTTTGGAAGGAGGGCAATATCAAGCACTGTTCTGCAGTTGTACTGTTTTCTAAGTAAATATACTTTTAAATTGAATACATCTTTTAAACCACCTGTTAAGACTCACTACTTCATCCCAGCTTTTGCAAGATTCCATCTTGGCCCCTAGCGAAAATATATCCACGCCTCAGATTAAGGTGTACTGACATTGCGCACGTTAGAAGTGCTTTAAATAAATAAATAAAATAAATACCCATCATGCTGCTGTCGTCCATAGCCCAGGAAGTAGCCAGGTTTTTGACAACTAGACCCTTTTGACAGTCTTCAACCCCACCACCTGCCGTAACAACAGAGGAGTGCACAGACTGTGCATTTCCAGAAGTTCCAAGGAAGCTCTGACCATCGGAAGAAGTCATCAGGCTCACCTGAACGTCCTGGGAATCTAAATTTTAACCAGCACAGAAATGATCTGTAGGAAACTGTACCTGAAACTTTCACTCGCAAATAATAGTACTAATAATAATAAAAATGATAATAATAGTACTAATAATAGTACTAATAATAATAAAAATGATGGAACTTGTATGGATCTCGATATTTATGTACAGCCTTCAAAAATCTGTAAAACAATATGTAGTGGAAATGTACAATAATCCCTGCCAGCATACGTATGGAACCCATATTCCACAATGGGACTCTTATATGGGTCATGTAATGGTCCCCATATTGGATACTTACAGGGCCTTAGCATATTCCAAAATGGGACTCTTACAGGGGTCATGTAATGGTCCCCATATCGTATCCTTACGTATTCCAAAATGGGACTTTTATAGGGGCCATATCGGACGCTTATATCCTAAGGGGATCCCATCAGATGTCTATGGGTATGCTGGCAGGGCAGTTACCTTGATTACTGCTTTCTTGAGACAGATTACTGTCCTCGTTGGTTTGCATTCCATTGCCATTTCCCGCCACATCTTTCTCATCCTCCTTCACATGTCTCGATTTGTCTTTTCGACAGAACAAACTCTTTCTAGCGGCAGAATTCTTCAAGTGATCAAAACAACACCATATTAATCAAATTATTCATGTTAAACACAATAGACAGCAAAGATAACAAATTCAGCATTAATAGCAAATTCCTTTTCATGCATGTATCTATCAGGATGCTTCATTTAGCAGATTTTAAGTACCTCACAAAAGCGCTGATCCTCAGTTACATCATGTCAACCAGAATGGCTTCAACAATTTTTTTAGAAATAATAAGATTTTAATGAACAAATGAGAGACTCTTTAGTCAACACAAACATGACTCATGCTGTATCCAATGTCTTTAAGGCACAAGTAATGCATTAGTGAACATGCCATATGCCCATTGACTGAGCGAGGAATCGCAGGAATGGACAAAGACAAACAATTAAGTACATGACACAGCAAACAAATAAAGAAAGATGCACAGCCACAAAGGCAGACATGCAGAATGACACTCAAACACAATTGGAGACACAGTATAGATACACACATAGATGAGGATAATAATAATACTGATGCAACATGCACTAGGAAGGCATTTGCCGAAATGAAATATACAGTATGTCTATTCAAAAACACACTGTTGGCTAACCTGTCTACTTTCTTGGTTCGCAACTACAAAGGAAAGGAGATAAGTATTAACATTCAAGGCTTTAGCACTGATGTTCAGTGTTGTTCGAAGTACCAGGTCAAACTACTTAACTACTGTAAAAGTAAAATAATTGCCAACAATTTCACTGCTAGGACCAGACTCCTTACAGCTTTCCAGAAGATGCTGCATACTGGAACCATTGAAACCACTTGCATTAAGTCCTAAAATGTATGTGGATGCATTGGCTTCTGTTGAATGACAGCACTATGTACTATTTCGTGTTGTTGAGATGCTGCTTGATCAGTGTTCTTATACAAAGGCACCACAGATGCAGTGAAGATAAGCAACATCAAGCTGGGTTCTCACTTGGTTATGTGATCACATATGATTGATTGACTGATTGATCACAGAGGCATATATATGAGCTTGTAATGTTTGTCTTTTACTGGTTACAATAGGTGTTACGCATAAGAAACATGGTGTATTTTTCCTAGTGACTTCACAACGTGCTTCACAGCTCTGATAAGAATCTCATAATACGTTAGCAGCTACATTCAACACTCAAAGACTGGCATTTAAAAAAACACATGATTTCCATAACCAAAAACTACACCAATTTTCTGCAGTAGTATTTTGACTAACACAAAACTGAATGACCCTTTGGATTGCATCTTCTGATTAAAAGTATTTAGGTCGTGGATACCGTAACGCCCGACGTTAGCCTATACAAGGGTCTCGAATAACGCCCGCCACGCAATTGGTCAATGCATAGCAAGTGATTCTGTGCACGTGAACGGGGCTGACGGGCGTGATTGAAGTTGTCGAGGATGAGCTCATGTCCGCCAGTCGCAAATCTTCTCATGCCCGAATATAGTAAAGCGTAACGTGTTGTAAGTTAGGAAATGACTGCAGCAAAAATGACCTAATTTGGACCCCTTTCTGATAAAATATCTGTATATTAATAACTGAATGTTGTTATGAGAACCTGCATATGCATAATTGCCTATCACACATTTGCAAACAAAAACAAGAAATGGGGATTTTCTAAAAGAAATTTCAGTTCAACAAACCCACAAATACATTTCTTTTTGGGAAATACAAGTTTATTCCCTCATAGTCCATTTTAATGCGTTTTTGTTGGCACAACGTGACCGTTGGTATTTGTAATTAAAATGCATGAAATAGCGATCAGAGTATGGAATTATGACATTATCTTTAAGAGAAATTGATGGAAAGCTAGCTAAACTGATGCAGCCTGAGGGCCGCCATTTCAAAATCTAGAAATGCATCTGGAAGTGACCAAAATCACAAGGGAAGTGCAAAATTCACGAGACATGCTTTAGCCAATAGCGTGACGGCCATAATCTAGTCTCTGAGTTTCCGCTAACGTCCCGGGCGTTAACGGATCCACTACGAAGTATTTAACCCAAATTAAAATGACCCTTTGGAACAGGTATTCTTAGTAACAGAAATGCTGACCATCAGAAATTGTAAGCTAGAAGCCAAAACATTCATCTTTTCATAGAATGCGGAAATTTCGTACACAGACCTGGAACCCATTTATAGATCTTCATTGTTGTATCACCTATGGCAACCCATTTCTTCTCCCTAGAACAAAGTTACATTTGATCATTATCACCATCATTTTAAGCATGTACACTTTCAATGGCAACACCACCACCAATAAAAACAAGATCATTCCGTAAAAACTGGATCAGGCTCGGCTTTACAGTGTAGATCGAGAGACATGTATGTATATACGTATGTGTATGCATCCAAGAACTTATATAAAGCGCTTTAAGAACCTCACAAAGGCGCTACAGCATGACTATCTAAAAATTCCAAAAAGGTATGTCTTACTTTGAAAAGCGAGCTAAGGAGAATGGTCGACTATGTGGTGTTTGGTTGTTTAGGTTTACCGTCTCTTAGCGGCTTATATAGTGACACTCACCATTTCCTAACTTTATCAATAGCACTTATAACGCGTTTTATATCTTCCTTGGCTCTGCTCCTTGTTTCTGCTCTCACGGCTCGAGACATATTAACTTGTTAAACCGAACACTTCATAAATATAAATATATTTTTCGTTCTCCAACTGTTTAAGACAATAACAGCAACCGATAAATGCAACGGCGGCGGAAACCGTTATTTGCACTTCCTTTAACACAAATTTTCTAGCTCCTGATTTAGTTTTAATAAGTATGAAAATTAATTGAGCGCTTAGGAAAAACCACGCAGTATATTTGCAGCTCTATAGCCCATACAGAATCGTAAAGTTAATGCAGAGTTATCAAATATCAGAAACGAACTGCTTTTTGTTTACGCTTGCAACTAAGTTAACGCCAGTCAACGGGACAAGCTTGCACAGGTTAATGTAAAGGTATACGTTTTTATACAGCTACTGTGCGACCTCGACCAAAGGCGGATTTAGTCATTGGCGCGGGTACGGTTTGCCCCGGTCCCCACGCAAGCACTGGATCCGCCACTGGCCTCGATCCTGTTCATTTTCCAATGAATTTTATCGGGTGAGGTTCTTCATCACTGCTGCCCTTTTGAATGAATGCCACACCTTGTTAGTTCCCCATGTACAGAAGATGTCGCTAAACATTGGATAATGCAAAGCACTTCTTACACTATCGACTGACCGTATACAGTCGTCAACTGCGCCTAGTCGTTACATTTCTAGCAAGGACAATGTAGGGTAGGGTAACGTTGACGTCGACGGCCCTGGCAAGATGACGCTAAACAAGGAAAACCACTATTAATTAAATCAGATTATTACTAAATTATCAACTTAGATCGGATCAATTTATGTTTGCCGATTTTGCTTCTGGTTGTATTTGAGCATACTTAATTGTTGTGGTTCTTTTATGTATTTCTTTTTCTGTACTTTCTACCTTTGTGGTGAATATACGTATGTATTAAACGCTGGCGAAGTCAGTAATGAATTAGACAATATGAGGTAAAGTGGCGTTGACCGTCCAAGTAGCCAGAAATGTAAATGTAAATGAACACGTTTTTCTGTAGCAACTGTATGGCCTCGACCCTGCTGATTTTTCAATGAATTAATGGAGTGAGATACTTCACCACCGCCGCCCGTTTGAATGGGCGCCGCGCCATTTAAGGTTCCCGTGCACGGACCGTACTAGCCCGGGATCTAAATCTCTGAAATAAGCCACGACCGGGACGCGAACCTGGGATCCTCACGCACAGAGACTCCTTAGCGTACGCACTTACCGATGCAGCTAACTAGGCTAGAAGGCTACTCGTGTACCGACCAGGTTCACAGATAGAACCAGAATAGACTGGTTATTCCGTTGAAAGTGAATACGAGCGAAATTATCCGAATTCTTTGTCTAGACTATTCTGACAGAGTGGGAATAGTGCACAAGCAATTAAAATAAACCTCTGTTAATGTTGTAACGGTTAACTCATACTGCATTGATTACTCAGTCTGCATTAATTCTGGATGTTCGAGTTTAATAGCCAGTATACCATCTAAACTCAAGTTTTAAACTTTATACTGTTTTCTTGCATAGAATATCTCGGCTCTGATTAAATAACGGCGATCTTTCGTTAGTTGCAAGGAGCATAGGTCATGTGCTGCCGCTATATGACTACCAGGAAACAGAAATGTTGTGTATTTCATATCAAACTAGGCTCTACATAAATCTGTAATGCATTGCTGTTTGTACTTTGTACTGCACATTCTAAATTCTTAAGTTCATAATTTCTGAGCAGCTGGATATCTTCAATTTGACAGTATCTTTATCTTACACAGGTTGCACTCCTTTCTGCATTAATAGCCTACCTCAATCTGTCTAAACTCTGCAGCTTGGATGATTGGTGTGACTGCAAAGTTTGGGCTTACATTTGACTTCAGACAGGAAGAGATGTATTGGTTTGCCATGCACTGATGCACTAAGCTTTAGAACCTTATGTTGATGCACAACTATCATGGCCGGCTGTGCTCCATCCCTTCTTGGGGAGCTATGATTAAACTATCTTCTGTTGTCTGCAAATGAGTCCAGAATGCAGCGCTGCCATGAGGTCTGGTTGTGCCTCCATCCCGTACTTTCATAATGCAACATGGTTCGTTCGCAGGGGTCGGCTCATCATTCTGGAACAGACTGCCACACACTGAACCTGTGGCATGAGCTTATTATTCTCTCCTGATTAATCTGCATTGTTTTGCCACCGGTTAAGACCATACCTTTTGACCAATGTCTAGAGTTGTTAGATCGGCAGCATGTGAGTTTTATTGAGCGGCGCTACATAAATGTGCAGTTACAAGTATATTTCATCCACTGCACACACAAGAATGAATTCTCTCCAATCCATGATTTCCAAAATGTGAAATCTCTTAGAGCCTACTACTAACAACTTTTGTGAGGTGCTTAAAAGCGGTATAGCTAACGTCTAAATAACTAACTAACTTATGCAGTAATAACTACCTCCACATCAATACTTGTTTTGTCCAGAATCAAACCTGACCCTGTCACCCATCTACCTCATCATCACTAGGGCATTTCACCTAGCAACTAAAAACAAGTCAGTTCCACAGACTCAAACTTTCACTGGAAACTTTCATAAGACGTGAAGAATCTCTACATCGTACATTAAATTTACATACCAGTACTCAATAAAAAGACTATCAACTAAAGCCCTAATACCAGACGATCATTCAAGCAGTCATTAGAAATTTAGTCCTACGTTGGATTATATCACTGCAGGTTATTTCAATAAAAAATACTGATTGTCCTTGAACTAAAAAAGTCTAAAATAAACTGTATGCAGTCTAACAATATTCCAACTGAATTTATTTAAAAATCTCCATGATTCCTGACTGTATTTTCAGGTGTGATATAATCCTGTACTGATCTATACTATACATCATACTATGAATATGTATTTTTAATTATCTGTTGTGTGCTACTGGCTTTTAAATTGTTGTCACTGACAGGAGTGGACTGAATGATTTTCCCTTATTGTCTGCACCACGTTGTAACATAAGTTCCTTTAAGGTTGTGAAATTTTCAACGATCTTGCGGCTTTGTTGTTTCGTCAGCTTATGCTGCTGTGTGGCAGAAATCCCTTCATGTTTTGGCAACTCTTCCTTCATGGCACGAGTCCTCATTATGTTTTCCCGGTGGCGTTTCTGGTTTCGAGCCTTTTCCAGTTGGCGTTTTCTCTCCTCCTTGCTCCAATAGCGACCGATTTTAACCTCGCTAGCCGTTTCATCATCCGTGGTGAGAACATTGTCGCGCTGAGCCGCCAGCTGCTTGGCACGCTCTTTCAGCAGTTTGCTCCTCACAGGTCGTCGGGTTATGTACCTCGAACCATCAGGCCGCCTCTTAACTATCCACTCCAACTGAGACTTCTTTCCGCTGTTACATCGGTCAGTTGGAGCTGGATGGATCTCAGCCTGCACCTGACATGTATCATTGGCAGTTTCTGCAAACGGTTTAGCAACTACTGAAACTTCGGGTGGATTCGTGATCTTCTTGCAGTTTGGAACGTCCTGCAGTTTGCGAGTAGCCAGCTGCTGCTTGAAGAGTCGCTGCTGTAGCATAATCGTATGCTGTAGATTGGCCTCGTTTGTATACATTATGTCGGCAAACTGTTCATAGGTCGTTCTTAAAGACTCGACTTTACACCTGTTCTCTGGAGACAGAAGTTCATTGTTTACGATATTCAGCGACTGTCCGATGCCACCATCTAATGACTGTGCAATGCAATCAGCATCGCCATCGCTGCTCCATTCTTTATGGTGTCCACCTTCGCGAATGCTCGCGTAAGATTTTTCCGAGTCACTGTGATAAGCGTTAACTAGAAAGTTCTCTTCGCACTCGGCATAGAAGAAGTCTAATTCATTTCTGTCATCTACTTTGACACCAGTTCCAAGACCGACTTTTGGAAGTATAGCCGGCTGTGGACATGACCCTGGCATCTGCACCATCTGATGATTTGGAAGAGTCTTCAAAAATTCTATTTTCGTTCCCATTCGTGGGACCATTCTGTCGCGGAAACAATACCGTCGTTGCTTCATAGCTTCCTGTGCACAAAATGCCAAAGCATGGCTATCACTGAGCTGAACTTGGTCCATTCTTTTGGTAAGACACTCTGCTCCATTGTAAACATTGGCAGGCCGACCGGATCGCTTCTCCAGCTCTTTCAGGAATCTTTTTTCCGACGATTCAAGACACTTCAGTTGATGTTTCGAAAGCGTCGGATCTTTCACTGACGGTCTATTCTTGGGCAATTTGCTGGAAATCGTTTCACACATCAAAGAGCCTTTCAGCAGGCTCGTACTGTCTGGCAGCGGTCCCGGCTGACTGGCTGGCTCCTACAAGATAAATATAGGGACGTGTTAACACTCTGAAGAACGTTCAATCATCAGCCTGGAATTAGCAGCAAATACAGACGGAAATACGTGACATGACTATCAGTTTTGCCAAAGCGCTGCCAAGCAAATAACATGCCAGAAACTACACTTATCTAATCTAGCACAACATACGTTTCTGTGCATGTAGCTGAGCATTCATATAGCACCTTTTTAGGTCATATTCTGGCATTTAAGTAGCACAAGGGCTGCTCGCTAAGCTTATGACTGCAAGTCATTGCCAATCACCATTACTAGTGATTCTTACTCTTACTTAAAGCGAAAGAGAAATGGTCCAGCCATCTACAAGCCAGTCTCAATACTTTATTTTTGTATTGTTTACATGTAAATGTACACATTTTTCTATAGCAACCGTATGGCCTCGACCCTGCTCATTTTTCAATGAATTAATCGTTCAGCCTACACATTGGCTGGCGACTCTGAAATGCAAAGTGAGCAGTTTCGAGCCTCCCTGAGATGGGAAGAGGGCAATGACATTGAGTCATGTCTTCACAGACGGACCTTGCTCAGTGTCATGGATGGACACACGCCTTGCATTATTTACCTTATCTTTAAGAATAACAATCACAATGGTATTACGTCAGTCATTGTAATGTAACATTGTAACAGTCAAATGTTACACCAATCAAGTAATTTAGGAGCAAATACCTTGCATTGAAGTTTACCTTGTCTTTAAGAATAACAATCACCATTGTATTACCTCAGTCATGGTAGTGTGACATGTTTCATTGCTATCGTTGCAGGTATCATCATCACAGTATTCCTGGCCATGCAGAATCCTGTCTTCCTCGTCCTCTTCTTCATCCTCTTCCTCTTCGTCTTCCCACTGAAGACATCGACCCAGGTCAAAGTCAGACAGAGCAAGGTCTGTCTGTGAAGACATCACTCGCTGAAGATTGCCCGTAAAATCATCAACTTTGCTGAAATTCCAGATGAGTATGTGTTTATATTAGGACTTATAGCAATAAACTGTTAAATAATTTTTTATTATTAGTATTATTTCTGCATTTATTAAGTGCCAGTATAAGTAAGTGCAGCATGGTGGTCTGTTGGTAATGCGTTTGGTCAACAATGATCATGCGGTTGCGGGTTCAACTCCGCGTAATGACCCTGGGCAAGTTGTTTGTGCACATCATGCCTCTGCCACCATGCAGTATAATTTGGTACCATGTATGCTGGGAAGTAAATGGCAAGTCCTGTGTTGCACTGGCCCCATATTTAGGACCTTGGGATTCGTCCTTTGCCGGCTCAAGGGTCTAAAGAAGAAGAAAATGAGCACCTCTCCTACCAGTCACTTCTGGGATATGGTCACTGTTCCTACGCAGTAACCGTCTCGAAGGAGGTGGCTCAAACCCATACTCTCCACGTCACAGGCCAAGCGCTCTAACCAACTGGCTGCCGTTTCCCATAAATTTTACCAAGCGTCAACGTTTCTCAATTAATCTGGTGCACTTCAAAACGGCCAAACAGCATTCTTTTTATTATAATGATTTAATACAAATCAGACAAAAGTGAAAAGATGACAACACGCTCACTTACAAGTCTTATCAGAGTACAAGTAGTGATTTGCAGAAGTGCAAACAGCAAATCAACAGTAGGACACCTTTTCAACATTTAATTGACACTATATTTATGCTAAATCAATTAATATATTAAAATAATCAGCTCATGAAATCTAATGCTGTGAAAACTACAATTTTTTCCTATCGATGACAATGGCCTTTGATGCTACAAGATGTCGTTAAACTGTTAAAATAAACTGTTAAACTGTTAAAATAAAGGCAAAACTGCAGCATCAGTTAAATAGTAGTACTTACTATTCCTCTTCCTCTTCCCAGTCATATATGTCTATGGCTGTTGCCATTGACAACGAACCACACAGTTCTTGGTAAGCCATTTCAACGCATCCATCAGTCTGAGTAGCAACAGTTACCATAGGGACTGTTGTTATAGAAGTCATCATCAGTGATGGCAGAAATGTCTTCATCTTTGTACAGAATTTGATTTGCAACTTATGTTTTAAATTTGGAGATTAAGTGTCTGTCATGTCAAGCAGAAATATCTGAAACAGGGAAAGAATCTCTTAGTTATCATCGTCTCAAAGCAAAACCTTAAACAGTATTTAATAGTTTAATCGCAGGTCCATAAAGTTCTTCAGTGGGGCACCATGACAATAACAATACTAAAATAACAAAACAATATGAAAAACAACAATAAGTAATGCTCATATTTCTTTCTGAGAAGTTGGCATGCTTTAATAAAACATAACAACAATAAGAAATGCCCACATTTCTTAGAAGCTGGCTCGGTTTAATGCATTCAGAAACAACTGTGAGAAAAATGGATGTCTTTGTGTCTAGTAATCTATACAAAATCAATCTTAGCTTCCGCCACAGTCAATCTTCCGCACTTTGAGTGTTTCCAATGCCAAAGAATTTCGACGACCGGGACTATTTTTAGCAGCCGAACAACGAAAATAGTTCATTACCGGGCTTCTGTTGGTACCCATAAAACTGCCAGAACCGTTTCTAGTTCGCCAAATAACAGCCACGAGAGACAATTATCATCAAGTCGGTCAATAGCGAAACGATATAGAACGGCCTTTATGATCCAAACTGTACCCTCTCAACCCCCTCTTTCTCTCACTTCCCCTCTCGCCCCCCTCTGCACGCTGCCCTGCGAAATATTACCACAGCTCATTCTGACGCATTTTGATTTAACCATGAAATTTGACATTTACAATGTAATAAACTTGGCACCTGCGTTCAGCTGGCGTAATTGAAGCCTGCTATCATAAATAAAAGTGCACTTCGAAGCCCTACCCTAATGGAACAGTTCCTGTGGTTGCAATGGTCCAAACAAACTGAGTAAACCCAAAGGCTTTATTACTAAAGTTCCTCTTAGCTTTGCTGCGGTATTCCTGACCAACTGAGTAAACACAAAGGTTTTATTATTCATTTTCCGGTTAAATTGAACCTTTGTGGCTTAAACCAAAATAGATGTTCTTGGAAGTGATAATAATTCCTTTATTATAGTTACAGCTTATGAAACTACCATTCTGCATTGCAATTCCCAGGTAGTGGATTTCATTCTAATTTATTTCATTTCTTAACACAGGTAGGAATCATCACTGACAATTTAAAACTCCACAGCAGGGCAAATTAAACTAACAATGCATGTCCTCATTATAATATTATTAATAATTATTATTATTATTACCATCACTGTTATTAAGTACTTTGCTCATCATATTACCAAAGGGCAGAACACTATGCACTGAACTGTTTTAAGAAACCTATAAAGAAATTATGGAAGTAAACTGCTCAGAAGAAATAAAACTGAAAGACATAAACAGGAAGAAGTTATTAAATATCTGGATAACAGCATAAATGAAATAAATTAACACCCACAATATACTGATAATCTAAGCAAGTTTGCACTGACTCAATCACATACTAGGATACACTGGCCTAAGCTGAGTTCAGATGGAAAAAATCCTTTGAGACATAAGTAAGTAAGTAAAGTATCCCATATCCCACAAGTGATGCGTAAGAGAGGCACTCATCTCCTTTTTCTTTGCCCTAGAGCCGGCAATGGACGAATTCCAATGTCCTGGACACGGGGCCAGTGCATCGCAGGACTTGCCATTTAGGCCTATATTTTGATACATAATGCATTCGAATTAATACTGAAATTTACGAACTGCTGTGGCACCAGTGTTTGATGCACAAGCAACCAATTATTGATGACACATCAAAACTATAATATGCATCACAGTGCTTTTTTTCTATAAAAAAAGGTTCCAGAACTGAACAATTACGGAATTTTGTGCTAAAATTTAATAATTTTTATCACTCAATAAACACTGGAAAAAAGTGTAAAGTTGTAAACACTGAAACTGAATTAAAATAATTTACATTATATCACATAATTGAAATAATTTCGTAACACAATTCTTTTATTAAAAACTAAATATTTTTGATTAGCCGAAAAAGATGCCGGAACGTAATTCCGAAGCGTTCCGTCTGAAAAAGCACTGATGCATCACTGAACACAGTCCGCTGAAAAGTGCGAAGTGTGAAATAACGGTTCCATCGAACGAGACAGTGCTAGTGCAAGTGCCAAGTAAATCAGTTTTCGTTGGTTGTGGCTTAATCAGGAGCACCGAGGTTTCGAGGAAAACAAGCTGTGCGAACAGAGATAAGGCTTTCAATTATGCCGGGTGACCAGGGTGGCCATCACCAAGGCAACGAGAATGCCATCACCTGCTCCGTCATCTAGCATTGACACATGGGTATGTATAGGATTCGGCTCTCCGCTGCCCTTCAAAGAAGAGGGACTTCCGAGCCTCAGCGTCCAAGGAAAAGCCCAGAAGTAATTAAGCGGAAAGCAGAATAACGCTGGTCTGTGTAACTATCAATTCTCTCCAGATGCATACTGTTCCTCCCCTTGTCTGTCTGTCTGTCTGTCTGCCTGTCTCTGTTGCTCACTCTCCTGTCCTCTCTATGCATGTCTGTCTACTTCCCTTCCATAATCTCTATTCATGTCTGGCTGTCCTTCTATCCTGGCTTTTCCTCTCTTAGCATCGGTCACTTTCTTTCTTTCTCTTTTTCTCTCTATCCGCCCTGCAAGGTTTTTTCTGCTACCTTCTTCCTCCCTTTGCCTCTATATCACTGTCTGTTTGTCAGTCTCTCTGTCTTAATTTGTCTCTCCTCCCGCCCCTCCCTCCCCTTCTCCTTTCTCCCTCCCATTTGTCTGTCTGCCTGTCTGACTGTCTTTCTTTCTGTCTGTCTGTCTGTATGTCTTTCTGTCTGTCTGTCTGTCACTCTCTCTGGAACAATTCTGTCTTTCTGTGATCCTCAGCCTCCAGTTCATTTGCTATTTTCTGTAAAACAACCTCAATGAAGAATGTGATAATAATCGAGGTAAATCAATCAAGAGGATTCTAATTAGATATTAACACAACAAAACACTGGTTCAAGTTTCATCTTACTAAACTGAAGCTAAAAATATAAGCATAAAAATTACTGTTTTTAAAAAACGTGTGCATACAGCCAAATCGCAACATGCACATGAGTTCATGCATACATACATACACACATACATGCATAAATGCATACATGCATAAACACATACATGCATACACACATACATGCATGCATACACACATACATTCATACACACTTACATGCATACACACATACAAGGACATACACGTACATGATATACACACACATGCATACACACATAGTTCTAAAGATACATAGATGAACACACACATACTAAAATGCTCACACAAACATAATAAAGCAGTATTTTCAATAATGGTGTTCTTAATGAATTCCACAGCACAAACTGCCTTTAGTCCGGTGGTGCCAGTCCCAAGCCTGGATAAAGGAGGAGGGCAACAGCAACACCCTTTGATCCCATAAGATGTCGTTAAACATTGGAACTGCTACTACTACCGCAGCACAGAGAGGGACTGTAATCACAATCGTAAGCTTGAGATTTCTACAGCACCAAAAGAAAGCTAAGACACAAGAACTAGCTTATTCACAGGCGCTCAGTCAAAATTAAAATTGATATGTAGGAAGGCTTATTTCCTTCAAAAGCTTTACAGACATAAATGTCTTTTTTATTTTTATGTAATAATTATAGGACGTAACGCCCCGGAGTCCAATGCCTCAGAGAACTGAAGGGTTGCTGGCTCCATAATAATGTCAATCTTAATGTTTTTATTAGAGATCTCCGTGGCAACCGACTGCAATTATGAATTCCTGAAATTGTGTGATTCATGACAAATATCTTCTGACAACCTGTCAGCTTTTGTCTTCATTTGGTCAGTCAGTTCCGCCTTAATCAGAGTTCGTTCTAGCTTTTCTGTTGACTTCCATATTTTATTTATATCTACTGTTTCTGTATTTAGACAGGCTGTGTGTGTGTGTGCGCGCGTGTGTGCGTAGAATGTGTAGATATAAATATGCATATATTTATATATTGATATATATATATTGTCCTATCTAACTACAGAAATATATACTCCATGGTTGGTGGCATTTGGCCAGCCAACCAACAATTGAGAGGCATGGGGCTGTGAACATTCAGAGTCACGGAGTCCTTTCCAGATAAGACTAATTATATATGGGGGTCTCGTTATATAAGTCGTCATGCTCAGGCGGTTCTCTGCTCTTCTTTGATGTGCCGCAATTGTCTGTCTGTCTGTCTGTCTGTCTGTCTGTCTATTTCTTTCTTTCTCCTCCCTCAAAAAGGATTTACCCTGGTAATAAAACCTTCACATGGCCAGTCCTCTCCCTTGCCGTCTGATCTTGCTAGCAACAGCTTACAGTTGGTGTATTCATTTTATAGGTTAGTTCATTATTACAGGGAGCGCAAGTGGAGCTGACATCTTGAAATATCTGTCTGTCCTAGCAGGACTAGAACCTCACCTTCTGGGTTCATATTCCAGCTCACTAACCACTAATCTACCAAGCGCCCTAAAGGCTACAATAATTAGTTTCCTATATTTATATAGCGCCAATATATGACGGCAAGCATCAACAAGGGTTCTAAGCAACTGTGTGTGAAGCATTTCCTCCAGGTCCATATACAGTATCATCATAGCAACCCAACGAGTTGCAAATGTGTACATGTCTGCCTGTAGGCTGGGGTAACTATGGGGCACAGCAGCTGATTGGTTATAGGCTGGGGTAACTATAGGGCACAGCAGCTCATTGGTTAGAGTGCTCAGCTTGTAAGGCAGAGAGTACGGGTTCTAGTCTCATCTAAGACGGTTACTGTGTAGGGACTTTGAGCAAGTCCTTCACTCACAATTGCTCAGCGCCATTGATTGGTGCTTAGATAATGGCGCTTAATAAATGTATAAATAATAATAATAGCTAACTGTATTCTATTTGTAAAACTAAGCCTAATTGCCCCGCTAGTGTCTGAATTGAGCAGACACTGTTCTTCCTGATTAGATTACACCAGGCCAGACCTGGAGAAATGCCGTCTGCATCTACTCCAGGTTCCTACCTTTGATCCTCGGATATCAAACCCGGTAATCTCCGACAAAGATCTTAAAAACTGTTTGACTCAAAGAAAAACAAGCCAAAGAATCGGAAAACCAGATACTCTGAGAATACGCGGAATAGACTGGCGGATCGATCTACTAGCGCCATCTCGGAAGGAGTCGGTATCTTGAGAGAGATCGAGCGGGAAGAGGAAGACGGAAACGAAATGATGAGATAAGCAGCAGATCAAAGACGCCGACAGGCATAATAGGAAGACAGTGGCTGACGAGTGAAAGAAAGCTCATCAGCAGACGCTAATTCGGGAAGGAAACGGTTTAAGCTTAGGTGAACTTGAAGAGATGAAAGAGTCTCTCTAAACTCAACATTTCACCTGGGCTAATTAGAACCGGGCGCACTTCAAACCACGGAAACACAGAAGCACACATTCGTGTATACACACACATGCAACCACACGTACATACTAGTGAAGCACAAAATATTATTTATGGCAGCACAGTGGTCTAGCATGTGTCGGTACTGATACACTTTCCAAGCCGTAAACAATATATGACATTATTGCTAATATACTCAATGGAGTCGCTCCAAAATTCTTTAGATCACAAAACTTTTCCAAATACCATGTCTGCAAAATTTTGAAAGAAGCTACATAAACGATTAATTAACTCATTACATGAACCAATACTCGCTTCGAAGTAGCTGTAGTATCTACAGGTGCTACATAAATCTGTTGATACAACTCTGTACCATCATTTCGACTGCATGACCAATGTTCTCTCTAAGCGTCTTTCCTTTATCCATCGTGCCGATCCAATTCAAAGCACCACTTGCCGTAGCCGTCTGACTGCCTGCCTGTCAGACTCTAGGATCTTGACTTGGAACTGATCCTTTCTTGCCTCACGATTTTGTTTTGACTGAGCGCTTGTGAATAAGCTGGTTGCCGTGACTTTCACTGAGCATTGTAAAAATCTCGAGCTCACGATTACGATTAAGCTGCGCAACTGAGCAGCTGATTTTTTGCTCCATGCTCCGTAAAAATAGTCAAACAATATAATGTCATTCAAAGAATCTTTCCGTGCACTAAATATTTGGTTTAGAGGGAAAGCTGGGGGGTAAGAAGGTGTTCAGATGATGCCAAGCCGATTCCCTCAACAACTACCAAGGCAGATCCAGAAGCACGAAGGGTCAGAACATGGCGAGTGGAGCTAAATCAGGGCATGAGGGCCAAACCCCAGACACTTCTCGGATAGGGCAAAGGCCAAACTGACTACCTGGAATCCGCAATGGCTCAACTAACATTGGTCATTGGTATACACGACTGCAAAGACTTCATTCAAATATTCATCCATTAAGTATTGTATTATGTATGATCATCATTATAATTCTTTATTAGTATTAATGAGATAACTCATGTAGCGCCATAAGCATACATTCCAGACAAGCAACCGACATGTCAGGAAATGTCAGACGATTCCCATTAGTCACGGTTAGTCAGTAAGTAATCCATGTGCCTAGCAGAACAAGTTTTCAATTGTAGCAGGTTTGCAATTAAGATGTCTGCTGAATAATGATTGGCAGCTTGCAGACGTGGCACGTGGATAGGTTCAGTAAGCCCTGCATACAGCAGTAAGCCTAAGAGACCACCAAACCCAACGCTCGGGGGGGGTATCTACAGTAGACTCAAGAAACAGTAGATGCCAAACATCATTAGAAAAGACTAGATACATACTTACATACATCGTTTGCTTCACTGAACTGTGGAACCTGGCATTATTTCACGCCATCAAATTCATCGTAAAATTGGGAAAAACAGTTCCTCCTGCGAAAAGGCTCTACGTTTATAGAACAGAATTTGTTTTCCATTGGGAAGGCATGCATGCAAGCACTCCACTTTTGCAACAACGCCAGACGAACAGGCCCAACTGGAAATGCCCTAAAAACCAGAATGGAAGCACTTAGCAACTGGGTCAGCTTCATCAACACTTCAAAAAATGACTAGCAGTCTTTGGATTCCAAAGATGCTGTCAGCCAAGTAGCATCTTACTGAGATGAACAGCTTTCAGCTGTGGACTGAAACCTTATGGGCCCCCAGGGAGACAGACTGCAGACCAAATGAAAATATGACCCTGCAAAGATCTTTCTTCCAGTCTGAAAGTTGGTCGAATGCCAAAGAACGTATTTATCCATTCTGAAGGCAGTTTTGTTCATTTACAGAAGTTTCTTTGTCACTTGAAATGGATCTACAGGAGCTGCATCTTATGTTGGGTGCTACTCAGCTCAGCAAATACCGGTACTGGCCTGAGAGCCATATGCGCTGCGTCAACGTTGGGCCCATAGCTGGCTAATAGAGGCATCACAAGGGCCCAATATGGGCCAAAAACCTGGTTGTCTGAGCACTGCTCTTCCTCCTAACGATCACCACCATCATCACCATCATCTTCTTCATTGGATCATCATCATCATCATCATCACCGTCATCTTCTTCTTCATTGGATCATCATCATCACCACCACCACCACCACGGGAAACTGTTCTTCCTATGTTACCTTCTACATTCCCTGACTTGGCTCAACACTTGCTAACAAGCTGGTGTCCAGGGTTTAGCTTTTACGTAGTGCTATAGAAAATTTGAGTTTAACTTATAATAATTATCACCATGGGATTAATCATCAGCATCATCACTTTCCATTCCATCATTTCATCATCAGTCACAAGCAACACATCTCTCTACCAATTTCAGTTGCAGCATCAGTCTTCATCAGTAACCTCATTTTTTGCCTCATAACTCCTCCTCCTCCTCCTCTCTTCATCCCAAAGCATCCATCATCTAATCAAGCATCATCGTCAACCCAGTCCAGGAGGTCTTTTGTTTTATCTCCTAGGTGGAAACCTGTGCACTCAATCATCTCTGCAGGGTTTCATACTCTCCTCCAGTTCTTTCTCAGATTTTATGCCACACCCAGTTGCTGTAATTTCTCATCCTGATCAAGATAACAATTATCGTTTATGATTATTCGTAATGATTATTCGTAATCATAATCGTAATCTCGAGATTTCTACAGCACCCAATGAAAGCTAAGTCGCTGGAACCACCTTATTCACAGGGCTCAGTCAAAATAAAGTTGACAGACAAAAGGGTCCGGTTCCAGGTCAAGATACAGGAGTCAGATAGCCGCATGGCTATGGTGGATGGTGTTTGAAATTGAAGCAAGACGAGAGATAAGGGGAACAGGAAGAATCAGGATAAGATTTTTGGAAAAGAAATGTTTTCAGTTTTGAGGGAAAGACCAGTATCATCATCGTCGTTGTAAGCATGTCATCCCTGCAGAAATCTGGTTGATTAATATTACTGGACTGGACACATTGTCCGGTTTACAATGGTTGACCAGTCTGAGTTAGCATTTAATCAAATCTAATGTGGCATAAAACTGGTCCTGCGCTACTGAAACAAAAGTTACTGCAAGAACACTTGCCTGCCAATGAACTTGTCACTCTTAACAAACTCAACACTTTTTGTTTATGCAGGCAAGAGTGCCTTGGAGAAGTTCTTATCGGGCGCTATATAAATGTCCACTCTAGTTACACAAAGGTCCGATGTTCAAGGGTAAAGAGATGTTTCAGAATTTATGTTCCACTTACGTTCCCTAGCGAGCTCAGCTGTGAGTATACCGACTGTACACTGACTGTGAGGAGACAAAGCCACCAGGGAGAGGACTGGCTACCCGCCACATTTGCCTAAGAAAGTGAGGTTCCTCACACTTCGTAGGCCTAGCCATCGGTGCCAATGATAACTCAAGATACTGCTTTTCTTTTACAAAATAATATTTAATAACACATAAGCATTACTAATAGAGCACAATAATAATGTATAATAAAAAAACGCACAATAATAATAATAACAACAACCACAACAACAATCTGGGATAAAATGTACCTCAGAGACAAAATAATAATAATAATAAAGATAATGATAATAAAGATAATGATAATGACGATAATAATAATAATAATAATAATAATAATAATAATAATAAGATGATTCATGGAGTGCCACAGTACGGCCGAGGTAATAGCAATCATGACAATAGTTACTGACCAGTACATGTACTTAGTAATATCCAGACATCACTAGTCAGCTGGTACTTCAGTAGATCAGTGCCTGGAGATCACTAGACACAGGTGGTCGGTTGGGGGGATGAGCAATCTGGAAAGGATTTCCATCTGACACTGTATTACATCACAGGGTATTACTCCGCTGTCTGCAGGGTTCTTTGGCTGCCACGTTATTATGACGGCTCACTTGACAGCTGACTGACACAGAAGTCAGGCGTCAATACATTTGAACTGACAGGTGTCAGCTATTCCAAGTATCCCTTTCTATTTACACAGCCTAGTCAAAGACAACTTCGGGTCCATTCTTCTGGTGCTATCTGAGGAGAATCTAAACAATGGCACTAGAGGCTGTCAGCCGATGTTTTTCTCCTGCATCTTCGGAGGCATTTCCATCGGAATTACTATTCATCAGATGCCACTTCGTCGCAAATTGAGGTTTGTTCAAATATCGAGGGTGAGGGTGTGTCTGTCAGTCGGTTGGTCGACTGTCACATGCCAATGCAACACATAATCCTCTTCTAAGTACGACTCTCCAGTGTTCATTACAAGATTCCTCCACATCCCATTCTCCAATTATTACTCATAATATTATAATAATTGTTATCATTCATTTATTTATTTATTTTTACACCTGAGGCATTAATATTTACTCAGGAATGAAAAATTAAGTTAGGGTACAAATGTTAATAACTGGAAAATCAGGCTTCTAGTTCATACTTTGTCATAAAACCCTGTTCGGGAACATGGCCGTAGTTTGCAAGTCATACAATTACAAGCATGACAAGGATTAAGAGCTACAAAAAACCCCTATACATACAAAAAGCCGAAAACAAACAGTCCACGACATTAGTTATGTACATATGTATTCATGCATGTATTTATGTATGCATGTATGAATGCTAAACTTTATATAGCACCTTTCTGAAATCTCAAAATGGTGCTGAATATAAGAAACTTGCTGTGGTAAACAATGAAATATGATTTACAACCACAAGCGTCTCTGACTGAAGATGTAAAGCATTCAGCCGGATTTCAGCTGAAACTTAATACATGAAAGAGTGACTAAGTAAGATGATGCAGAGAGAAACATCATTACTTTCATAGTGTTGAGTGGAACAGGAGCTTGGGAAAACTCAACTTCCAGGTGGTTTATCTTCTTGGTGCAAACAGATGAAATATTCAGAAGCAGCTTACAATAATTTGGCAAGACTAATAGGAAGGAAGGAAGTTCTTCAAAAAAACAAATGTCAGAGCACTTGAATGACACCAAACCAATTGCCAAGAGCAGAGCTGGTCTAAAAATTCCTGAATTTCCGAGAACTAAAATGAATCATTTAATGGTGAAAAACTTAGGATTCACTCAGGCAGCAGACGAAATTACAAGCAGCTGTGGAATTTTTGAAATCCTACCTCACAGATACGAATTAGTTTTGCAACAGCAACTGCTCTTTGGATACTACAGACTACACACTGTGGAACTGCAGGAAGCGATTCAGTTACAGAGCAACAAGATAGCTCAGTGTATGGTTGGCTTGCCAGACTGCCAGTCTAGAGATTACAGATTCGATTCTTGCCCAGGCACAGAAGGAAATAACTATATTTTTGCTCCACTGCACAAACTCTCTAGTTAACTTGGCACACTGTGCTCCCATACGGTCAAACGGGCACACTGCACTTTCTCCTGCATTGGACCATCCTTATGGAACAATCCTTCCAGTACAAACACATATTGTTCAACCAAATGTAGAGCTCAAAAAGCATTTCAGCCGATCTTAAGTTACACCTATTTAGATCTGTCAGATGGCCATGTTATGTGCTTCTGTATGGTTTTAAAAAGTAGTTATATAAATAGCCAGATACATACAAACAAACAAACATACATATATAAATATATACATACATATATACATACATATATGCATATATACATACATACATATATACATACATACATACATAATACATACATACATACATATATACATACATATATACATACATATATACATATATATACATACATGCATACATGCATACATAATACATACATACATACATACATATATACATACATATATACATACATATATACATATATATACATACATACATAATATATACATACATGCATACATGCATACATAATACATACATACATATATACATATATACATACATACATACATACATACATACATACATACATACATACATACATACATACATACGTACATGCATACATAATACATACATACATACATATATACATATATACATATACATACATACATATATACATATATACATACATATATATATACATATACATACATATATACATATATACATACATACATATATACATACATACATACATATATACATACATACATATATACATACACACATACATAGATACATACATACATACATACATATATACATACATGCATATATACATATATATACATACATACATACATACATATATATACAAACAAATATACATATATATACATGCATATATACATATATATACATACAAATATACATACATATATATACATACATACATACATACATACATATACATACATACATACATATACATACACAGATACATACATACATACATAAATGAGAGCATCACGTCTGCACTTAATAGGAGGAAAGACAGAAGACAGCTCAAAGCTGAGTGCCGCATTAGCCACCCACAAATCCTCATAATCCGAGGCCAAGAAAATAAAGCCACCAACACTGGATAAACATGGCAGCTGCTGGTTTTAAAGAATTATCTTATCATAATATAAATACAGTATGTGTGTTTGTTTGTGTGCTGGGGAGATGGAGAACTACATACACAGACAGACAGACAGACACATAGACAGACAGACAGACACCCAGACACAAAGACAGAATCAAATACCTGTGTAAATGGTAAAACAGATAGACAGAGCCAAAAAGACAGACAGACAGACACAAACACAGACAGACACACAGACAGACACACACACAGACAGACACACAGACAGAATCAAATACTTGTGTAAATGGTAAAACAGATAGACAGACAGCCAAAAAGACAGACAGACAGACACACAGACAGAATCAAATACTTGTGTAAATGGTAAAACAGATAGACAGACAGCCAGAAAGACAGACACACAGAGACATACAGAGACTCGTGTAAACGGTAGCCCAACCAAAGCAAATGATGTCTTCTGATTAGGGCTAACAATGGTCCTTCTAATGTAACGCATGTCCATCAGAGCTTACCAGCACAGCGCAGCGAAGCAGCCGGCTAAACCAGAGAAAGACAGAAGGTAATACAAAGACATCGTCGACTGCCCTCTGGTGTCGACAGAATGGAAACCTCGACAGATGGCAGGCACTTACGGCCATTGTCGCTCGTTCGAGGAATTCGGTGGCCGACTCCGCATACGTCGTCGGGGAATTATTGGCAAATAAAATTATCTGTCCTGCTTTCTGCTTCAGAGCCTTTGCTCTGCATCACGACGCTGTCTGTCTGTCTGTCTGTCTGTCTCTCTTTCGTTTTCCTATTCATCCTCGTCTGTTGAAAGTAAATCCATTTCACACTCTATCTAGCTACTCTGAATCAATTCTGTGCTACCTCGATCTCAGACAGAAGATTTTAAAACTATGTTATTGTGATTATGATCATGATCAAAATGAACAGGAGAATTAGTCAAATACTCCCTCTGGATCTACATGCTCTTCAGACCAGGCAGGTACTTCATCCTTTTCTCGGCCTTGGCCGAACCACAGCGCTCTATAAATCGTTTTATTATTATTATTTACATATATGCACTGTAGCCGATTGGTTAGAGTGTTCTGCTTGTAATGTGAAGAATACGGGTTCGAGCCTTCCCTTAGACGGTTGTTGTACATGGACCTTGAGCAAGTCCTTCACTCACAATTGATCTGCGCCTCAGATTCAGATTTACTGAACTTGCATGCATAATAAATGCATAATAAATGCATAATAATAATAATAATAACAGTAATAGTAATAATAATAATATTACATTTCAGCAACGCTTGAAAACTGTTTTCTTTTGCCAGGGCTGGGCTGGGAGCTCCTGAGTCAACATCTTGAAGGGGCATTACATAAATGCTCTGAATGAATGAATGAATGAACGAATGAATGAATGGCATGCCTCATCATCATCAGCAGCAGCAGCAGCACCACCATTACACAACATAGTCATCATCGTCATCATCCTCATTTTTCACAGGCCAGTCACCTGATGGCAGAGTGCAGCTGTACGAGCTTCGTTCCCTTGTGCACATCTTGTCAGATCTCTAGTGGTCGGAACACATCCCGCCGCCAGGGTCCATGACATGACATGAGTCATGACATACGGGATCATTTCCAGCCACGAAAATGTCAACAATGCAGTGAAAGCCAAAAGCGAAATCGTTTGATCCATTAGTCAGAAGAAAACAATTACTTGCTGCCACTACTGAGTTATATATATATATATATATATAGATCTATATGTATCACATATATTACACTCTTACATAAATAAATATATATATATATATATATTTCCCTTCAATAATGGCAATGTATCCAGACTGCACAAACCACTTCTGATCTTTCACATATAAATATACATATACACACACGAGTGAATCATGCTTATGTATTATATATGTGTGGGAATGCCTCCCAAAGCAGGGATGGTCCAAACCTGGAAGCAGGGAGTTGGTCACCCACCCTTAAGCTAACCCGGGTGGACAGCCCTTAGTATGAAGTGTTAGCAACTTCATTTTCTTCTCCTTATGAAACTGGGCAGCCAACTCTCTTCATTGCTGCCGGATTTTCCCAACAACAGTGTGCAGTCGATGTGCTCCTTTACAACCGAGTTCACTACGGGGCGCCACTGGACCAGAAATCTTGAAATACCTTTCTAACCCAGGGGATTTGAACTTCTGACCCTTGGGTTGACAGCCTGACACCGGAACCGCCAGACCACCGTACCTTATACAAATCTTCTGGCAAATGGGAAATCTTTCAGGGGGTTGTTTACAACACCACTTACTCAGCCCAACCAGTCAAGGATTTTCAGTCTTTCAACCAGTCTACATTTTCAGTCCCCAAGCAATGAAAAATCTTTCTCTGACAACTATTTCTTTTATGACCTTTGCATCAGCTGAAGTCTCGTAATAAATCACACAGAGCTGTCAACAACTCAGTCAGTCCAGACTCCAGATAGTTGCCGGGGACAGAATTCAGCTGTCATTCTCAACTCAGATTAGAATTCAGCTGTCATTCTCAACTTAGATTACTATTACTATAACTATTATTATTATTTATTATTATCATCATTATCATTATTATATTATTATTATTATCATTATTATTTTTATTATTTCTTTATTTGTCGATTTCAACAATCCAAAAAGGCTGTAGATAAATAATAACATCGCAGTGAAGTAAACGAATCATTATTAAGAAGTTAGTTAGGAAACGCATGTATTGAATTGCTGTTAGCAAGAAATAGGGACCAAGTATTGTATAAACTTCTAGTTTTTTATTTGGCTCCTGTTGCATTGTTTCTGTGAGCTTTGTAAATGATGCAGTAAAGTTTTCCAGTGCAATAAAACATTGTTATGCTAAAAGTTATAAAAGTAGTGTTGCACAATTGCCGCGTATAAAATGTAATGGTAATACACTTCTTTATAGTCCTGGATATAATGTAAAAACACTTTGGAATGTGTGGTTTGAAGTATGTTTTGGCTCAAGCACAACCACTGCAACCCAACAACAGAACACCTTTTTAACCTCCCAACGTTTGCTGGTGCTCATTTACCGTCTCACAAGGATGGAAGGCACCGTTGGCTCAGATAGACTGGTATTCCTTGTACTGGGGGAGGGGCCTAGTACATTATGATGTGCTATTAGACCTCTTGATCTGTAAATAAAATAAGTTTTCAAACTGTTCATAATTTTGCATCTTTTTTTACTGACAATGTGTTACTTTTTTACTTGTTTTGTATGCATTTTTGTTGTGTAGTGTGGGCGTTTGTCTCGCACTAATAAAGATTACTCGCTTACTTACTTACTTACTTACTTACTTACTTACTTACTTACTTACTTACTTACTTACTTACTTAAGTCGAATAGGGTCGACTGCAGCTGTGTGGCGAGTTCATATGCTGTCTGAGCTGAAGATCATTTGACATTAGAATTAAAGTTCCATGTTTTGGCTCCCGTTCGATGACACAGCAGTATGTATATTTCGTACCTGAACATTTATACAGCGCCTTTAAGAGCCTCCCAATGCCATAGGGTTAGCCAAGAAAACATCCCTGTTGACCGAATGACCTAATATCACAGTCTGGCCAGCGGAGGAGGACCAGGGTTCCTTGGGCCAGCCAGCAAATGTCTACACTCCCAGCGGACTATTGAGCAAGAACAGCCTCTTAGCAATCCACGGCCAAACCAGTCCTTGGCCAAATGGCTGACGCATGCGCGGTTGGACTATAGGAAGGAGATTATTATAAGCCTCTAAATGTATTGCATGGAAATGTCAGACACAAATGCGGCAGTAATGCTCACTGGCATATTTTGTCTGGCAGCAAAACAGACAGCTCAGTGTGGCCTCCAGCCAGGTAGTCTGTGTACACTGTATGTTTTTGTGTATGTATGTAGTATGTATGTATGTATTTAGTATGTATGTATGTATGTATGTAGTATGAATGTATGTATGTATGAATGTGTGAATGTATGTATGTGGTATGTATGTATGTATGTAAATATGTGGGATCTCATGTTGATAAATACAAAACAGATATACTGCATATTTCTGAAGACAGTATCATATATATATGCTGTGCTATGGCATTATATAAATCGTCTTATTATTATTATACATATATATATAATGCAGGTATATGTATATATGCACATACAAATGTACAGTGTACATTCAGATAGATATGTAATACTCATCTCATGTATATCTAGATTAATTAACAACACGTCAATACAGAACATTTCCCAAGTGCAGAGTGGAAACTTAGAACCATAAGGCAAAACCAAATACAGCCGGAGATGGGGAAAATGTTGGAAAGCTGTGCACACAATTTCTATGCCGAAAGGACTCTTTTACAAGAGCTAAATCACGGCACAGATAACGGTAACAAGCCATTAGCTATGATGTAGGTAATTTGTAAATGCTCTTTCTTGTACTGAATGCTCGGTGCAGAAGGTTAAATATATATAATATATATGTGTGTGTATATATATATCTAATCTAATGACCTTCACATCACCGTTATCACGAGGCACAAGTTATCAGTGGATGGTGGCTTCAAGAGAGATAACAGTAAGACATGATATATTGTAACCGTAATCTTAAACTCCTTATTTCTATCCCAGCCAAAAAAAGGTATGACGAGGAAACCAGATTATTCGCTAAAGTAAGCCACATGGGTGGGCACTGGGAAGACTGAGCTTATATTGTGCTCCTAATCGTAATATAGTGCCATTCGTAACAAATAGCGCCGTTCAGAGTATCTAGTGTTGTTCTAACCACATAATGTTGTTCTAACCATACAGTGTTGTTCTATCCATTAGTGTTGTTCTAACCATTAGTGTTGTTCTAACCATTAGTGTTGTTCTAACCATATAGTGCTGTTCTAACTATACAGTGCTGTTCTAACCATCAATATAACCATACAGTTTTGTTCTAACCATGCAGTGCTATTCTAAGCTTTTAAGCATCCAAATAATTAGCCATTTTGGGAGGCTTTTATCTTCTGTCATGTAAAGTACAACAGGAAATTTCATATTCTAGTTTTTGAATTTTGATCAACCAAAAGCTCTGTTCCCTAACCACTATATTTCATTATTCACATTTCACTCACATAAAACTGGCATAATGAGCAGCCCATACACACACATATATATATACATGCATGTACACATACAGTATACATAATGTGTATATATACATATAAAATTACAGTAAATAAGTAATCATAATTATCCAATCTGTCAGTTTTAATTCCTCACCTTACAGTCACCTTCAGTGCAATTAAATTACCTAAGGGGTCAGAGGTGACATTTTATTTTGGAATGAATGATGCCTGACAGTTTTCTCTATATAGCTGAACCCAGTCTCAGTCAGTCCGGGTCAAGACTTACACCAAACTGCTCAAATAAAAGTCCTTGTGAGTGTGTGTGTGCGCGTCTATCTGTCTGTCCGTCAGTCTGCTCCTGAGTGTATATGTCTGACACTCATTTATTTTGATAGCTATGCCTTAATAATTAATGGCTGACACACACAAGGGTGAAGGAGGTCATGGCTCCAGATAGATGCTGGAACCCTTCAAACCCCTCCCCAAGAAACCCAAACGTTTTCCCAGTTATTCTTGCCACAGTGAAACAACAGTCAGTAAATTGCCCAGGTTGCCCAGGCATTAGAAAGTCCACCAAAGTGGCTGTGTGTGTGCGTGTGTATGTGTGTGTGTGTGTGTGTGTGTGTGTGTGTGTGTGTGTGTGTGTGTGTGTGTGTGTGTGTATTTACCGAGTAAATCAAGTCTGAATGTATATGGGGTCATTTTTCACAAACTGTGCTTTTGCTGGTTTGGGCTTGTACTGAATTTAAGAATGCTGAGACATCAAAATTTTATTATTATTAAATAAAGCTTATTTATATGGGAAAAATGTTAACTAAGCAGACACCATAAGTGGGGCTCATCTTATTTTCTATATTATTATTTCATTTACTTTCTTCTTTGGAGAGTCTCAATATTTCAAGCACAGATCAAGGTTTGTTGAATTCATATATTCAGTAGTGTATTTCGTTTGAACATCGTCTGCAACCTCGTTTGAACCTCGTCTGAACCTCGTTTGAACCCGCCTGAGGGCAAAGAACCAGAAGAAGAAGAGCTAAATGCTGATCTACCTCTTTCCTGAATAAGGCAGATTTGTTATAAAGTCTTGTTTGTAAACTTGCAAGTATACAGTATAGTTTTAGGGGTCAAAGTTTAATGATTGCAGATATGCTACATGTTATGCTATATAACATGTATTATGCCCTTATCCGGCCTCAGCTGTGCTCTGGCGCTCTATAAGTCATCGTATTATTGTTATTGTTACAGGTAAATTACTGAATAACATTGGATGAAGTCCTTTTTGTGCTATGTATTGCTACTTGTCTCAACACACAATTTATTCTGCATGAGCCTGTTTGCAGAGCACAAAGATATTGAATGAAATCCTCAAGTTCAAAGTGTCATTACTATTAATTTAATTCCAGATTTGAAATCGATTATTAATTTCATATGACAGTGGAATAAAATGCTAGGAATGTGCTTTTGGAAAGAATAGTTGTCATTATTCTCGAGGCCCAATTACAGCCTCTAATGACTTTTTGGCCAATGTTATTCAGACCTAGGCATTTGAGGTGATTAGTTTCAAGTCAAATCTACACAACTTTTCGATGTGGCCATTGAAAGAGCATTTGACAGCTGCTTAGCCGATGCTGCATAAATGTCAAAATCATATAGACTGATGTCTTTCAATCATGAGCTCATGTTTTAGAAATATGTTATATGAAATTCGGCACCGATTACACATGAGGAGTCAAATGTAAAGTAATAGCAAAAGCTGGCTGGGCCACTGCAAGTAGGAGACCCCAATCTCAGCCCAAACACATCATAAACCTACTAATTTGCAGTATTCAAATACAATACAAAAAGGTGAAATAAATATCAATAATTAATACTTCATAATGATTTCAAAATCTGAGGCCCTTCATCTATGTGAAGCCCCGGGCCAGTGGCCTTGCTACTCCACTCCCGCCCCCACACGATAGGGAGGGTTTTGAATTGTACAGATTTACTAATAAGAATCAGTAGGATTTCTTTCTCTTCTATGTAGCAGATCCAGAGAATTCTTTATAGGCCAGACAAGCAACTGACAAACAGATAGACCACAATGTACTTCTAACCACCTGGAAATTAATCCAGTTTGGCTGCAGAATGAACAACCAGTGCATCCAATTCACATAAACTCAATCAATGAATCAGTTGCTTCCAGTTGTAAACATTAGAAACCAATCGGCCTAGAGTAACAGTTTTGGTATGTAAAAGGTAAATTACCTATCGGTGGCAAGTTTACATGTGAGATCATCAAAGATACAGACCTCCAAACAAAGAGCCTCTAAATGAATGTATGTATCTGGCTATTTATATAGCACTTTTAGAACCTCATAAATGCATATCTCCATAAACAACCTACAGTTTGTTACAACATGTTCACCGTGTCAGACAAGCAGAGGCACACACTGACTGCAGAAGACAGACAGAGCTGTACACAATGGAGATAAACTGTCAAACAAACACACATCAGATTGAAATGCAGGGCTGGGTTCTATGATATAAAATGCAAAAAAGGTACACCATAAATACAATTCAAGTTAAAAATACAGGTCAATACAACGTACTTACTTACCTACTTACCTCATCTTTATCTATTTACTTCTGTTGAACCCTTATAGTAACTGACACAGCATCAATCAAAGGTCACTTCAAGTGTAATCACAGTCTACATTCATTATTATTATTATTAATTCTGCGTTCATTAAGCGCCACTTTCTAATGACTAAGCATCAATCGATGGTCACTTCAAGTGTAACCACAGTCTACATTCATTATTATTATTATTATTATTAATTCTGCGTTTATTAAGCGCTACTATCTAATGACTAAGCATCAATCGATGTCTCTGAGCAATTCCGAGTGAAAGACTTGCTCAAAGTCCCTACACAGTAACCGTCTCTGAAGAGGCTCGAACTCGAACTCTCCACATTACAACCCGAGCAATAAAACAAATAAACCAATGGAGAGAAAAGCCCAGTCCAAATTCCATAGGCCACAAAGACTTATCTTACTTACTTGCTAATTGTAAGTTTTTAGATCAGACGAAAATCACAGATGATATAATATATATATATATATATATATATATATATATATATAATAGGGTCCATACATATGTAACTAAATATCATCTCAGCACTGCTGTTACCCGCACGCGGCCAAGATTAACAGCAAAAACATATATACCTGAGTAACAGCAACTTCTTTGGGTTTACCAAAGATAGCGAAGGGTCTTGCCCGTTTTCTTATCCAGAAATCCTTTTGTCGTGGTAACTGGAGACCGATGCGAGATATTTTATAAGTGCCTGGAAGCACGCAGGTCTGTCTCTAATAAAGACCTCCCTTGAAAGCCGCTGCTGCTTCTGCTGCTGCTGCTGCTGCTGCTGCGGCGGCAAATGCCAAAGAAACATACATCGCTCAGCTAACAACAATCACGGGTCGCCACGCATCCTTGCCAAGCCGAACGCTCGTGTTTCTCCGTAACAACACAGACTGAAGACTATGGCAACTGCTCCCATGCACTGCACCTCACGGACTAAAGACACAACCAACCCTAGTCTTTGCACCACCATCCGCCAGAGGGCGTGGCCGTGCTGTTGGAATGACGGCGATTGGCTGACGGTGGGGATAATTACTCGTCGATGCCGCTATCTCCTCCCCACCCCTGGATGATGGCGTCAACTCCTACCATAAATATACATACGTGTATCAATAAATGACCTATATTGGAGTAATACATATACATGCATTACACTGTATGTGATTATATATATATATATATATATATGAGGTTCATAGCTCAGGTGTACTGTGCATTAGTCACTGACATGCAATTCTTGGTGGGCCGGGTCCCCCTTCATTCCACCCTCTCTGGGTCAGTGGAACAACATCTTCTCTCCAGTAGGGAGAACCACAGGGTACCCTAGTATTAGGGCCGCGACGAATTCATGCCTGACGTCTGGATAGAAAGCGTTGCTGTACGAACCGGTTATCAGGCTTCTGCGATTTGACACCGACTAAGATGAGATTTACCCAGTGAATGGCATAGCCAGACGCCGTCTGCTTTGAACACACGGCCCCAGCAGCACTCCACACCTGGACAGCACAAAGCCGAGTCCAGTCCTCCACAGATCATTACGGGGGACCATTAGTGACACTCGAATTTCATAACGAAATTGCTAGAAAGCCTTCTGGGTCAACGCGGTGAATCGACACAACACGCGCTTGCAATCAATATATGAGCGCCTGATCTCAATCGGTTATTAATGCAGCCATAATGCCTCAACTCTCTCGGCTCGAAATCAATTACAGCCGACGGAAGTTTGGCTTCAGAGTTTAACTCTTGGGAGATGCAATAAATTAGTCATCCTACTTCCAAGTCCACGATCTATTCAGTCGCAATGTAGGTCAGATGGGCAGCACTGTCCGAACATAATCTAATCTACGATGGTGGGGAGTGCCTTCAAGTGGTAATTGAAAGGCACAAAATAAATGTTTAGTTTAGTTAGTTAGTTTAGTTACCCGGGTGAGTTATATTACGTTACATGAGTTAAGAAGTGATTTTGCTCTCAAATCAAACAGGAACCAAAATTTAGGACAGCAATCCCAGCTAATAATCGTTTTTTGTGAGAAGTTGACTAGCAGCCGCCATACCATCTCGTGTCATGGTATTCAATTGGAAAATGCTGTTGAATCTCTCCCAAAGAGTTCACGCCATGAGACTGAAAGCTTGAATGACATGTCGACTGGTATCTAAGGTACAGGCAGTATTCAGAAGTCTAGTGAACTCAGTAAATTAAATGATTTCCCCAGTGTTCCTTAAGACTCCTATTCAGGCCGATATAAGTCTGATCTCCATCGTCCGACAGTCTCTCTCTCTCTCTCTCTCTCTCTCTCTCTCTCTCTCTTTCTTTCTCTCTCTCTCTCTCTCTCTCATGCTGCGAGCAAACATCAACATAGGCGGCTGGGCAAGAAAGTCTAAAACAGTGATGATAAGATGGGGTTGCTTGTAGAGTGCGCGCGCGAGCGCGAGTGAGTGCACAAGTGTCTGTGCCAACATGATAAATCCCTACATCTGACAAAAGAATATGAACACCAAAACTATTAAGTGAAATATACAGAAGCCTCCTTGTAGCAGGATTCATCATAACACGAATGCTGTTATAATGCAGACTTAGTTGTACACCCCAAATGTGGGTTACCTGTATAAAATCGCGTAATTATACCATAACCTCGTTAAAAGGTGGCTCTTGTCTTGATGTGGTTCGTAAAGACAATGTTATTCATTACTTGTATCAGTTTCGCCACTTTAAAATACCATGAAGATATTAGCATCGACTGTTGCATTGCAAAACTCAGAATATAACAAAGCAGGTTTGCTAAGTAAGTATGTAGAAGAGCTGCAATCGTCAAACAAAGGACAGTAAAGTAGTAACATATGGCAAAATGACTGACGGTTCACTTCAAGAAACCTGTGGAACAATGACTGCTGATGCAGCCATGAAAACTGTCTGCAAGTTGGAGCCCTGAAAGCCCACGCCTCCACTTAGGTTCCACTTGCACTGTACAACTGATAACACAAGTGGTTCGCCTCAAGAAAGAACTTTCAACCAAGTTCAGAGAGCGGACAAACAACAGATCCCGAAACCCAACAGACCCTGACATGCAAATCCTTCTTTAAACGACGGGCATTTCATTTTCATTAGCATGGCAAATGATCAAGTTCGTTCACTTTCAACAACATATTTCAGTCACACAGCAGCCGTATATACTCATACATGTCGCATTTTAGCGACACAATGGCTTGAGGTTGTCACAATGAGAGTGCAGGTATGCGCCCACCTTGCTCGCTCATTACGCATGTATTTATAATAATGACATACCGTCAGTAACAATAGGAAAAACTGTTTGTAGTTACTGTTGTAACTTTGTGCAACTGTCACAACTTTGTGTTACTGTAACAACTGTGTTCCTGTAACCAAAAGCCTTTTACTGTTTTAATTATTAATTAGCAAATTCAATAATGCTGGTGTCTGTCGTATAAGGCGTCAACGAATGACCCACCAAAACCAAGCTGTAAGACTTGTCATAAGATTTTGAACTTAGTGTTATTCTAACAGCTTAAGTGTTACCATCACAAGACTTGTAACTTTACTAACTTAAGTGGTCTGCAAAGCTAAAACAGATCTCTAGTTGTATAGGTAAATAAATTTTCTTGCAATATTCTGGCACAATGCTGAAAGGATGGGCAAGTTATGCTCTGGATGATGAAGGTTCACAGTTGAAAGGATAGGCAAGCTTTAGATGAAGCAAGTCACAGTTCAAAGGTCAATAGATGAGTAGGTTGTGCTGTGATGCAAGTTCTCAGTTAAAAGGTCAGAGGATGGGCTAGTTGTGCCTAAGATAATGTGCTGCAGCAGCAGCAGCAGTAGCCAAAGGGCATTTTTCAATGTCCGATGACACACGCAAGAGGTCCTATTCAATTTGCACGGACCTGAGGACCATCGTAATTGGGCGACAAAACAGCCGGACAATCCGATTTCCAGTGGATCCCTCTGTTCGATTTGTCATGCCCTTGAGGTCTTGTACAGTAACATCTGTTGTCTGGGACAAAGACAACGGATGAGGTCCAGACAAAGGGGATTCTTTCTTTATGCAACTGTTGCTGGCTATGTTTATCAAAAAATTCCATCATTTGTCATTCTGCAGTTACGATGGTTCAGTTAGTTCAAGACAGAACACTGTAGTTGCAAACAAACTGACTGAAATGCAAACAAACTGACTGAAATAATATCTTCTTTAGAAATCACATTAAATAATTTTTACTAAAAACCAACTAAAAAACTGAAAAGTAAAAGTTATTCGCAGTCTTCTTTGATTCTTCTTTGCTTTCAAGCTTAGGTTTGGCTGCTAAACTCTTCCACTTTCCCTCCTGTGAATTGCCTGTCTTATATTACAACAATCTTGCATAAGAAAGCATTAACTAAAAACCAACTCATCATCTCCACATAGTATCCAAAACTTTCAAACTAGGGTTATGAAAAGAAATCCGACGTATTGTGCCTCTTGTGTAAGACAGCAAAATCCAGAATACAAAGCAGTTGAAGAGCATTGCTGTCATTCTGTTACAACTCATTCACAATGACAAACCAGGCACTTCTGTCTGTCTGCATGTCTATCTTTCTGTGTGTCTGTCTGTCTGCATGTCTATCTTTCTGTGTGTCTGTCTAGTGCATGTCTGCGAGACGTACATCTTTCCCTATGTCCCTCAAACCTGCCTTCACTCGTCTTTTTACATTAACACAAAGGAACTTGTGTAACAGATAATGCACGGTTATTTTGCTGAAAGCTCAACAGTAACATCTGCAGCACTTAAGCACCAGGGTGTCTCATAGTTACCTTTTTGCAACAGGATTGATACTTCTTACTACATTTGAACAAAATTCTCCTGACTTAACAGGCGCCATGCAATTTGGATTAAAACTGCACTTGGGATTGAAGTTCTTATCTCATATATGTATCAGCATTCATTCATAAATTGCATGATAAGCAGTTTAAAAATTCAGTGATCCAAAAACACTTCAGCAGTAGTAAGTATACTTTTTAAATAGTCCGCAAGCTTGTAACTACACAGACTTCAAGTATACTATTATGAAAATCGTTTACCTGCGGTTTCAATGGTTAACTCCAAATGTTTCCACACAATCAGCTTTAAATTTATTATAACGCATCTTGGGATTCTGAGGTCGAAAGGGTTAATTAAGCATTTGACCTTTGCGAGTTCCAGTTCATTGTCATTAGATTTAATGAAAATCAACGAGTTTACTGAATATACTGAAGAAATTGAACACTCTGTCTGTGTTTGAAATTGAATACATCACTCTACATACGACTGACAACCACTACCACTACCACTATTTCTAAATCAATTGGAAATTTCACGATACTTCTTAAGTGGAATGGATAATAAGGCACGTCTAAGCTGCCAGCTGAGCCCACGGAATAAATCCTTTTCCATTTCAACATAAACATCGCCAAGGCTTTATCCAAATGGAAATTCCCCAACTGGCCTTTCTCCTGCCTCCTACACTGCCAGGTGCAGACACTAGAGTAGCCGGAATGCTTGCAGACATAACATGCCTGATGTCAAAGCACATTCTCGTGGTTGCACTCCGCCAGGCAGTTTTTTTAATTACTTAGAAAGGCCAAAATAATGCCTCACTACGGCCACAATGACTGTGGTTCATTGCTAGACATTTGATGCCTTCAAGCGTTTTGGCTACATTATGTCTGCTGTTTCCAAATATTACTTTTACCCATATAAGGTGCAATACTAGCCATTTCAACATTAATCACACAAGCAAGCTTAATTCACAAGCGACTTAGATCCAGTTGCAATTGTAAGCTCAGAATTATGGTAATGTAACTAAATAACGAACTATATTTATATACATATACATGTATATAAATATATACATATATATAATTTAACCTAATGTGATGTACTAATAATATTCATACACAAGCCATAGAAGCCAGTTGACAGTTGATGCATTGGAAATCTTGAATCGACTGATCCTCAACACCTTTTGGTGCTGCAGGTTAAATTCATAATTTACCAACCCATCACATGACTGCTGTAATCTACTTTCTAAATTTTTTACTTTGCTCTGTCCTACTTTATTTTACATTTCTAAATTTACATTACACTGTTTTACTCTGGCCTTTGCATTACTCTGTCTTGGCCCTTAAGTGAACATTCATCCACACCTCAGATACAGATTTACTCACTTTGCACTTGCAATAATTGTCATAAATAAATAAATAAATAAAACGAAGTGAAATCTTCAGTTGAATGTAAACAACAAACTGAAAGCCTTTCCAAAGAGATGGAAAAGCTGAACAGTGGAAGCTCAATTTCACGTGATGTACCTGGATTTGAATCTCAATCACATACAGCACATTTGACAGCAGTGCTTTTGAAAGGTCTAAAAGGTGCTACATAAATATCCAGATTCTAGCATCTACACATATACCCTAAAAAATCCAAAAACACAAGTGTTTCACCAAGAAATTTGGTTCAAGGATTGCCCAGGTTTACAGCTGTAAAATGCATAGTAAATATCATCCGTTTAGAGTCAAGTACACCCAAACCTTCAGGCAAAGCAATTTTTAAAATTCAAGAATCGCCTTATAAAGTGGGTGCTTTATAATGAGATCATTTTCTAAGGTGGAACTAAACGTGGGATTCAGGTTCCAATTGCGTTATATCAGGATTCATGTCATAAAGAAGCGCGTTATAAGAAGGCTTTAGTGTAACTTGAAATAACTAAATCCTTTATTCCTTAGAGTTCTCTTATGACCAGTGAACCAAAATCGGGGTCAGACTGTATGCCCTGGGATGACCTAATCTACCTGCCAATCAGCCAGCTTCAAAAGTCCTTGCACAAATAAACACGAGCGGCAGCTGGTGCATGCCTTACTTCTTGAAAGCCAGCTGGACTTTGACTTCAACCCTAAAGTAATTAAAGCCCACTAATTAAGCACGACCTGATATCTGACTAGGCGCATTTGAAGAGAAAGATTCCGGCTGTGGTACAACTCGCTCAGCCACAAAAAATAAAAACTTTATGTAAAGTAATTTCGCCACTGCTCTACTCGGATGTTACTAATCGTAACCGTAATCGTAATCCCGAGCGGTGGAGCATTGGTGAGTTTGTATGATGTACAATCCCAAGCCTGGATAAAGGCAGAGGGCGACGCTAATCATCTTCATCGTGACAGCGTCGTTAAATAGCAAGTACCTGCCTAAATGAAAATATAAGTGAATACCCGGTAGGTTTTATATAGCGAAAGTATGGCCTCAACCCTGATCATTTTGCAATGAATTTATCGGATGAGATTCTTCACCACTGCTGCCCGTTTTAATGGGCGCCACGCCATTTAAGGTCCCCGTACACGGACCATATTAGCCCGAGATTTAGATCTGTGAAACAAGCCACGATCGGGACGCGAACCGGGGATCCTCACGCACAGAGGCTCTTTAGAGTACGCGTTTACCGATGTAGCTAACATCTGCTCATAGGTCTACTCTCCTCAACTACTATTCTTTTCTTCCCCAAATGCTCCCCAAAGGTCTTCCCTCCATTGCTGTCCATAGTTCTTCTTCCCATTGCAGCCAACATCAAATCGCAGCTTTTCCCATCAGCTCAGACCACTTCCCATTGAGGATACATTTCCCGGATACACTTCATTCCTGCCCTGTCCACTGGTCTCCCCTCCCCACCACCAACAACTCACACCGTGGGCATGAGTGTGGCATCATCGAACTTCAAACACAAGTTTCATGTGTGTGAAGAGAACTGATTAACGGCAACACTTCAGTTTCACAACAAACCTCCGCTGAGCAGCAATTGCAAACTGTGTCTGGAAGAGGCAAACGAACTAACAGGAGTATTGCTCTGCTCCCCGATGGATATTAACTGCAAAACGCCCGCCGTACACGATATACAGCAAAGATGGTAATGGCCCCGGTAACATAAACCCACTCGACCGAATTGCAGCCATATGCAGGAAGATTTACCGAGTGGAGGAGGAGGACCCAGTCGAAAGTGGTGGTGGTTGCGGTGATGGTGATGGCGGTGGCGGTGTAGAGCTACAAATGGCTGGATGTTAGTCATCCGCGACTGGAGGGAAGATCATTGTCTGTGGAGAGTCAGGAATTGACCGATCACGGAAGCAGTATCCGTTCTTCCATCCATCCTTCATAGGTTAAACTAGCGTTTCGGCAGCCTATCCATCAAGGTGATAATCACATCAGCACTATCGCCGGATAGCAATGCACCGAATGACCACAGACAGACAGATGGACAATGCAGATGGACAACTGGTCATCTGCTGGACATCAGACGACCGTTAGTCTTTGAAGTTATATCTGTTAAGAGTAGACACCTATGTAGCTAGAGTATGGGCACTGACATTAACTGGTTTATGTCTGATGATAATGCAATGTAATCTAACGACTTTCATAGCAGCAGTTATCATATGCACAAGGCATAACTCTGTGGAGAAAACAGCCAAAAATCATAATCTCTTGAACAAGCAGCCGAAATTTGATAGGTCACGAAAACCAGAAGTCAGGCTATGGCTGATAAACAAGCTGAAACAGACGAATCTTGACACGGATGATGTTCTGTGTAGCATGTTGCCAAGTTACTTTGAAACACACCATATGGTATGTCTATCTGAAGGCCACAAATTGAGTCCTTAATTACCAGCAATTGCTTTGCAACATTACATCATTATCTAGCCGTGGGCCCCAATTTGTTCAATCACATACACTTATGTCTGTGATCTTTTGTCCACACTAATGTCTGCTGTTACCTTACAGTACTTCTAAAGGTGCACGGAGTTGGTGACAGTGCGTCATTCATTAAAGGAAATGATAAATAGATAGATAGATAGATAGATAGATGGATGGATAGATAGATGATAGATGATGGATGGATGGATGGATGGATGGATGGATCGATGGATGGATGGATGGATGGATCGATGGATGGATCGATGGATGGATGGATCGATTGATGGATCGATTGATGGATCGATGGATGGATCGATGGATGGATCGATGGATGGATCGATGGATAGATAGATAGATAGATAGATAGATGATAGATGATGGATGGATGGATGGATGGATGGATTGATGGATCGATGGATGGATGGATCGATGGATGGATCGATTGATGGATGGATCGATGGATGGATCGATGGATAGATCGATGGATAGATAGATAGATAGACAGACAGACAGACAGATAGATAGATAGATAGATAGATAGATAGATAGATAGATAGATAGATAGATAGATAGATAGATAGATAGATAGATAGATAGATAGATAGATAGATAGATAGATAGATAGATAGATAGATAGATAGATAGATAGATAGATAGATAGATAGAGATTTATATAGATAGATAGATAGATAAATAAAACGAAGTGAAATCTTCAGGTTGAGTGTAAACAACAAACTGAAACCCTTCCCAAATTACATTACATTAAAGGAGATGAGTTACCACAATGCGGATAGGTGGAGCTGCGGTAGAGGCCACGGTGACAATTGAACGTGCCCGCAAAACCTATAAGAAAATATGCTGCATGTTGCACAGTCATTGTAGCTGCCTCTTTAAGCAAAGACATTGCGCAGAACTCCCTGGTCTTGTGTCTTAAAATGTCCATAAAAGTTGACTCCTGGCACACTCTTGACAGTTTTGGGAAAGATGTGACGCCTGTGGGCAGCTGTTTTGTCCCGACTTACCACAGACTTCGTTTCCCACAGGCTTCACACCTTTTCGCACGCTTGTCCTCTTCTACGGAATTCCCTATCACCGATATAAGACTTAAGTAACTGATTAATACAAATTATTATTATTATTTTGAAATCCTGTTTTCTCACGTACATCAACAAAAAATAAATTAGACATTATTGTTTAGTAATTTAACATAAGTTCGGCGTTACAAAGTTTTACGGTAGCTTCGAGGGGATATTCTGGGCACCGCATACACACACACCACACACACACACACACACACACACACACACACACACACACACACACACACACACACACACACACACACACATATATATATATATATATATATATATATATATATATATATATATATATATATATATATATATATATATATATATATATATGAGTTTTTACTATGAACATGTAAACTAAAAATCTTCGTGGATTGACTACAAATACTGCCAGACAAACAACATAGTAACTTTATTTATATACAGTATATATGTGTTTATAGGTTACCGTCCTATATGTTAAATATACTGTATATATACTCTGTGTGCGTATGTGCGTGTGCGTGCGTGTTTGTTACATATTAGCGCCCTACAATTTTACATGTATGTATAGCGGGTTATCACAAAGCTCTTCTCGTGCATGTTTTGTACTTATCGTAAATAAACTCGACTGTAGCCCAACCATTCAAGTCCTACCGAAGTACTCGGAAAGCTATTGTGAATGAAACTTCGATTTACTGCAGTAATCCCTGTTACGCACTGCGCATGCTCCGAATCCACTCCGGCCTGTTTTCGGCTGCATTTAAGCCACTCGGATTAGGTCTGCAATCGGGGCCCATCATCCCCGCCAAGTTTCAATAAGCAACCTGCAATCGCGTCTTACTCGGGCAGGACATTGAACACGCCTTGCAGTGTTATCAGATACAGTGACTATTTGAGAATACACAAGTCTTTGGTTGCACAGGTCATCGCAGGGCCAAAATCCCCAACCATATTCCATGAAATATCATCTGCTCCAACACCTTTTAAGACCATATCGTATAGTTCTTCAATGAATGCGTATTACAAAGTGTGTGAAATAAACAATAAACAGAGGTGCAAGGTGCAAAAGTCGTAAAGGGTTAAACGTTCGATATGCCGAAAGCCTGGAGGGGGTTGACCCGACAGCTCCTGCTTAAAAAGTCTGCGTGTTAATGCTCCATATTTATTTAACCTTGCTTTTTAGAATCTGTAGGCTGTGCATGCACAGGGGCATTGCTCTTGCTGCCGTAAAAGTTAAACCATTGAAATCTTTATAGGCATGTGTTAAAAAATATACATGTACATGTACTCTTACATGTGAGGTTCTTTAAATGCGTTAACAAACAGTATGCAAACATAGACAGATACATACACAATGCATCATAGGTCATACATACATACATACGTACGTACGTACATACATACATACATATACAATTATAGAATTTTACGTACAATTACAATTATAATTACAATGATACGGCTACAATTCCATCCAGATACATACATTCAAATACATACATACATACGTACATACATACATGCATACATATACAATTATACATACAATTATAATTATAATTACAATGATACGGCTACAATTCCATGCATATACAGACATACAAATACATACATACAGTACCTACATACATACATACATGCATACATGCATACATAGAGTTAGAATTGAAGTCGATACGGTTGATGCTGACTCTATACTTGCTTGTCACAAGACATCGTTCAGGACCGACTGAAGTGCAAGAACGGCCGCTCGTTGATAGGTTAGAACGAAGGTCTGTGTGCAAATAACGAAGACAATAGATACAGGACCTTCACAGTCAGGGTTCAGTAGGGATAACCTATCTCCTGAAGCAGAATTTGTTAACTGGGTTGGTCGGGAACTGCCAACACAGAGTCCTGGTACGAGGAGTTGCTCCAAAAGCTGTGGTGCACGACACACGTGTGAGGCTGGGAGTCATGCACTCGGAAATGGAACGAGGAGCGTGTGATAATGGGGATATGCTTTGCCCGACATCCGTGCGAATAGGGCGAAAAAGCGCTGAGACTTGTCAGTAGGGGAGTCACAGGAACTAAGAGAACGAATGGTGCCTCATATTAATGGCAGTGGTTTCTGAGTTACAAGATGGTGGCGAAGAGAAGCCCGCAGTTAACAAAGGACACGGAAAGGGAACGACTATTGCAGGTAAAGCAACGAACCCTATTCTGCGAAAAGGCCATCCTCACTCAGAACGTTGCCCATTCAGCGACCGCGAGAGAGGAAGAGTCTGATCCCGAGACAGAGCTTTGCAGTGTTAACTCCCTTAAGGATGCAGCCAATCCTGAATCTTCCTTGGAGAGACGGACACTAGGGGCAGAGATGGTACGTTGAGAGTAGAAGGGGCAGTGTTGCGGGTGGCTCTGAGCGTAGAACTGTCAGCAGAGCGTAGAACGTTCAATAGCGCCGCACACCACGAAGTTATGCTTAGACCGCCACCGCCACACATACATACAAACACACATCCATCCATCCATACTTACATACGTGCATGCATACATACATACATACATTATACATAGGTACATACATACATACATACATGCATACATCCATACATATATACATATATACATACATACATACGTCTGTCCATCCATCCATCCATCCATCCATCCATCCATCCATCCATCCATCCATCCATCCATCCATCCATCCATCCATCCATCCATCGATCCATCGATCCATCGATCTATCGATCCATCGATCCATCGATCCATCGATCCATCGATCCATCGATCCATCGATCCATCGATCCATCGATCCATCGATCCATCCATCCATCGATCCATCGATCCATCCATCCATCGATCCATCCATCGATCCATCGATCCATCGATCCATCGATCCATCGATCCATCGATCCATCGATCCATCGATCCATCGATCCATCGATCCATCGATCCATCGATCCATCGATCCATCGATCCATCGATCCATCGATCCATCGATCCATCGATCCATCGATCCATCGATCCATCGATCCATCGATCCATCGATCCATCGATCCATCGATCCATCGATCCATCGATCCATCGATCCATCGATCCATCGATCCATCGATCCATCCATCCATCCATCCATCGATCCATCGATCCATCCATCCATCCATCCATCCATCCATCCATCCATCCATCCATCCATCCATCCATCCATCCATCCATCCATCCATCCATCCATCCATCCATCCATCGATCCATCCATCCATCCATCCATCCATCCATCCATCCATCCATCCATCCATCCATCCATCCATCCATCCATCCATCCATCCATCCATCCATCCATCCATCCATCCATCCATCCATCCATCCATCCATCCATCCATCCATCCATCCATCCATCCATCCATCCATCCATCCATCCATCCATCCATCCATCCATCCATCCATCCATCCATCCATCCATCCATCCATCCATCCATCCATCCATCCATCCATCCATCCATCCATCCATCCATCCATCCATCCATCCATCCATCCATCCATCCATCCATCCATCCATCCATCCATCCATCCATCCATCCATCCATCCATCCATCCATCCATCCATCCATCCATCCATCCATCCATCCATCCATCCATCCATCCATCCATCCATCCATCCATCCATCCATCCATCCATCCATCCATCCATCCATCCATCCATCCATCCATCCATCCATCCATCCATCCATCCATCCATCCATCCATCCATCCATCCATCCATCCATCCATCCATCCATCCATCCATCCATCCATCCATCCATCCATCCATCCATCCATCCATCCATCCATCCATCCATCCATCCATCCATCCATCCATCCATCCATCCATCCATCCATCCATCCATCCATCCATCCATCCATCCATCCATCCATCCATCCATCCATCCATCCATCCATCCATCCATCCATCCATCCATCCATCCATCCATCCATCCATCCATCCATCCATCCATCCATCCATCCATCCATCCATCCATCCATCCATCCATCCATCCATCCATCCATCCATCCATCCATCCATCCATCCATCCATCCATCCATCCATCCATCCATCCATCCATCCATCCATCCATCCATCCATCCATCCATCCATCCATCCATCCATCCATCCATCCATCCATCCATCCATCCATCCATCCATCCATCCATCCATCCATCCATCCATCCATCCATCCATCCATCCATCCATCCATCCATCCATCCATCCATCCATCCATCCATCCATCCATCCATCCATCCATCCATCCATCCATCCATCCATCCATCCATCCATCCATCCATCCATCCATGCATCCATGCATCCATGCATCCATGCATCCATGCATCCATGCATCCATGCATCCATGCATCCATGCATCCATGCATCCATGCATCCATGCATCCATGCATCCATGCATCCATGCATCCATGCATCCATGCATCCATGCATCCATGCATCCATGCATACATGCATACATGCATACATGCATACATGCATACATGCATACATGCATACATGCATACATGCATACATGCATACATGCATACATGCATACATGCATACATGCATACATGCATACATGCATACATGCATACATGCATACATGCATACATGCATACATGCATACATGCATACATGCATACATGCATACATGCATACATGCATACATGCATACATGCATACATGCATACATGCATACATGCATACATGCATACATGCATACATGCATACATGCATACATGCATACATGCATACATGCATACATGCATACATGCATACATGCATACATGCATACATGCATACATGCATACATGCATACATGCATACATGCATACATGCATACATGCATACATGCATACATGCATACATGCATACATGCATACATGCATACATGCATACATGCATACATGCATACATGCATACATGCATACATGCATACATGCATACATGCATACATGCATACATGCATACATGCATACATGCATACATGCATACATGCATACATGCATACATGCATACATGCATACATGCATACATGCATACATGCATACATGCATACATGCATACATGCATACATGCATACATGCATACATGCATACATGCATACATGCATACATGCATACATGCATACATGCATACATGCATACATGCATACATGCATACATGCATACATGCATACATGCATACATGCATACATGCATACATGCATACATGCATACATGCATACATGCATACATGCATACATGCATACATGCATACATGCATACATGCATACATGCATACATGCATACATGCATACATGCATACATGCATACATGCATACATGCATACATGCATACATGCATACATGCATACATGCATACATGCATACATGCATACATGCATACATGCATACATGCATACATGCATACATCCATCCATCCATCCATCCATGCATACATGCATACATGCATACATGCATACATGCATACATGCATACATACATACATACATACATACATACATATGCATATATACACACACACATATATATATATATATATACATCACTTGTATCACATATTGGGTTAATGTTTAACTTTTTAGTCACAACTGACGAGCCTCAAATGCTGACCTCGAGGACTACGTTATAATTAAAGATTGATGGCGTCCCACTAATCTACTGAAAGTTATTTGTCAGAATTCTAAATCAGTTCTGTGGGCTGAGACTGAGCAACGCTTTACTTCTATGGGTTCCTAACCAGCTTTAATATTCAAAAGCACAATAAACTGACATACCAATATAATATATAAAACGACACACATATATGTATGAACATATTTTTATATATGTGCATATGTGTATACATATGCGCGTGAGAATGGAACGGCGATGTTGGCGTAGCCACGCATGACAGGTTTTCGGTTTTTGCAATGGTGTGAAGAAGTTGAGAATGAATGCCTGCGTTGGTTGGGTTGTTCCGCACGACTGCATGGACGAGTCTAGCTGCTCGTCTCGGTCAAAGGATTAGGCTTTGACATATCGTGGTTACCGTTGTTGGCTGTTGTCGGTTGTGTTGTCTGTGGCTTTTGAACTACGACAACATTAAGGCCGGTTGAGTGAGAACATTCGGATAAACGTTGTCTCCCACTTAGGTGGAGCCAGGTATGTGGATGATATCATATCACCGTTTTGTTTAAAGTAATAATAAGCAATGTAATGTAATGTAAGCATTTATATAGTGCATTTCAAACATCTCTCAAAAGCGCTGGACTGCAATGTTGGCCTATTTAGGAAAACTATTATTTAGAAATATTTAAGAAAGAAAAACAAGAAATGTATGGTAAAATCGTTGTTGCTGAGAGATGAGCAGAACGAGCAGATACAGGAAAAGAGTTCAAAAATCTATGTCCAGCAAGAGCCATTCATCAAGAACAGTTCTAGTCTTAGGTATGACCACAGAACGGCAATTAGATGACCTGGTTGAATGAAGACTGATTTTAAGTGGAATCAAGACTATGCGTGTTCTGTGCATGATGCTTATCCACAGTTGATGGTTCAAACAATGTTACATGAAGGAAGCCAGTTCTCCATTTGTTAGATAACTGGTGTAATTTCTACGCTTTAGCTGCAAGGCCTATCAAACTTACCTTACATTGTATACTATGATATAAGGCTGGGTGTTGTTGCATATCTTACCTTGCCTTACATTACATTACCGTACCTTATCTACGTTTTCCTTACCATGTATTTGCTTTTTAGCAAACTATGGACTTACTAAATGTTTAAAATATGTTGAATTACATAAATTAATTACTGACTAGCTGTGCCTTTGATCACATTTCAGTGCAACTTTGTGCACACCATAATTTTTTTGTAATAATAGTAAGTTAGTTACAGTCAGTCTACATTTCATATTACATCAAATTACATTGATTTACTACTAAAAGTCTACATTACTCTACACAGTTGGACTTCATCCAGACATTACTGACTGGTCTTTGATGATCTCTACAAGTTTCTGGAGAGAAGTTCTACATATAAATGATTCGATAGGCTGGCAGTTATTTCGTTTGACAACATGAAGGCCGACTGCTGGAAAAGTTGCAAAAACCATAACTCACCATGCATAAAAAGCTGGCATAACATTTGCGTCATATGCCATGAAGTTGATTTTATTCAATGGCTGGTGTCCAGTTGGCTGCAAATGTTTGCCTATCTTCCCATAAGTCTTGTCAGACCTGTGTTATTAAAAGCCCTGAGCAAAAGACATGCAAATAAAGGTATAGTCGTATGCAATAGTGCCAAATAGTGAACCACTTTGTTTATTAAAGGTCTGTGTACCTGTGGACAAGGAGTCTTCCTTTGTAACTTTTGGCCATTGCTGTTGGCAGCCTGTTCTGAAGGTGCAGTATGTGTTGATAGACATGCTTCTTATGGTTGTTTTTAGTTCGTATTTTGTAATTATTGTGACTTATTGGTCCTAGTAGTTTTCTATTCTGTCTTTTCTTTGTGGTAGTATTTTTATTATTAGGATTCTTATGATGATGTATGCTTGTATCTCTACATGCTATCAGAACGTCTATACAGCTCTTATAAGAACCTGTTAAAAGCATTTATAGTAGTTTTCTAGTTTTACTGCAAATAACTTACCTATCATATTTCTGAGTGACATGAACGAAGAGGCTCTGTTGCCCTGCTCTATGCTGCTGCAGGTGAAAAAAGTTATGAATGATCAATGCAAATAACTAAGGCAGAGTGTCCACGATCATGACATAGATGGACTTGACGCTTTCTTGTCTTCGTACACTGCGTGTGGTTTGAGTGGGTGTAGACAAAAGAGTGTAGAGCAGAGGGTAGGAAAGAATGACCTGGTTTTGGTTCAATTGCTGCGGGGTATGTAGACAAGAATATGGCGAGCAGACAAATGATCATTTTAAACATTCGGTTGTCGTGTTTTACTATCTGTTTTGTAAGTGGTCGGCAGAAATGACTCTAGTGCTTGTTTCATGTGGAATACTGCCCTATTTGGTTGTTTAGAGGTTTCCTGAAACGCGGTATTCAAATGACCAGTTACATTAATATATTCCAGCAGTGTTAATAAATGTAAACATATGTATGTACATATGTATGATTACACTTAAGGCGACCATCGATTGATGCCTTGGACATTATGATAGTGGTGATGTAGAAGACGTTAGATTAGATTTGATTTGATCTCCACTGGCCAACGAGCACAGCAGTTGACACAGTGACTGGGTTCAAACTGACACTTACAGATCCCTCGTGTAAATGTACAACTTTTTCAATGAATTTATCGAGTGATTTCCGTCACCACCGTTGCCCTTTTGAATGGGCGCCACGCCATTTAAGGTCCCCGTGTACGACCATGCTAGCCCAAGATTCGATTCTTTGAAATGTAGTCACGATCGGCATCGTGACGCACAGAGGCGCCTTGATGCAGGCTAGGGCGGTGACGACAGATAAGACCCTGCCCAAGAGGAGGATCTTTAATTTTTTCTTACCTCAACAGGAAGCCAGTGAAGTGTGTCTTTTACATATACTGATATAGTAGAGAATTGCGGTAAATCGGTTGCTAGTAAGAGGTGCAGCTAGGATGGAATGAAGCTGACGGCTTCTAGTTCGGCAGGCTTGCGAGGCGACATGGCTGCCCGATGTGTATACGTATGCCTCTAAAGTACCACTCACACACCAAGAACTTGGTGTTATAGTAAAAATGTGCGATGGGGTGCCATAACAACAGCAGAACTACAAGAGGGATAGAACTTCACAGGGTTGTTTTAGGACCAGCCACCATTCTTCTATTAGTGACAGCTTTATTTTGGATATATCTTGAGTTCTAGTGCATCTAATCTCTGTTACTTAATCTGACTTCTTCATCTGCAATGGTGAAAGGAATTACATAATTCAACGTAGTACCTAGGTGATAATACATAAGCCAAGTTTTTTGTTAGAGGTGTTACTCAATCGAGCTATGAAAAAACTTCAGGTCTTGTCAGTCTGAGTTTGGTTTTGGTTTTGGGTGTATACGAGACTTGGTTTCACACAATGCAAAACATTGCACTACCATCATTACAAAGAAATGGGAGTCGTCGGGACGTACTATGGCAGTAGATGCGTCACAAGACGCCCGTAAATATACAGACCTTAATAATAGAGGCCTATTCCTTTTTAATAGTGCCGATCAGTGACTAGAAAGCATCACTGACAGAGCTATAGTAACTTGAACTATATTTAATGATGACCTCATAGTAAGGCGAGGTCTGAGATATTGTGTTTACTCTGCATTGTGCTGAGCACGCACCTCTCTGATCTCATTCTCTGGTTTCGTAGACTAGGGCCTACTTTTATTCAGTTTAGTTGTTTTGTGATCATCTGTCTTCATTTTGACTGATTTTCCTATTGTACCACTTGTAGTAAAGGGGAGTAACGGACTACTCGTAGTAAACAGGAGTAACGTACTACTTGGTAAATAGGAGTAATGTACCACTCGTAGTAAATAGGAGTAATGTACCACATGTGGTAAAGAGAAGTTTTTAGAGGAATTATTTTTAAAGTATTTAAAATGCAATTCTAAATAATTTTACTATTTTTTTCAAAAGTAGGCCTACATTGTAAATGCAAAAGTATACTGTTTTCTTTAGTGACCGTATGACCTCGACCCTCCTCATTTGCAATGAATTGAGCGGGTCAGATCCTTAACCACCACTGACCGTTTGAATGGGCGCCACGTCATTTAAGGTCCCCGTGTTCGGACCTTGCTAGCCCGAGATTCAAATCTCTTAAATAGCCCGATCGGTATGCGAACCGGCACCCTCACGCCCAGAGGCGCCTTCACATACACTTTCACCAATATAGTAAACTAGGCCAGTGGACTTTCAATATATTGCAGTCTGAGACATGGACCCGAAACAGAAAAGAACAGAAAAAGCTACCCCACACCCAGGTCCGCAACTTGCCACGATGGGTAAAATACACCAGAACCTCCTTATAGCGCTTTCTTTGGGAGCCATATAGCGAGGCCGCGTCATAATGGGGTAATTTCTAAAGCCGAGTTAAAAGTTCGATCCATGTCACAGACTGAGTATATCCGAATTCATGTTATAATGAAGCTTGTTATAATGGAGGCTCCAGTGTACTTTTGAACAGGGAGTTAAAAATACTTAGAATGGTATTTTAAAATAATTAAAAAGTAGTTCCTCTAAAATAATGCCATGTATTATTTTGCCTCAGAGGAATTTCCTTTAAATAATGTAATGTAAATATAAGATTATAATGCGACTTTGGAGGTTTAAATTGTCATCCTGTTGTTTAATGATGGTTGTGCTCACAACAGCCAAAATGAACCTTTGACATCAGAACCACCTTTTGGAGCTGTTTCTCTATAGGTGTTTAAATATATATGTTACATTTACCTTTTCCCTTTATATTACGTTTCTTTCCAACTAAGGCAACACTATTCTACGGGCGGAAATAAGGTCCTAGTCTTAGAACATGCTCCTACTTGGTGTTTTAGGTTGTGCCCCCTAGTGAATGTTTTTACCACAGTCAGGTTCCTGTTAACGTCATCGGACGGACGGACGGACGGACGGACGGACGGACGGACGGACGGACGGACGGACGGACGGACGGACGGACGGACGGACGGACGGACGGACGGACGGACGGACGGACGGACGGACGGACGGACGGACGGACGGACGGACGGACGGACGGACGGACGGACGGACGGACGGACGGACGGACGGACGGACGGACGGACGGACGGACGGACGGACGGACGGACGGACGGACGGACGGACGGACGGACGGACGGACGGACGGACGGACGGACGATAAATTGACACTGCACACCTGTTGAAATATAATCTGCAGGCCTTTATTCAAATCTTCCTTTGATGAAAAACTGCGCTATGGTTAAAACCAGTTTGATACTCCATTGGACGTTTATTACTCGAGAGAATTGATTCAACTTGAGAAAATGCTAAAATGCTGAATTTAGAAAATCCATCGTCCCCAGATAATCTACGAGGTTTAACTGTTTTAACAGTTGAGCACGCATTGACTTCAGTAATCGTTTGTCCCGCTGTTGACATGCTGCCTATTGTTGCCCCCCACAGAAAGATCCTTAAAAACCAAAGGCCACGCCTTTGACTTCTGTTGAAAAGAGAAGTGTTCTGACGAATGAGCAATGCCTGGCCACACCTTAAAAACCATCTTTCGGTTGGCATGCTCCTCTAGAATAGGATGATACATTTCTTAATCCTTTGTGATATAGAATATTCTTTGTATTGAGAACCGATCAGCCCCAAGCATAGCACAATAGGCTAGTAGTTAGCGCGCATTGGACTGTGCAACTAGGATCTTTCATAGATTCAGAGACGCGTGGGTCACTGTAATACGAGGTCAAAGCAGTTAGATCATATGCCAAATCCTACCAGTTTAACTATTGTGTTAGGCTTGAAAATTGTGGGAAAAGCAGTGTAATAAATAAGTAAATATTGATAACTGATAGAGAAAAATTAATTTCAAAATCTGAGGCCTCCTCTACATGACACTCGGACCGAATGGCTTGTCTCTCTGTGTAGGCCCTGCTGTCAACCGAGAGATCGGGTTTCAAATCCCTGCCAAAGGCAGAAAGATGTTTCGAAAATGCCTGCTCTACTTGCGCCCTCTAGTTAACTCGGCTATAAATTAGCGCATTGACCACACACTGGCGGCGCGAAAATCAGGGGGCGAGGTAGAGGACTGGCCGCCCGACATCACATGCCGGGGCTAAGGGAAAATAAAGTTGCTAACGCCTCATACCCATGGCTGCTTCTTGGGGTGAGTTTAAGGGACTGCTCTTAAACATGGCCGACCTAGTTTGGTTGAGTTTGTAATGACGACAATAAGTTCACTGAGGTCTTACATAACCAAATTTTATAACTTCTTAACTGCTTAAAAACGATAGCATACTATAACTGAAGAGACATGCTTTATTTTCAAGTTGTTGAGGCGTTTCCATTGATTGTCTAATATGTCATATCTAGTAATAATTAGTAATATTTGACAGCGTTGTTAATATTCTGGTGTTGTAATGCAATGTCACGACAAACGCTGGGGTCTCGAGTGTCACTTTATGCCGTTGTAACCGTCCCTGTTACGCCCACCGCCTCTGCTTAACGTGACTGAGGTAACTCGTGCAGAACGGTCTTTCTGTTGCTGATGGACACCCAATACCTGAAACATTTGCTTCATGGTATTTACCATATTGCAGACACTATTGCGATAAGTCAGTTGTAACAGATTTACAAGTATGTAGAAACTTCTGCAGCATATAGGCCTACATACAGTTTAAGCAGAAGTACTGTACAAGGTCTGTTCTTTTGGACTGAGAAGTTTTTTTGGAAATTTTAAGGTAACTTTCTCAATAGGATCTTGATGCTAGATTTTGGTAGTAAAGTTCTTTTACACTATTGCAAATGACCTCATTTCGGCAATATGCATAGTTGTATACATTGAGTGATACGTGGTGCAGTGGATACAACACAGGCTGGCACAGTGGGGGCATTCCATTGGCATAGTTATTCGTCTTGTTGCAAAAGGTCGAAAACGAAAATATTAAATTTTTGGGTCAATCCCTGTCTGAGATATGGGTAATTGAACTTTTAACTAAAAGATGCTGTATATTGGGTTCTATAGCACCGGGGAAAGTTAATATTTATATCAAATTGAAGGCATTTAAAAGCTCTTACTGGCCATGGTAACTCGAATTCTTAGCTTGTATGCTGTTTACAGGAAATTTTGAACAATCTTAGCCGGTTGACCTCAACCAGGGTCACCCGTACAAACGAAATTTCATAATAGTTATTCTTTGTAATCATCATGGATTATGAACAATGTGCATTAACAATTTCAGAGTGGGCACGCCCATAGTTTTGTGTATATAAATTTGTTGACTACAACAATTCAGCACCAACACTGTTGCTGTAGTGGAACATTTGATATTTGGAACAGCTTGTCGGAATCAACAGCTGTATCATTAAGGATGTATGGACCTAGCACTTCATGGCAGATTGAATTGCAACTCTGCACTTTGCGAAGTTCGAAAATAATTCACTTTATAAACGTCCCCGAGACTTGCAAACATACTTAAAGCAGCTGAGTTTTAAACATTTTAAAAATGCATTTCCTTTTCTGTGTACAGATGCTGATGATGCAAAGTGTCTCTGAAACAGATGCCATTATGAGGGTGATCCTCTGTCTTCTCGCGGCCATCACAACAGTGTCTTCACAAGGTAGTAATGGATTTTTAAAATTTCTCTATCAGTTAATTCTAATCTAATGACTTCTAGAGAGCCGTTAACATAATGGACAAGGCATCAATTTATGGTAGCTTTAAGTGAAACCTTAGTCGAGCATTGAAATGTGTTGGAGGATCGTGGCTGAAATCCGATAGATGAGGGAAACCTGAAGCCAGGTTTTGGTGGTAAACAAAGTGAAACAGATGAGAGATTTCGTCAGTTAATTACTCTTGCCTGGTCTATAATCCAGGCTTGTAGCTTTTATTGCACCAATATAACACTGGACAAAGTGCCAACCAGTGGCACCTACCAAGGCTTATCTTATCTACCAAACAATCTGTTCCAGGAGCCTACAGAGAATATGCACACTGCAACAGGTAAGTCTTGTTGAGATCTAGACAATAGCAGAGACTCAGCAGTGGACAGCTTCCTAGAAATTTGAGCCAGTGACGGAATATAAGGCAGTCAGAAGACCCTATAACATAAAAAGCAGATCAGATAAACTGTACCCCTTCTGGCTTAATCTCCACATTGCTGGAATAGCCAGATGCCACTTCAATAGATGTGGCTACTCGTAATCGTAATCAGGATAAACTCGAAATTTCTAAAGCGTTACTTAAAAGGCGCAGGGCATCAGCTTATTCACGAGCGCAGCGTCAAGTCCGTGGATTTGTCCAAAGACGCCATGTCAAGAACCAAGTCCGGTTGGGGAGGAGAAGAGGTTAGGGTGGGTTGTGTTTAAGCTGAGAGTAATGGGAAGACTGGGCTTTAAACATGTACTCCAAATGAAGGGCAGACAAGCGACTTGTACAGACTGAGCATTACTATCCTGCTACTTGTACAAAAAGTGCATCTGATTATTCCCAACAGCTGATTACCTTTAAGTACCTTCACTGAATGAGTTCTTGTGGAGAATTTGTAAATCTGATTATAAATTTTGCTAAAATCATCAGAAATTTTTCACTTTGAATTATCTTAGATAACATACCATATAACAGCTTTTATGGGAGGAGCTTGTTTGCTTCAATAGTTCCATAGTACTAGACACGAAGTCAATGTTTTACAGAACTTGTTGTTTACTTTCCAGCTGACACTGGGTTTTTTATGATGCAAACTTAACCGCACAGTCATTAGACACAGTCTGCTCACCAAGCACGAATAAGCAATAGTTGAATCGAAGTTGTTTACTTCCCAGCCGGCACTGTTTATGATACAAACTTAACCACACAGTCATTAGACAGAGTCTACTCAGTAGGCACAAATCGGCAATCGTTGAATCGTAAGACAAGCACTCCATAGGTATGACGCCTGTGCAGTAGTATGGTGTCACTACGGCCGTGTAATGTAAATGTAATGTAAATGCTGACCTCTTAAATTTCTCAGTGCCACACAAAGCTGCGTCAGGGAGACCAGCTTATTCACGGTAGCTTAGCCCAGGTTATTTGCCAGCAGTGCAGTCATAGTTTGCAACACAAACCGCTGTACTGATTCAGCCTCTTCTGAAGAGTTTCAACGATGATTTCAAAGTTTTGGAAATTTTTCTCTACAACATTTCCTCTACAACTCCTGTGCTTGGTAAGGCGGTTTGCTTCAGGCAGTCATCTACCATTTTTCCACCATCATCATCAGCCACCATTAACACACAATCAACAACACGATAGTCACTGCTAGTCCTCCACAGTCATCAGTTACCACTCTCCCAGCATCTTCCTTTGGTATTTAATTTTCCTCTACAACTCCTGTGCTTGGTAAGGTGGTTGGTTATTTTACATGACCACTTATCACGTAAGTTTTTGCACTGCTTGTGGTTTGCTTCAGGCGTAGTCTTCAGAGACTGTTGTTTTCAGGTTCCATGATGCCAGTAGTCATGGGTTGATTTGCAAATGTAGTCTCAGCAAGTCAGGGTGTAATCTTCTTAACATCATTATCACTCTGCACAATAACCCACAAACACAGCTTTATTCCTAATACTTCTGGGTCAGCCATTTGCTGGCAACAAGTACAACAGCAACAAAAAACGATAAGAGCAACAACATCAAACATGTTCATAGCTTGAACCCTGTGGGGTTCTGTTCCAGGATAAAACGAAATCCAATCAACATCCTGCCACACAGATAACACAACTTGTTCTCAGAGAATCTGCCAAACAAAACGATCGAAACCATTTTCCCATCTTATTGAAATGTACTGTAATACACAATTTTACAGCTCCCTTCAAAAATACCGATGCTCCAAACGAAACTGTCTAAACTCTGCACCATCTGTATGGCCTGGATTCTGTTATTTTGAATAACACTGTGTTATGTAGTTAGAATGCTCTGAAATTGTGAAGAATGTATGCTATGTAATTTGTTGCACCGCTTGTAGTTTGCTTCGGGCATAGCCTTTATAGACTTCTTCCAGGATTCATGGTGCCGGTAGTCATCGGTCGATTTGCATATTTAGTTCCTGCAAATCAGGGTCTGATTCATTGTCATCTACACAATTACCCATACATACCTTTAATCATAGTAAATCTATGGCAGCAATTTGCTGCCTAGAGGAAAAGTAACTATAACTACAACAATTAATACAACAATAATTACAACTGCAACAATCAGGATTATAATATTACCAACTTTCCTAATTGGTCATTTATTCCATGGGTGAAGATGTAATAATGATAACGATAATAGTAATAATAATAATGATGATGATGATGAAGATGATGATGATAATAATAATAATAATAATAATAATAACTTTCTCCCAGGACTTGGCAAGATTTAACCAACTCAGACATTTTATTTCATCAGAGCCTTTTTGTAAGCCCAAGGGATCATAGGAACATCAGACAAAAAATAATAATAGGCATTATTACACTCATCTTGGGTAAAAAATTAAAGTGTTGCCTTCTGCGGCACTTTCTCTGTATCAGAACTTAATGAGATTTAGCCAAAACCAGACATTTTATTTCTCTGGAGCATTTTTTTGAGCCCCAAAGGGATCATATCTACCTCAGGCAAACATTAAAAAAATTAACTGGCATTCTAACATGCAGACAGTTTTTTTCTCTCCTGAGGGATTACACTTGTCTTTGGGAAAAAGTAGTAATCAGGCTGTGCATATGTTAGTAGGTTTTAACCAGGGCTTTTATCTATGCTGCTTATCTTTTCCGAGCTGCTGTGTGTAGCAGGTCTTATGGTTTAACTCAGACTGAGGATTTTGACAAAATGGACTCCAATTTTCTTTGCAGCAATAATCAATTGCTGCCTTATGTTTTACAATAATGGCTCTGTAGAATGTTTAGATTAATCTTGGTTACTAAATTACAAATTACTGTAGCTACTTTTCCTTTTTTGTTTTCCAATTGTCCATCACTTAAATGACTGACATTTTGCATGCGACAATACCTAATTAAAAATGACCATGACGATAATGATGATTAAAATGATGATGATGATGATGACGATAATAATAATAATAATAATAATACTATGGTGATGAATACGATGACGATGATTATGATGATGATGATAATTTAATAATAATAATAATAACAACAATTATAATAAGAATAAGAATAATAAACTCTCTAGCTCCTTTCATCCATCCCTCACATTTAAGTAATTAAGTTACACTGCAGTTGCATTCAAACAAGTGCCATAATAATTCTTGTAATTTAATACAAAACAGGAAAATATCGTAATTTGCACATTTTACCCATCTCATATCTTGCAAATATGTGGGTTATTTTCAGGTACAAACTGCCCCATTGTTTTCTCTAATGTAAGTCCAGGACGCCGATCACTTGGCGCCACTCCAATCACTGAAGTGATTGACCCAGCCGTGTGCGAAGCTAGATGCAGGGATGATCCAACTTGCGTTGCTTACCAGATCGACAGATATCCTGGTGATCCTGTATGCTGGCACCAGAAAACACAGAATGCCCTAAACGACTTATATGACGACGCCTCAATAGATGAATATGTGAAACAATTCAACTGTAACACATCAGTTTCAGGTTCACATATAGTAATTGTTACAAATCAAAGTCAGTTTTGATTTATGTATTTTAAATGCAGACAAGTACACACTTGATCCGTCTCGTTGCTGGATGTGGGTAAATGAATATCTTAAACAGCAAAAGTTTTAAACACCGCTACACTTTAATGTTATAATTATTGCCAGTTGACAAGGGAAACATAACTTGGGAGTTTATGTCGGTATTTTCAATATTTAGATTAAACGACAATCTGATTTTAGGGATTTTAAATAAAATCCTGAAGCTGAGTCTTGAAGTATGATTTACAAGTATATCATATTATATACCGCATACTGAATGTACTGATTAATGAGATTTGTCCAAAATTACAGACTTGTGGCTTATTTGATGTGCTTTATGTGAAGGAATCAAAACACGTTGAAAAGTATACAGGGTGGGCCAGAAGTATTTGTTCAACTTTGAAGGCCTATAACTTAGGCAGTTTAGCAAGTAAGTGTATGCTTAATGCATCAAATTAAAGGTCGTTATATCAGCTATAAGTCCGACAAATTTCATTACGGTAGCTTGCACTACGCGCCATATAATTATTGTGTACCGCACCTACCTTGTTTTCTGACGTAAACAATAATTTCATCATGGCGCCGTTAACAGAAGATGACAGGACTTTGATTCGAATTTTAAGAATTGAAAAACATTTAAATGCATATCAAATGATGAATGAATTTTCTGCTAGAAACTGGAGTAAAAACAATCTCAACCGATTAATTAGACAAATTGACGCGAGTGCAAGTTCTAAACGTAAACCTGTTACTGGCCGTCCTCGTTCGGCACGTACCGCTGACAACATCGCTCGTGTAGCTGAATTGATCTGTAGCCAAGAGGATAATCCAGGCACAAGCAAAAGTCCTCGTGAGATTGAGCGCGAGACAGGAATATCGCGAAGCAGCGTACGGCGTATTGCTAAGAAAGATTTAAATTTAAAAATGTTCCGTCGTCGTGAGGTTCAACAACTGTAAAATCATTGTAAACTGATACATATTCAGTACAGTAGTTTTACGCAATTATTAATAAAGCTAAAAATGTAAATTTTTGAGCAGTTGTACGTTGAAAAGTATAAATTAATGATGCCACTTTATAATGCCACTTTATAAATGTATGTCTATGATGAATGTCAGCTGTTGTTTTTGCTGTTAACTGTTGTTATTTTTTCTTTTCAGGTAGTTCTACTCTGCCAACGACTGCCACTTCAGGTGATGATTTAATTTGAACTTAATCCGAAGTTCGGTTAATGTGTAACGTTTTTATTTTGCCCTTATCAATAAGTGAAAGCGTTAAACAGACAAGCTTTCGATGCTTACAGCCCAGCGCCTCCTCGCTTTGTCCAGTATTTCGATGGTCCACATGCCGCCACTTCCACCAAGTGAGCGGCTTGGGCAACACCCTACTGCGTCAATGTTTCGATCCTTGACGAGGCTTACGGCGTTACCCCTTTCGCGTTTTTGGCCAATATGTAACGATTACTTTTAGCCTCAACGAGTACCACCAAGCTAATATCTTCTTTATCACAAGGTGTAATTTCAGGCATCAGTATATGTGTGGAATTGATATATTTTTGGGAAAGCAGCAAAGTCCAAAGTTTTTCTTTTATGTTTAGGATCTAAATTTACGCTCGTTTAGAACACACTGTTTTATTCAATTTCGGGTGGTTTAGTTTTAATAAAGTACTGTTATTTTAATGTGATTGCTACAACTGTTTTCGGTATGACCGTTTAATTGTTGATGAATATAATCTGCTTCACCAATTTTGTTTGATATATTTTACAGGTCCTAACTGTTTTGTTTTCGTCAATTTATACCCTGGCCTCCAATCAATATTTGCCACTGAGATCCCAGGAGTGACAGATATACCCACGTGTGAAGCTAGATGCAGAGCGGATGCTGCCTGCTTGTCGTATCAAATTAACACGAATCCAGGACAAACCTATTGCTGGCATCAGAAACAACAAAGTGAACTTGACCAAAATAACATGCATGATCAACCCAACGTTGTTGAATACATCAGGACTAGCTGTTCTTGTAGGTATCCATTTCAGTGTTACTTGTACCATTATCATGATTATTTTAACAATGTTTTTTTGAGTTCCTATTACACGAGGTGTAAGCAAGTCTGCAGGAAATTTTGTTTATATTATGATACCTCCTATCATTTGAATTTGGTCATAGTGTTAGTTTACGTCTTAGAATGTAGTGGAAATGGGGAATTGTATTGAACTGTTCAGGGCATAATTTGATGGTACTCGAGTCCAAGAAACTGTCTTAAGATGCAACATAATTTAGTGCTGTGGAATGTGTCTAGTCAAGACGGTGTTGTTGAATACTTGGAAGATGTGAATTTGTATATTTCACAGTGAACATTAATATTCGTTACACTGATATAGCTTATACTTTATTATTAGTGTTATTAATATTCATATAAATTATCAGCAGCACCGTGGTGATGAATTTTAATAGAATTTCACCATTCATAGAAGGCTGTTTATTAGAGAACACTGGCTTACCAATTATCATGTGTTATATGAACACTAGAGAGATAATAAAAGAACTAAAGGCTATCTCCCCTCCGACGACGGAAACAAACACAGACATATTGTTAGAGGAAGTTCAAAAAGCGATAACAAGGTTAAAAAACAATAAAAGCCCTGGTAGAGACAACATCACGGGAGAAATGATCAAGCATGGAGGAGATCTTCTGTTGGGTGAAATCCACAGGTTATGTAACATGGCATGGGAGCAAGGACAAGCACCGGAAGAGTGGAAGAAGTCGATATTGGTAACAATCTACAAAAAGGGAAGTCCATTGGAATGTAACAACTACCGCACCATTGCGCTGATAAGCCACCTGGGCAAGGTGCTGATGATGGTATTGGCGGAAAGATTAAGGAGCCAGATGGAGGAATACTTGACGGATGAGCAGGCGGGATTTCGGAAGGATAGAAGCACGATACAACAAATCTTGGCTTTAAGACTAATAGCAGAAAAAGCAAGGCGAAAGAATAAAAAGGTATACAACTGTTTTGTAGACTTTAAGAAGGCATTTGACAGTGTAGACCAGAACGTGACATGGGCCGTTCTACAATCGTATGGGGTTGACAACAAACTGATTCAGTTGTTACGAGACATAAATGGTACTTCACAAGCGGCGGTCAGGACATGTGGCAAGTTGGGACCGTGGTTTAGAACCAACAGGGGTATGAGACAGGGCGATCCAATATCGCCCATGGTGTTTATAACAGATTTGGAAAGAGCAATGGACAGGGTCAAGAGCAAAGGAATATCAGTTCAGGGAATATGCATAAACAATTTACGTTTTGCAGATGATGTGGACATATTGGAGGAGGGACCTACAGAGCTGGAGTGCACAACACGAATGCTGAATGAAGAAGCAAAGAAATATGGACTGTACATGAACTTTGATAAGACAAAAACAATGGTATTTGGCGACAAAAACATCACCCAGCAGATAGTGGTTGAAAGAATGCAGCTGGAGAATGTAGAGAGGTTCACTTATCTTGGAAGTAATATGACATATGACCTAGATTGCAAAAGTGAAATAAAGATACGAATAGCGAGGGGAATAGCAGTGTTGAAAGCAATGGATAAAACTTGGAAGAGCAGAGCAATCAGCATGAAAACAAAACTGGAGGTATTAAAGACATGTGTATTTAGCACCATGATGTATGGATGTGAGACATGGGTCCTGACAAAAGACTCACGACGGAGAGTCTTGGCATTTGAAAGAAAATGTTACAGAAAAATCCTAAGGATCGGATGGACTCAGAAGATTAGGAATGAAGAGGTTTACGAAAGAGTGGCTATAACCGAGAATCTACTGCAGAAGGTTATTCAGCGAAAACTTGGATTGTTTGGACATATCTGTAGAATGAAGGATGACAGAAATATTAAGACTCTGATGTTTGGAATTATGGAAGGTACGAACAAGAGAGGCAGACCACATCGAGAGTGGGTGGATGACATTGAGGAGTGGTGTGGCGCGGACTTGCAGAGACTGGGACATGCGGCTCAAAACAGAATCGAGTGGAGACACATTGTGAAACGGGCATCGGACACCTACGGGCATTGAGCCCACGGTTGTTGATGATGATGATGATGATATGAACACTATGATACCTGTGGACATTATGGGTGCTGAGAGAAATGTGGTGTTAGCTAAAATTAACATTCTCTGATTGCTGACAATTATCTCTTTTGCAACAAAATATAAAGTTAGATAAGTAAGAAGTAACGTTCAGATTGTTTCAGCAGAGAAACGTACTCAATCAGTGAAAGCAATTATACGCATTAACAAAATTTTAAGTTGAAAATATGTTTATGTTGTCAGCTGCCTCTTCGTCTTCTTCAGGTCCCACATTACGTGAGCGCAAGATTACTTTTTATTCAGTTTTATATATCACAAAAATGGAGATGGCAACAATCAATAGCTATCTGTAGTTAAGGTCTAAAGGTTATTAGTGACAGACGAAGCTTACATTGTCCTGGTGTTGTATTGTTTGAGCCGATAGATATTTCAACCCTAGGACCACACGTCAGAAAAGTGTTGTTGATAAAAGCATGCAAGAAAATCTGTATTGGCTTAATTTATGTTACATTTCTTTGCCTTGCTTGCGCAAATGGTGCAGCCAAGTTTATTACTTTTTAGAAAGTTACAATATTTATTTTTAGCCTCAACGAGCACTACCATGGCAGTATCTCCTACATCACAAGGTATTATTTCGTACAACAGTATCTGTGTGGAATTGATATAATAATTCTTGGGAACCACCAAAGTCTAGTTTTTTCTTTTATGTTTAGAACTACATTCAAAACGTGTAAAACAATAACCTTTCGTTGAAGTGGAGCTAACTTTACATTGGTTTACGTTAGAATGTTTTATTTCATCTGTGTTGTTTTAGTTTGATAAATTACGGTAACTTTTATGTGATTATTAAAACTATTTTCGGTATAACCGTTTCATTGTCAATTAAGGTAAATTGCATGACTCATTTTATTTGATCATATCTTTTGTAGGTCCCAACTGTTTTGTTTTCGTCAATTTATACCCTGGCTCCCAATCAATATTTGCCACTGAGATCCCAGGAGTGACAGATACAGCCACGTGTGAAGCTAGATGCAGAGCGGATGCTGCCTGCGTGTCGTACCAAATTAACACAAATCCAGGACAAACCTATTGCTGGCATCAGAAACAACAAAGTGAACTTGACCAAAATAACATGCATGATCAACCCAACGTTGTTGAATACATAAAGACTAGCTGTTCTTGTAGGTATCCATATCAATGTTACCAGTACCGAACGTTATGGTTATCATAACCCTATTTTAAAGTTCGTATTACACCACAGCTTAACAAATTATACAGGATGCGGCTAGAGCAGTTTTTCTTAGGAAATTTAGTAGCTGTGTGGGAAATTTTTGTTTATACAATGCTACCTGTTGGCATTAAATTTTGCGCATAGTGGTAGTTCACGTCTTAGATTGTACTGTAAACGGGCAACTGTATTGGATCAGTAAAAGGCATTAGGCCTACTTGTTGACATTCATGTTCAAGCAACTATCTTGAAATGTTGCGAAATTTAATGATACGGAATGTATGTAGTCAAGATAATGCTATCTAATGCCTGAAGACTTCTATTTATATCTATAAATCATGATCAAAAGTAATATTCATCCAGCAAGTGGCGTGTACGTAATTTTTAGTTTTATTAATAGAATATCATTTATCAATAACACCAGGTGTGATGAACTTGAATTTCACTATCCGCAGACTTTATGAGAGAACATTTGCTTACCTGTTTTCATATTTTCTGCAAACAATATGATGTATGTGGATATTTTAAGGGCTAGGTTAGGTATCCACCGAAATCTGGTATCGAACTTAGCATCTTTGATTTCTGACCGTAATCTCTAATGTCACAAATTATGTAGTTAGGCAATAATAACTAACATTGTGCTTGTTTTAGCAGAGAAAAGTTCTCAGTCTCTGAAAGCAAATATATGATTTAACAAAATTATAAGTTGGAAATATGTTTACGTTTTCAGCAGCTTCTTCATCTTCTTCAACTTTAAAATGGCGTGATTGCCAGAGTATTTTATATTCAGTTTATATAGAGCGAAAATAAAAGTCAGATGGCAATAAACAATTGCTAAATATTGTTGAGGTCTAAGGGTTCCTGCTGGCAGTTGTGGAGTGAGAACTGAATTCCAAACTCTTATTTGGGGTTTGATGACTGATTGTAAATGCAGTTACATCAATGTTGCATCGTGAACTCACATTTTCCAAACAATCCAAAATAGATTCAAGTCCACATTTCACACATTCAAAACCCCAATTCGAAACACCATACACCGTAGGCGTTTGTCCCAATTATGGACCTTGACTTAGAACCAAACCTGACCTTGCCGGCCTACCAATTTTTCTTTCTCTGAGCACCCGTGCATAAACTGGTTTCCACAACTCGGCTTTCTTAGGGTGCGTTAGAAATCCATAGATTTGGATTACGGTATGTTATTGTTTAATTTATTTATAAATTCATAGATTCCACCGTTATGGTACATAGTGTAGGCAACATGTACTGCACACTGGTAATGCCTACTATATTGGTTACATAGAATTACAACAACTACAAGAGTCTACGCACTTCCAGTTGGTGGTTACTTCGAGGTGAAAATGTAATCCATGTCGGCAATCAGTTGGATATCTGAGAGGTCACAGAAACCAGAATATCTGAGAGTGAAAGTTAGAAAAACGAGGAAGGGTTTTATGTGTTTGAATGCTTCAGGCATATACCAGACAATTCAAACACAACTTACATTGTCCTGTATTTTGGATTATTTGAGCTGAAAGATCAGTTCACTCCAGCACTACACAGAAAAATGTTGCTGATAGAGGCTTGCAAGAAATCTCATTTGCCTTACCTTGTTTTGCCTTACATGTGCAAGTGGTGGAGTCAAGTTACATACATTTCAAAATGCTGTGATTTTTTAGCCTCAACGAGCACTACCCTGTCGATATCCTCTTCGTCACAAGGTGCGAATTCATACATCAGTATCTGTATGGAGTTTATATAATATTTGTTGGGACCCAGCAAACGCCTAAACATTTTTATATCTTTAGGACATTTAGTATATTTGAAAAAATGATCTTTCTTTGAAGTGTTGCTAAATTTTTACATTATAATGTTTTATTTGATCGGTGGGGTGATACTACTATTTGAAAGCCATTTCTAAAATTATTTTTAGTTTAACACTTTTATTGCTGATGAATGTAAATTCCATGACCCATTTTGTTTGACGGATTTTATAGGTTCCAACTGTTTTGCTTTCGTCAATTTATACCCTGGCTCCCAATCAATTTTTGCCACTGAGATCCCAGGAGTGACAGATATAGCCACGTGTGAAGCTAGATGCAGAGCGGATGCTGCCTGCGTGTCATATCAAATTAACACGAATCCAGGACAAACCTATTGCTGGCATCAGAAACAACAAAGTGAACTTGACCGAAATAGAATGGCTGATCAATCCAACGTTGTTGAATACATCAAGACTAGCTGTTCTTGTAGGTATCCATTTCAGTGTTAAATTTACCGATTATTATAAGTTGTATAACCAAGGTTTTTGAGTTACTGTTAGACTCGATGTGATCATGTCATACAGAAAGTGGATAAAAGACCTTTTCTTTGGAAATTTATTTGTCTTGGAGAAAATTTGACTTCATACAATGCTACTTGCTGGCATTAGAATTTGCTCACAGTATTAGTTTACATCATAGAATGTACTGCAAATGGACAACTGTATTGGACCTGTTAAGGGGATTACTTGATGGCATTCCAATGAAAACAAGTACCTAGGTGTTTTACTTAATTTAATGCTACGAAATTTTATGGAATACATTCAAGATGTATCAAGATGTTATGTCACAGTCAACATTAATATTCATTATATAGTTAGCTTACACATTGTTTTTGGTGTTACTAATACTAATGTTATTTATCCGTAGCACCAAGTGGTGATGAACTGTAATTGTATTTCACTATACATAGCAGTTAGAGAACATTTGCTTACTATAATAGTAATATATATCCAGAAACTATATCCAGAAATATAAATCCAGAAATTAGTGCTATGCTACTTTGTTGAAATCCGAAGATTAGCATTATACTACCTTGGTGTTTAGCTTTTTAAATGAATAATTATAGTGCACTTTTACAGTATTTTGTATACGCAACATGTGCTGACCACTTGTGATGCATGATATATTGGTAACAGAATTGCAACATTAAAATTCTACAAAAGTCTAGAAACTTCTATGGTGTCCCTATTAAAATGCACAGTTGACGGTTGTATTGATGTGAAATTGAAGTCCATAACCGCAGTTCACTGCATAGGCCAAAGCAAAATCTGAGAGATCACAGAAACCTGAATTTTTTAGAGTGAAAATTAAAAAATTTAGGAAATTTTTATATGGCTGGATGCGTCAGGCCAAAAATTTACATGACATATTGTCCTGGGGTTGGATTATTTGAGCTGAAAGATCCTTAACCTCCAGCAGTACATAGCAGAACACTGTTATTGATAGAGGCATGCAAGAAATTTGCATTAGCTCGATTTGCCTTCCCTTACTTTGCCTTGCAAGAGCAAGTTTTACAGTCAAGTTATGTACTTTCAAAAAGCTGTATTTTTATTTTTAGCCTCAACGAGTACTGCAGTGCCAATATCTTCTTCATCACAAGGTGTAAATTCATTCATCAGTATCTGTGTGGAATTGATATAATGTTTCTTGGAAATAACCAAAGCGTAAAGTTTTCTTTTATGTTAGAGTTACATTCAAAGTATTTGAAACAATGATCTTCCTTAAAATGCAGCGTAATTTACATTGGTTTACACATATTACATTGCTTAATCTAATCAGATTTGTTTTGATTGCTAAATTACTGTTATTTTAATGTGATTGCTGAAATTATTATTTTTGTTATAACAGTTTTATTGTTGACGAATATAAATTGCTTGACCCATTTTGTTTGATGTATATTTTATAGATCCCAGCAGTGTTTATTTCGTCATTTTATACCCTGGCTACCAATCAATTTTTGCCACTGAGATCCCAGGAGTGAACGATAGAGCCACGTGTGAAGCAAGATGCAGAGCGGATGCTGCCTGCCTGTCGTATCAAATTAACACAAATCCAGGAGAAACCTACTGCTGGATTCAGACACAACGGAGTGAACTTGACCAAAATAAAATGGCTAATCAGCCTAACGTTGTTGAATACATTAAGTGTACTTGTAGGTATCCATTTAATTAATTTAATATAATAATTAATTTAATGCTAAGAAGATTGCATAGTTAACACAGTGTTATTGAGTAGGCCTACCTCAAAATATTTATTTGTATGCTTCATACTCAACTTTAATATTCGTTGCATAGGTATCTTATATGTTATTATTAGACTTATTAGTTATGACATTTGTCATCAGCACCAAGTGGTGATGAATTTGAACTGAATTTCAGTTTTTGTCGCAGTTAATAGTGAACATTTGAATACTTATTACCTTGTTTGTAACGAACAGTATGATATCTGTAGTAGAGATTTCGCATTAGTTAAAATTAGCATCCTCTCTGATTACCGACAGTGATCTCCCATGTCAGAATTATGACGTGAGATGAATCATACGTAACATATTACTTGGTTTAGCAGAGTAACGTTCTCAATAAGTTAAAGCAGTTAGGCCTACATGACTTTTAAATAAAATAATAAGATTGGAAATATGCTTTTGTTATCAGCTGCATCTCCATGTCTTACAAGTTCAACATCACGTGAGTGCCAGAGTATCTTTTATTTTCCTTTTTATATGACATCAGTATACTATGAGATGGCAACAATCTATGGTGTATGTGTTAGATGTATAATGACAGCTGTGGAGTGAGCACTGATGATAAAGTCTTATTGGAGGTTTTGTGACTGATTGCATATGCGCTAGATAGACCTATCAATTACACCAAATTTAATTTAACCAAATTGAACCAGAAATTCGAAACTCGAATTCAATGCATCATCCACCCTACCCTTTTGTCTGTCTACCTGACTGACTTTTGGACTTCGACTTGGAACCGTAGCTGACCTTATCTGCTTTTAAATTTTTTTGACTGATCAGTCGTGAATAAGCTGTCTCTCGAGACTTGGCTTTCTTTGGAAGCAGTAGAAATCCAGAGATTATAATTTTTTATATTCTCCTTTAACATGTTCACTTGGTCCTTTGTTGGTTATGTAGAATTTCAGCATTATAATGTGTAGAAAGTCTAGAGACGTCTATAGTGCCACTTTTATAATACGCAATTGGTGGTTGCTTCGAGATGAAATTGTAGACCTATTCCATGTCTTAAATCGATTGGATAGGTAAAGCCAAAAACTGAGAGGTCACAGATATAAGAATGCTTAATTTGTCTTATCTTTCTTTGCCTTACTTGTGCAAATGCTTTACTCAAGTCAGATACTTTTTAACTAGATGTGACGTTTATTCTTAGCAGCGACGAATACTCCCCTGGCAATATCTGCTTCATCACCAGGTATGAATTAATGCATTAGTATCTGTGTGGAATTGATATTATATGTCTTTAAAACCATCAAAACCCTAAAGTTTTTTATGTTTAGGATCACATGTAAAATGTTTAAGTGATGATCTTCCTTTGAAGTGGAACTTAAGTTACCTTGGTTTACATTATTTTGTTTTATTTTATCTGTGTGTTCTACTTTACTAAATAACTGTTATTTGAATGGAGTTGCTAAAATTGTTATTTTCGTTATAACCTCTGAGTATTAATTGGCTGACCCATTTTGTTTTTATATATTTTATAGATCCCAATGATGTTTACTTCGTCAATTTATACCCTGGCTACCAATCAATTTTTGCCACTGAGATCCCAGGAGTAAACGATAGAGCCACGTGTGAAGCAAGATGCAGAGCGGATGCTGCCTGCGTGTCATATCAAATTAACACGAATCCAGGACAAACCTATTGCTGGCATCAGACACAAAAGAGTGAACTTGACCAAAATAAAATGGCTAATCAGCCTAACGTTGTTGAATACATTAAGTGTACTTGTAGGTATCCATTTAATTAATTTAATATAATAATTAATTTAATGCTAAAAAGAGTGCATAGTTAACAGTGTCATTGAGTAGGCCTACCTCGAAATATTTATTTGTATGCTTCATACTCAACTTTAATATTCGTTGCATAGGTATCTTATATGTTATTATTAGGCTTATGAATTATGACATTTGTCATCAGCACCAAGTGGTGATGAATTTGAATTGAATTTCAGTTTTTGTCGCAGTTAATAGTGAAAATTTGAATACTTATTACCTTGTTTGTAACGAACATTATGATATCTGTATTATCATTAACATTATGATTTCGCATTAGTTAAAATTAGCATCCTCTCTGATTGCCGACAGTGATCTCCCATGTCAGAATTATGAAGTGAGATGAATCATATGTAACATATTACTTGGTTTAGCAGAGTAACGTTCTCAATAAGTGAAAGCAGTTAGGCCTACATGACTTTTAAATAAAATAATAAGATTGGAAATATGCTTTTGTTATCAGCTGCATCTCCATGTCTTACAAGTTCAACATTACGTGAGTGCCAGAGTATTTTTATTTTCCTTTTTATATGACATCAGTATACTATGAGATGGCAACAATCTATGGTGTATGTGTTAGAGGTATAAGGCTTCCTAATGACAGCTGTGGAGTGAGCACTGATGATAAAGTCTTATTGGAGGTTTTGTGACTGATTGCATATGCGCTAGATAGACCTATCAATTACACCAAATTTAATTTAACCAAATTGAACCAGAAATTCGAAACTCGAATTCAATGCATCATCCACTTTTGTCTGTCTACCTGACTGACTTTTGGACTTCGACTTGGAACCATAGCTGACCTTATCTGCTTTAAATTTTTTTGACTGATCAGTCGTGAATAAGCTGGCCCTCGAGACTTGGCTTTCTTTGGGAGCAGTAGAAATCCAGAGATTATAATTTTTTATATTCTCCTTTAACATGTTCACTTGGTCCTTTGTTGGTTATGTAGAATTTCAGCATTATAATGTGTAGAAAGTCTAGAGACGTATATAGTGCCACTTTCATAATACGCAGTTGGTTGTTGCTTCGAGGTAGAATTGTAGACCTATTCCATGTCTTTAATCGAAAAATAATAATAATAATAATAATTAGCAACTTCTAATGCGCCAATGTCTAATGCACAAGGCATCAACCGATGGCACACCAAAACCAAGCCACAATCAGGTCGATATCCAGAAGGTCAGTCCGCACGACAGAGTAGAATGGATAGGTAAAGCCAAAGACTGAGAGGTCACAGATATAAGAATGCTTAATTTGTCTTATCTTTCTTTGCCTTACTTGTGCAAATGCTTTACTCAAGTCAGGTACTTTTTAACTAGATGTGACGTTTATTCTTAGCAGCGACGAGTACTCCCCTGGCAATATCTGCTTCATCACCAGGTATGAATTAATGCATTAGTATCTGTGTGGAATTGATATTAGGCCTATATGTCTTTAAAACCATCAAAACCCTAAAGTTTTTTATGTTTAGGATTACATGTAAAATGTTTAAGTGATGATCTTCCTTTGAAGTGGAACTTAAGTTACCTTGGTTTACATTATTTTGTTTTATTTTATCTGTGTGTTCTACTTTACTAAATAACTGTTATTTGAATGGAGTTGCTAAAATTGTTATTTTCGTTATAACCTCTGAATATTAATTGGCTGACCCATTTTGTTTTTACATATTTTATAGATCCTAATGATGTTTACTTCGTCAATTTATACCCTGGCTACCAATCAATTTTTGCCACTGAGATCCCAGGAGTAAACGATAGAGCCACGTGTGAAGCAAGATGCAGAGCGGATGCTGCCTGCCTGTCGTATCAAATTAACACAAATCCAGGAGAAACCTACTGCTGGATTCAGACACAACGGAGTGAACTTGACCAAAATAAAATGGCTAATCAGCCTAACGTTGTTGAATACATTAAGTGTACCTGTAGGTATCAATTTGAATCTCATATGTACCATTTATTATGAATATTATAACAATAATGTTTTCAGTTAGTACTACATAAGATGTAAGCAAGCCTGCTGGAAATCTTTGTTTATACAATGCTGCCTGCTGCCATTAGACTTTGTTCATATTGGTAGTTTACGTCTTAAACTGTACTGTGAACAAGGTACTGTATTGGACTTCTTAAGGGCATTACTCGAAGCCATTTCTGTTCAGACAGCTTTCTTAATGTGTTATCTAATTTAGCGCTAGGAAGTATGCATAGTCAAGACAATGTTTTTGAGCACTTCAAAAAATGCATTTTCATGTTTCGCAGTCAACATTTATTTTCATTGCATAAGTATCTTATACATTATTATTATTGTTGTTGTTGTTGTTGTTGATGATGATGTTGTTGTTACTACTACTACTGATAATAAAAAATAATAATAATATTTGTCAGCAGCACCAGGTGGTGATGAACTTGAATTTCAATATTCGTCGCAGTTAATAATGAAAATTTGATTAGATAAGTTCTTGCTTGTAGCGAACGTTATCATGTTTGTAGTAAGGTCTCCTTGGAAATCTGGAATTAGTTAAAATTATCGTCCTCTGATTGCTGATAATTATCTCCTTTGTCAAAAAATTATGAAGCTGTTAAAATGATAAGTAGCGTTCTGGTTGTTTTAACAGAGAAACTCCTCAATCAGTGAAAGCAATTATATGATTTAGCAAAATTATATGTTGGAAATATGTTTTTGTTATCAGCTCAATTTCCATGTTTGACAAGTACAACATTACGTGAGTGCCAGGGTTTTCTATTTTCCTTTTTATATGGCACTAATATCAAATGAGATGTCAACAATCATTGGCTAAAGTTTTCTAGTGATAGCTGTTGGGTGAGCACTGATGATAAAATTAAATCTCATTGGAGGTTTGGGGGTTTTTGCTAATGCAATGGCATATCAACGCTGCACCTGCAGGTGCTGCTTCGAAACAATCAAAGAATAGATACCAAACAACCGAAATTAATTTCAGACATTCCAAACTCCAATTAGAAACATCATTCACAGTAGTAGCTGTTTGTCTGTCTACCGGGATGACTTTTGACTTCGACTTGGGATGAAAGCTGACCTTACCTGCCTGTAAATTTGGTTTGAGCAGTTGAGAATAAACTGGCCCTCGCGACTTGTCATTCTTTGGGTGGCGCAGTAGATATCCAGAGATTAGTATTATTCTACTTTTTTCTTTAACATGTTCACTTGGTATTATTCCGATGTTGGTTATATTTAATTGCAACATTACAATTTCTCCAAAATATAGACTTCTATAGTGCCACTATTATAATACAGAATTAGTGGTTACTTTGAGGTGAAATTGTGGGCCTAGTACACGTCAGTAGTCGATTGGATAGGCCAGGCCAAAATTTGAGAGGTCACAGAAATCAGAACATTTGTTTGAGAGTCAAAGTTCGAAAATGCGGGAAAGGTTTTCAACATCGTTACATGGTTGGATGCTTCAGGCACCAGGAGAGAATTCACACATAGCTTGCATTTTCCTGGTGTTGGATCGTTTGAGCTGAAAGATCCTTAAACCCCAGCACTACACGTCGGAAAAGCTGTTGTTGATAGAGGCAAATAAGAAGTATGTATTTGTTGTATTTGCCCTATCTTTCTTTGCATTACTTTGTGCAAATGTTATAGCTAAGTTTGATACTATTGTTTAAAAGCTGTAATTTTTATTTTTAGCCGCAACGAGTACTACCCTGCCAATATCTTCCTTAACGCAAGGTGTGAATTCATGCATCGGTATCTCCTTGGTATTGCTACAATGTTTCTTGGGAAACAGCAAAGCCTAAAGTTTTTTATGTTTAGGGATACCTTCAAAATGTTTGAAACAACGATATTCCTTTGAAGTGGAGCTTAATTTATATTAGTTTACACTATGTTGCTTTATTTAATCTGGTTTCTGGTTTAATCTGGGTTTTTAAAATTACTGTTATTTTTTATGTGGTTAGCAAATGGTTATTTACAGTAGGCCTGTAACCGTTCTATTGTTGATGAATGTAAATTACCTTATCCAATTTTGTTTGTTATATTTTACAGGTCCTAACTGTGTTGCTTTCGTCATTCTATACCCTGGCTACCAATCAATTTTTGCCGATGAGATCCCAGGAGTGACAGATATAGCCACGTGTGAAGCAAGATGCAGAGCGGATGCTGCCTGCTTGTCGTATCAAATTAACACAAATCCAGGACAAACCTTCTGCTGGCATCAGAAACAACAAAGCGAACTTGACCAAACTAGAATGGCTACTCAGCCCAACGTTGTTGAATACATTAAGACTAGCTGTACTTGTAGGTATCGATTTCAGTGTTACGTTTACCAATTATTATAATTGTTATGACCAATGGTGTTTTCAGTTGTTATTACACCAGATGCGAGCAAGTCTGTTTTAAATATAAATTTTTAGTTGCTGCCGTTAGCTTTTGATCATGGTGGTGGTTAACATCTTACAATATTCAGTAAATGGGCAAATGTAGTGAACCTGTTAAAAGCATATTTTTTAACATTCTAATCCAAAGAGGTACCTTAGCGTTCAGCCTAGTTGAATGCATCGGAATTTGTTAAGCCGTGACAATGTTATTGAATACATCAAGATATGGATTTGTATGTTTCACAGTCAAGAGTAATATTTATTGCATAGGTAGCTTGTCGGTTGTTGTTAGGGTTATTAGTGCTATATTAATTATCAACAACAACAAGAGGTGATGAAGTTGAATTGAATTTCACTAGTCATTGCAGTTATTAGAGAGCATTTGCTTTCCAATTACCCTATTTTCTATGAACAATAAAATGTCTGTTGACATTTTAAGTGCTATGTTAGTTATTTCTCCAGTGAAAATCAGTTTTTTTAAATTGAAATTACCATCCTCTGATTGCTGACAATTATCTCTTATGTTAGTTGTCAACAGAGTTAAAGAGTGATGAATTTGAATTGAATTTTACTAGTAATAGCAGTTAGTAAAGAACAAGCATACCAAATTATGTAGTTAGATAAATAAGAATTAGCATTCTGCTTGTTTTAGCAGAGAAACGTTTGCAATCACTGAATGCATTATATGATTTAAGAAAATTTTAAATTGGAAATGTGTTTATGTTGTCAGCTTCTTCTTCTTCAAGTACAACGTTACGTGAGTACCTGAGTATTTTTAATTCAGTTTTGTATAGTGCCAACATAAAATAAGTGAGATGGCAGCAGTCAATGGCTATATGCATGAGAGGTCTATTGGTTTCCTCCTGAAAGGTGTGGGGACACTGACTTATTGTGTCACTGGAAGTTGGATGGCTAACTGTAGATGTTGATCGTAAATGCACGCACCAGCATGTCCAGGTTGCATTTATAGCTCACGTTTTCCCGACAATCCAATATAGATACCAACTTGTATTCCAGACATTCTAAACTCCAATTCGAAACTCCATCTAGCATAAGGTAGGGAATTAACGCATAGCTTACACTGTCCTGGTGTTGTATTGTTTGAGTTGAAAGTTCTTTCAACCATAGCACAACACGACGGAAGACAGTTGTTGATAGAAGCATGCAAGAAAATCTGTATTAATTTCTCTTACCTTTCTTTGCCTTTTTTGTGCAAATGGTGCAGCTAAGTTTAATACTTTGTAAAAACTTGTCATGTTTATTTTTAGCCTCAACGAGTACTACCTTGCCATTTTCTCCTTCATCACCAGGTGTGAATTCATGCATCAGTGTGGAATTGATATAATATTTCTTGGGAACCAGCAAAGCCTAAAGTTTTTCTTTTATGTTTAGGGTTACTTTCTAAATGTTTGAAGCAATGATCTTTCTTTGAAGTGGAGCTTATTTTAAATTAGTTTACATTACATTATTTTATTTTGCTAACTTACTGTTATTTTAATGTGATTGCTGAATTTGTTATTTTCAATTGCTGAAATTGTTATTTTCAGTATAAACGTTTTATTGATGATGAATGTAAATTGCCTTACCCATCTTGTTTTTATATTTTTTATAGGTCTTAACTGTGCTGCTTTCGTCAACTTATACCCTGGCTCCCAATCAATTTTTGCCACTGAGATCCCAGGAGTGACAGATATGGCCACATGTGAAGCTAGATGCAGAGCAGATGCTGCCTGCGTTTCATATCAGATTAACACAAATCCAGGAGAAATCTACTGCTGGCATCAGAAACAACGAAGTGAAATTGACCCAAGTATAATGGCTAATCAACCCAACGTTGTTGAATACATTAAGACTGACAACTGTACTTGTAAGTATCCATCCATATCAATGTTACATGTACCATTAATTATGATTATTATTACCATGGCGATTTCAGTTGTTATTACACCAGATGTGAGCAAGTCTGAAAAAAATCTTTGTTTATAAATGTTTAGTTGCTGGCATTAGATTTTGCTCATAGTGGTAGTTTACATTTTAGAATGTACTTTAGACCAAAATGGGCAACTGTATTGGACTGTTAAGGGCTTTACTTGGTGGTTATCCAGTTTCAAAAATGTATCCTAATGTAAACGTAATTGAATGCTACGGGAAGTGTATAGTCAAGACAGTGTTATTGAATAAATAAAGATATGTGTTTGTATGTTTCACAGTAAACATTAATATTCATTGCGTGAATAGCTTGCAGATTAATGTTAGTGTTACTAATGATGACATCATTAATCAGCAGCACCAAATGGTGATGAATTTGATTTGAATTTCACTATGCATAGCATTTATTACAGAACATCTGCTTAGGCATTATCCTATTTTCTATGAACACTATGATGTCTGTGGACTTTTAAAGTGCTAAGTTAGTGAGGTTTTCATTTAAATCTGGTATTAGTTACAATTAGCATCTTCCGTTTGCCGAAGTTCTCTCTTGTGTCGCAAATTATGAAGTTCAGTTATTTAAAAATGAATAATATTCTGCTAGTTTTATCAGAGAACGTTCTCAATCAATAAATGGAATATATGATTTAGAAAAATTTATTTATTTTAAATATGTTGATGTTTTCAATAGCTTCTTCATCTTCTTCAAGTACAACACTACGTGAGTGTCAAAATATTTTTAATTTAGTTTTAAATAGTACCAATATAAAAAATGAGATGGCAATGGCTATATGTAGTAGAGGTCTAAGGGTTCCTAGTAGCAGTTCTGGGGTGAGCACTGCATGATAAATTATTATTGCATGTTTGGGGGCTGATTGTTTCAACGCTGCATCTGGAGCTCATGTTTTTCAAACAATCTAAAATAGTTACTTATCCAAATTTGAAACATTCAAAACTCCAATTCGAAACATCATCCAGCATTGCCCTTTTGTCTGCCCAATTTTGGACCTTGACTTAGAACCAGTTTTGAAAACATCAACAAACATCAGGCTATTGAAAACATCAACATATTTAAAACAAATAAATTTTTAGAACCAGGTTTGGTTCTAAGTCAAGGTCCAGAATTGACTGCCTACCTACCAGTTTTTCTTTGCAGAGCACCAGTGCATAAACTAGCTTCCACAACTCAACTTTCTCTGGGTGCAATAGAAATCCAGAAATTAGGATTATGATATGTTATTGTTTAATTTATTTATGAATTCATACATTGCGCTGTTATGGTATGTGGTGTAGGCAACATGTACTGCACACTTGTGATGACTGATGTGCTGGTTACATGTAATTGCAACATTACAGTTTCTACAAAATCTAGAGACTTCTATAGTGCCACTATTATAATACAGAATTAGTGGTTGCTTTGAGGTTAAATTGTAGGCCTAGTTCACGTCAGTAGTCGATTGGATATGCCAGGCCAAAATTTGAGAGAAATCAGAATGTTTCAGGGTGAAAGTTAGAAAATGCAGGAAAGGTTTTCAATATCGTTATGCGGTTGGATGCTTCAGGCATATGGCAGAGATTTCACACATAGCTTGCATTGTCTTTGTGTTGGAACGATTGAAGTGAAAGATCCTTAAACCCCAGCACTACACATCGGAAAACTGTTGTTGATAGAAACATGCGAGACATCTGTACTGGCTTAATTTGTCTTACTCTTCTTTGCCTTACGTGTACAAATGCTGCAGTCTAGTTATATATTTTTTAATTGCTGTGATATTTATTTTTAGCATCGACGAGTACTACACTGCCAATATCTTCTTCATCACCAGGTGTGAATTCATGCATCAATATTTGTGTGGAATTGATGTAATATTTCTTGGGAAACCAGCAAACCCTAAAGTTTTCTTTTATGTTTAGGGCTACATTTAAATGTTTGAAGCAACGATCTTCCTTTCAAGTGGAGCTTAATTTACATTAGTTTACATTAAGTTACTTTATTTAATCTGGGATTTTTAGCTTGCTAACTTATTGTTGTTTTAATGTAATTACTAAAATTGTTTTTTTTCCAGCATAACCGTGTATTGTTGATGAATATAAAATGCCTTACTCATTTTGTTTCATATATTTTATAGGTCCTAACTGTGTTGCTTTCGTCAATTCATTTCCTGATTTACAGTCAGTTAATGCCGATGAGATCCCAGGAGTGACAGATAGAGCCACCTGTGAATCTAGATGCAGAATGGATACTGCCTGCCTATCATATCAGATTAACACAAATCCAGGACAAACCTATTGCTGGCATCAGAAACAACCAAGTGAAATTGACCCAAGTATAATGGCTAGTCAACCCAACGTTGTTGAATACATTAAGACTGACAGCTGTGCTTGTAAGTATCTATTTCAGTGTTACCAAACGTTATGATTGTTGCGTAAGTAAATGTTATACTTAATATGAGCTAATGGAAAAGGTAATTTTATTGCATGGAATGCGTATTGTGAAGACAATGGTATTGGATACATCAAAACCTATTTTGGTATCTTTTGACAGTCAGCAGTAGTATTAACTGTATGAGTTGGTTGAACATTATTATCTGTATTATTAATGTAATAATCATTTACGAACAGCACCAAGTGGTCATTCAATTTGAATTTAATTTTACTGGTCATTAGTCTACCACCGCCTAATGTGCTGCTAAAAATGAAATCTCTGCAGACGTTTTAAGTGGTAAGTTAGGAAGTTCTTTATATAAAGCCGGAACTAATTTAATTTTTATCCTCTGATTGCTAACAGTTATCACTTATGTGATAAATTTTGAAGTTCGACAAATGGTGAAAACGATTCTATAAGCAGAGAAAAATTCTCAGTCACTGAAAGCAATTTTTAAATTTCAATGGAGTTCTAAATTTGAAATATTTTTGTTGATAGCTTCATCTTCAATTTTTGCAAGTACATCATTATGTGTGTTCCAAGATTGCTATTTATTCATATTTATCTATGTATTGACGTGACATCAGTCGATGGCAATATGTATTTCAGCACTGTTCCAGACAGCCATGTTTGTTGGACCCATACTATGAAGCTGGTCACCTGTTTCAAATGGACATGGCTGTTTGGAAGGAGTCAGGATCCTACACAGTGGCAGTTAAAGTATTATAGGAGGTTTATAATTTCCAATGTCTATAGTGCTCTTGTCTAATGCACAAGGCATCCAACGTTGGCATACCAAAATCTAACTGCAGTCAGGTCAATCTCCATAAAATCTGCTGAAAATTTTAAATTAAGCGAAATTAAATTAAATCAGGTTAATTCAGTTAATTAAATTGAGTTATTCCCGGACAGCCAAGTTCATTGTGACCTCATGGGTGCCATAGCTGGCCACTGTTGCCACCAGTTGCACAGTGTTGGGCCAAATGATTGTGTTCATCAGAGTTGGCAATACAGTCCTGCATCTAGTTATATGTTCATGTTAACAATAAATAAATCAATAGGTTGCACTGTTAATTGTAGTATAGGCAACATGTACTGTCGACTTTCATGTTGCCCTCTATAGTGAAGATTAGATATCTATTATTACAACATGACATTTCATTTCCATGGGGTCTAGAGCTTTCCAACTGTGCCAGTATTGCGCTATGCAAGGTGATGGTCACCTTGCATAGGAAAATACTGGCACAGTTGTATTTTCTGTCGACAATCCGCAAGCTAGGCAAGGCCAGTATCAAAGAAGTCAGAGAAACCAGAAAGTTTCCGACAGACTTATGAGTGAATACTTGGAGATCAGTCTAAAGGAACCAAAACAAAGGAGGACAATATGAGAAACCTTGGTTTTAAAGTTTGGATACTTTAGGCATAAGACAGAGAATTTGCAAATAAACCACTTAAATTGCCCTTTTGTTGGATTGTTTTCGTTGTGTTTGTACTCATTTGTCTGAGTACTGTTGTTGATTGAGGCATGCAAAAATTTAGCAATTACCTCAGTTTACCTTGTCTCACTTTTTCTTGCTTATGCAAGTGTTGAGGTCAAGTTGGTGCCTAAGCATTATATGCTTTATATGCGATTTATATGACTTTCTTGGGGGAGGCTATTTCTTCTGTGGCATTTCTATAAGCTTATATGTTAAATTTGCATTTTCTGAATTGCCTGACCATGAGGATAGCGTAAGGTAGCTATACATGTGGAATGTATCGATTTGCATATCTCCTCTCTGTTATTGTCTTCAGCTCCTTTGCTTGTCTTTCGGTTCTCTATCTTTTTGTGTGCTTCCTGTTTTTTGGCCTTCACCCAAACTCTGCTTTTACTGTGCACTGTTTATTTTAGCTCTTGTAGCATTGTTTCATTTAATCCTGTGAAAATACTTGCTTGGAATTTGTTGTCCTGTTGGTTGTAGACCTCTTTGTAACGCAGTTGTTGTTATTTTTAGCTTCAAGTACTACACTACCGATATCATCAACGTCAAGTAAAGACATTCATATATGTTCATAGTAGAAAACTGATTATACTGTGGCCGTGTGTATTGCACACTTCACTACTCAGAAATGTAGTCTCAGTCTCAACGTCTTGCTTGTCGAGACATACTAAACGTCTCACAGAGATTGGCCAGTGCCTCAGTCTTGTGGCAGTACAGACGTCTCAGCTGTTCAGCCAATTAATCCACTGCCTTCCCATTTCTCTCAGGTTAAACACAACCCACCCAAACAGATCCTTTCCTCCTTCTCTCTCTAATTTTCTGGCAACTGGATTTAGTTCTTGACATGAATTGGTTCTTGACTTGGTCCTTTGGACAACCCTACGGACTTGACGCAGTGCTCGTGCATAAGCTGGAGCCCTGTGCTTAGCTTTTGAGTAGCGCTTTAGAAACTTTGAGTTTGATTACGATTACGAAGTTCTTTTGTTGCTCTACTCATGTTGTCGCAGATGTAAGAACCATTCTTCCCTGACAGTCACATCTCTTGGTCCTACACTGGGCCCATAGCTAGCTATCAGTCACCACCAGTACACGGCATACTACTGTTTAATACTTTGTAACTTTGTAATACACTGGAGACTCGTTACAGCTTGGTTCATTATAGCACACTTTCTGATATGAAAATATGGTCACTTAGATGGTTCCTAAAATTATTTCACCTACAGAAACTAAATTCATTATAAGATTACCTTATTGTAAGGCGTTCCTTGAAATTACTCCAAAAAGGCAGCATTAAAATAAATTTCTGGCATATCTAGTTGTTTTAAAACGATGCTTTTTATTTGTAGTTTCAACAAGTACCTCTTTGCCAACTACTTCTGGAACTCCAGGTTAAGATTTGTTTCTCTCTCCTTTTTTGGAAATTTAATTTAAGCAATGCTTCTCTTGACTCTACCTGGCAAGATGTTTTTCAGCCTATGATGACGATTAAGTATTTCAAGGGAACGCACCTGTAGGAAGGCTAAAAAAAATTTAAGTTTCTTGACAAAGTGATGGTCCGATCACAGCAAAGCTCAGTAGAAGTTCATAATGAAGAACAAGCAAATCAACCATGGTGAAAAACCTTAGGTATATAGAGGCACAAGTTAAATATTATAGGGATTGCACACTGAATCTGGTGTGACGAAATTGCTTGTAAATGAGGGTAAGGTCGATGTCAACGACCCTGGCAGCCATAAGATATCATTAAACACTGGATACTCTGATGATCCACTGTACTTCTTTCGGCATTGTAATTGGTGCCTTGTTTTGGCCTTACAGGTCCAAACTGTGTCATTGCCTTCTTCCTGCTGAATCCAGGCAATCCGACACTCGATGCCGACCCTATTTCGGGTGTGGGAACTGTCGCAGATTGTGAAAATAGGTGTCGAATGGATCCAAGTTGCGTGTCTTATCAACTGGACAGAACGCCGTCTTCAGACACCATTTTCTGCTGGCTCCAAAGAGACGCAAATGCCCAACCGTTTGAACGACCCTACATCGAGGAATATTTTAAACTGAACAACTGCTCTGGCACATTTCCAAGTTAGCATTACACATTGTTGTCATTTTAGTAACAGATAAATGCACATAGATACATGTAGATACCCAGCTAGAATCATGTTTTCACATATATATATATATATATATATATATATATATATATATATATATATATATATATATATATATATATATATATATATATATATATATATATATATATATATATATATATATATATATATATATATATATATATATATGCATAGAGGTTATGCAGGCATAAACATAATGAACAGTGTATGGTATATTGCATATATTTATTTATATTTTTTACACTTTCATCACCTACGATTCCTCATTCAGTTGATGGACGTACAGCAATGCTTACTTACTGACTTATGTCTTCATGCACATATTCATGTGAGCGCGTTAGAAGTGGAATGGTGGCCAGTTGATAGCATGTTGGCTTTTCACATTTGGGATTCAAATCCTGGTGAATCATGTGAAATTGATGGTTTGTTGTAACAAGTAACAAGAATCTGTACAATTAATAAATTGCTTTATGCAAATGAGAGGAGTGCAGTTGGCTGAAACATGTGATAGCTGACCAGTCAATTAACTATACACATCAGCACAAACATTCACATACACATTTCATTTACATACACATATCATCAGTTGGGTTTAGTTCAATAGTGTTCCAAGCTTAACCATAAAATCTTAAAATGTCTTTCTGAGTGGACTACAGCAATTCTTCTAGGCTGTTTTAACTTATTTATTTAGCTTGAACACGAATATAGCATTCATCACAATTGCTCTTAACAAGGCGTTCATCACAATTATATAGCATTTTCTTTCTTGGCTTTTGAAGATACTGTACACTATATAAATAACTTGATTACCTAGCTCAAGAGTTGGTGGCGAGTTGCAGCATTGCAGCAGTATTTATGTTGGTAAATCTGTATTCTATTAGTAAGTTCTTGTAGCACCTTAACAGAAAAACCTGTTTTGATAAAGATAGTATGTAAATGTTTTATTAAAATGGCTTATGAAGAAAGAAGTTGCAGTTACAGTAAAGAAAAAGTGTATTACTATACTGTTGTGATTGGCTCTGTTTGCCATAGCTCAAACAACTACACCTACACCTACGCCAACTTCACTTACGTCAACTTCAAGGACAACATTGCCATCCAGTACAACCGCACCATCAACAACCCCAAGAACTTCGACTGCAACCACAACACGTAAGTTGAAATTGCTGCTTTTTACAAGAGTGGCATTAACTTCACAGACATACAGCCTTAAGCCACAATAACAGTGAGGCAGAGGCCACACTAAGGATCTAGCCAAAGGCCACACAACTGTCTAACAAAATGCCATGCTAGTTTGACATAAAGTAATGGTGGCCTTTAGTGAGACAGTGGCCTTCCTTTGGACAGTTATTGTGGCCTTCTGCAAGACAGTTATGTGGCCTTCTGCAAGACAGTTATGTGGCCTTCTGCCTTCTTTAACACAGTCATGTGTTCTTACAGAAGGCCAAAACAACTGCTGGCAGAAGACCACAATAACTGTCTGGTAGAGAGCCACTGCTGGGTACTTTATTGCCATACAAAGCATGAGCTTTCCTTGTCACATGAGTGTCTGTTGGCATGCTGCAATGGTCTGATCAGTACCACATTGTGATCCAGATATCATGTGTTTGAGCTAGCTCTATATGCTGCCTAATGAGGCTAATAACATTGAGGAAGTTGTGCATCCATGACTGCCTAACTGGGCATAGTTTCTTTTAGTCATATTTTCTTTTTGATATATTTTCTTTTGGACATGTTTCTTTTTGACCCATGATCTCTTGGGCATAGTTTCTTTTTGTCATTTTTTTTCTTGTGGTGGATATTTTCTGAATGATTTTGTTGCTGTGTGCTGATTGCTTTCTGCTTGTTCTTGTCTAGCTGTGTGCAATTACAACTTTGCTGCAATCCCCAACAAGAACATGCCGGGCGGTACGCAGACACGATGGGGCACTCTGGACGAATGCAAAAAGGATTGTCTGGAAAAACTCCAGTGCATTGGTATCGATATAAATCCCGATCCAGGACAGATCTTCTGCCACCTCATCTTCAATGTTATGCCACTATCAGACTATCCAGGAGTGACTCATTACGACATCACAAGAGGTGCCAATTGCCCCAAACCCAGTAAGTACTTCTGTCTCGCTTTGTCTAATGACAGTTTCGGCCAACATCTATTAATGCCTTGAGAATTATTACATTGGCACTAAATAAATTCTCCGATTACTTTAGATTACGGTAGAGTAGTGTATGACCACTGTGATGCACTTGCCAAAGTGTTTCGTCAGTATTATCAATTGTTGAGAATGGCTGTGTGCATTAAGTTTCTGTCAGTATTTGTGTTAAATATGTTCATGGCTAATTTTTTCCATTGTATTTGTTTTTGGTTTGGCTTAGTAGTAGAAAACTTCAGATAATGATGATAACAATAGCAGTAGCAACTTCCAAAATTTCTCAGTGACACACTGAAGCTGCCTCAAGATGACCAGGTTATTCACCATAGCAACAGTAATGACAATAATAATTATAAATAATAGTAGTATTAGTACAAGTGGGAGTAGTGATAATAATGATGGCAACAATAAAAAAGCAATAACAGCAATTACTACAAGATCATTAATAATGACACTTCTGCAAAGAATGAAATCTAGTGGTGGAATAAACACAGTTGCTGCACACTGCATATTCGCACACAAATGCAGAAGAACATGAAAACTTTTGGCTGTGAATAATCGTTATCTTAAGCTCGAGATTTCTAAGGCGCCCAGTGAAAACTAAGTCTCAGTTACCAGCTTATTCAGAGGCACTCAATCCAAACAAAATTGAAAGGCAGGAAGGGTTCAGTTCCAGGTCAGTATCCAAGAGTCAAGCAGGTAGAATATTGTCTTTTACTTTAGAAATAACTTTCAGAATTAATTTGTAAGCACTGATGTTACTTCAGGTCCAACAACAACAGCGTCAACCCTCTCAACGACTACAACAGGGCCTCGAGGTCGGTGGAAACGGCTTCTCTAGAGATTCTTTGCCCTAAGTATTTGTGGTTCTGTTTCATCAGAATGTCTGATGGGCTGTTATTTGTTGTCAGCATGTTGTGTTGTCAGTGCTTTTTTCTAGAAAAAAGGTTCCGGAACTGAACAGTTATGGAATTTCGTGCTAAAATTTCATTATTTTTATCAATCAATAAACACTGAAAACAGTGTAAAGTTGTAAACACTGAAATTGAATTAAAATAAGTTACATTATATTACATAATTAAAATAACTTAGGAACACAATTCTTTTATTAAAAACTAAATTATTTTTATATTAGCCGAAAAAAGGTGCCGGAACGTCGATCCGGAGCGTTCCGTCTGAAAAAAGCACTGGGTGTTCTAATTCTGTCTGAAAAATGACGAGCTGCCGTTTAGTTATCAAACTTTGTCACGGATGGTCTTTGAGAAGATTTTATAGATTTCTGATAACCTGCTGTTTTATCTTAAACACTGACCTAATGTGTATGTATGCTGGAATCTCCTTAATGACATGCATCATTGCATTGTGACATGATTTCTGATTGTGAGCATGATTAGCATTGATGCAACATATAAGTGATGCCAGCAAGTTTTTGTGAGCCTGATTTATGTTGACGCTACGTAAAGTGAATAGCAAGCATTTGTGAGTATGATTTATGTTGGTGCAACATAAAAGTGATAATTCAGCAAGTTTTTGACAGGCCCAAGCATAATTGGCTAGCACACTTATCGGCCTGTGAATGGTGGATACTTAAAAGTCGATGACCTCGGTGGTGATTGCCTAGACATGTTTTGCTGCTTCAGCTGGCTTGAAACAATATATAAGGATAGAAATTATACAAATTGAGCATATTCAGAGTTTGAAGCTCGATTTGCTATTTCAAAGACTTGTCATCACTAATGTGATGCTATCAAGGACGTGATTCACAGATTTCAGTTAGCTTTATAAAATAACCTAATTGTAATCAAAAATAGTGTTACTGCTGCTTCCAATATATCAGTAGTTGTTTACATAGATTCTAAAATGCTTATATTCATTCAACTTGAATTGCAGTGTGCGTGTACAAAAAGCTGGAAGGTGCAAATGCTGACGGTGGCAGTCCAGTTGGTAGGAATGTAAGAGAGGACGAGTGTGTGACGCTGTGCAACCTGAACAGCCTTTGTAAATCATTCGAATATGATTTTGCATCGAAGACATGCTTCATACACACTGCAGAGGACGACAGCCAACCCGCAACTTGCTGTACCAGATATATTTTGCAGTGTTCCTGTAAGATAATCTCACTCGGATTATATTCATTATATCGTGTTTCATTATAATGCGAATTCTGATATTACACTGTCAGGATGTGGATCTCACAATTAATAAACTAAACTCATTGTAACATGATCACATTATAACGTGGTTCTTGGTATGGATCCCACAGACAGCGTTATAATAAGTTTATGGTGCATCAGTTAATTTGTGTTCCTTGTAAACATGCACTGTCTTCAGTTAGCAGTGGCCATTGACACCATAATTGTAATCGTAAGCTCGAGATTTCTACAGCGCCCAACGAAAGCCAAGTCGCAGGAACCAGCTCATTCACAGGCGCTCAATCAGAACAAAATCGATGGTTTGGTTCCAGATAGGTAGATAGTCTGACGTCTACGGTGGAGGGTGTTTCGGATTGGAGTGGAGAGAGAGATGAGGAGAAGAGGAAGAATCCGGATAGAATTTGTGGAAGAAGAGAGTTTTCAGTTTTGAGTGAAAGATCTGTGCAGAGATTGCGAGGGGTGAAGCGCTGGTGTGTTCGTATGATGTTGGTAAACAATACAATGTCGGTAAAACCCATCATCGTTAAGTCATGATAACCGTATTTGTAACTCAAAATTTCTAAAGCACTACTTAAAAGCTAAGCATAAGGCACCAGCGTATTCACGGGCGCTGTGTCAAGTCAGTGGGGTTGTCCAAAGATGCCATGTCAAGAACCAAGTCCGGTTACCAGAAGACCAGAGAGAAGGGGAAGAGGAGCTGTGAGGGTGATTGTTGTGTTTAAGTCAGAAGAGAGCAGAAGTTAACAAATTTTCTAAATTTTTGCAGCAACTCCGTGCACTGATGACTTTCTGGAGTGGAAGGGCTATGGTCCTGCCAGTCTTCAGGGCTACGTTCAGACTGGTGTCACGACTTTGGATGGATGCAAGCAGAGATGCCTGAGCATCGTCAATTGCACGCGCTTCTTTTTCTTGGCCGATAACCCTCGAGATCCTCAGAATCATTGCTACTTGTACTACACGGCCTATGACCAGGTTGGCCAAGTTTCTGGAGTGGATCTGTACATCAGACAAAGATGTCTTTACGATACGTCAGTCACTGCTTTAACAACTTCAAGTAAGAAGATCTGTCTTCTGTAATGCTCTTGTTGGTAATGTATGGTAATGAGATGCAATCATCGAACCAGATATTTTTGTTTAGAAAGTGTGCTGTTGTCGGACAGATGCGGAGGGCCTTGATGTAAGTAAGGTAAGGGAATTGTTAATGTATACCATGCAAACCATAGATATCATAGATATCATAGAATAAATCAGTGATGTGGCTGGACTGAGAGTATTTCTGAGTAGATTTCTGGAAGAGATGCTCTCTAAATTTACTGAATGAATGTTGAATGCAATCAGAAATTTGTTTAGGGCCAATTTTCTTTGTATCCTCTGATCTAGGAAAATAAGGCCCCATCGAAAAAAGTGGCCTTTTCTCGAATGATGAAGTGGTGGCAGGTCAATGAAGAGAAGTTTTTGTTTTGTAATATGAGGCAAACTATTCCAGATTGATTACAATGCTGAGTAATTGCAAAATATATGCACATTTTAAACAGTTTTCATTCTGTAAAAAATTTATTGTAAGATATGGATATTCTGTCTTCTGTGACATGTCTTCCAGTCTCAGGAGCCTCATGGATTTCAACCTCAATTGATGCCTTGTGCATTTTGGTAATGGTGCACCTGTAAATACCAAGATTAGATTAGATTCTGTACTTGAATGTTTTACTTTTTAGCAACTCCTCATCCAACTCCATCGCCAAGTAAGTTCCTACTTTCTGCTTTTTTAATTTTTCTGTTAGGAAAGTTTTCATATGCACACTTTATTTAGAAAAAACCTTTGATGATTTGATTTTTTACCATCTCTTGGGTAACAATCAAGTACTTTCACTTGTGGTGAAAACGATCACTGTTCTCTTACTTTTTAGGAAGTTACCTCTGGTAGTCATCGGTGACATATTTGCCAATACACCATAGACCCATTAAAGCTCATTCCTTTATGACATGAAATCGGTTAGAATGCGGTTGCGATCATGGCTCGATTTCATATTGTCAATAAGCATGCAATTTCATGTCCCCAAAACCTGCAGGCATACACTGAAACACCATTGTAAAATGCACTTTGCGTGCGAAAATTTTATTACACGATATTCGATATCACACAATAGAGGATGTGAACCCGAAGTTCTGCATTACAACAGATTGTTTATGTAATTGGCAATCACACTGTTTAAACTACTCTGGCAAAAAAAACTGAAGAACAGAAACTTATTGTTTAATCTGATATCCTTTCAGTCAGTTTCCTTTAAATTTATTTTTAAAAATTCAGTTTTACCTACACATGTTAGTTTTACTGTGGCATACTGTATAGGTACTTATGATGGAAACACAAGAGTAAATTTGTTGGCTTTATCACTGCACAGTGATAAATTCAACAGGCCTGGGAAAAGCTTGGGTCACTTCCTGGCTTTTAGGATTACAGCCCTTAAAGACGCTGTATTGAATTTTATAAATGATTCAGATGCAAAAAGGTGAAAGTCTGAAGCTCCATAGAGGTTGAGGATGGGCCTAATGGCCTCTTGGTGGGAAAAAAGACGGATATCAAGATGAAATCTATGGTAGTAGTTTGTCACATTTTGAAAATGAGATTCTAAATCTGTGATGTTTATCGTTCCAGATTCCTGTGTGATCGACCTTGCTTTTGTGGTGGACAGTTCTGGCAGCATACGTGACAACAGCTATGCTGGAGTCGACAACTGGAAACTCACACAGATGTTCATCAAGGACATAGTCAATGGCAGCGCCATTCACTATGGGAGATATCTCGATCATGTCGCAATCGTCGAGTTCTCTGACTTTGCATTTGTCTATACTGATTTTAACAGCGCCTCCAACACTTCCCTGAGTGGAATGCTCACGCTTATTGACAATATGCCATACTTGGGTTCAGAGACAAATACTCCAGCTGGACTGAAGTTGGGAAGAGAACTATTCGAAATCCCTGCTTACGGGTCTCGGCCCGACGCCTTGCACATGATGATCTTGCTAACTGATGGTCGAACAACAAGTCGATGGGTGGACAACTTTCTTCCTGAAATTGTGGCACTTAACAATACATACAGTGGGGCAAAAATCATTCGCTATGGTAAGGTTACTATTCTATCAAATATGTTCCGGTGAGCATAAAATTCAAATTTCCTGAAGTCTATAAGTGGTGTGTAGGCCAGAGGTACATGACTGCAAAAATGCCTTAAAATTTAAGGAATAAATTGCAGTTGTAACGAAACTTTTGTGTACTTGCCAGTCGCTCTTAATAACCTGTCAGAAGCACTATAAATAAGAAGCATTCAAACCTGAGGCCATAGATATAAATTTTAAAATGGCATTCGGAATATTAGAGCATAAAATTCTTCAGTGCAAGTGTTGTTGACTTATGTTATAGTTTACTGATAGTATGGCCTCAGTTCAGTAGACATCATTATCACAGCTATTAAGAGGATGCCAGGAAGAACTGACAGCTTATTGTATCTTGTATTACAGTGGTTCTAGCACAGATAAAATGTCTCCTGAGCCGCTTTAAATCTGTGTTATGTCAATGTTATGTTATATACAGCTGTCGGAGTGACAAACAATGCCAGCATGGACGAACTGAGAGCCATAGCCTTGTATCAAAATGCTATTGAAGTCGTAAACACGTACGAAGGTTTGAGGGATGTTGTGAGCAAAGCCGAACTGTACATTAACAGCTTTCCATGTCAGTCAAGTGCCAGACCAAGTATGTCTGATAGACTTCTCTCTACGTCATAAAATCTTTGCTCATTTGCTCACAAACATAAGCTAATGTAATTGTTCAATTTTTGCATATCTCTTTCAAGAAAAGGTTCTGAAGGTAGTGCAACTGTTCACTACAAGATCTTAGGCAATTCACTACCCTACGGTACAGGTAATGTGGGTTGGACATGTTGACTGTGAAGTCCAAGCTTCTAACATTATTTTGCCTTGGCTTTCAACCTTGCAAAACTTCCTATCAGTAATGTAAGCCCTACTTAGCCAGTACACGGAAAATTCTGTTTCTTTCCATCCTTACTGGCTCATTTGACAATCTGTCAGTGAGTATCTCTCAGCGAGTATGTTGATCTCTCTTTACAGTTCTCAGATCATTCTTGTAACATGTCCGCACTCTGTATCAGTTGATTGATTTGACAGGCTTTCTGGCTAGCTGGCTGACTGATTGACTCACTACTCACTTGAAGTTTGCATACAGTGTTCATTCATTCATTCATTCATTCCAGTGATGCACTGGCCTCGTGTCCAGGACCTTGGCTTAAGGATCAAAGATTGGGATAAGACGGCTTCCCTGTGTTCCACCACTAGGAACATGGAAGCTTACCTTAATTGCTAATGAACTTACCTAACACTTACAGAACACTTAGTTACTTTTTCAAGAGGTACTTAGTAGGTTCTACTTTTGACTTTTGCAGAATTTAGATCATACCAAGTTTAGTCAATTTGAAATAAAAAATCTAGAAAATAAGGAACTGTTTAAATAATGTTGAATGTGTTATTGTAAATTATGTTAAAATGTTCTTTGTAGCTGTTTTGTCCACAGCACAAAGTGCGTCGACACTAACAACTACCACAACCACCACAACTACCACCACCACTACAACAGCCAGTACATCAACTTCTACGTCAACTACCACAACGACTGTGCCAACAACAGCAACCACTACTGTTCGTTTGTCAGGTATGCTTTGGAGCTGTCTAGTGTCAAGCTGAATGGAATTATATATCTCCTTTAACTGCTGACTGTGTCACCTGTTTCTTCCGAACTTTGACCATTTCCTTTGAATAACATGACATATAGGCATGACTAGAAATTTTACGGCAATATGCACAGTACTATGGGAGATTAGCATGTCCGCACTCTGTATCAGTTGATTGATTTGACTGGCTTTCTGGCTAGCTGGCTGACTGATTGACTCACTACTCACTTGAAGTTTGCATACAGTGTTCATTCATTCATTCATTCTTTTGTTCGTTCACTTATTCATTCATTCACTCATTTGTTCGAGTAAGTTTACTGTGCTTTACATTTGTTGTTTATCTTCTCTAAAATTTTATGCCCATCTTATCATACCAACTGATTATTTAAGGAGACGTGAAAACTTAAACTCAGTTCATATGCGTCAGTCTTACATGAATTAATGTGAGGTTTAATGGATTGTTATGTGATGAAATTATTTTAGCTATAGGTTACGAAGGTGCATTCTGTGCTTACAAAAGCTCCAGTACATCAGGATATGCGAATTCAACCGATTTTGACGGTGTACTTGCCAATCGCTATACTCTCTTCAGCTTAACTACAGATCGTTTCACTCCAGCACTGAGAGTCAACGGATTTTTCTACACAGAGATCTGTGCAGGAATTCCAAGGTATTCAGTTTGCCAGCTGAAGACAACTGGGGCGTATCCGATGCTGAGCTTCGACTGGAATTCATATGCTCAGGATGACGTTGACAGCGGTTGCCGAGGTGGCATTTTGTCGGTGGCCCAGGGAGTGTCGACTGGTTTGTCTCAGGGTTACTCGAATGGCGGTGTCTACAGTGACAGTCTGCGCCTGACATCTTGGTCCATGTTCAGTGTCACTGACACCATGAGGTACAATTCCAGTTTGCTCAGCGTCTATTCTAGTAGTAATTCATCCAGCTATGGAGCACTTCCATTTATGAGCCCTTATGTGAATCCCCAGTATCCAGAACCTCTGTACAACGCTGCAACTAAAGAGTACAGCTGTAAGTCACCGACAGCGGCTTACTTCTTCAGCATGTCGGTGGGAGTTGCAGGTCAAGCAACAGCCTCAGTTCAGCTGAGTGTTGGTGATAATAATTTTGAAATGCTTCGACTCAGCAATATCGCTACTGGAACTACAACGTTGGCCCGGTCCGTCCTTGCTCCATGTAATAGTGCAAAAGCACTGATGACCCTGACAAGTGGATCCGTCGTTCCTGAAACCAACCTCATTTCTTTTACAGCATTTCCTTATTCAAGGAGCAGTGGTTTAATGTCTGTGTCATGGGCAGGCTATCGCACATCAAATCTTACTATGCAAGACCCCGTCTCCTATGACCTGTGGTTAGTTCAGGAGGGAGTTACCCAAAACGGCAACACTATTCGAATACCCAGCAGTGGCTTTTACTACGTCTATATCAGCACTGGGGTCCAGACACGAAGCACAGTGTACCTCAGCCTGTTCAGAAACAATGAACTTCTGTTCGGGCTGCGTCGCATAGCAACTAACAACAACGGTGAAGACATGATCGGCCATGGCGTCGTTGCTTTGCTATACTCTAATGACATACTGAAAGTTAAGAGCGATTCAGGAGGATACAGTTCCCGTAACGGTCTACATGCCTCATTTTTTGGCATGTTACTTTACGATCTATAGACTGTGCAGAATTTAATAGTAATGCGTGAACTGGAATTCCATGCCCAGCAGATACTACTAGTTATGGCTGCAGTTCAAAATACTTCACAGGAAAAAGTACTCAGTTGACTAAAGCTACAGATCGGCACACTAATAGCTACTATATTCGCAGCCATAACACTACAAATGGCATCTGTATGAGAAGTCTAAACAGAGATCAAGAAACATTTTAGGAAACACAAGGTATATTCTAATTTTGTGTAACTTTTATGACAATAATTGCTTTAGATTTAACCTTAGCACCAGCGAATGTCAGTCCTGTGTTGTGGTGCTTGTGCTCAGCTAGGAATACTAAGTAGTATTGACAGTAATCGGTTGTGTCCAGATATTAAGAATTGCTCACTTCTGTATTTTATAGTGACCTGATTTTTTAAACTGAAATACTGTGAAGAGGAGAATAGGAAAAGTTGAAAACTGCAATGCTGCAATGGTACTTCTAAGGTGCAGCATTTGCAGTCATAAAACTGAGTGTTTATGTTTTCCATGCAACAGATTTGAGCAGCTGCCGACTGCTTAAATTATGCTAACTACCTGGTACTTATTTAATGGCAAATACCTGACCAAAATACCTTTAATTTTCTAACTGCAGATTTATCGAATAAGATATTTGTCTGTCATATTCGTCTTAGAGGATCAGCAACTGAAGTCTTTCAGCACTTTTGTGAGGTATACCAGTACATACAATACCCATGTGTAACATGATCTTGGTTAAATTTAAGTTTTGCAATCCTCTCAAACCCTCTATGCTACTTACACCCTACAAAGCTTCTAACAAGCTTCACATGTTTTACTTACTTAAGTTTCAGCAGACTCCCAATTAGATTTCCTATATTTTTATGCTACATGCATTTATAGATGGTGCTTGTTTTAAGCATGCAGATATTAATTTAACAAGCAGATTTATAAACTATATATAAATTATATTCAAATTACCCGGTACATATCTAGAGATTACGTTCAAGCATTTATATGGCGCCCCTGGGAGAAGTATTTTGTCTGGAAGGTATGTCTTCAGTCAGAATAATCTCTGAAGCAACACTAATCTATCAATATAAGCCAATGGTGCAATGGCTAAGGGAAACCTCCAACAGGGAGGCAGCTGTTTGTTTTTACTTGACTTAGATTTCGATTCATCGGTTAAGATTTGCTTTTTCCTGGTAAATTACAACCGAAAAATGCTGGTAATTTACTAGCTTTGTTAATGTTTTATTACCAACAATTATACTATGTTTGTATGAGTAACTTAACAATGCACAAAAGCTGCTGGTTAGCCGACAGAGTTTGTCTGGGCCACATTATATGTACACATTGTATGTAACAACTGCTGAAATAACTGTCAGCATGTTTGTCATTCATTAGGACCCGAAACTAATGTTATATTAAACTCTCGCTTTGTTATGGAATTTTGTGTTGTGGTTTTCTAAAGCATTACCTGCATGGAAGTGATAGCATCCTTCAGGTGTTACGTATTCAGTTAGCATGATGGTCCTGTAATGCAGAAACCTTTTACTTATTAAGCCTAGCATAACATTACTTAATATTACTAAGTTTAGTATTCTAATAACTGGCATGTATAATACTTTTTGGAGTTTGTTGCTGGTAATTTGTTACATATCTTAACATCCTTGTTCTTTGTTGATCTATACTTCCAGAGTAATCTGGTCATCCGAGATGTCTCGGATAACAAGGCACAGCCAATTTGCCCAGATTTGAACTTGTTCTGTGTTTAATTCTGAGGGTTAATGTGGTACATAACAATATGAACAGTGTTCGAGAAGCTTAATTGTGATCGTGTTACACGCTTCCAGGATTTTGATCATAGTGAAAGACTTGTAACAGGCAGGTTACATTCACCACACAAGATTATATCAATTTTGTTTTGACGGAGTGCCTGTGAATAAGCTGGTTCCCGCGACGTGGCTTTTGTAGAAATCTCGAGATTACGATTACCTTTTAAGGAAAGCAATGCATTCAAATTGTGTGATTTTGATATTACATTCCCTCACTGTTTTGCATTTAGTCGGCTTTGTAGCCATTATTTGTCCACTAACTGACTTATTTTAACTACACAGAAAATTTGGATCTGCTGCGTTGTATGTTAATTGAACTAATCAAGAGTGAATGCTAGTATTTAACCCAAATTAAGTTATGCTGTTTATGCAATCATGTTGACCTGCTGAGTTTGTTACTATGAACATTAAAAGAAAATGTCTGCCTGTTCATCTTTGTTATGTTTCGCTGATGTTCTCAGTGGAATCAGATGAAACCCAACCATTTTGTCTCTGGGACCTTGGAGTGGGTGACGCATCTCTGCTCTGGCGACATCTCTATAATAATACAATAATACAATACAACTTATATTTATAACGCGCCTTAATAAAACAATGTCTTACTCAAAGGACGTGCTACTACATAATAATTAGTTATAGTACTGAGAGAATAAATGAGTCTTAAGTCTTAATTTAAAATTATCTATTGAAGAGCATCTTCGAATAGATTCAGGTAGAGTTCCACTCAGCTGGACCAGCTACTTCAAACATTCTTTTACCAAACTGTAGGTTAACTCTTCTGATTTCAAAGTCCCCTTTTGAAGCCGAAAGCAATCTTCTTCTGGACTCAGTGGAAGTACAAGGTTTAACTAGAGAGGACAGGTAGGATGGGGCAGAGCCTACTTAACCTAATTAAAAGCCGTTTCCTCCAAGCAGCGCTAGATAAATCTTTAAGTACTTACACATACTGAACCCATACTGTGTAACATGGGCCTACATACATAAACTTGTAAACACTACGTCAGTTCAATTATTCACTGGCAATTAAGTAATTAATTATTCCGAATTAATTCCAGTGAAATCCGCAAATTACAAGAGCCAAGTTGTTGGCCAGTTTCAGGACCAGGTCGCAATCTGGACATGTCAAGCCAAGAGAACAAGCGTACAGGTACATTACGTAAAGACAAAAAGCGTTTAGGGTCCTCAAGTATTCATTCGGCACAAATGGAGCCTCGGATGATTGGAAGAAAGAACTGATTCCATGTATCTTGGATGAGGGATACGGTAATCTTTGGATTTCTTCAGCGCTCACAAAACTAAAACATATCGTAATCGGAAACTCGAGATTTCTACGGCGCCCACTTAAACTGAGTCGCGGTTCCGAACCGGCTTGATCACAGGAGCTCAGTCAAAACAAAATCGACAGGCAGGCTCGGCTAATATTTTGCAGCTTGATACACGATGCGCTGCACGACATATTGGATGCACCAGATACTGTATCATACACTAGAGACTAGATACACGATGTGCGTGCACAACGCGGTAAAAGCTGACAACAGTTCATATTCAGTTAAGTCTACAACAGTGACACTATTCACATGACCTTCCGAGAAAAAAGTCTGGGCTTGAAAAATGAAAGCCCCATGATTAGCTCGAATTTGTGACTCTGAAAAACAATATTTGTACTAATACAAATACAGGCAAGCAAACAAGTGTGTGTAGGCTACTATCGGAAAGTGCGTGTAGGCTACAAGGCCTACTTTTAGTGTGGGCTGCTACCGTGGTGCTCTTATATACTAACTTTGGAAATGAATTGGAATGATAGCAACCCTTGCAGAGTGATCTCACTAGCTAGTTATATTTTGCACTTTAAGAAAGCCTAAGCCTATCTACTTCGGTCTTTGCATCAGTCTCAGAAAATAGGCCCGCAGTGACAATAATTTAACGGTCTATTGTAGCGCCAGCATCTGCATTTTTTAGACTTTCAACTGAGAACCATTCATTCAGGAGGGTAGTTCCTTCACCTCTCTTGAATAAACTTCCACCAGAATTATTGGACCCATCAAGCGAATTCACCAAAACTTCACCTTCATCGTGTATCAAGCCGCAACACCTCACCTTGCAATCTCTGCACAAGCCTATAGCTCAAAACCGAAAACACTCCTCATTTTCTTTTTTGATTCCTTTCCTCTCCCTTATCTAGGCCATCCTGCCGATCAAATTCAAAACATCCAAACACCAATAACAGTCGCCTTCTTACTGTCTGCCTGCCTGAACCTTGGATCTTGACTTGTAACCGATTCTGACCCTTCCTGTCTATCGATTTTATTTTGACTGAATGCCTGTGAAAAAAGCTGGTTCCGGCGACTTAGCTTTTCTTCGGGCGCATTTAAATCTCGAGTTCACGATTAAGATTGTGTTGATGTAAAGTTGTCTTGTAAGATCCACAATTTTTACTCTATAGCATGGGTCAAATAAATTCTCAGCTCTGTATATCATCATAAGTTAACTTTCTCGGTCGTCCTCCGTGGTTTCTTCTAAAACGCCATACAAAGTTTATTTAATATACCAGTCAACCACGTGAAAACATTTTGTCTATAATAACCATCGACTGATGCCTCGAGCATTATTACAGTGGCGCTATCGAAGTTTTTAGATTAGATTAGATTAGATTAGAACTTTGTAGTAACAGTTGGGTTGGAACAGTCTCGACCAAAGATTTCTAAGGAAAAATCATAAAGCTCTTTGGTCGCGGCAGCGTGTATTTAGCGCATTCTTTGCGTCTTCGTTTAGCGGCGCCTATCAACAACCGTTGATGCGGCAAATCTGCTGCTGAAATAAAATTAATTTATTGAGTTAAATTAAATTATCGTTTATTATTGCATTTTCTTTCTTGTTTTGGATGGAACTTTTTTGTCAACATTACTTATGATTTGCATACGTTAGTTTTTTTTTTATCCGAGGGCTGTTTACAATTGTTTAAGTTGGATTGGAAGGTGCTCTGTTTTTGGAGTAGGTTAAGTTTGGTATTTAAAATATGTAAGGTAGTCGGTAGATAATAGGCCTGTTGCATAACATGAGATGTTGTACACTCTATGCAGTTTATATTATACGTGGGCTTGTTATAACTGAACAAAACCATAAAGGGTTGAGATGCTTGCGCCTGTGTTGCAGCTTGCACTCATTAACAGTCTAATTATTAAGATTTTTGTTTTTGCTATTATCACACCACAGAACTTGTTAAGCAGAAAGCAGGTTAATGATTGTTTGAAGAGCAACTCCTACATTTATGTTAGTATGGTATTTGTGGCATTGGCAGTGCACAATGGTGGTTTCAAGGAGTCGTAATAAGCATATATTTTTTTGTAGTGAATGCTGTGACATGTGATGTGAAATAGAGCCAAAATTCCTTATATCATGGCTGAACAGAAGCGTAATCGAAAAGTGTTCTGCCTTGTTCTTCTGTCAGCTGCAGTTGATATTAGCGTGTCAACGATTTTGTTTAGCCACGTTGATGAATTCACCGAACGGTTAACAGCTGAGGCCAAGTTTTACGAATTCTCTTCATCAGTGTTTGAGTTCTGGTTATTTTCTCTGATTCGTACCAGCATTCTTTTGGGATTTCTCATTGGTGTTTATAAAAATGGCACTGCGGAAGGCGTGGACCGGTTGCGAAGCGTTCACCTACCCGTTCTCTTCATTGTAGTCCTTTTCTGGGTGTTCGGAATAATTAAGATGCTCGTTTACACAGAGCAGCTTAAAAACTTTGCCAGCGAATCAAGCATTTGGTTTTGGGCGCAGTTTGCATGGGTTGAGTTTTCTTCACTGTGGTTCTACATGAGCTATGCTGTGCTTAAAACTTCAAGCATTTGTGAAGTTACCGACATAAAAACCTCAAGGGAAGACGCAATAAATTCAACGGATGAGGAGAGACAAACACTTCTGGATAGCTCAGAACAAGATGCCAAATCTAAACCAGAAGAACAGAAGACAGTAAAGCAAAAAGCATCGAGTGTAATGAGATTGATGTTCTACTCTAAACCAGATGTTCCGTATTTGATTATTGCATTTATTTTCATGGTACTGTCATCACTCGGTAAGTGCATTTTAGTCTTATTGTCAAAGGTAATATAGGATTTTTGTTTTTAAAGGTAAAATAGTATTATCTTGTTTTTGAAGGTGATGTAGTATTCATGTTCTTAAAGGTGTGTAATAGGTCTAATCTTGTTTTCAAAAGAAGTATAATGTACTGTTCTTATGACAGGCTTCAAGATGTAGATTCTACAACTGGCTTAGCTGATTATAAGATTTTGTCAGGGTCCATGTTAGACTCTTGGCAACAAAAGGTTGTAATTTGTCATTGAACGCACTGGGGAAAAACTGGTTACCGGTAACTGATGACTACTTTGGCAGCCGTTTTCATTGAGTCCATCCATGGCCATCAATTGCCACTAGCGGCACAGTGTGGTCCCACTCCACATGTAATTGTAAAATGTGTTTAAATGCTTGGCAAGTGAGTAAAAGTTATATTGGATGTGGTTTTAGCTGAGATATTTACACCATGGTATACTGGTCAGGTGATACAAGGCATCGCTATAGAAAAATCCAAAGCCAATTTCACGAGAGCTATCATCTTCATGGGGCTGTTTTCTGCTGGAAGGTTAGTGGCTGACTTTGTTTTGTTTTCTTTCTTTTCATTGTGATGCACAGTTTCGGTGAGGTAACTGCTCATTTATCATGTGCCCGTACATGCTGGTTAAACTCATGGCATATCCATGAAATGACACTTGTTATAAACCCTCTCCAGTACAGAGTTCAACATAACAAAACCACTTTTCAAGATATGTACCAAGAGGCACTCCCAGCCCATTGTCTGCGATACAGAACAGTGTTTGTGATAGATCTATGTAACGTCTCAGACGTGCATGAGAGGGAGGGCAGTCCAAGTTTTTGTACGGAAGTAGAAAAAACAAGGTTTTCTGTCCAAGAACCCACTGACGACAAGTTGTATATTCCATCTCGCAGCACAATGTTTTGTTTAATCTTCAGGAAGTTTGCCATATGTAAAAAATTTGGTTTGCAGTGCCATCTGTGCTGGAATTCGAGGTGGAGTATTTAAAATTGCCATGGCCAGACTGAACATTCGAATCCGAAACCTCTTGTTTTCTTCCATCGTTAAACAAGAAGTAGGATTCTTCGATACAACCAAAACCGGTATGTATGTATCTCCACAGTTAGACAGCACATTTTAAGAACCTCTTAGCTGCTGAAACATTGCTGTCTAGAAGCACCTTTTAATCTAATCTAATCTAAGTACTTCTATAACATTGCTACCATAATGCCAAAAGCATCAATCAGTGGTTGCTTCGAGTAAAATCGGAATTAAAATCATGATCCTTTGGAGAAGTCAAGTCGAATTTTGATAGGCCAGAGAAACCAGAAGTTAAACTACAGTGGGTAATCAAGTTTCCTTATCAAAAGAGCACTGGATTTTCATGTGGTGATCCAATTACTTGGGCAAGTGTTTGGCTGAAAGCCACAGTAACTGATTTCTTACCTGACTGTCTGTGTCTGATGTTGGGAAAAATTACTTTTCTTGGTAAGGTTAAAATTTTCTCTGCCTTGATTTATGCAGGAGACATGACGTCACGGTTGACGTCAGACACTACAACCATGTCAGATGCACTGTCATTGAACTTCAACATATTTGTGAGAAGCCTTATCAAAGCTGGTATGTTGGTTGGTTGCGACTTTGCAGTTCTAAATGAATTACTCTTTTCTGTGCAGGTCTATACATCCAGCTGTGCAGCATCTCCAGTTGTTGCTACCCACTGCCATCTTTTTAACATTTCATTTGGCAGTACCAGTGACCGGGTAACTTTGGTTTTGAGGAGCTGACATTTCCAAACCCTGGCTTGGAAAATTGGCTTAAATCTGGGTTTTTCACACTGGGATTTGGAGGTTCGCAATCTATTATTTTGCCCTCCTTCACCTACTTCTGACATGCAGTTTGATAATATGGTTAGCCCTTTCAATTGCTAAGGTATTTTTAGGTGGGTGGGTTGCAGACCCCCACAGAACACTTCTGCTTGGCACAGATTCACACTACCAGTGAAAGAATTTTTAGGTAGAGTTGATTTAGATGAAGCTTTCAGTAATACTTGCACACCGCAATGTAAGATTTATGTTGACTTTGGAGATTTACATAGCAATTTGGTCATGAATCGATGAGTTTTAGTTGAGATCTACAGCCCAGAACAGACTTTGCAGAGTAAAGAAATTGCAGCTGTTTAATGTGTTCATCTCCATGCAAGCAGGTTCAAAAAATTGTGGTTAAATCTTAGCCAAAAGTTAGATGTCTGGCACAAATTAAATAGATTTTACTTGCAAAATGAATTACATAGCCTGAAGTTTAACATAAAACCTTCTGAGTGAGAAATTGCTCATCTCTGTGAAAATTATGCACAGAACTATTTTGGACTTATTTTTGCATGTAACGGCCTTCTGAGTCAACTTCTTGCTTTTTGTTTTTTCTGACTTTGTGACGATTTTCTCAGGGAAGGTCAAAATTGCAAAGCCTGTCGCAGTATATGTTTTGAAACAATAGTTAAGTCTAAGTAAATGTAGAATGTGCCTATTACAGGTAGGCTGTAGTTGTAGAGTCTTGGTATTGGCTGTAGCATAGTTCTTGTTGTGGGTTTAAATCCTGTAGTTGGCGTGTGCGTATTCATGTTCAAGTTGTCATGGCGACTCAGCATGGTGACTGTTGTTGGTCTGCCAATCATAATGAGCATTTCCAAACTCTATGGAGACTACTATGAGGTAAATACCACTACACTAAACTCTGCTATGCTGTACTACACTACAATCATTGTCACGTTGTTGATGACCTTAACCTTGGAGACGACTTTGTGGTTAACACCACTACTGTCACTGCCGTATTTTTATGGGCTTCTCCGAACTCTTTGGGGACTGCAAAATAAGGTAAACCCCATAACACAACACTACTATGCACCGTCATACAGTGATAATTGGCTTTAGTGGGAGGCATTGATATCGTTGATGAACTTCTTTAGGTTCCGTGGAGAATGCTGTAGTCCACTACGCTCCATTTCACTCTACTATGCTAAACCTACAGTCATTTTCATTCTAATGTTTGTCAGATTTATTTATGCACACTGATAAAAGTCCTTTGCTGGCAAGCAGTCACAAAACTGTGCACTCTTCGTAGCATGTATAAATATATATATACACAGATATATATTTTATATATTTGTATGTATACATGTATTGTTGCATTTAAAAGTTTATGGAACCAAAAAAATACTAGAAACTGGTAACAGAAAAAATCTATTTCCTATGTGCAATATGTACAATTGCTGTACACAACCAGATGCAAAACCAAACCTCCATTAGGTAACAAACGAAGCCAGAACCACAAAATGACTTCAGCCAATAAGAACGTCAAAAAACAACCAAAGGTCCCACAAACGAAACAACACAAACAGTCTTATGGACCAGAACAGTCCCTATGGACCGAACACAGCAAACGTTCTCCCTTAACTATCACACGACACCTTCCCGTAAGTGATCACAACACCCTTCTCTGATCTAAGCCATGATGGGTCACATGCAACACTACCTATACGTACATGTGATGCCACCACTTTAAATGTTACGAAGATCAGATGTTACTTGGTGTAATATTTGCTGAATTTCTTAACGTTTTGCAGGCCTTGTCGAAGAAAGTGCAAGATTCGCTCGCCTCTGCGAATGAAGTTGCTGAAGAGGTTTGCTCATCCATGCGCACGGTTCACAGCTTTGCTAACGAAGACGAAGAAGCTTCGAGATACGCTAAACGCCTCGACGTCACCTACAAGCTCAAGGTCAAAGAATCCTTTGCCTTCGCTGGGTACATGTGGTCCAATCAGGTACAGAAATCTCACACTGCTTTTGAATCACTATTGGAAATAAAAGCCGACACTGTTGTGCGAACATAAGCACGGTTAGGTTATCTGCTAAGCTCTTTCATTAGCAGTTTAATTGCTATGAACACAAGCATGGTTAATTTTGTCCTGCAGGTAGAAGCCACTGTGAATTGGGTTTTGATATTCGGTGGTTGATCAATGTCTGTATTGTGGTGAAATCAGATGCATAAGGCATCAACTGATGGCTCATTTGGGGTAAGCAGTGTCTGAAAGTCTGCTTATTTGGTACATATTAGCTGCCCTGAAGATTGTGTTCAGCAGATGTCTTGTATTAGACCTACATATTATATAAAGACCTTAGAGCTATGCTGTTATGTGTGCTGTAGATTTTTACACAAGTATTGGTGCATTTACACAAGTATTGGTGCATTTACACAAGTATTGGTGCATTTAAAGGTTTATGGATCCATTTAAGGTTTATGGAACCAAAAATCTGCTAGACACTGGTAACATAAAAAATATATTTCTTATGTGCAATATGTACAATTGCTGTACACAACCAGATACAAAACCAAAGCTGTTACAAGGCAATAAATTTATGACTATGGCATTTAATGTCACCACAATTTTTCATATGGCGAAGGTAGTCAATATGTAGTGCTTGCAGCCAGGAACACTAATGCGGTGCAACAGGATCAATTGAGAGCATGTACAGTGTATACACCGTATACACTTGATGAAACTGTGGACTGTGGACACACCCCTTCTTCCTCTTGTCTCTCTCTCTCCTCTCCAACCCCAAACACCATCCCCCATAGCTGCCACGCTGTCTCTCGGCTTGACTTTTGGATCTTGACCTGGAACCGAACCCTTTTTGCCTATCGATTTTGTTTTGACTGAGCGCCTGTGAATAAGCTGGTCCCCGCAGAGTGGCTTTCGTTGGGCGCTGTAGAAATCTCGAAATTACGATTACAAATACGACTGCTTTGATTACAGCTGTTCTCATTGTCTTTGGTTGTGTCCATACTCTACTACGGAGGGCATCTGGTTGTCAGTGAGATGATGTCGGGTGGAGACCTTGTGTCTTTCATCCTCTACCAAATGGAACTAGGTTATGCCCTGGAGGTAAATGTACCTGTAGTTGTAGCAGAACATTTATATAGCACCTCTTAAGGTAACGCCCCATGCAATGCGCTGTTGGTCACAAGTGCGGTGTTGGAACTTGGTTATGCCATGTCATTCTTTTAGAAGTTTAAACACAAGTTATGGTAATAAGAATCACTTTTTTGAGGTACTGAAAGATCCTGTAGAAATCTAAAGATACAGAGATAACTGACCAGTAGCACAGCAATGTATTTCTCATGCACTTCTTACAATTTCAGTGACAAGCAGCACATTGTCAGACAAGAAAAGCGAATTCTGCCACTGAGCTGCTGGTTTAAATGCTTCCGACTCTCATTGGAAATTATGCTAGAGTTAGGAATTACATGTAAACATAAACAATTGTGCCATGTTACAGTCTGTCTAGATGATTTTAACTTATCCACTCATAACTGTAGCCACACTGATACATTTGCAAATGGGTAAACAGCTGAAGACTATGCTAACTAAGGTTAGTCCAGGGATCCAAAATCCTCAGCCACTACATGTGTCATCCATGAAAGTTTTAGATTTTGAGTGAGTTTTGTTTCTTGTTTATTAGTACCAATCAAAAACAAGTCTTAGCTTTGTGGTTAGTAAAGGATAAGAAAGTTTTCAATCAGGATCAACTACTAGCAAATATCTGGGATTTTGTTTCTGATTTTATTCTAGTCTATATCCAACGTCTACACTGGTCTCATGCAGGCAATTGGAGCCTCGGAAAAGGTGTTTGAGTACATTGACAGGCAGCCGAAAATTCAAAATTCAGGTCATCATGCCCCAGATGGGCTGGAGGGAAGACTGGATTTCCGGAATGTCACATTCTCATATCCTAGTCGGCCGAATTGTAATGTGTTAGAGGTAAAAGAAAAGCAGCAGAAGAGGAACTTTCATGGCTGCGTTTGAAATTGGGCCTTCCTTATTATCTCCATTTATTGTTTTTATATCTATGGGACGCAGTGGTGTAGTGATATGGTCTGTGCCTCATAACCGGGGGGTTGAGGGTTCGAATCTACCTCAAGCCACTGCGTAGCGACCTTGGACAAGTTGCTCACTGACAATTGTCTGTGAGGAAGGCAACGGGAAACAACCTCACTCTTCTCATCCCCGGGTGGCATAAAGCCAATGGACCTGCCTTTGGGCAGAGAACTCATCATCATCATCATTGTTCGTATAAGTAACAGCTGAAACTTTCCAGTTACAGGTGTTTTTAAATCTGTGTGATGTTAGTTTGTATTGATTGTGTAAAATCTCCAAATGACTTTCCTTGTTTCTTTTCTTCTATATGTCAGTGAATGTTTAGCAAATGCTTAATTTGTTTATTGTTTTGTCAGAATGTTTCGTTCAGCGTGGCGCCGGGTGAGGTGGTGGCACTGGTAGGACCGAGTGGTGGTGGTAAGAGCTCTTGTGTCAACCTGCTGGAGCATTTCTATGAGGCTCAGCAGGGTCAGGTTCTCCTGGATGGCATACCAATTGACCAGTATGACCACAGATATCTGCACACAAAGGTACCTGGGGCTTTGGGTTTTTATACCTGATTACTTATGTTAGATAGATAGCCATGTTCCTGTGCTTTTGAGAAGTACTGAAAGGTGAGACATCTAAATATACGCCTACTTACATATGTATCGGCATATACATACCGGTACATTCATACCGGTACATACACATCACCTTGGGTTAATATTGCAGTTTTTATGTACAGCTTTTTCTGTCCAAATTCATGTTACTGTGCAGTTGGGAAAAATAAACCAGTGTGTGTCTTGTAAATAGAATTATTGTTACTAGTGTGGCTTTGTTTTTTTTTCTAATTTAATGCTACTGAAATGTTGGTTACATATCCTTGTAAATCCTGTTGTTGTTCACCCTTCAACTGAGCAGTTTTCGGAGACTGTATAATTTTGCCATTTGTAATACAGTGTAACTGCACAAAGTATTAGTCACCCACCTATGCACTCCAATGCAGAGTTCAAGTGACTAATATATTAACTTTTTATTTCAGTTGACCCTGTCTTTGAAATCAATTAAATCAATTAGTTGAAATCAATGTATGTCACAGCTGTTGAACTGTTGCTGGCACAAAGACATCAGAAAACGTTTTTCACAGCTGTAATCAAATATGGTAGTCAGATAGCAGGTGGCTTGATCGAGTGTGCGAGATACCATGGTGCGTGGTTATGCAGACATTTGTATACTGGCAGGCAAAGTTTGAACTTCATGTGCTTGCCGATCCTAAGCCACCAGAGCTGGTCTTGCTATATGGGTGTGAAGTGGCCGAACTTTATTTGAATGGCCAGATGAACAGTGGCATTGATGACTTATTATTTTTGTATTTATTAAGTACCACTATCTAATGACAAAGCAATAACCGATGGTGCTAAGCAATTGTGAGTGAAGGACTTGATCAGGGTCCCTACATAGTAACCATCTCATGGGAGAAGGCCTGAACCGGTACTCTCAGCGTTACAAGCCGAGTGCTCTGTCCAGTCGGGTGACATGCCTTAAAGGTGAACGATAACTGTCACTTACTTTGTGAGAGACAAGGGGACAGACCTCTGCTGTCTCCAGATTGCAAAGCTGGTCCTCAAGAGTCCTGCATTCGTATGTGTAGTTGTTTTTTGAGGTGACAGCTAGCCCAGATATGCATTACATACGGTGTGAATTGTTTGAGCAGATCGCACTGGTTGGCCAAGAACCAGTCTTGTATGGTCGGTCAATAAAAGACAACATAGCTTACGGAATGGACATGTGGGACATGGACCAGGTTACTCGTGCTGCCATCCAAGCCAACGCTCACAGCTTCATTATCGACATGAAAGACCAATACGATACGGAAGCAGGGGAAAAAGGAACTCATCTGTCCGGTAGGGACTTGGTTTTGACAATTCTCCTAACAATAATAATGAGTGTCTGAGTAACACTTTGGCAGGACATGGCTGAAGAAAAGGGAGCTGTGAAGCCTGTTCTGAAGTAGGTGCAGCTAATGCTAAGATGCATTCTCATAATTCTTCAGGTTGCTGGGGACATGCTCTTGAAGTCAGTTAAGTAATCTGTGAATAGACCATACAGGCTCTTTCATGTTATAGCACAGCTCGTATTTCAGCCACTTTGGGACACACATCCAGGAACATATTCCTACATCAGAGTGGTGACATAGCCAGACGTTGTTTTACCGTCTTAACTTTCAGGCATTTCATAATTGAAGTGCATGTCTAGCTTTGTGGTTGTATCTAATCTAATCTATAGCATCATTATCATAGTGCCCAAGGTATCAATACTGCTGCATGAAATCTCTGCAGATACTGCTTATTTTGTGCATGATGTGCAACTGATTTTATATTGTGCTGAAATAGGTGGTCAGAAACAGCGAATAGCAATTGCCAGGGCCATCATCCGTAACCCAAGCATTCTGCTTTTAGACGAGGCAACGAGTGCCCTTGACTCGGAATCTGAACATGTTGTGAGTACTTTCTACCCACTGTATGCAATATTGGACTGTAGAACTTTGTAGCATTTCTTCTGTAAACAAATGTAATTTGTGGTGAAAGTAACTACTGTTAATGATTTTATGGCTTTAACTTGTCAGCCCATCTTGCACAGGTTTCCTGCGACTTTTTTATTGCTGCAGGGAATAAAATAGCCCTATGTGCATTACCAGTGTGTCCGCATTCATCTTAAGGCTGAAGTTTATAATACACTCATGGCAACTGATGCCATGACAAGACAACTGTGAAAACGGACTTTTTGATTGTTATCCAACATTTGTACAATTGTCTTTGATTGTGATCTGAAGTTGATTTATAAATTGGTATAAACATCAGTTTTATAATAAGCATTTAAACCGACTTTTTCAAAGTCATGCTAATTATTGTTATCTAGGTTCAGCAAGCTATCTACTCCAACTTGAAAGGCCGAACTGTAATCGTCATCGCTCATCGACTAAGCACTGTCGAACGTGCAGATCGCATAATAGTCATCAACAAAGGTAAAGTCATGGAACAGGGAACACATAGAGAACTGCTACGGAGAACCAGCGGACTGTATCATAGACTGGTACAGCGTCAGATGCTTGGGTTTGAAATTGGAAACGTTGATAATTTCTCAAAGCCTCCATCAAAGAGCAAGTCAGTGTCAACAAGTCGAGATATGCCCAGTAGAATGTCTTTGGTTGACGAAATTGATTGTCGCAGAACTTCGTCTGAAGACCTAACTAGCCCTAAATATGGTTCACCCAAGTATGGTGGCTCCATAGCTTGAGATTTTCCCTTAGGGCACATTTTGTAATTGAAATTTGTGATGACTCATATTTACTATAGACTTAAGATCACCAGTAACTTATTTGCTTTATCTTGTTTCAAATTTTGGAAATAGAAATACTAAGAATTTCTTGTTATGCATTATAATTTCAATATTTTGTTTTCTAGTCATGTTTTGAGTTAACTTTGATTTATTTGCTGCAAGCTAAAAAACCATTTTGTCAGATTTGATTCAGTTTTATTCTTAACTTGGAATCAATAGTGAAAGCTAGTTACATTTCATGGCAACTAGCATGGTAGCTGTAGTTTGCAAGATGGATGAAACACAAATGCAACCATTTCCAGACAAAAATCCAGCTTTAAAAACACAGTTAATAACAAAACAAATGATGATTAAGTGGTTTTAATGCTGTTCAGTCTGTTTCAGAACAGATGTACTACAAATCTGTTATTGAACAGAAAGATTTATTCAAGTCCTGAAGTTGTTTATTCACTTTCAACGTTAACTGTCTGGGTTCCTGTAAAAAACAAAAAAAATTCTTTAAACTTACTTTTAACTTAAAGCAAGACAGTAATTCTAAGTACAAAAAATGATTTATTTAACCAGGAGATCAGAAGGAATTAAGATATGTAGCACATAAAGCAGATACCATTTACACATAAGATTTCTCACAGAAATCCAGATGAAACAAAAGCACCCAAAGTATACTTTCCATGTTCATAATGGCTTCAACCTGCACATCTAAACAACCGCTAACTTACTTTCTAACTGGTAGATTGACGAGTTGCTACAAAAAATTGCAGAAAGCTTTTCCGTAGACATAGGAAAAATTGCTTTCTTATACAAAAAGAAAGAATGAATGTGAAAGGTTGAATGGTACCTTTGAATGTGGTCGCTGCAACATAGGAAACCAGGGTGTACAGTTTGTTGGGCGAGTCTTCATCCTCGTTCCTCTTGCGTGCCAAACGAACGCGAACGCGGAAGGGAACGTTCCTGAAAAGATGAACAAAACACGATGTATATGTCCACTGAATTAGGGCTAATCTATTATCAAAGACCTTGCATAGAACATGCTTCCATATACAGCAGACGTTACACTATAAACTGCAAGCCAATTCTTCGTGTAAGCGGGAACAAGGTTTCAAATGCTAATTGACGTTCAGCTGTTTCTTAGATTTTCCCATGAATGCAAAGGTCATTAATGCTGTCAGCAGGCAAGGTTGTAATTGGTGAAGCCCAACAATGTCACAGCACTGTGATGAATATCTTGACAGCCACCAGCACACAAGTCCAAAAGTGCAACTGGAAACAATAAAAAAATTTCACATTGAATGATCATAGCCAGACGTTGTTTTCCAATTTGCAGTGCATTTTTTCCATGGGAACACATATTACTTCATGTCAAGCGATATTTTTGAATTATCAGTTTTGTGAAAAAGGAACTAATTTACATTAAAACCATTAATGCTGGAACGGACAGCATTCTTTTCGTGTTGTCAAACATTCTGTTAAGCATGTAATAGCAAAAAGAAGTTGTTTCTATTTTTCAGCACACAAACTGTTAAATACCTGATTCCCTGCGACCAAATGTGCTTGTTCAAGCGTGCCTCAATTCGCACATCTGGGGTCCCCATTGCCTTTTCAGCAAACTTTCTGATTTCCATGATGGCACGTGGAGCCCTCTTCTTAAATCCGCTGAAAAATTTTACAGTATAAAAGATTAGTATGATAAAAAGAACTTCATTTACAACTGGCAATTTAAAATACATGAATGTTAAAGTTGCAAGGTAGGAATGGTTTTGACTTTGTATGATACTGCATCTAGGCCTCGATACCAAAATAATGAAAAACAAATGGCTCAAAATATAAGGTACAAAATACCTAGTACCTAATCCCCAGAAGGGAATAATTCCAGCCAGGAGAGAAGGAAAAATACACATTTTCCTCCACTGGCCTTTACAACACTTCACCCAATCGAAAGCAGCGGCCTACCATTTCTTGCAGACCGTGGGAGTTGCCACTTCAACATTTCTGGCAACTCAACTGATGCAAGCTTCTTTTACAAGGCCTTGCAACTGTAAGCCACTGCTTTAACTACATCTTCGTGGTTCGACTGCCACATTTTCAGAAGTCGTACCTAAGGGCTCTGCATAAAGGGGGGATAGAGGGCTCACTCAAATGCGGACAAGGGAAAGCGGTTATGCCCCATGCAGATGTCCATGTCTAAACTTGGTACTTATTTCAGTACAGCCTGTACCTTTTAAGACCAACTTTGGTCAGACAGCAGAGTCTGTACAACATTGGATCTAATGATAGTACTATTCCTGGACGTTGCAGTGTCAAAGTGCCTCACCCTTTAGAACAGTTAGCCCTACACGAACAACAGGACTGCATAATCTTGGCTTTAGCATTCCATTTGTGTATGGATGTCTACAGTAACTCATTCATATTTTTGTCAGCAGCAGGAAGACTGCACCATGTAACCAAGGACTTGGCAAGTGGAACTGCACAAGTCATCTAGGTATGTCTCCTGACCAGTTAAAGAATTGTATTCCTTCACCTCTGGCTTGGAGGTTTTTTACAAAGATATGTTGCCATATAAATCAGGCTATTCTATGTTTAAACCAAGTTAAAACTTTGATGTATGTCCATTGTGGCACTATAACAAAATTTGTGCTAAGACAATGCATATCTTTAGGACAGGTATTTAAACAATTCTTTCAGCTGATTCACAAATACCAAATATCATCAGTTGGATAGCACTTTTCACAACTCTCCAAGCTATATTAATATCGTGTTAGTACCTTCTTGGATACTGAATTGTAGAAGCATGAAGGAGCATCACCGTAGCAATCTCGTATGTATGTATTATTTATATAGCACCTTTTGAGAACCTCACAAATGCACTAAGCACAACTTACACGCCATGAATGCGTTTGTGGAGGTTTATGGTGTGCTCTCGAGTGACAACTTCGTTGGTCACAGACTTTTTCTTCATCTCCTTCTTGGCAGCAGTCATTTTGTTGAAAGCTAATCAGCCAACGTCTAAAGCACAGAAAACTATTATTAGATATTTGAAAGAATCGTAGTGTTTTCATAGTGTAAAACACATGTTACATGTTACAAAGATTTAAAATATTAATTAAGCCGAATTATGTTTTGCTAAATTACATTTATAATATTTAAAATTATATACTTAACAAAAACTTTTTAATGTGTTCCAATTGTATATCTTGGATGTTTGCTATTTTTAATGTGGTATTTATTGAGCCTTTGCTTATAGTTTATGTTTGCTTTCGCACAGAATGACTGGGCTGTTTGTAGACATATTTTACCAGTATTAGCATACAAACTCGTTCGAAGTGTGTTTGCTATTACAAAGTTGATAACAGAATAGCAAGCATATATCGTAACAGTAAACTCGAGGTTCCTAATGCACCCAGTCGCGGGACCAGATTATTCACAGGTGATCAGTCAAAACAAAATCATTAGGCGGGAGGGGTAGAAACGAATAAGATATATTCATGCATAAGCAGAAAAGAGATAAAAACTCGTGTACTTAAGTTACCAATATTTGTGTTGGAATTTTTAGCAGTAACATTAAACAAATCTGCACTCGAAATCTGAACGCGCCACGCCTTGTAACAAAGTAAAATGTGGCGTTATCTGCTCACAGCACATGCTATACCACGACACGCGCTCCATTTTTTTTCAAAATTTGCAATTACAACTCATGGCTAAGAGACATCAACGTCCTGTTCCATAGCCTACTATTTAACTTATCAGACGGCACAATTATAAGTACAATTCCAATTCGATGATTTCATGTACGAAACAAAAATTGTCGAAAAATTCTATCCAACTTACGGATGGCGATGAGCAAATCACAGAAAAGGAATAGCCTTCCAACCGGAAGCAAGACCCAACTACGACGGAAAAGAACATATTTTACCTTATTTTTATAGGGCCATGAGTTTTCAGTCTGGTGCCTCTAAAAGAGTTAATAGTTTATTAAATCGACAAGATGTTAATATATATTAGCTAGAATTTGACAGAAAAGCATAGAATTTCAGGCAGAAACAGGCGAAAGCTATCGTAGGGACACTATTCAAATATGCGGTCGCGCTACAGGATTTACACATTTAGACCTACATTTGGAGATGTTCATTTCTAGATTTTAAAATATAAATGTAAATCTCCAAAATTTCACAGCGCCACATAAAAACCGCGTCAGGGAGACTGCAGCTTCTTTTTCGGCGCTAGGCCTATATCAAATCGAGTCCGCAAAAGCCAGGCTGTTTAGTTAGTTTCAATGCCATAATCCGGGGACATGTTGGGTAGGCCTGTGGGATTTGTAAGTTGGCTTATTTAGAATTGATTGAAGGACAACGAAGAGAAAGGCGTGAATGACACGAATAGACCGGTATGGTTACGTGTTTGTAACCGTATACCATACTGCACCGCAACTCTGGAACTTGAATTTCACAAATTCTCCGTTACTCTATCCCTTCCGTCGTTCACCCACCATCAACTGTCTCAAACCTTTCCATTACGCCTCAAGTTTTCCATTTTAAACTAGAGCCGTATATCTTTTCAATAAATCTTACCTTGACCCATCCAATCCGCCGCCTTCCCATTTCTCTCAACCTACAGGCACAACCCACTATAACAGTTTGAGCCTCTACCCTTTCTCTTTCTGGTCTTCTGGCAAACAGATTTGATCTTGACTAGATATCTTTGGGCAACCACTCTGACCTGACGCAGCGTTCGTGAATAAGCTTGTGCCCTCCGCTTAGGCTTATAGTAGCGCGTTATAAATTTAAGTCCTGTAAAAGTAAAATGTAAATATACAAAATTTTATATAACGACCGTAATTGCCTCGACTGGTGCCCGTTTGATTCCTAACAGAATTGATCTTCTCAATATTGGTCAATAGCGCGTTAATGACAACACGAGATGAGCGACAACGCGATGGACGGGCGTAAAATAACCGAGATCAAGACAAGTTACATTAGTTCCAGTTGCAATCGAACAGCACATTGTTGTGATTGGGGCCAAAATGGGTTGATTTGTTACGGATCCTGTCATTCCGTGGCGATATACAGGCCTAAGGTACTGTCGCTTTTGCATTTTATATTATCGTGTGACTATTGAGCGATAATGTGGACATTTTAATACCTTAGTTATTCCTTAGAGATTATACAACACAGAGCAAGCTGTTTGATGCTGCCTGAGTATTCATGTTTTTAACTCCATCCCAGATAAGTTTTCCTTGTCCATTGTCATCTCTCGTTTGCAGCTTCAGCCACTTAATTTCAAAGGGCATCATTTACATTTAACATTTCTCCTCTATGGAGTAATGTAACGTAATGACAATTTATGCAGCATCGTCAGTGGCGAGCTACTTCTAGGATGCTTTACAGTGTCAGTTGTCAGCCCTAATACTAAGAGTTGCTTAATAGATGCAATTTCAGTGTTTTTTTAAAGTGTGAACAATTTTTGCTTCTGAGTAGATGCCAGAAGGTTGTTCCATGCACGGTAGCCAGGGACCTGAAAGGCCTGATAACCTATCTTAGTCTTATTTGCTGGCACGAAGACATCAGCAGATGTTGAAGGGTAATTCTAGAGAAACACCCGCTGGTTGCCCTACTTATAAACAACATGGCCACCCCAGAATGCATGAGAAAATAGTGTGTTGCACACCACTGGAAGGACTCCCAATACATAAATAAATTATAAATAAATAAAGGGAGCCGCAGTCGTTTAGGGTGGTTGGATAACAGCATCATACGGTCTGCAAGATAGCATGTTGTGCAGTTTTGCAGGAACTTTTATATATGAGAAAGCAGAGTTTGATGAACTTGATGTGCTTGCAGATCTTGAGCCACTGAAGCAAGTATTGTAGTACAATTGCGATGTGGTTAAGCTTTTATTTATTTATTGTACACAAATCTGATATTACACTTTATGTAGATTATTATACTTTGAAGTCTGTGCTACAAAATTTGTGAGAAAAGCAGAATTTTACATTTGTAACATTTGTGAGACTTAATTAAGACCAAGTCCTGAACATAAAGAGGAAGAATTCCAGATTGTATGAGTTGCTAATACAAAGGAACTATAAAGAAACATTAGGAACTCTTCACCTCCCCTCTTGCTACTCTCTTACCGAGACTGTCTTTTGCATCATACTGAAAACTTACTTCTTCCAGTCTGCTTATGAGCTCTAATGTTCCTGTTTCATGGCTTCAGTGTTCACCTCTGAACTTTGTAAGGAGGGCATTATTAAATTATAGTTGTATTGTATAAAAGCTTGGCTTCAGCTTGCATTAATGTGAGCCACAGAGCAAAACTGTTTTGCTATTTCAGAGCCCAGCCATCATTACAGCCACCCTTGTGGAACACAAAGATCGAGTGAACTGCGTCAAATGGATACAGAAAGGAAAAAATGGTATGACAATAACGAGGAAAATTCTGCATATGTATTTCTTTAAACATTGTTTGCCTTACTACATACATACACCTAGTTTTATTTACATTCTGGGCTGTGGTTAAATAACTTGTCCTTCTGTACCTTAAATTATCTGGGTAACTTTGGCTGTTTTTGGTAATTTTTACTTATTCACCAACTCCTATTCACCTGCTGTGTTATGTTTCTTGTTTCATGCTGCATTTGGGTCATTTTCTGATATTTGCTGATAAGGAATACAACAGGGTGTTGTATTCCTTATCAGCCTCTGTTTGTGGCCTAGAATTCTGAAGGCTGTCTGGCTTACATGGTTAGTTTAATAGTGATTATTTTCAATCAGGTAACAGTGTGTAAATGATTGACTTTGATATAAAAAGATTAACACCAGTAGTGCAATTTTCTTCTGTCACTAGAACCAGAAACTGAAATGGTTTCAGCATCGCAAGATAAAACAGCTGTGCTTTGGAGAAGGTCTGCAGACAGTGTAAGCCTAGCATCTTTGAATGTTCATGAATTTTAAAATATTTTTATCTTACAGAAATTCTGGTTTGTTATAGCGATTATTCTGTTTGATGTTTGAATCGTAACAAGTGATTTTTTTAGGGTTTTAGCCAGCACTAAAGTGTGTTAAAAGGAACGTACAAGACTGTGAATTATGATTATTGTTTGTTTCTTTTTTTTTTGACTGCCAGACTTGCAATGTTTTATAAGAGTTTAATGGTTTTAGGAGTTTTCCTGATTCACAGATTGCTCCAAGTCGGAATAATCAAAGTTCCAATGAGATATGCCAGCGAATGAAAATGTAGTGTATGGAAAAAGTAGTGTAACATTGTTGTAAGTTAGTCAGTTATTTGGACACTTAATGGAATGCCTTTATGTACTTTGCAGAAATGCTGCTGAGCCTAGTCTGAATGATGTTTAAGTCATTAAGAACAAAAATTTAATGAGTAAGCAAACAGAATTCGGACAACGAGGCGAGTCATCACTTGCAGGCTACCCATACACTGAACTGACAGATTCCCACGTAATCACATAGGAATCTGATTTCAGCCGTGTATTTTTTGTAGTTTGTAGCTGTTTCGAGACTTGAGGGACACTCTGGTCCTGTAACGGTTGCCGATGCTGCATATTGTGTCACAGAGAGTGGAGAGGAGCGTCTAATCATTGCGACTGCATCGACGGATTCAACGGTAAAGATCTGGGAAAGAAAGGCTGGCCAAGGTAACAGAGTTTGCAATTCGATGGAAAAGCTTTCAATTAACGGGCCTACAAGTGGCAATGTCCATATATATTTTCTATTTATTTAAAATAAACTTATATTAATTTTAATACTGGTTTCTTATGGAAAGCATCAGTTGTTGGTGCTAAACAGTTTTGTAATAAGGATTTGCACAAGGTCACCATATGGCAATTATCTCAAGGGAGACATGAACCCACACACTTCATGTTACAAGACAGAATACTCGAGCAGTGGTGACTGAAGAAGAACATTTGGATGTTGTTAGAATTTCAGCAGATAGGTAACCTATCTGGGCAAGAAAAGCTGGCTTGAAGAAGTTTGTCTAACACGAACAGCACCAAAACTGGCTCTTGAATAACCTGAGTTAATTGTATCAGTGCCATTCTATTCTAAAAATTATATAGCACCACTGAAGTGATATGCCAGGCTTTGATCTAGTGTAACAGCTAAGTAGAGGTGAAGGGCTAGTCAAAATGACAGGATATAAAAATGGAAATGTATGTTGTTTTCAAAAGCAACTATATGGCCTCGACCCTGCTCTTTCTTCATTGAATTAATTGGGTGAGATCCTTCACCACCACTGCTGTTTGAATGGGCACCACACCAAGAGAATAACATCCAGAGTTGACAGAGCTCCTGGTCCATGTTTTTAAGTAATGTAATAATCTGAACATTTCTGGTGGTAAACACACGTTCTTCATTTCTGTGCTCGGTAAATGGTTGCAGCAATAGTAGATATGTTAGTGGTTTGTTTTTTTCAGATGATTGTGTGTGTAGACAGACAATATCACGGGGTCAGAGTTTGACGCTATCATTGGCTTGGGTCGTCTTACCAGATGGCAATGGTAGGTTTCAGGGGGTTTGTTTTGGGAGTGTGGTAAAAGTGTTATATTTTAGTTGTCATTGTTGATGCAGATAGAGCACAGAGGTGAATAAACTTTTGTATCATTTACTAGATTGGACCAGGTCACAGAAGTCCATGTACTTTATCATCAGCATCATCATCTTCAGCATCGTCATCTTCAGCATCGTCATCTTCAGCATCATCATCTTCAGCATCATCATCTTCAGCATCATCATCTTCAGCATCATCATCTTCAGCATCATCATCTTCAGCATCATCATCGTCATCATTTTGTATGTTGATTCCAAAATTGGCAATGTTATCAACTTTCTATTTTAGAATTTATTATTTTCTTTGTCATATATTTCCCTATTGTTTGTAAAAATGGCTAAAGTTGCTTCTTTATTATTATCATCTGTGGATGATATTTAAGTTTACAAGAGCACAACACAGTGGTGCTGTATAGATGCTTTCAGATTTGATTAGATTAGATCTGTTAATGATCAAATTTTCTTCTTGTAGTTCCATTGCTGGCTTGTGCATGTGATGATCTAACGATTCGTCTTTTTGTTGAGAGTAATGACGAGGTATGTCTGCTGTTTGCATTTGGCAATTAATCTAATCTAAAGATTTCTATAGCACTGTTATCATAATGCTAAAAGCATCAGGTGATGGTCGCTTCAAATGATAGGTCAGAGAAACCAGGCTACGGCAGGTAAGTAAGTTGGAAGAGTTACATCTTTAGTTTCAACCTGAATGACATCAAAGAACTGACAGAATGAATTAAACTGGGCAGTGAATTCCGAAACTTTGGACCAGCTACCGAGAAGGCCTGAGAGTCCAACACTGTCTGAGTACGGGACACTGCAAGTGTCACAGTGTCCATTGATCGAGTGCAATATCTGTTTATATGAGGGCCGAGCATGGAACTGTCATCATGACTGTCTTCTCCTGTAATGTAGCTCTGGCTAATCTCATACATACAAACTGTAACAGAATTGCATACCAGTTGCTAGTCAGATCTTCAGACACATACTTTCTCTTCACCTTGTTGTGAGCGTTTATAAAGCACCTTTTGTTGAGGACCCTTTGAAAATACTGGAATATGACTGTCTGATGGATCTAAAATGTTGCAACTGTTTTGCAATATTAACTATCATTGTCTGCTGTAGCTTTGACTGATTTAAGAGGTATAATATAAAACAGAAGTGTGTAGTATTTTTGAGATAACTGCTTTCTGAACACTGTTTTACTATGAAGCATTTGTTTGCCACTATCGATGTTCGTTGTGTTTTGTTACAGTTTTCAGAAGTTCAGGTCTTGGCTGGCCACGAAGAATGGATTCGTGGCCTAGACTTTACTGTAGATGGTGAGTTACTATTTACACTTTTTCCCTACATCATTTTTCTGTAGATTTGGTACTGATATTTTGTTAAAATTGAGCCTCTATCTGCAGTTTTCTTTGTTTTGAAAACCTTTCAGTTTATTAGTCAACAAGCGATTGATGATTGGTTGATCATATGATCATTGGAGTGTGTAAGTGGCTGATTGTTGGCTTGCAAGTAAATGAGCGAGAGCAGCAGAGTGAATGGGTGAGGAAGTGAGCAAGGGAAGAAGTAAGTGAGGGGTTGGCAAGTGGGCATAAGTGACTAAGTGATTGATTTGGTGGACGCGTGGGTGAAATTAGCCATAAAGAACTTTTAAAAGTTAATGCACTGTATTTACATGAAAATTTTAGAGTTCTACAATCTTATGTTTTAATGTTTGAGCTATTTAGTCAGTTGTTAATTGGTTGTTTATTTTAATAATTTTCGTTTATACTCGTTTATTCTGCAGATCATGGTGATGTTCTTCTTGTCAGCTGCAGTCAGGACACATACATTAGACTGTGGCGAATATCGAAGGTCATAACTGAAGTCTATTCACAAGACCAGGATGAGCTCAAAGTCAGGGAAAAGATATTTGCACTGCATAATTCTGGTGAGAAGGATTTAGCCGCTTAGACATCTTATAATTTGACGGTCCAGGGTGACCTGCTTGTCCCATTGCTGTAGTTGGCCCTACTTCTTGGAATGGTTTCGCTGGTGGCCTGCGACGTGAACTTCTCCGCCTTTATCCTCTCTTCCGCAAGCGCTTGAGGACCATTTTATTCCCTAGTGACTCTGGGTTGTCTGGCCGGAAACGCCTCTGATGAGTTTATCTTGAAGTGGCACTTTATAAATTCTTGATCATGATTATGATCATTTTAAAGCATTCTGTACGCATATGTTAGGCCAGTTTAAGTAATGTGATGTAATGTGATGCAAAATTTTTTGTAGAGCCTCACTTTAATTGACATATAGGAAATAAACTTGTTATAACATGACGTTGTTATAAGGCGACTTTTGTTATGGCTTCTAACGACAGCTTTATAACGAATTTCTGGTGTGTTATGTTGCATCGTTTGATTGTTTCTTTACTCTCGTCTTGTTTACCTTTTTCTATACTATTTTTGTATGCATTGTTTTGTATGCATTATGTATTGTTTTTGGTAAAGGGTAGGCTTTATCACCAGTGGAGGCTCCAGGATTGCTTGCTTGGGGTTGCAAGGGCATTTCTAGAGGGGCACCGCATTCTGGCAGTCCACCATGCACGGATCTGGTGTGAGGGGCACCGGCATGTAACCAAGAGGGGAGCGGGTGAACCGCCCCCACGCACTGTCCCGAGCCACTGGTTGTCATACACACTAATAAAGATTATTTAGTTACTTTGGGAAAAATGATTACTTATGACTGTTACTATTAGCTAGTGGTCAGTGTTGTTTTTCAATTTAAATCTTTGGCAGTTATTTTTGTTGCTTACTGAACAGAGCAGAATTTGTCATGTGTTTATCGAGTGACCCTGGAATCAGTCCTTCTGGGTCACGACAACTGGGTCCTGAGTGCGCGTTGGCAGCCTCCCATCATCACAGGTGAATACATTTAGTTTTGCGTGGAGTCAACTTTGGTCTGATCCCATGACTTCTGTGCATTAACATCAGATGCGTAAGTTGCCAACCCATCGATTAATATGGTGCTATATAAATGCCCTGATACATGCACACATGCAAACTGTAGTCACAAATGTTGTTCATTTTCTGGCCTTTTAATCAAGGGAGAGAGGTTGTCTTTTGGCAGAAACTCAGAGAAATGAGATGTTGTATGAAGAAAATTTAGTCATGTAATTGGGAAGTAGATGATGGAATATTTGTATCAAACCAGCACCAGTGAGAACCGTATACAGAAATGTTCCTATTTCACTTCATTTGGGAATCATAGCATATTTGAGTGAGACGTTGAATATTGGATATAAGTTGGTAGTTTGTGCATGCATCGCAAAGTCAGATATTTTATGATGTTGCTTTTTATTTGTTATTTGAACTTATGTGTCTGTGGCTTTTCTGTTTAGGTGGTGTTCGTCACCAACCGATGTGTATTCTTTCAGCATCAATGGACAAAACTTTGATTGTTTGGCAGCCAAATGCAGTATCAGGCATCTGGACTGAAAAGGTGCTGATCTAACGAGAATCAATTACTCCCTAACGTGTTTGGATCATTATAGCGCATGTGTCCACTTTTTGTTTTCTACATATCATGTGCATCACTTACCTACCGACCTTAAGTGGGAGCTTCTCTCCCCCTCCCTCTTCCATAAGAGCTTGAAGACCGTCTTATTCCCCAGTTCTGGGACAGGTCGGGAGCGCCTCTGAAGTGGCGCTTTACAAATTTAATATTACGATCCCAAAGATATATTTGTATAAACCCTTTGCTTCTGTGTGTGTGCTAATGAATATTCACATCACAGAGAGTTGGATAAGTTCATTTGAGTTGAGTCTTGATTTTTTTATGCATAGCTGTTGTTGTACGTCGTTAATGTAATTAATCATCAAGACATCTATGCACATTAGGGTGATGTATAAATATTGTCTTTACCATTATTTAAGTATGTGTATCTGACTAGTTATATAGCAACTTTAAGAACCACTCAGAGGTGCTGCAAGTTGGTTATCTGACAGATCTGAAAAGGTATGATGTATGTGTTTATGTGTGTGTCAAAAAACTTATATAGTGCATTTTAAAAACCTCACAAAAGTGCTATCTAGCAGTTCCAAAAAGGTGTGTCTTAAGACGAGTCAGGAATGTTTCTTGAGCTGTTACAGGAGGGAGAGTTTGAATTTCCAGACGAATACTTCTGGAAGACTGGGTTACTAATTTTTGCCAAGACGGCCATGTTTAATGTATACAAGCAACACAAAAGCACGACCTTCTGATACCAAGAGGAAATTGTAGCAGAAAGAAATTTCTTTCTTGTATGTGATTTGGACTTGGCCAGAGAGCTGAGTTTGCTTCTTTGTGCATTTTGCTTTTCTAAGATATTTGTTGTTGATTTCTTTTTTAGAGTAGAGTTGGGGAAATTGGCGGCAGTAATCTGGGGTTTTTCAGAGGTCTGTTCAGCCCTGATGGCAAGCACATCCTGGCTCATGGATTCCACGGTGCCTTCCACTTGTGGCGTTCGTTCCAGGTAACGTGAGACTGGTTTGTGAGTTTATGCAAGACATCAAAGTTTGCAGAAATTATGATTAGTTATGCAGCAAGTTGTAAATAGCATCATTCAAGATTATAATTCCACTTCAGTTTGTATTATTCAGAATTTAGACTGGAGCTCGGTCAATCTTAAACATTGTACAGAAGTGTTATATAGCATGAGGCATCAGCTAATGATCACTGCTGTTTGGTAGGTAAGCCATAATTTGAGTTCATTTCATTTGAAACCCATCAGGCAAATATGTATTCAATGATGTAGGTATGTGCTTGTCTATCTAGCTCATCTAATCCTTTGACTTCAGTGGTGCTCTTGTTAATGATGATATGCAAGGCATTAATATAACACCTGTCTGCAGCCCAGTTAGTTTGGGGGTCAATCTTATGGGACAATAAGTCAGACTTGGGATTACAAGCATGTTGATATAGATCAGATGTTCCTTTAAAATGAAATGTATACACAATCCTTCCACTGCAAGTGATACTTAACAGTTTACTTAATTATCATAGCAATTTGCCAATTGCTTACAAGTGTGAACACTGTCATGTGAAAAAAACTAAGTTGCAGCTGGTCTGTAAGTATGTGCTCATGCATTCATGTATGTAGCTATGTATGCGTGTATGTGGATGTGTCTGTGTGCATGTTTGTGTGTCTGTATGTATGTCTTTGGACATTCATATTGTGCCTATTAAGAACCTCTTGGTGATGCTCCTCTCTAACTTGTGTTATCTTCTGTTGCTTAGGATTCCTGGGAGCCTGAGGTCACGTGTGGCGGTCATTTTGGTCCAGTGCAAGACATAGCCTGGAACAATGCAGGAGAGTATCTGGTGTCGGTCAGCTCTGATCAGACCAGTCGTCTCCATGGATACTGGCTTGCTGAAGATGAAGCTGAGGCAAATTGCTTCCTTTTTAGCCTTTTCTTTTAAGGATTTTGTTGCTAATCTTGCTCACGATCTTCTTTGGCTTACTGTGTGAATTCTGTATGCAAGATTTAATGAAAATTAAGCGTTTGGCGTCTTTGTCTTTCTGTTATGGCATAGAACCTAGTGTTTCATTGTTATATCATATTTGTCGCATAGGTACGTATGTGTGTATTGGAACATTTCTGTAGCACCTTTTAAGGATACATCGAAGGTATCAAGTGTATGTCGTTTGATATCTGTCTGTAGCACTTTTAATAATATGTCAAATGATCAGTCTTAGAGGATATGTTGAAGACATTAAGATATTGTTTGGTATCTGTCTATAGGACTTTAGAGTAGAATACATAGCTGCTTAATAGTAATTTTGCAGACCAGTTAAGTTTTTGTCCGTTTGCACATATTTAGAGATCCTGGATGAGTTGGCATGTGCTCAGATACATGGCAGACTGGTTAAGTTTTTGTCCGTTTGCACATATTTAGAGATCCTGGATGAGTTAGCATGTGCTGAGATACATGGCAGACCGGTTAAGTTTTTGTCCGTTTGCGCATATTTAGAGATCCTGGCATGAGTTGGCACGTCCTCAGATACATGGGTACGATATGCAGTGCTTGGCAATGCTGAACCGGTGAGTAATGAATACTCCAGATTATTTATATATTTTTTTAATATTATGTGTTTTTGTTTATTATTAGATTTTATAGTGTAGTACCATATTCTAATAACAAGGCATCAGTTAGTGGTGCAAATAACTTGCTTCTAGGCCCTACATAAATGTATCAGAGAAGCTCAAACCTGCACAGTTTGAGTAACAAGACAAACAGCCAGCTAGTCTTGATGTTACAGTAATCATTACAATTGTAATTTTTTTATTGTAATCTAATGTCGTAAATTTGTTATTGCCATTATTAAGACCAGCATCTGAAGAATGTGCCGTCGATGGATAAGCAGGAACACGCTTGGGGTAGAGAATGTGGTGAAGAAGAACATGAATCAGCTTTCATCCTCAATGTTTTGTTTTGATCTTAAGAGTATTTTGGCTTATTTTGTTGTTGTTAGGTTTTCTTTTGCATCCGGAGCTGATGAGAAGGTTGTGCGGATTTTTCGAGCACCCAAGAACTTTCTTGAGAACTTCCAGAATCTGGCCAAAGCTGATGTGAAAGAGGAATTGAAGAAATTGGTAAACAATAGCTAACAGCCTTTAACAGTTCGGTTCAGAAGGCCAGAGCATGGACTACGTGTAGCAATGGTGCAGTGGAACATGGACTACGTGTAGCAATGGTGCAGGGAAATGGGGTGGGAGGTAATTCGAAGGTGTATGACATAGAATAGGTTGTTTGTAACAACTTCTGGTGTTTGAATTATTTGAATTGGTGCTGAAGAAGTAGTTTTAGGAGATATCCTCATGGAACCTTGAAATTTTTAGAATGAAGGTGAGAATATGGGCTATGCTGTGCTGCACATTTGATGTAATGCGATACTTGTGGCTATCAAAAAGCTGTTCAGGTTCCATTATATCGGAATTCATTGGGGTTTCTCCAACCCATTATGATTTCTGGTTGCAATTTCACTTGTAGCTACCATCAACATTATTATAATGAAGGTGATGTAGAAGTCTTTAAATTAGATTAGTTATATGATACACACGTTTTTGTTTACTCAGTTGTATAGTTAATGCTTACCATTATGTTTTATTTTACTTTACTTTTATTTTATTTTACAAAAAGGAAGCGAGTCATTTGGCAGAGGGAGCAAGTGTTCCAGCCCTGGGTTTATCAAACAAAGCAGTCTATGCTGACGAAATAAAGACTTCAAGCAAGGCTGAACGAGAGGAGACGCAAGACAACGGCCAGTATTCTGAAACCTACTTCACTCCACAAGTTTTGACAGGTTTGTGTTTTTTCACTAAGTGTATTGAAATTAGTTTAATAAAATGCATTTCAGTAGTTGTGTCCTTTATAAATGACTAAATGACATTTCGGATCATGGTTTTCTGCTGTCAGGTGGGTAATACCGTTGAGGAGATACTCTTGAAAAGGCGCTACGATTAAAAAGTTACCGCTACTTGGATTGGTTGAGAGGTGTTTCATATTGCCTTATTTGGGCAAGCTTGGCAAACTGTTTGTGCTGGAATAAATATTGTCATTTAAAACAACCTGGTAGCTGATTGGTTAGAGCACTTGCCTTTTAATTCAGAGTGAGTAGGTTCGAGCCTACCCTGAGATGGTTACTGCGCAGGGACTTTGAACAAATTCTTAACTGAGCCCCTTTTGCCTATTGATTTGGTTTTGACTAAGCTCCTGTGAATAAGATGTTCCCTGTGACGTGGCTTTCATTGGGCGCTGTGGAAATCTCAAGATTATGATTACGATTAATTCACAGTTGCTCGGTGCCATTGATTGATACTTTGCCTTTCGATCATGGCTCTTGATTATTTAAAAAGTAATAATAAAAAGTAATAATAAAAGGTTTTTCTTTTTGGTTTTTAGCTCCACCGACTGAAGAAAGCCTTCTGCAGAACACCCTGTGGCCTGAGGAACAGAAGCTGTATGGTCACGGATACGAGGTCTTTGCCCTTGCCTCTCATCCTGATGGATCCGTCCTCGCTTCTGCATGCAAGGTCTGACATAATATGTCTCAGCATATGAGAATTTACCACATTCGAGTGAGGTAGGACTTGTGAGGCAGTACCATGGGAGACAGCAGTACGATGGAAAGATCTTAGTTTTAGCACCCTTGTGAGGTTTCGTAGAAAGTGCTATATAAATTGCCAGATACATGTATGTATGCATACATGCATGTATGTACGTATGTATGTTTATGTATGTATGTGTATATGTAGGTATGTATATAGGTAAGTATTTATGTGTGTATGTATATATGTATGTGACGATTTATGTACTTATATTTTTACAAGCCTGCATTGAGTGATATGACCAGAGGAAATAGGTACTGACTGTTTAAGAGAGAACTACAGAATCTTTAAGGCAAATATTTTAAATGCAAATTAAAATTGTAGAATAACTGGACAATAGTTCTGTCTCAGTAGACAAAACCAAAGCTTTTGGACGAAGCCAGACATTGGCTCTTAGTGAAAGGTCGTTCCAATGGTTCTGACACTTGTTCAGAACTGCTTCAGAACCACCATTACGTTATATTAATTATCATTATAAGTATCGCCACAATCCCTTGAGCAGGCGGTATATATCAAGACAATTAATATACCACCTTTTAAGAACCTACACACGTTATTGTCTGAAATACCAACATTTGTTTGGGCATCTGATGTACAGTGTTGCCTGGCAACCTGTGTGATACCTTTGGTTTGTTGTGTCATCTGTGACCCAGTTTTGTTGTTTTGCTGCCAGGCAACCAAACCAGAACATGCTGCAATCATTCTGTGGGACACTGCCACCTGGCGAATGCTGGAAAAACTAGAGTCACACTCTCTCACGGTCACACAGCTTCAGTTCTCGCACAGCGGAGAGTTCCTTCTGTCGGTGTCTCGCGATCGCACGTGGTCTCTGTTCCAGAAAACTGATGGTCTGCCAGGTGAAACTCTTATCCATTATATCTCCATTATTTTAAAGCAAGTGATCTAGATTTTTCAGGTGTTACGTAGCTGTTTTGCTGTGATTTTGCTGGACCTTATCACCACAACCCCTTGATATATGTGTACATTTACATTCTGTGGTAGCCTCTGGTCTTTCCATACATTGAAGGGAAATGGATAGAGATGAGGCTTGACGTCTGGGTTCAAGTGTGGGCTTGGTTGAATGCTTGCTTGTTCGAATACATAATATTTGTGTACATATGAAAAAGGGTCCTGCTGCTGGATTGTGGTGACTGTGTTTATACCTAAGCAAAATGATCTTTCCTTCTGAAGACCATGCTTTGGAGGAGTTTCTGCGTAGATGTGTAAACAATTTTATCTTTGTCTTTACGTTAATATGTTTGTTTTTGTTTGAACAGAGACGTCTTATAGAAGAGTTGCGTTCAGTGACAAGAAGACGTCAATTCACAGTCGTATCATATGGGCTTGTGCGTGGTCTGCTGACGATAAATACTTCATAACAGTTTCCAGGGACAAGAAGGTCAATTAAAGATCTCGAATATCTTGAAATTAGCATTTTAAGATGTCCTTCTTATCTAGCCCTAGCTGCAGTAGCACTGATACATATATAAAGTTGAGCAATGCAGAAAATGTACATAGCACTGACAATGTCCTAGTGTACAGTGTGTACTACATATGTATATATGTATGTATGTTTGTACGTGTGTATGTGTCTGAGCATTTGTGTAGCCTTTTTAAGAACCCCACAAAGGCGCATCAGATGTTGAATGAAGTTATCTAATGTTTTTCTTGTTCTGGCTCTGATCAAATTTGCACATTTTGAGTAGCGCCTGTTCAGGGATTGTAGCGACAATGTCAAGCAAAAGCTTTGCAAAACAGCTACTTAATGCCTTAAAAATCTTGATGTACCTTTTTGCTTTTATTGTCTGACTGCATGGCTACAATTCCTTGGTCAGCCAATGGATATATGGCGTGTTAACAAATGCATTACTTACTTCTTGTCTTACTTAGTCACACAGACTAGATTGATCTATACTACATTAAACAGAACCCACCCTAACAGCTCCTCATTCCCTTTCTCTTTCTGGTCTTCTGGCAACCAGATTTGTTTCTTGACGTGGCATCTTTGGACAACCTCACTGACTTGACACACTGCTTTGAATAAGCTGATGCCCTGCGCTTAGCTTTTAAGTAGCACTTTAGAAATTTTGAGATTACGATTATGACGTTTAAGGTTAAGGATAAAAAGCAGTTTTAAACAGTTGAAGATAAGTTTTTGTGATTAAAAGCTAAGAAAATGAGCGTGTATTTGAAATAATATGAAACTCTACTCAGATGTTTGTTCTTTGTTTCGTAGGCAGTTGTGTGGGGCAGCAGTGGAGTGCCTTGCTCAGGTAGCGACTCATCTGGTTGTCTTGGTAGCTATGGAGCGTGTTCGCATGCGGTTGAACTGGATGATTCCATCACAGCTGTCGACTTTGCTCCAACTATGTTGAATGATGACCGGTAAAGGTTTTAACACTTTTGTTCAGTTGTGAAATGGCTGGTAGACGTTTTTCATTCTTTCATTTGAAACATCTCATCCAAATAGCTTCTGATAAGAACTCTTTTAGCACTTTTGTTAAGTTGGGAAGTGGCTGGTTGATAGTTTGGCACTTTTGTTAAAGTATATAACGTAATCAGACGTTTATGTAGCTCTGTCAAGGAAGCTCCTCAACAGTGTTCTAAACCCAACAGTCTGCCACAGAAAAAATTGGTTCTCATCCTTTGAAAATTGGCTGTGAAGTTTGAGAAGTTAAAAAGATTTACTGACGTATACTGTAGATTGACAAAATCTCATCCAAGAGCTGGTACAGTGGGAATTTTAAAAAGTTTTTAAGAGACATTTATTTACTTGACTTAGAACTAACAGCACAGGACTATGGTCGAACAGAGTGGTTGTTTTCATTCTGTATGTGCTAAAAGTTGATCAGCTGCAATCGGTCACATTTGTAAATCTGGTATTTGCTTTGCTTTTTCCAAGGCTACCCAAGGCTGAGAAACTCTTATGGTATAAGAGACTATGTATGATTTGATCAATCGAAACACACTAAAGCTGTGCATTCTGGCCACAGTGAATCATGAGTATACTGTTAGAAATGTGTAGATAAGTTTGTTAGTTATCTAGACACTAAATAAATCTTAAGTACCTTACAAAAGTGCCGCCTGAATGATATTATAGTCATTAAGAACAGAAGTTGATCAGTAAGAACACAGTGCTCACTCAGGTAACTAGGAGAGTCACTCTCCTAGTTATCTGAGCATTGTCTGCTTACTGATAAACTTTTTGTTTTTGGTGGTTTCTTGTTTATATGTTTATTTGTGCAAAGGTATTTAGTGGCATTTGGACTCGAGTCTGGATCGATATCCTTGTATTCATGGTTACCTGAATTCAAGCAGTCTAAAGATTCTTGGACGGCATTGTACTCTTTGACACAAAGGTAAGCCATTTGCGTTATGTGACATGTTACAATAAATGTTCATCACTTAAGAGATTGTATTTTGAAATTAAAAAATTTGACAATAGCCTAGTGAGCCTATAAATTGAATTGAACATAAATTGAAAATTTATACTCCAAAGTAATTGACTTTCAGATATGAATGCTTTAAACAAAAATGCCAAAGTTGACTTAAAAAACTTTTTGCAGGCTATCAGTTTGAACAACAATACTAGCTGACTGTAGACAACCCTAGAAATATTTTCATACATCCTACAAAGTAATGTGGTGGCCAAGTAAAATGTAGTTGGTCTTTTGCTGCGTTTCTAAAAATCAAATACCAATACATCTAGCTATTGACCGATACGTTTGAGAGATTCGTATCCTTAGAAGATGCTGTTATAATGTTCAGATAAGTTACATTAAATCTGATGAATTTGGCAGTTATTTGTGGAGATACATAACTCGTAATGGGTAGGCCATCTGGTTGGTGTGCCTGAGCTAAAAGACCCTTCAAGCCAAAACTACAACGAAACACTTAAAAAGAATAGCAGTAACAATTTACTTAAGATAGAATTCTGTTTTATGTTTTGTTTAAAGCGTGGCTCATCATCTGACCGTGAAAAGATTGCGTTTTCGACCGTGTAACACCCCAAGTAAGACTGTTAAAGGAACCGCTCTGGAGTTGGCCAGCTGTGCAGAAGATAATGCTGTGAAGATGTACCAATTACTTATTTCCTAAGAGAATACCTAGTGCTTTCATGAGCCATTTCTGCTGATTAAAATTTGCAGAAATTTTTCATACGTAACAAGAAAAGCTCTCCACTGAGTGCGTGAAAGTATTAGTCCAACAGAGACTTGGAAATCGGAATTAAAAGCTGTTTGCTTGCAGCTTGCAAGATCAAGTTTTTATGAGCAGCATGGAGAGAAAGTAAGAAAACAAAAGACCTGACAAGAGTTCCTCGACCTTTCTTTGCCATTGTCCAACCATTGAAGGTCATTATTGGGAGCTAGTAAGGGTAATGTCAGTGTAGATCAATTGCAGTTGCGACAGGATTTACAATATCTTGTGTTAGTTTTAAGCACATGTGAACAGTATCTAAGATATGCATTTCTTTCTGAACATTTTTTATGCGGCTGCTAAATGGCCTACTTAGCTACGTGTAAGTCATGGCGCCTCTGTGCGTGAGAATGCCTGTTCGCATACCGATAGTGGCTGTATTTCAGAGATTTAAATCTCGGGCTAGCACGGTCTGGCCATCGGGACCATAAATGGCGTGGCGCCCGGGCAGCGGTGGTGAAAGATCTCGCCCGATTGATTCATTGAAAAACGAGCAGGGTCGGGGTCATACGGTCGCTATAGAAACTCATGTACATGTGCATTTACATTTAAATGTGCAAGAATCGTCAAAATATAGTTGATATTTCGTTGTTTCCTTCCCATGGAATAACCGTCTCATCGCCCACAAGTCTTCTGGGTGATTTATTTGCTCGTGGCCAATAGTTTCATGGCTGCTAACTATGATTTGTCGTACAACAACGTTCTGCGTCGCAGTTCTATCGCTTCTTAATCTATCTCTGCAGTATGGGCTAAACGAGCCTTGGCGAATAAACATTTAGCCTTTGCACGCGACAACCCTCTTGCCCTTCGAATCCATTAAGCTGTCGAGAATCGCGGATTTGCCTATCGCCCATCTACACGTCCTTAAATTTCGGCTGACGTTTAGTCATTTCCGGTTCGTCTGCTCAACGACGTTATGGCACGCCGTTTATGGCCGTTAGATTCCGATTATAAGTTCATGGTTCAAAAACTTGATTATAAGGTAAACGAACACTAGGTTATATGGAGACATTTATCCATGTTGCATTGCCGTCTGTGTGGAAGTACGATTCGATAAAGCTTAAGCGCATACAGTGCGAAAAATCGCCTGGATCACGTAGGGTTATCGGTGTAGTTATACCCTTTCCACTGGCCCCTATGTAATGTAGGCCTAATGTTAATAATTGAAATTCCCAATGGAGCCCCACGATGAGGCCGTTTTGTTCACTGGGGCATATTCAAATTAATCAGTTCCGGAAGTCAGGTTGTTGGGTCCGTTTCAATGCCAGGTCGAAACCTGGAGAAGTAGGGCCTATTGGCCGAATGCCAAGAATCTGGATATACCGTCGAGACATGTTGTAGTGGTAGAAATAGTACTATAGTAGTAAAAGTAGTAGTAACAGTAGTAGTATAAGGAGGACCCATTGTTGTTGGTGTTGGTGATGATGATGACGACGATGACTTTATTTAACGAGAATATTTAAAGTTTTTGTGGATATGACACCATATAGAGTTAGAAACCTGATTTTTATTTAACTTGAAGTGACCGTCGACTGATGCCTTGAGCAGTATGATAACGGCGCAATAGAAGGCGATATATATATATATATATATATATATATATATATATATATATATATATATATATATATATATATATATATATATATATATATATATATATATATATATATATATATATATATATATATATATATATATATATCGAGGTATAAACATATTGGCTGCAGACGAGAGTGGTTCTGCACGATTACCCTACTTTGAAGAAACACGGCCTACATGTAGTGAGTGAACGTTTTAGCAAAACTAGACAAGATTTTTAACCAGATGCTTCTTACACGAATTGGTGCACACAGCAGCACAAGCAGCCAGACATACGACAATAACTTAAAATTAAAACTAACTGACCTTGTGAGTCTGGACACATACAGGCACACAAGCAGACCAAAAGACTCGTCGTCCAAGTATAAAGGACGACGATTGTAATTAATTATCTGGGGCCTCGCCGTCTGAATATCTCCCCCTCCAGTCTTACATACGATAGGGAGGGAGGGTGAGAAAGAGAGCGCGCGCTCTGCAGGTGCGCGTGGCAGCAAGTAGCTTATAACGTCGGGATGGCGCTGTCTCGGCCAATAGTCCAAGACCGCAGGTGTATGCATCTAGCCACCGCAGTTGGGTTTCTTGATCGATCGATAGCAGAATTGTTTTATATAATTGCATAAATACAGTAATTGTTTCACGAAGCATAATGGCATAGAGACACTGCCTGCCTGCCTGCCTGCCTGCCTGCCTGCCTGCCTGCCTGCCTGCCTGCCTGCCTGCCTGCCTGCCTCCCTGCCTGCCTGCCTGCCTGCCTGCCTGCCTGCCTGCCTGCCTGCCTGCCTGCCTGCCTGCCTGATAACTATCTCTGTCTGTGTGGCGTCTGTCTGTCTGTCTGTTTCTCTCTGTCTCTCTCTCGCACACGACAGACAGACAGATGTCCAATCTGTAGGCGAATTGCATACGCGAGCAGAACAAACAATTCTATAAAAGTCCCTAGACAACATGTCTCCGATTATCGAAGAGTAGGCCAAGTAATTAAATAAGTAGCCTGACTGATAATAGTCTTGACCTTTTAAATAACATGTCCTATGAGACGCGACTCCTGCTTTTATAATTATATGCTCGCAAGACAAAACGATTTGGTTCGAATAAGGCATACTGTACGTATAGAACAGGGTCAGATGAATTGAGATTATCCGCCATGGATTCTCTCCATTATGGGTTTTGAGGTGACTCCTCGCGTGGCATAAGTGGAATATGAACATCTTTTCATGGCTAAGCCTATGGGCTTGTTTAAGTGAAACCTTAGAGCTAAGTGTAATCTAATCTGGAAAATTCTGTTACGTGGTTATCGTAGGCTAGTTTGTAAGCTATCATCCGATTACAAAGGATAGGTTGCAAAGGATGGTTGCATCCAGGTAACGCCGCAAGCCGTAATCGCAGTTCTTTGGAAAGAACCGGTAATCGTAATCCCGAGATTTCTATAGCGCCCAACGAAAGCTAAGTCGCAGGAACCAGCTTATTCACAGGCGCTCAGTCAAAACAAAATCGACAGGCAAAAGGGTTTGGTTCCAGGTCAAGATCCCTGAGTCAGGCAGTCAGTCAGACAGTCGGACGGCTACGGTGGATGGTGTTTGAAACTGAAATCCGGAGGTCGTAGAAATAGGAAGACGGTTTAGAAATGATAAGCAAACCGAAAAGGATGAGAGTTCAGTGCAGAGTCGAACGACAGGTGTAGAAAAAAATCGATTGTTTTTCTGGCATCGCCGAATAACGACACGGGACTTCTCTAGTATCACTGACAGCCATGTGGTTGCAGAATGTGAGGAAGGAGACATGCAGGACAAGATAGAGAAAGGTCTGAGGAAGAACGGGTGCATCTGGGCGGTTGGATAGTGAACAGCTGGCGAATGTTAGAGGGTTAAGGAGTTTGAAGAGCATTGTCGGTAAAATAATTGTAAGGCCTATGCCTGGAGGAAAATAATTATTAGGCCTGTGTCGGGAGGAAAAAGTAAAACGCAGACGAGTAGGCTTATGCAATCAAATTATAATTAGTGTCAGCCGTCGGCCGTGGATTCGATTGATGTGATTAAGAAACCCGAAATAACCGACACGGTTTGAATTTCCCGGAAATTATGTAAGGCCGAATTAATAAGTTAATTGAAAATAAGGCCGAGTTAAGTCAGAAACGTTGTTTGGTTTCAACAATTAAAGCAGACTGCGTGAGGATGTGAGGATTGCATGGCAGAAAAAATGGTGACGGGATTACATGGTGCTAACTTTTGATGGTGCGCTGCCTTTTCACTCTGCTACTCCAGCCGTATTTCCCACGAGAGACGACATTTGCCTGGCCTTTCACGATGGAGTCCTTGATGCAAAAAATTACCGTTTTGACAGCCTCCTCTCTTTCAAGTCACCTTTCGAGGTAGACACTGGCTAGGCCTGCGCAGTTATCCTTGTTGTTTTTCTCTCTTTTATTATTATCTTTTATCTATTCATCACAAATTATCTTCTACATTTACGCTTTCCTAGGATCAGTTGTCGGAAACGTCCGTTTGTATACGAATTATTAATGTACGTTTATGTATACTGACACCCAGCTTATATGGACCCCGCTCATTTTTCAACGAACTGATCGGGTGAGGTCCTTCAACACCGCTGCCCGTTTGAATGGGCGCCACGCCATTTAAGGTCCCCGTGTACGGACCGTGCTAGCCCGAGATAGCATGGACAAGAGCACTTTGGAATGCTTGGAGACACTTCATTTAGCACAGTAAAGGGGCCTACGATGGAGTTTGGAATATTCACTGGCTACTGGTTTATAATCAGCGAAGGTCAAAATGAAAACCAAACAGCACAAATACTGGAAACACGCATTGGAGACACGATCATCAAAGTAAGCCCAATTAATCGTTCTAATATTAACTGAATTAATGTTCCGTAAGCGCATGCAGAGAAAAGGATTTCAATACAAAGCTTACAACTCTTGTTTTCTTTTTCAAGCGCCCCCTAGTAAATAAGTTCGGCGTGCAGGAAAATATGATTTAAATGTAGGAGATTTTCGGTTAGACGACACACGACATGCTAACTCTAGATACGAATACGTCACGATAATTATACACCGAAGCGATGATATATAATCTTTTGTCATAGAGCCGCAGGAAAAACGGGAATCATTTTAAAGGCAAAGAATTCGAATCAAGATGTCGCTTGAAATCGGAAGTAAAAGCCAGCTGATTTATTAGTTCCCTTGGCTTCCAGTCGAACCTGCGTCACAGCAGAAACAAAGCAAACACAACACATTACATAATGAATTATATATATATATATATTGGCATAGTGTTATTGTTCTGATGATATATATATATATGCTACATATATATGCTATATATATATATATATATATATATATATATATATATATATATATATTGGCATAGTGCAAGTGTTCTGAGGCTTTATAATAAAAGAAGGTGCAATATTCGCAGTGTCTAATCCACGAATGAGTTTGTGTTCCAATGAACCTTCCCACTTTAAATTTTGGGAACTTATCTGGGAAATAGATCTGCTACTGCAGGCAGTGACGACGATGATGATCATGATTATGATGGTAAGATTACGATGATAATGGACAATATCAACAAAACAATAAAAACAGTAATACTAGTAATTACAATAACAGTGATGATGATGATGATGATAATAATAATAATAATAACAATAATAATAATAATAATAATAATAATAATAATAATAATAGCTACCTCAGATAAATAGCTACCCCAGAATTTTTTAGTCTCCAGAGAATTTTTTAATTCTTGAGGGATCACATATATCTTAGGTAAAACAATAACAATAATAGAAGCTAATCTACTCTGATGGTTGCAGATTAATTTCATGTTCTCTCTCTCTGCTAATATTTTGTTCCTGAGGGATTACAGGTACCACTCGGGTAAAAGAATAATAAATAACAAGAAAATGACAATAGGTGTCCGTGTTCTATAATTGTGGAGTTAATTAGTTGTGTCGGTAACTGATTTGTTAAAATGAACGTAGATCCGTTCCAAGTGGGCTGCTTTTGTTGATTCTGCTTCTGCTTTTGCTTCTGCTTTTGTTTTGCTTTTGCTTCTGCTTTTGTTTTGCTTTTGCTTCTGCTTTTGTTTTGCTTCTGCTTTTGTTTTGCTTCTGCTTTTGTTTTGCTTCTGCTTTTGTGTTGCTTCTGCTTTTGTGTTGCTTCTGCTTTTGCTTCTACTTTTGCTTCTGCTTTTGCTTCTGCTTCTATTGCTTCTGCTGCTGCAGCTGCTGCTGCTGCTTTTGCACATAAAGGGAAGATGAAAGGACGATGCGTGTTGAATTCCTTCTTCCTCTCGATCGCCTTTTCTGAATAATAAAACAGTAAAGCTTTGATCTCCCAAACCTCTCCCCCCAACCTCCTTCCGTTTGTACACACACTTTGCAACCCTAATCATCTGTCTTTCGGCTCTTTTTGTACACGCACAAGTACTGTCAGTCAGTCACCCAGCCTGTCTGTCTGTCTGTCTATCAGTCTGTCTGGTTGTCTGTCTGGTTGTCTATCTGTCTGTCTGTCTGTCTGCCTGCATGCCTGCCTGCCTGCTAGCCTGTCTGTCCGTCCGTCCGCCCGTCCGTCTGTCTGTCTGTCTGTCACTTTCTACTATTACCTTTAAGTTGCTGTTTGTTTAACAATCAATATTAATTAATTCCTTCAAAGTGCAGGTAACGGCTTCCAACGAAAGACTGACGACTGCCATCTACCGACCGACCTTTACTTTGCTCTTCACAGACATCCTACCTGTAACGGCTCACAAGGTGCATGTAAATATACACACACACATATATATAAGTATATATATACACGTAGCCATATATATGTATATATATATGTTTGTATGTATGTGTACCTCATATCCAGTCTGAGTATATATATGTATATATATGCATACATATGGACCCTATATATCGATATATACAATTATATCATGTGTGATGTCTATACAGGGCGACAGTTATTCATTGGTTAACCGTTGAATGCACAGCCTCTGCTCTTTCATCCGTTCCTATTCTTCTACCTCTTATTCTCTAAATTCCTCTCCTCCTCCTCTTCTGAAAATCCTCCTCCATCACCGCCACCATTTGCTCCTCCTTCTCTTCCTCCTCCTAAAATCATCCTTCATCTCCTCCTCCTCTAGAATCGTCATCAACCTTCTCCCCGCATCAGTGTCTGCTCCTTCTGCTCGTAAATCATCTTCCATGCACTTTTCATCATGCACGCTCTCCTAAAACCCTATTCGTCATCCTTCTCTTCCACTCCTGCTCCTCCTAAAATCCTGCTCCACTTCCTCCACCTCCAGCTAAAAGCCTCCTCATCGTTCTCTTCCATCCCTGCTCCTCTTAAAATCCTGTTCCTCATCATTATCACGCGTTTCTTCCCCACCTGCTTCTAAATTGCATCTCATTCTTCTGCTAAGATGCTCCTATATCCCGCTCCTCAATCCCGCTTCTCCTCCTCCTCAAATCCTCCTCGACTTCCTCCTCCCCACCACACCCTTCTGCAGATACCAGGGCTCAAAAAACTAACTCCTGCATAACAAACACCTACAGCACAGAGCGGCGCACGCATTTGAAGTCCGCGGCGCATAGGCCACTATCCCGTGGTCCAACGTTTCGGTCAGGTCAGTTTCATTCATTACGGACCGCTCTGCGGGCAATTACATCGCGTGGATCCGCTAAAAGCCGACCTAACTTTGATGGAACCGAGCGATGAATGGCCTATTACTCCCGCAATGCCCATTCTCCCGGTGCAGACGACCGGCTAAGCCCTGGAACGAAGTGTCGAAGACGGCGGGGTAATTGAAAAACAGTACTCGCCCTCTCCTCGACTGTAAAGACCGTCGAAGGAGCGTCTAATCCCGGGGTCCCTTGCAAGACCGACGGCCCTGACGACAATGACCCCTAAACGAGAATCTAAGCTGGGTGGAAATCTTTGGCCAGACAATGCTCCGATGCCAGGCGATTCAACAGCAGAAAATCGATGTATTTTATCGGCCGTTTAATTTTGCTGCGAATAAAGAGATTTCCTCGTGTTGTGTTATGCATCTGCACGTATCACACTCGTCGATTATAATTAACGGCGGCTCGAGTGGTCTTTAATTTGTAGCCGACTGATATACGAGTCCAATTAACGAGACCTTCCGACCCCTCTGTCTGACCAGGAAAAGGTCCAGTGATGAATGACTGCGATTATCACGTACACACACGAACGCCATGATCATATACGAACGCTATGACCATACACGAACACCATGATCATATACGAACGCTATGACCATACACGAAAGCCATGATCATATACGAACGCTATGACCATACACGAACGCCATGATCATATACGAACGCTATGACCATACACGAAAGCCATGATCATATACGAACGCTATGACCATACACGAAAGCCATGATCATACACGAACGCTATGACCATACACGAAAGCCATGATCATATACGAACGCTATGACCATACACGAAAGCCATGATCATATACGAACGCTATGACCATACACGAACGCCATGATCATATACGAACGCTATGACCATACACGAAAGCCATGATCATATACGAACGCTATGACCATACACGAACGCCATGATCATATACGAACGCTATGACCATACACGAAAGCCATGATCATATACGAACGCTATGACCATACACGAACGCCATGATCATATACGAACGCTATGACCATACACGAAAGCCATGATCATATACGAACGCTATGACCATACACGAACGCCATGATCATATACGAACGCTATGACCATACACGAAAGCCATGATCATATACGAACGCTATGACCATACACGAACGCCATGATCATATACGAACGCTATGACCATACACGAACACCATGATCATATACGAACGCTATGACCATACACGAAAGCCATGATCATACACGAACGCTATGATCAGATGTGAACGCTCTAATAGTACAGAACGCCCTAATAGTACAGAACGCCCTGAGTATACACCAGAGGTAGGCAAACTTTTTGAACATGGGGCCACTAGAAGCTCAAAAACTTTTCGGGGGCCCGGGTTAATCATTAATCGTCAAACATGAAGAAACTCCTACAACTAATGAATTGAAAACATGTCAAGTTTCATACAATAACATGAACTGAAAAATGTAACTTTTGGCCATTGTTAGTGAGACATATGCAGCTGAAAACATGTTTTAACAAGCTTCCCAAAAGCTCTCTTTTACAATCGCACGTTTCCGGAAGCGGATATGTAAACAGCAAAGATCTTAAATACATAGAGAAATTATTATTCATAACAAAGACAAAAATTATAATAAGTAAGCTGATCAGCACATGAGAAACATTTCACATGTGATGAAATATTTTGTGCTCTGGTTTTTTCAGGGGGTCGTAAAAACGCGTGTGGGGGCCGGATCGGGCGGCCGTTGTTTGCCCACGTCTGGCATACACGAACGCTATGATCACATACAAGATATTCAATGTGAACATGTGATTTATGTGATCATATGATTGATAAATGGACACGTCCTCCCTCCATCTAGTGTCCAACTGTCCATCTGTCCGTCCGTCCGTCCGTCGATCGATAGGAGATAATGACCTATGACTTTTGTTTTTCTGTCGACCTCTGTCGAGCGTTCACGTCCAGCCTTCGTCTGTCTGTCTGTCTGTCTGTCTGTCTGTATGTCTGTCTGTCTGTCTGTCTGTCTGTCTGTCTGTCTGTCTGTCTGTCTGTCTGTCTGTCTCTCTCTCTCTCTCTCTCTCTCTCTCTCTCTCTCTCTCTCTCTGTACGCACTCGAATCTCTTGGGAATAATTACTGCAGCGCACGACCTCACAACAACATCTGACCCCACTAGGTGTCGCTATGGACGCCACAGTCCTCCTATAGTTACATGTAACGAGGGGCTTCCCGGCTCTCGTCCGGACCTGCCCCAATAAATTATGCTTCTAGAACGCGCTGTTGCTTAGAAGCTTCTGGCCACGGTAGCCTATTGGACTGAGCGCTCGGCTTGTAACGGGGGAGATTTTGGCTTCGAGCCTCTGCTGAGATGGTCACTGTGTAGGGACGGCGCTATATCAGTTCAAGTCCGCTAGAACCAGGTTAGCCGCCTAAATGCTTAAACTAGGCTACCGTACACACACCATTACATTGCACGAAATTTCATTCTGCTGTGGCATATATTACAGGACCTGTCTAGACTCGACTTCCCATTGATACGAAGAAGTGCAAATGTCAGCTGGTCCCCATGCAGCTATAGTACACCGACCGCCTGTCCCAAGCTCTGCAATGCATTCAGTGCTGTATTTGTTGCAGGCGTTCTCTGATCTATGCAGAACAAGGGATCTGCGTGGTAGGTAGGACTAATTCGTGTGCTGACCGACAAACCAGCGGACCAGCAGCGGACATAAAGGTCTGGATCAGTGGCGGATTTAGCTATAACTCCGCCACTGCCTTTAGTAGGATAGTGCCAGTCCCAAGCCTGGATAAAGGAGGAGGGCGACGTCAACGGCCTTTGGTCCTTGTTTTGAGGTGGGACAGAACCCGTCCTCACATTACTACTGATGCCATAAGATGTTGTTAAACGTTGGAGCTACTACAAGTTAGCTACAGCGCGGGGTTCCCCCTTCCCGCGCCCCTCTTGGTTATATGCCGGCACAGATGTGGCATGAGAATGTGTCCGGCATGAGGATGTGTCCGGCTCCGCCCACTTCCGTTGCCGAAAATTGTTGTCATTGGTTCACGTGACCGATGTCGTCAGATAGCAACTGTCAAGCTGAACTATTAATAGAGCGTGAGATTTAGTCCGGGAAAGACACTAAATACGCAAGATAATTATCCCAATATATGACAGATACGGAGTGTAAGTATGCATGAACTTAACTATTACCGCAATGTAATACCATAATCCCGAGATTTGTAGTCTGATAATATACAATCTGAATGTATAACTTTAAAAATGATACATTAGGTTTAAAGTTACACATTGGGAATAATGTCTACAACGTCAAAGCCATGTGTTCATCAAGTAAAGCGCTACAAAATAGGATTGTGCCATGACCGACTTCAGCAGTCTCGACCTTAGACATCATGAATATTCATGATGTTTATGGTCTCTACGAGGGATGTGTGGCGTCACGGACTTTTCGCACAAGGGGTTTTTGTTTCTAAAAATAGAACTCTTGCGTCGCCCTTGCCCCATGTGCTTTTAGGCAACTGCTTGGGCTTCTAGTTTTCCTCTTCAAAAATATTGCTTCCCATCTAATACTGATATTACGATGATACGATACTTCAAACGTCGTTGACGGAGTCGGACACATTTTTTACGCCGAACAAGATCTCATGCAAGTCATGAAATTCTGTCCTGGTAACGGAAGTGGGCGGAGCCGGACACATCCTCATGCCGGACACATTCTCATGCCACACCGGCGCCCCCAGACCAGACCCGTAGACTGCCAGAATGTGGCTCCCCTCTGGAAATGCCCTTGCCCCACGCAAGCAATCCTGGAGCCGGCACTACTCTGGATTCTCCAACTCTCCGACGCCGTGATCCACAGGGAATTCTGGAAATGAAGTTCGGGATGAATGTTCTCTCGTCGCCCTCGCTCTCTGGCTCGCTCTGGCCGCCCGCTCGTCCGCCCGTCCGTCCATTGGTCGGTCGGTAGGCCGGACAGCTGTTGTAATTACTTGCTGAGTGAATATGGATTTCGGACATCACAGTTTTCAATCTAATCCGTTTCTATTGGTTGGGAATTGTCGCACTCGAATAGCGGCAAACGACGCCGGCCAGGCGCTCATTGTCTGTTCACGGCATCAGCGCTCACGAGTTGTGAATATGAAATGTGCTTATGATCGTAATCGTAAACCTAATCGTAATCTCGAGATTTCTACAGCGCCCAACGAAAGCTAAATCGCGGGAACCAGCTTATTCACAGGCGCTCAGTCAAAACATAATCGATAGGCAAAAGGGTTCGGTTCCAGGTCAAGATCCAGGAGTCAGGCAGTCAAACAGTCGGACAGCTACGGTGGATGGTGTTTGAAATTGAGATGTGCTCACTCGCTTACATGATTGAGTCGTTGTTCATGAGTTGTAATCATGAGTTGGTTGACTACGCGAGCCAGTAGTCATATGCTAAAAGTTGTGCTTAATACTCTACATGGAGGTAATCATGTGTTGTGCATGAGAACAGCAGACAGTGTCAATGAGTTGAATGAGAAACTGCTCCAATAGACTTTCCGACCAACTAATTTCAGATAGCAAGATTTGTGCTCAAATGATTACTCACTTTGGATATAAAATTAAACTTCAGTTGTTAATTGTTCGTACTGAAGTGTGATGTTGCAAAGTGAAGTATCGTCTGCTCCATGCTTCTGTCAGGCAAATGAATTGTTAGTCACCAGCGCTTAGTGTCTGTCTGTCTGTCTGTCTGTCTGTCTGTCTGTCTGTCTGTCTGTCTGTCTGTCTGTCTGTCTGTCTGTCTGTCTGTCTGTCTGTCTGTCTGTCTGTCTGTCTGTCTGTCTGTCTGTCTGTCTGTCTGTCTGTCTGTCTGTCTGTCTGTCTGTCTGTCTGTCTGTCTATGTCTGCCTCCAAGTGCCGCTTCCATCAAATATCAGCGCGAACCTTTGCTTCGATTTAATCAGACATTGAGTCTCCGATGCGCCATTGAACGGCTAAATTCGCATCACTCACACCCTTCCACCCGCCACACCCACCCTCTCACCTACCCATCCTCTCATCCAATACACCCACCCTCTCACCTACCCATCCTCCCATCGACCCCAACCCCCTCTGCCCGCGCCAGGCTGTCTTCGGAACACTTATGCTAATGTTAAATTCGGAATTATTGTCGAGATGCTGCAATTCAGCCGAGCAGAGCAATTCCATTTTCAGTCGTTGTCTGACCGAGTGTTTCCGTTCAATCAGAGCCAACCATATCAGCGCCATCTGACGGCTTCTATGTAGGACCTGCTTCTCCACCAGGAGAACTTTCACATCCACGTAGAAACCTAAATTACCTCAGTCTTAAATCGTTCCCTCATTGATTCGAGGCTTTACCCAATTGCAATTAACATTGAACATTGAACATTGTTTTATTGAATCACCAACAATCTACACAGTTACAAGTTTCACCGAAACTATTACTATACAAGTGCTGGCATCAAAGGGCAATCCAGAAGGGACAAATGTCCCGCTACAATCTGGATTGCCCTTTCACATGATTGACACACAGGCGGTTAATGCAGTACGGCATGTAAGCCCAAAGCTGATTCAATGTCAAGTTTAATTTTATACAAAATAAACCCAAACAGTGCAGTGAAATGTAATTAGAATGTACATTAGAAATGTAATTGTAATTTGCGGCTTTTTGTAGCGCCGGTGTCAAATGCACCAAGGAGCAACAGATAGCGCACCAAAATCAAGCCGCAATCTGGTCAGCCAACGGAAAGTCAGTCTGTTGAAACAAAGAGACATACATTAAAAAAGTTAAGCCTTATGTTGAGACAGAAATGACATAAGAAACAGCAGATCAAACAGATGCAGGAAGAGAGTTCAAAATTGTTGGTCCAGCATCCGAAAAATCTCGTCCACCAAAAAACAGTTCTAGTTTCTGGCATAACAAGACAATGACAATCAGATGAACTAGTTGAACAATGGCTTGAGGAATGAGGGCTGATTTCAAGTGTTGTGGTTGTCCAGAGTTCAACGTTTTATAAACTATAAGCCCAGTTTGAAACAAGTCCTTTGCTGAACAGGAAGCCAGTGCAGAGATTTAAGTACATATCAGTTATGGTTCCATCTAAAGAGTTCTGAATTGTTTTGGAGTTTCTGCACGTTTGACTATGTGATGCCATTAAGAAGTGAATTACAGTAATCAAGGCCACTGGAGACACCAATGCGTTCACCAGCGATATCCTTGAGGACATGTTGGTTCATCTGGTTCATTAGTATGTTCGTTGGTTCATTCGTTCTTTGGTTCACACGTTCATTCACAGGTCTATTCGTTCATTGATCGACTCTTTCGTTCATTCAATGGCCTCTATATTGGTTATTTAGTGGTTCAGATTGAGTGCATTATAAACGGCGTCGATGTGATTTGAGAAGAGGCGAAACATCCTCATCTGGGTATCGAACGATGTTTGCGACGGAAGCTCATAACCATCCGCTGCGCAAACAACATCTCTATCTCTTCGATTATATGAAGATAACGGACGACAACAATGACGATCTGGGTTATGCCTGCGACTATTATTATCAGCGGTAGGTTTAGTAGTAGTCTTTAGTACTACTACTACCACACAAATAAATAGTGGTAGTGGTAGTAGCAGTAGTGGTACTACCACTACTACCGCCACTACCAAATTACTATTACTACTGCTACTTTTACTAATATTACTGATATTATTATTACTACTACAATAACTACTATAACAACAACTACAACTAGTAGACTACTAGTAATGCAATTAACTAACCATCGCCTCTGCTTGAACTTTTCGATTTTTTCGGTGACTTCTGCATCTCCAGTCCTCCATCACCTGCTCGACCTGCAGCAGCACCTGCTACTGCTGCTGCAGGTGCTGACGGTGACGATGATGACCCCGCGGTAGCGAACCTTCCGGCATCGGTGTCAACTGAACCGTGACTGGAGTGCCTCGGTGATCCGTGACGGTCAACGGACGTTGGCGACCGGTGGTGGTGGTGGTGGTTGTGCGAGTGTCGGCGAGGAGATGACGATGGGGAGCGGTGGGGGGAGCCAGAGGAGGAGGCGGAGGAGGAAGTGTCCACCCCGGTCGCCGTCTTCCGGGCTCCCGAAGGCGACTTGCATGACCCTTTCTTCTCTGAAAGAACATTCGTCAGGTTTGTGTTATGAATTGGCTGCCTGGTACCGCCCCGGCAGGGCATCGACCCTACTGCTTAGAAGATGAGGAGCAGTAGGAGGAGGAGGAGAAGGAGGGAAGTAGACGGAAAAAGGGATGGAGGAGAAAAAGAAGGAAAAAGAGAAGGAGGAGGTGGAAGAGAAGACAGAGAATGAGGAAGAGGATGGAGAGAAGTAGAAGCAGGAGGAGAAGAAACAGGAGGAGGAACGGCAGCAGAGAAGGAAGAGATGGAAGAGAAGGAGGAGACAGTTGAGGATAAAAAGAATGATGAGGATGAGGTTTAGAAGGAGCATAACGATGAGGAGAAGGAGGAGGAAGACGAAGACAAAGAAGAGGAAGACGAAGAGGAGGAGGAGGAAGACGACGATGAAGAAGAGGAAGAGGAAGATGAGGAGGAGGAAGAGGAGGAAGAGGAAGAGGATACTGTGAGGGTCTGACGTGTCAACAAAGAGGAGATGTACTGTTGATGATGACGACGAAGAAGATGACTGTTTTGGAGGAGGAGAAACAAGAGAAGGGAGAAGAGGAAAGTGAGAGGAAGGAAGAGGCGGATGAGGAGAAATAAATGATCCCTACGTCCCTCCCACACACCCATCCATCATTGCCTGCGGATCTACGTGTGCTCGATTCAACACCTCGATCCCATAATTAATTTCAGACAACGAAGCTAATTTACAGAACTTGATGACTTCACAGTGACGACAGAGTTGCAGAGGTAAATGATGATAAATGTATGTGAAGATGATGGTGATGATGATGATAATGGTTATGATGATAATGATGATGGCGATGGCGATGGTGATGATGATGGTGATGGTGATGATGATGATGATGATGGTTATGATCTAATCTAATCTAATCTAATCTAATGCCTTCCATAGCGCCGTTATCATAATGCCCAAACCATCAGTCGATGGTCTCTGGAGAAGCCGGGTCGAATTCCGATAGGTCAGAGACGGATAGGTTGAAGTTCTCAGGGCCGGGGTAGCAATTCGGGTGACCCGTGGATGTTTGAATATTGTAAAGACATTCGACGAATCTAGTCGTGTAGTCTTTCCTGGCCTAGTTAGCTACATTGGTTAAAGCTTACGTCAAGGCGCCTCTGTGTGTGAGGATCCCGGTTCGCATACCGATAAATGCGATAGTGGCAATATTTAAGAGATTCTAATATCGGGTAGCACGGTCCGTACACGGGACTTTAAATGACGTGGCGCCCCTTCAAACGGGCAGCAGAGGTGAAGGATCTCACCCGACTAATTCGTTGAAAATGAGCAGGGTCGAGGCCATACGGTTGCTGTAGAAAAACGTGTATACTTACATGTATTTACATGTAAAACAATGCAGTGGAGAGTTTTTAGACAGACGGGACTGTTCATTGATTGCAACATCTACCAAATGTTCACCCTATGTTCGACCAGACAAAAAACGTTTAGTGCAACTGCAATAGACACCCATCCGCTGCCCTTTAAACGATACATAATTTATTATAGAGTATGGCCATAAAGATAATCAGTGGGACTAAACTTCGCCGCTTGGGTGGATTACTCCAGGGAGAAGGGTTAAGTTAAAACCAACCCCATGTCGATTTTTTAACAGCTGAGGGTCGAATCCTGGCCTAGCGAGTGGATCGTCTCTGTCGATTATTAAATGATGGTTCGAAGTACCGATCATACCACAATAGAATCAACTATCTCCGATCGTAACACAATAGAATCATCCGATTGTCTGTCGTCTGCTCCAAACGCCGTTGAATACCACAGAATGATCGAATGATTGAATGATTGAATGAATGAATAGACGAAACGGATGAATCAGTTAAATTACAATATGATTGATTGTTTGTCAAGCTGAAATGATTGATCTGATGCTTAACCGACGTTGCCGATTGCATCTCGATAAAAGCAACTACGCAAAATGCAGTTGTTCATCGCGTTTAAGGATTTTATGAGTTTAAAAAGCTACAAAAGTCCCAAATTAGGCTTCAGGTTTTTGTTGTTTTTTGGTAGAAATGAAAAAGAAAATTGGACTATTGAACATTTTATATTTCTTGGTTGAAATATTGTAATTAATGAACATCGCGGTGATTGCTATGTTTTAAGGAGATGATGCCGCATGCATCGCAGCATTGAACTCACAGATACACATGCACACGCATAGTCCAGTTAAAGTCATCTGAAAAAATAATAAAACCTAAAACCTAAAAAGACTTAAAAGGCTGAAAACGTGGTATTTTATTTTCCGCACCCCGCGTGTGCCATAACCGAACCTAACCTCAGAGATTTTATTTGGACTGAGCGCCCGTGAATACGTTGCACAATTCCGCGACTTAGCTTTCTTTGAGCGCTGTGAAAATCCCAAGATTACGATTACGATTACGATTACTGCAGACAGATTCAGTTCACATACCGATGTGGCTATACATCGGAGATTTTAATACCGGGCTAGCACGGTCCATACACCGGGACCTTAAATGGCGTGGCTTCCATTCAAACGGGCAGCGGTGGTGAAGGATCTCAACCAATTAATTCATTGAAAAACACAGGATCGAGTCCATACGGTCACTATAGAAAACCGCGTACATTTACAGTTTACATTTACTCACGTAGCAACGACAGGGCGCCTCCTGGAATAGGCATCGTGTCCAAAAAAGCGAGAGAGAATTAGGCGGTCGGCGCTGAAGGTTTAACGACCTCTCCACTGGCGCTGATAGCAATCTGCCTGGTCGCGTATAACGATGATAACAGTCCTTAACCAATGAGTGGATGGATACAGCGTGCCTCGACAAACAACTACTATCCTAGTGCTGCAGATAATTTCCCTTTTATCCCGCACCGCCAGGCAACCTCCGTTCTCGTCAGCTGCTGCGCACCCTGCACGCACACAGGCCTCATCACCTGCACGCCAGCAGCAGCACCAGTCGCCAGCAGCAGCGTCAGCAACCGACCATCGTGTCATCTCGATTCTGCAGAAGTCAGCCTGTGTGTATCTACACACTTGGCTTCGTTAGTAACCATGGCAACGATTCGTCGCTGTCACGACTCGTCTTGGAGCAAGACCTTTAAACATCCTCTTCTTCTTCTCTTCCTTCTTCTTCTCCTTCTTCTTCTTCTTCTTCTTCTTCTTCTTCTTCTTCGCGTTCTTCTTCGCGTTCTTCTTCGCGTTCTTCTTCCCGTTCTTCTTCTTCGTCGTCTTCAGCAGCAGCAGCAGCAGCAAACGCACCTGCATGATGTGAAAGGGATGACGCTGCCTATTCGGACCTAATCATCATTCCTTGGCTCCCTTCCGCTGCCTTCCCCTCCTGCTTCCCCTCCCCATCGGCTGCTGTTGATAATAATAGAAGACGTCATACGCTGGTAAACAGTAAACAACTAACGAAGTGGAAATAGGGAATGTGCCATAGATGTTTTGCTCCATCTGATAGGAAATCACTCAGATGTAGCAAAGGGTTAAAGCGGCTGGTGGTCCTATTTGTGTCCGTCCTTTCGTCCGTGTGTTTGCCCGTTTGCTTATGTGCAACCGACCGACAGACAGACCGACAGGGAAGCAGGCAGACGGATAGACAGAGAAGCAGACTTGTCGGGGTTGTATTCGTTGTCGAGCTGTCTGTCAAAAGTCCGTATTCATCAAATTATTCTGAATTTGTCTTCACGCGAAAATGTCTTACCGCTCCCCTTGTGTTGTCTGTCTGTCTGTCTGTCTGTCTGTCTGTTTATCTATCTATCTATCGATCGATCGATCGATCGATCGATCGATCGATCGATCTATCTATCTATCTATCTATCTATCTATCTATCTATCTATCTATCTATCTATCTATCTATCTATCTATCTATCTATCTATCTATCTATCTATCTATCTATCTATCTATCTATCTATCTATCTATCTATCTATCTATCTATCTATCTATCTATCTATCTATCTATCTATCTATCTATCTATCTATCTATCTATCTATCTATCTATCTATCTATCTATCTATCTATCTATCTATCTATCTATCTATCTATCTATCTATCTATCTATCTATCTATCTATCTATCTATCTATCTATAGAAAAGGGCTACATTTACATTTTACACATTTTACCTTTTAACTTTACCTCTGACTGTCTGCCTGTCTGTCTGCCTGTCTGTCTGTCTATCTATCTATAGAAAAAAGGCGACATGTACATTTTACACATTTTACCTTTCGAATGACTGGATTCAATGGCGATGCTCAGGAAACGCAGTTTCTCTGAATTCGTTCAACAAACCCTTGAGCAAGTCCTTCACTCAAAATTGCCCGGCGCCATCGATTGATGCTAAGTCATTAGATAGTGGCGCCTAATAAATGCAGAAATAATAATAAAAGATAGATGTTGGATTAATGTGTGCATGTATTCTATATTAAAATGTCTATTGCACGCCGTGTATACACTCTTCGAATTTTGCAATATACCATATATAATCGTAATCGTAATCCCGAGATTTCTACAGCACCCAACGACAGCCACGTGACGGAGACCAGCTTATTCAGAGGCATTCAGTCAAAACAAAATCGATAGGCAAAAGTGTTCGGTTCCAGGTCAAGATCCAACAGACAGAGAGACAGCGTGGCAGCTACGGTGGGTGATGTTTGGGATTGGATGGGTGATGTTTGGGATTGGAGCGGAGAGAGGGATAAGAGGAAAAAGGGGAGTCAGGATAGGATCTGTGGAAGAGGAATGTTTTCAGTTTTTAGTGAAAGGCCAATGCAGAAATTGCAAAAATTATATATATATATATATATATTGCAGCAAACTATATACATATTCATTCCCGTAGTATATTTATGTATAAATATATATATAATGAATGAATATGAAGTGATATCTAGGCTTCTTATTCATATTCATGCATTATATATATATTTCATATATATAACATATATATATATAATATATATATATATCCTGGCTTCTAAATGTCTCTGCAGTGATTCACGGCTGCTGAGCATATTATGCTGTTATTGGTTTCGATCGGTCTTATCTGTTGTACGCTGTATGAAGTGGGCCTCTGCAATGCACTGCAGTGTCTAGTAGGAAACGACTCATGTGTAGTGTCAAGCAGATTCTGGGCATTCAGTTATGCTGATTAATAGTAAGCTTAAATCCAAACAGACGTCTATCCATATGTTTCGTTATTTGCATATAAATTATGTGTATGTGTGAATGTGTGGATGTATGTCTGTATCTATGTATGCATGCATGTATGTATGTATGTATGTATGTGTGTGTGTATTTGTGTGTATGTATGTATGCATATATGTAAGTGTATGTATGTATATGTATGTATGTATGTATTACGTATGCATACATGTATGCATGTGTATGTATGTGTGTATGTATTGTTGCAAGGGCACGTGTGGAAGGCAAGTTGGGGTAGGTCAGGTGACACGTGCCTATACAACATTCGGTTAGGAACACGTGCGCATGCACTTGTGTTGAAAGGAGTGTTTGAGGGAGTGTTTAAAGGAGTGGTTGTCTCGTTGGGAGAGAAGAATGTATAAAAGAGTGAGTGGAAAGTTCTTGGGAGATATTGCTGTGAGAAAAGGTTATGGGTCAGATATTGCCGTGTTGGAGGAAGTTCGTTTAGTTGAAGTTGTTGTTGCCGTTTTGGATTCGAGAATACAGAGTTTTAAACCAACGAACGTTGTATGCTGGTTCGGCCTATACCTCTACGAGCCTAATCGCTTTCCAGCATGCAGCAGTATGTATATATGTATGTATATATATGCATGTATGTATGCATTTGTGTGCATTTATGTGTATGTATGTATGCATATATGTATGTATGTGTGTGTATGTATGCGTATGCATGCATGTGTATGTGTGTGTATATATGTATGTATATGTATGTATGTACAAAATGTATGCATGTGTGTGTGTATGTATACTGTATCTCATCATGTACGTAATTTTGTGTTACGAACCTCTGAAAGGCGCACAAACATCCATGGCCGTTTGACACATCTACATAAGAAGGTGCATCTTAATAATAATAAGCTGAAACATTTTTTGAAGGGCGGGACATCGGACAGGAATAAGTCTGACATAAAGTTCGCTTTTTGGATGAAAGACTGTTTCATAAGAATCGTCCGATGCCAGAGAAAGCACGATGTAAATGTAAATTGTAAATGTTTTTCTATGGAGACCGTATGGCATCGACCTTACTCATTTTTCAATGAATTCACCGCCGTTTGAATGGGTGCTACGCCACTTGAAGTCCCTGTGTACGAACCGTGCTAGGCCGCGATTCAAACCTGTGAAATGTAGACACATTCGGTATGCGAACCGGCACCTTCACGCACAGAGGCACAGTGACGTACGCTTTAACCAATGAATCAACGTATCCGAATCCCGGTACGGGAGCTCTGCGGTACTTACCGGTCCCTCAGGCGTTTACATGCTGCACAGCGCATTGTTCTCCTACCCGGCTGGCTCTGTGCAGAAACAAAGAGCAGGCACATGAAAAATGTTTGAATAGTTGCGATAATGACTTTGCAATTTTCTAGTCGCTACTTCGCAGGGTTGGACAGAACTGAGCTAGACAGACAATTTTATGTAGAGTGCAGAAGGGAATTAAAATCAAAAAGGGCTCTTCCAGTAGGCCTACATCGTAAAGAAACGGAAAATCCCTACAGGTATGACAGTTACGGCTCCTTGTGGGTCTCGACCCTATCGGGTGAGATCCTTCACCATTGGTACACGCCATTTAAGGTCGCCGTGCACGGACCGTACTAGCCTGAGATTCAAATCTCTGAAATAAGCCACGACCGGGACGCGAACCGGGGATCCTCACACACAGAGGCTCCTTGGCATACGCACTTACCGGCAAAGGTAGTCGAGCGACATTTGCAGACTTTCCCTCGTATGCGCACTGCTACAGCGCAGTCTAGAAGCTTTGCCTATGTTGGACCTAATAGCTGGAATCGCCTTTCCCGAGAGCTCCGGCTAGTATTCCTCAGTTTGTCTCTTCCGCAGTTTCGCAAGCGCCTGAAGTCTGTATTATTTGCCAGTGGTCTCACTGGTTCGGGTCGGGAGCGCTTCTGATGAGTCTATTCTTGAAGTGGCGCTTTATAAATGTCAGATTACAATTACAATTACAATTTTCAACAAGACTCGAAACCCAGTTCAGCTGTGCAAAGAACGACAGTGTTTCACTGTGCTATAATCGTCTGTGTCATCTCCTGTAGTTAAACCTAACTTTCCAACTCAATCATCCATAACTTAACATCCTAGTATCACCAGGTTAATTTGAGTACGTATGAAAGTATTACCAGACTCACTCAGTTTAGTAGTTGCTGAAGTTTGGGAGAAAGAGAGGGGGCAGCTAGTGCAGAAAGATTAACTGATGTCAACGCCTGGTCGTGCCATTGGATTAGGAGTAGGACCTTTGATCAAATGTTTTGTTCAGACAGAGAGATGGGATCTGGTAACTGGGAAGTGACTCACCCAGCCCATCTAGAGAGCGATTGCACAACCAGAGGCAAGAGAGCCAGGAAGCCAGACGGGTACAGATACAGGGAGAGATACGCAGACAGACCACGCCGAGTAAAGAGTCCGCTTAGACACGAGAGAAGTCAGTCGAGAGTTAGGCGTCAGAGAACACAGTCGTATAGCTCTGAGGGGTTCCACTCTCGGAGATAAGGCGCAGTTGAAATGTAGGCTTTTATACAGTCTAGCGTCTTCTGGCGCTATAGCAGTCGTTATGGGTAGAATTACATCTTAAGGTTCGTCGTAGGCTATGTTCTTCGCTCACTCCGTAAAGTAACTCTGATTGAACTAGAATCATACTCGCGTTACTACAGTTATTGCATCAGAAGAATATTCGTGTGAAAAACTGAACAATGCGCTCCGGACGTGGAACCAATATAATAACCGGCGTTGTACCAGAAACACTTTATTATACTAGGATTCGACTCGCGCCAGAAGTTTGCATTGAAATTAACTTCGGACTGCTACCGATATCCTGTGGCACTTTCTTTTCGATATATTTATCAGCTTGTGCTGATATGGAATATTTAGGTTAATAGCGGTGCTTATTTGGTACTGTTTGACTTATAACTGTTTTGCAGAAATCAGTTTATCTGCAAAATCTGCAATTAAAAATGGCGATAAAAGTAGAGTCAAGATGACCGGATATAGGCCTAATTATGTTTACGCACGCACACGCGCTTTCACGCATCGGTATACCTACTCAGGAGCCATGCGTAAAGGATCAATAAGTTGCATTATGCAAAATGGCACCCGATGCAAAGTGGGTTGCTGGCCTCTGATATACGTGGGGTATACGCCTACGAATCCTTGTCCAGTCGGTGGACATAATGGCTTCGTAATCGTAATCGTAATTCCGAGATTTTTACAGCGCCCAACGAAAGCCGCGCCGCGGGCACCAGCTTATTCACAGGCGCTCAGTCAGAACAAAATCGATAGGCAAAAAGGTTCGGTTCTAGGCCAAGATCCAAAAGTCAGACGGAGAGACAGCGTGGCAGCTACGGGGGTGGTGTTTGGGGTTGGAGAGGAGAGAGAGATGAGGAAGAAGGGGTGTCAGGATAGGATAGGAATGACTTGCTAACAGATGCATTAATTAATGTCTGTCGTCTAATTTGCAAACATTCGTGGCATGCATGAATACACATACTACATTGACGACTATAATCAGCAGTTCTTATTAAAAGTTTCAATTAATTTTGGCTGCATAAATCCTAGATTACGGTGCTTATATAGGCCTATGTTACTTGCATTACAATTCCCGTTAGCAGAGCTGCGCATGTGCAAGAGCAAAACTTCAAACAGCTGTAAGGAATCAATATCCCTGGACAGACTAAGATTATGAATATCTCCGAAATAGGACGTGGAGTAACGAAGCCAATCATAAGGGATGCAAATACGACGGACGTAATTAAAATTGACGAATCGGCGTTCCATATTTAACATGTAATATTTCTCGCTCAACCGGATGCAATTAGGTCGACACCGTGCATGATTAAATTTTGTAGAGCCTTTACATGTCTTATGCGCTTTGAGAGAACCGATCATAACAACTTATTTTTAGTATAGGTTAGGGATGAATATTTATAGAATATAAATTACATGTAAATATAAACTTATATATAATATAGGCCTAATTACTGTACATGAGAAAACACTGCTACTTATGCATTTCAGAAAATTATTAGATTTTATAGGCACCTATGTAGTTGTATTTTGATACAGACCAATATTATTTATGCCTATCAATCAAATTATTTCTTATATATGAACATAGATTTGTTTTCACTGAGCACCTGTGAATAAGCTGGTTCCCGCGACTTAACTTTCGTTGGGCGCTGCAGAAATCTCGAGATTACGATTACGACAGATTCAATTCAATTTGATTTTAATTTTTTTTTAAAATTCCAACAGTACGTCTATAAAGGCCGTAATATGAATGACAGGCCTTTATGTTTTCAAAGCAAACGGTAAAGTAAGCCAAGAAGATCTCCCCAAAATGCACAAACGATGTAATGTAATGTAATATAGCGCCTTTCAAGCATCTATCAAAGAGCATGCATCAAATATTCAAGCTCTATAGGATTTAGGCTTTTTATGGCATGTATTTGTATACATATGTATTTATGTATGTGCGTATTTATGTATGTATGTATGCATGTGTATATGTAGGTACACACACACACACATATATATATATATATGTATGTATTTATGTGTATTTGTGCATGCACGCAAATATGTATGTATACTATGTATGTATATGCATGTATGTATCATGCATGTATGTATATGTGTATCTACCTATATGTGATTTGATGTAAGGATCAAGGCATTTATATATCGCCTTATATGAAAAATATTTAAAGTGCTATGCGGTAATAACGGGTGATCATTATGGATTCAATGGATGATTATGCCAGAAAGGCAGCCAGTTGAAGTGTATAGCAGGGAGTCAGCCTGTTGAAGAGGATGAATGGGTTTCTGCGTGGCCAGCCACCTATCGTCGACTACACGAACCGTTCATTTCCGCTTATAAACGTAGGCGAGATGGCTAATCGTCGTCAGCAGACGACAGGACGAATTCTGTGAAAACAAGATCCGACAGATGAAATCCTGTTTAACTGGGACTGGAAAAGCAACGTCGAAGTCTCGGTGGTTTTACCATCGATGGGCGCAATTGCCGCCCAAGGACGATTGAAAACCCTCAGGAGCCGACGCAGCTCAGCGCAACTCTCGCAACGGCCGCTCTATGCGTAGATCAGTGCCAACAGCAAATCCTAGAGTTTGGAAAAATATAGGCGTCTAAGTCTTCGTATGTGGCTGTTCGTTGCTATTCGCTCGCCCGCCCGCCCGCCCGCCACCCGGCTCAGTTCTTCTGTCTATTTTCTATTGATCAGATGAATGAATGATTGATTGATTGATTGATTGCTTGAGTGAGTGAATGAGCGAGGGAGTGAGTGAGCGAGGGAGTGAGTGTCAGTCAGTCAGTCAGTCATTCAGTTAGTCAGTGAGTGAGTTAATAAGTGTCAGTCGGTCAGTCGGCGAGTGAGTCATTCAGTCAGTCAGTGAGGTTGTGAGGTAGTTAGTGACTGAGTGACTCGGTCGGTCATTCAGTCAGTCAGTCACAGTTACTCAGTCAGTCACTCAGGTAAGCTATCCGTCCGTCTGTCTGTCTGTCTGTTTGTGTCTGTCAGTCGATCTAAAGGTCCATATTTGTGTTGCCCTGTACGTATTATAGGAAGAGCTTTCTCCGAGAAGCAGCCAGGGATATGAAGTAACGGCTAGGGTGCGGTCAGTGTAGGCCTACTCATTTTGTAACTGAATTCGCTAGGGGCGCTAGTGGCTCAAAGATCTTAGAATATCTTTCTGTTGGTGAGGGTTTGAAGTCCAGCCCTAAAGGAGTGCATGGTATGGGGGAGTTCCCCAGCGAGATCCTGACGAAGCCCCGGGAGCCAAAGCTTTTTGAAGCATTTGGTATGAAATTGAAAATAATTGGGCTAAATATGGTACTCTGTCTCCATCTCCTAATTCCATCTCTCTCTCTCTCTCTCTCTACCTCTTTGTCCATCTCCTAATTCCATATTTCTCTCTAACTCTACCCCTGTCTTCATCTCCTAATTCCATATTTCTCTCTAACTACCTCTGTCTCCATCTCCTAATTCCATGTCTCTCTCTAACTACCTCTGTCTCCATCTCCTAATTCCATGTCTCTCTCTAACTACCTCTGTCTCCATCTCCTAATTCCATATATCTCTCTAACTCTACCTTTGTCTCCATCTCCTAATTCCATATCTCTCTCTAACTACCTCTGTCTCCATCTCCTAATTCCATATCTCTCTCTAACTACCTCTGTCTCCATCTCCTAATTCCATATCTCTCTCTAACTACCTCTGTCTCCATCTCCTAATTCCATGTCTCTCTCTAACTCTACCTCTGTCTCCATCTCCTAATATATATACGTTTATTCACGACGAAAGTAGAAATGACAGTGAAAAAGAAATACAGAAACACAAAACCACAAAAATTTGGGTATGCTCACACACACCCAGAAGCAAAATCGGCAAACATAATTCCATGTCTCTCTCTTACTCTACCCCTGTCTTAAACAAAAAGAATCAAATCTACGAAAATCAGTAAAACTATATCCTACGCATCTAAATTTAAAAAAGAAACAAATGTGAAGTCGTGTCAGGATAGAATGCATATTGACGGTAAAAAGTTCGACCTACAAGATATTATGTTTATTTAAAACAGATGGTTGGTAGTCCCATGAGCAAATAACTGATGTAATGAATCCTATGTCGGTTTTTGTCACTACAAAAATGTTGAGTCCAGTTGGAGGCTCCTGTCAGCCGTGGGCCCATGCAACAGTATATTTTTTTTCATACTCACTAATCCGGGGGCGCATCTGATGTGCTATTCTATAGGCCTTATCAGATCGTTCTCGTTATTTTAGACATAGGCTCATAGCTACAGTGGCCCGTATTGAGCTAAGTTACAACAAAAACAGACAAAAATATAAAATTAACATGAAAGATGACTATAAAAGAAACTGTTTAAACTTTCAAAGGGATATTCTAGAAGTATGGCGTTGAGCTGAAAGGCTGAACTGACGAATCAAGGGCTCGTTTAGAAAAACACACTAGCGGATTCAGAGGGCAATTAGGCCATGGCCTAAGAATTTAAGTGAACATAGGCCCATGCACAGGAAGTTATACGACCTATGGTCTGATGCAGAAATCTATTGAACACCAAAGAATTTATGCAAAAACTATCCTTAGTTATGCCAATGTTTTCAGCTTCATTGATTGCCCCTCCAGACCAGAGGCTTTGCCCCTGGATCCCACTTGAACTTCGCCACCAGATCTCATTATAGGCCTGCGTTCGGTGGTCGCCACGTGCCGGGTCCCCAATCTTAATAACGTAATGGCTCCTTTGACCACAATGGTAAAATCACTCATACTTATCAATGTCTAGATCCGCCATTATGGATGTTGTAGGACTTTGAATTACATCTTTCCAGCATTTTAAGTAATGCTTTATCATTGGTTAATAATTATTATTTTGGACAACACTGTAAATAATTAAATGAGAATGACAAAACTGGCATGTTCGTATTTAGTAGGCCTAGATTAGCCCCACACACTGAAAAGCGCTAGAGAACTCTGAGCGAACCATACGTTGTGCGTTTATGAGGCGGAATCGAGATAAGATGGATGAAATGAGAGTGGGAGTCTAAAAACAAAAAGGTTTGTATCCAATTTTTAACATTGTTCCGCATCCAAAAAGGTTACATCTACAAACAGTAGCGGCTCACTTTTAACTTTTTTGTGTGAAGTGATTGGGTAGGGTTAAGTTGAAACCTGTTTTAGACGCTTTTTATGTTGTGTCTGTAATCAGGTCACTGTTGAGTGAACTCTTCGAGTGATGCACCATCTCAAAGAATCATTGTTATCAGCAGCCGTCCTATGTTTTAATTACGGAAGCGTAAAGCACCGACCGCGCATTCCGACTAAGCTTATTTAATGAAAAATCTGTTAATATTTAGAATGTTATGGCGCTTAATAAAACACGTATACGTGGTTGCCGGAACTTGCTTGTTGGAAAGCACTTTTAGTTGGTGTAACATACTTTATATGTTACACGAACATACTAGTCTACTGGACTTTGACACGAATTAAATGACAGAATTTTTTTATGAATTGGGTTCGGTCCACAGGTGCCGAATCGCCTGAAAATTTGCCTGATGATAGATCTCAGTATAAGTAATTCAGCACGCCTATTCACGGCCTCCGCAAACGACCCCGCGATCTGCATGCAGCCTATTTTTTAATTATTTCCATTTGGGATGTTATGTAGAGAAGGTTTCTTATTTCTCAGCTGTTCTCAAAATTCTTTATTCTATATTCAAATGGGGCTGTGCTAGACAGTTCGCAGGTGGAAGCGAATGAGCCGCAGAGACCTTGCCATCATCTCCACGTGGTGGTCTCTGGATTAGTAAATGCGCCACAAAAGTTCAACAGAATCTCGCATCCTGCTTCGGGCTGCTTGTGCTTGCATGTTGTGTATAAGTTAGTTAAGTAGTAACTTCTGTCATACCGAGGTCTAATACACAAGGCATCAACCGATGGCATACCAAAATCAAGCCGCAATCAGGTCGCTATTTGGATGATGAGTCAACTAAGGCATAGAGGCAGGAAGCTTGTGTAGACATAAATAATTTACTGGCCACTAGAATTTAAGGTTTATATAAGGTGTCTTCTGCCTGATTGGTTGTCACTGTCTGTCAGGTTTGTTTGGTTGTCGATCCTTCTGCTTCAAGTCCCAAGTCAAACTGGTTTTGCCTCTCTCTGCACGTTGGCACTCGTTGCAACATTGCGCAAGGCCTACCCTACATTTGAGTCTTTGTCTAACCTTGGATGCCTATACTTGCCTATTATCTTCAACAATATTGTGTTGAAAGTGCGGCCAGTTGATATCTTGAGGGGCATTTATTATAGAAATGGAATGAGCAAATGAAAACATGTATTTGTACATACATACATACATACATACATACATACATACATACATACATACACACACGTCCATTTGTTTACAGCAGTCATATTCTAATGCCTTTAAGAGGTTCTTAAAATGTGCTATATTAATATAAAGATACATATATGCATACACAGATACATATTTGGTGCATGAATAGTACTTGCATACACACATAATTGCAATTGTAATGTAAACAAACATTTGTAGGATATATAGAAGCGGTGCAAGTACCAAACCCTGGGGAAGACCATAGGGATTGTGAGTCCAGGCAGAGCGAGTGGGCCCAAAAATAACAGAAAGGGAGCGATCAGAAAGAAATGAGCAAAACCAAAGAAGAGCAGAGTCAGTAAGGCCAAAGGATTTAGACAGTCATTCTAGGAGAATGGAATGATCAACAGTATCGAAGGCAGCACTGACGTCATAGAGAGCAAGAAGAGTGACATGGCCATGGTCAAAGGCATGAAAGATGTCGGCTAGAAGGAGGGTGATGAGTGATTCTGTCGAATGGAATTTCCTAAAACCAGATTGAAGGGGAGGCATGAGAGAATTAGATTCAAGGTATTCAACCAGTGGAAGAGAGATACATCTTTCAAGGAGCTTCGAGAGGAAGGAAAGGTTAGAAATAGGATGATAGTTAGAAGGAGAGTTAAGGTCCAGGCCTTGGCGCTTGAGGGAGGGAAAAACAACTGCCCTTTTATGTGACGCTGGAATGGAACCCTGACTCATTGACGAATTACATAATAAATGTAGAAAAGGAAGAAAGTCATCAACAAATTCCTTAATTAGAAATGGAGGAAGTAGGCCAAGTTCGCATGACTTCGAGGGGGAGTCCAGTTTAAGTCGACGAAGGACATCCGGTTGAAGGGTTTCCCAGCACGAGAGGTTGGCAGTTGTGGTAGGGAAGGACGGTGGGGGTGAATCCTCAGTAGATCGACGGATCGAGTCAATCTTGGATCGCATAAAGTCCAAGTAGTCGTCTGCAGAGAACGGATGTTGAGAGTGGGAGGAGGAAGGTGAGGAACGACCTAGGACGTCAGCAAGTGATGACCAGAGGCGACGTGGGTTTCCTTTTTCTATCAATCAGCGACTCCCAATACGAAGTTTCTTTGGTTCGGAAAACGGAATACATATCTCGAAGGTGATGGGTCCAGGTAAGGCGATCACCAGGATCACGAGTGCGACGATATCGGCGCTCTAGACTTCTGGTGTTCCGATGTAAAGCGCGGCATTGGCTGTCAAGCCAAGGTCGTAGTGGTCTTGAGCGAATCCGATGTGGACGGAGAGGAAGTAGGGCATCAATGAGAGGAAGAACCGATGAGTTGAATAGAGTGAAGAGATCCTCGGTTGAGCGCTGACTTAAGGAGGAGAGATCAGCGTAGATCGAGCTACTGAGGAGACCTGCACATACATACTTACATACATGCATAAATTCATGCATATACATAAACTTGGATAAATACTGGTATGTGCTCACATACTGATCAGAAGCCATATTACTGGAAGATACTGCAGATTATGAATAGTGGAATGTGAAATATAATAATTAGCCATATTGAGTGCAAGATGGTATTTAGCCAACTCTACTGCAAGAGCCCCACTGTGTTTGCAGTAATTACCAGTGCGTAGTTGAATATTTGCATTGTCATATGTTTCTCTACGTTTTATCTTTAGTATTTGCATTTGTTTTTGAGCATCGAGCCTTCACTGACATACGCTGTATAGTGTTTGCCTTTCGTCATCTGTTTTAAGCGCATTTTTTGGGTTTGTTTACATTTGCGCAATTACCGTTGTGTAGGTGCCCTTATCTCATACACTTTATTCTGTATAATGTTATTTTAATCCTATTTTCAGCCAAAACCAAAAATAATTCATACTGGTGTTCTTGTGCTAGTTACACTACAATTAATAAATTAAAGTACTGATCTGTGCATTTGTGTTTATAGAAAGAGTATTTTTATGGTGAACTGGAGGATTGTTTGTGCTTCTGACATTCAGTTATAGCTGTTTTTAAAAGCCCACTTCAGTTATTTATATAATCTAATCTAATCTTAGAACTTCTCTGGCATCATGATACTGCAGATTATCATGCCAGAGTACATCTCTGAATTTTGTATTTGAGTCGGAGACAATGAGAACAGATGTCGGCTGAGGTCCTCGTCAAGGAACCTGCTGCAGGTCCCAAGGTCTTCCACGCAGTTCGGCGAAAGCTCTTTCTCGATTGCCGGACCCACTGCGTGGAATAGCCTTCCCGACCACGTGAAGAATGCTCCATCCTTGGATAACTTTAAGAAAGGGCTTAAAACATTTCTATTTAAATTATCATATGACTGTAGTTAATTTTCTGTTGTCGTCTGAGCTTATGTACAGTGCCCTTTTCTTCGGCCTCAGCCGTGTTACGGCGCTCTAGAAATTGTCTTATTATTATTATTATTATTATTATTATTATTATTATTATCATTATTATTATCAAGCCGCTCAAAAGCAGAATTGTCATATGGTGCATTCCAAGGGTCAGTCGATTGAGACAGGAAGTCGGCCTAAGGCGGATAAGCAAACTGAAACGCTGAATGTTATAATACAAATATTCAGGCTTTCAACAAACTGAATCGCTGTTTGAATCATGATTGAATTTGTGGTTTGCTTACAGGTTTGTTATAATGTTACGTTCAAATGTTAAAACTTAGAAGCATGTTTGAGCATTACTGTGCCCTGTTGCTGCGGTGTATTGTGTTCTTATTCAGTAGATGGCAGCTCTGATTGGGGTGTTGATACTTTCTTACAGTTGGTTCAGTCCGATACAGTCCGCCTTAAGAGGCTTCTGGTCATGTTTCTTCCATATTTCATTCGCCAATGAGTGTATGTGTGCATGTGTGTTTGTATGCATGTGTGTTTGTGTGCATGTGTGTGTGTGTGCATGTGTGTTTGTGTGCATGTGTGTTTGCGTGCATGTGTGTTTGTGTGCATGTGTGTTTGTGTGCATGTGTTTGTGTGCATGTGTGTTTGTATGCATGTGTGCATGTGTGTTTGTGTGCATGTGTGTTTGTGTGCATGTGTTTGTGTGCATGTGCGTATGTGTACATTTGTGTCTGTGTGCATGTGTGTATGTGGGCATGTGTGTTTGAGTGTATGTGTGCTTGTGTGTTTGTGTGCATGTGTGTTATTATTATTTCTGCATTCATTGAATGCTATTATCTAATGACTAATCATCCGTGTATGGTTTTGAACAACTGAGTGAAGGACTATTAACCTTCTTAGAGGAGGCTCGAACTGGTGCTCTCTCTATTACAGGTTGAATGCTCTGTCCAGCTGACTACCCTGACGAATGGATCTCTGTGTGTGTGTGTATGTAGGTGTGTGTAGGTGAAGGTGTGTGTGTGCATGCATAATGTATGTATGCTTGGCATGTACATATGTACACACTTAATAACGCACCTTTTAAGTACCTAACAAAAGTGCTGCCTACTCTAGTCTAAGTGGTTAATTGAAAACTGACAGTTTATCTGTAAGCAGATAATGCTCAGGTAGATGGGTGAATGTATGAATATTTTTGCATAGCGTTTTATTGTTTCAAGTAATATTGTGTTGATAAAATTTTCTCTGTGGTTTACCACTTTCTGCACAGTAAATTACTTTACTTCCCTTACTTTTGCACATTCTTTTGTGTATCAGTAAGTAGAAATTGTTGCTCTGACTTGACTGTTCATTGACCCCGTTTACTGTAATTATCCAGGCGCCAGGATTATGTAGTTATGGCTTCGAGTAACCAGTCATAGTGAATCATTATATGTAGGGAATCATTCCTGTGAAATGACTCAAGAAGCCGTAATATTCCAAAACGTTAGTAATTAATATGTTTTCAGTATTTTTCTCTTTTTCCAACTAGATGTTTGCCCTGTACTGTTTGCTCATTTCAGTTCCTCATTGTTGATATATTTATGTATGTATTTATGTATGTATATATGTATGGGTGTGTATGTATGTATGTATGTATTTATGTATATATGTATGTGTATGTATGTATGTATGTATGGGTGTGTATGTATGTGTGTATGTATGTATTTATGTATATATGTATGGGTATGTATGTATGTATGTATTTATGTATGTATGTATGTATGTATGTATGTATGTATGGGTGTGTGTGTATTAATGTATGTATGTATTTATGTATGTATGTATGTATTTATGCATGTATGTGTGGGCGTGTATGTATGTATGTATGTTTGCATGCATGCATAAACATGCATGTATGTGTTCAGAAGCACTCATGATTCTCATATGCTGGAAGCACCCCAACTACTTTTTGTAAAAGGCGCTATATGAATTGACTAATACAGTGCATTATGTATCTAAGCATTTATGTAGGCTTATGACAGATTTACCAAAGGCAAAAAAGCCAGATAAAATTGACGAACGGACCATTATGAGATCTGCTGATTTTAAAACAGAAGAGAGTAAACTAATGACGTAGGCTGTTAAATTCATAGTAAATCACACATCTGTCGGAGATGTCGGCCAGGCATTATATATTTATCAGACTGGGCATGTTTGTACTGAAAAATTCCCAAAACCTGGGTCCTGCTCAAAGGTCGGTAAGCCCTCGTCATTCTGCTGTATTTAGTTCTGCAGATCGTTGCAGGATTTCCTGTAGCATAAAGCGGGGCAGTGCGCAGGGAGCGACTAGGATTTCCTCTCAGGAGGATCGTATTGCCGTCAGCCTGGTCCTATGATACCCGTGATGATTTGCCAGCAGACTGCTTGCTATCAATAGATTAGGAACAGATCCAGCTGGAACTGAAGGCGGTGCCTTGGATTTTCCCTAATATTTCTGTTGGAGTGGCAGGGCCGAGAAGTGCTCGGTCGTCTGGAGTCAGGCGGTGGAGATCTAAGTACACAGATCTTGATGGTCAAGCTGACCGGGACGGGAGCACTTACGAAGGAGGCTGATGACGATGAGGATGTCGACAATTATTTGATATCGCGATGGTGTTTGCTTTCGGAAGTTCCTTTGTTTCGGACGAGATTGGCGGATATGTTCCCTGGAGTTGTATAATTGCTTTGTTCCCTTTTGAATCGTACCGCTTCTGCTGAGTTTGTGCGGCCTCGTCTGTCAGTCTGTCCGTCCGTCAAACGACAAAGAAACTAGGTCATGCGCTAGGGGCTGGTAAGAGCAGCTGCTGCCAATGCCTCTCGGTTAAACCACTTTGTGATTGGTCGTCGCTAGGCCTGTTGACCAATAGCACGTCGCTTGACGAAGACACATAACTGGGTCATATTGTACATCTGTTTTATGACGGCATAGCTGCAGGTGACGGCGGCGCATAGGAGTTGGGTAAGAAGTGATGGATTTCTGTTCAGCCTCTGCTCCGGTGTTTCGCTGGGTGGAGTTGCTGCTGCTGCAGGTGTCGTTAGGCTGAATCGTCGTTAGCCTTGTTTCTGTATTGGATAAAAAAATCGGCTTAACAGGTGGATGGAGGAGGTTGACTTTGTACATTTATAGCGATCTGTTTTCGTTCTGTTGCTCAGGTAGCAAATACAGTGCTTCTTTTGAGAATAAGGTTTTCTTCCACTTGGCAGCAAGTAATTGGGTTTTGAATAACTTGAACAGCAGGGAAGTTATGTTTGTTTAAGAAAGTTATATTGATAGCTTGGCGTTGGATATCTGCTGAAAGTGGATTGCTAGTACTTGGTGCAGCATGTAACTGGATCCTACGGGATTATGGCCACTTATGTCTTTATTGTGAAGGAGAAAAGCTTAGACTAAACTATGTCAAGGCTGAGGCTATCGAGCGCCTCTTTCTCTGAATTGGTGGCTTCGGCACCGCGAAAGTCTCCATCGAATCCGTACATTCTTGCTTCAGCGGTTCCAACGTTTGGTGGATTTGACAAAGCAGAGGCGGGAAAATATCGAAAGGGGCTGTTTCGTTTCAAGAAAAAGGAAAAAGCATTTGGTCGGAGGAATACGTTGAGCAGTTGTAACGTTCTGACAGAATTTCTAGAAGATAGAGATCGGCCAGGGAAAGCAGGGAAGGGACGCAGTGTAGATGATACAGATGTGATGAAAACGCTGACTGCTACAACTTTGCCGAGGTCAAAGGTCGGCAGTTACCGTCGTCAGACAAGTGCTATAGAAACTGAAGGGAGACAAGGATATACAAAGAATAATGTGTCGATAAAACACAGATACGCCTTTTCAAAGGTAGGTGTTTAATGATTGGCCAGAGTTTCTATTCGGTTTCGTATTTGACGTCTGTGTTATTCGTCCAGGACACTATGTGGGTTTATCTTTCTGTCGGTGATTGTAAAATATCTTTTGTGTTTGACTTTCGTTATTTGGTTATTCTAGTGATGTCATGTCATTAGCACATGATGGCTTTTTTATCTTTCTTAAGAAACGTTGTGAAAGTAACGTTAGAGAGAAACCAACAAAAGGTTTCTCTGAGTACCGGTACTCTGGTTTGGTAAAATGTGCTATTTTTTTTACTGGATCCATCTGGTTTTACTTGTGTTTATTGGCATGGTTGCCTTTCTCAGAGCATATAATGACTTCCATCATTTTTCTGTGGTACTCTTGCAATGTACTGATTAGAACCACTCTGAGAGAATTGTCCCAACAAACTGGGTAGTTTACCATGGGAGTAAGTAAGGTAGTGACTGGCATGTGAAACAGGAAAAGCTATCGGGCAGTGTGTGTGCGTGAGATTGCATGTGTAGGTTTGTGGCGATTATTGTTGTATTTGAGATAGATTGGTTATTTAGTAATCGTGTTGACTTGGGGCTTCAAAGTTACAAACCTATTGTTGTTTGAATTTTGTGACACAGATTTCCTAGGTCAATGACACAAGGGTTCTGGTACTATGTCTGAATATCCCATTTGATAATGCCCTTGTTGCTTTGATTGATTGATTGATTAATCGATGCAGTCTTTAAGATCTACTCAGCTGTGATCCCAGCATTGCCACAAGAGTTTTTGGAAAGTTACGTTAACAGCGGCACCAGCTGGATTGAGCATAACCCCTTGATAATTAATTAGAGAACTTTGTTACAGTTGTTTGGTAGGGCATTTGCAGTTTTCGTAATGATATTCAAAAATATTTCCCTATCATAGTTTGTTGGAAGTATTACATTACAACGACATGAGTGGGTATCCATTATGAGAATATCAATGTGTCACGAACACGTGAGGCTGAAAGGCGGAGCAGATGAAGATGACTTTGGTTTTTTGAACTTGTTTGAACCCCTATCCTAGGTCATTAGGCAGTTGTTTTGTTTTGGTCATGTATTTGGTATGTGAGGTCTGTTGTAAAGGTATGGTCCGGAATGTGTGGAATGTTGTGCGGCTGCAGTCTTTGTCACTATTCTGTTGCAGCAAATACCGGAAACATAACAGCATTTGGCACTATTATGTTGCCATTAGCTAAATTCTGTATTAGGCCATCTAGTGGCTAGACACGACTTTCTACAAGTGGCTCTTCTCAAATTCCACCATATATATATATATATATATACATAGATGCTGTTCAGATGCTATATATACTATAAATGTATGTACGCTATGTATAACATTATATAACAGGCAGTATATAAATTATCCATGCATCATTATCATGATAATCATCATCATGATAATTGTTATCGTGTCATCGGTTCATGACATCAGTAATTAGGTCGAGTTGGATGTTAATGAAGGATCTTCATTTTTCATCATTTGTCAAGTCCAATGCTTTTTGTGGATTTACTCTGAGTCTTATTATAAATTTTTTCTTTGCTTCTCTTTCATGGCAATCTGGATGCTGTGCCTTGTTCCAGATTAGATTGTGAGGCATTCTCTCCATATGACAAGACCATTGGGGTTTTCATTGTACAGCTGCCTTTATTTCTAATTCTTTGTAGTATTGAGATCGCTGCAACATTGCCTTGTAAATTCCTGTAAATATCGGTAGGAAACTGTATTCTTTGGGCTCTTTTAGTGTGAGAGAAGTGACTTCTGAAAGAAGAGAATGTGGTGCAAAGGTTGGCCAGAAGGGCATAGAAATTGTGTCCAAAATGTTAGCAAAACGTTTACCATGAAACTGTTGCTTTACCTTTTATAGTTATTATTATTATTATTTATTATTATTTTTATTATTATTTATTGTTTGTTTATGATGAAAGAGGTCACTAGAGCTGAGGGATAGGCCAGAGTTGGGCAGAAGCTTAATGGGAAATTGAAAAACATCTGGTCCAAAATTAGAAGAGCCAAAAAAACGAAACCTTAATCTGTTTTAACATCACTTGTAATTAACAGTTCCGGTTAAACAGGGTTTTTCTGTGATGAGTACTGCCTCTTACCTTTGGGTTTAGTTAAGTTACCCTGTTCTGTGCTGTTTCCCTGTACCTCACAGGTTCAGTGCCAGGTAGGCTTGGCTTTGCTAATTATAACTAATTACGTGTACAAAAACGTCATTGTTCTCGGAAGATGCAATCTTATTAGAAGATCCTTTATGTGGCCGGAGTCTGAGCTGACTCACTGTTTTCAGCTGGTCTTCTTATGTAGGGGTTTGAATATGATGCCAGTCCTTGGCTGCCTTATTCAGAGGTTGACTATGCAGCAGAAGAATTAATTGGATCAGGATTCTTAATAAAGCCTACATTGTCTGTCTGTTGGTCTGCCGGCCAGCCTGTCTGTCTGCCTGTCTGTCTGTCTGCCTGTTTGTCTGTTTCTGTCTGCCACTTAGAACATACCTTGTTTGTGATATTAATGCTTGGAATTTACTATGATGTAGTAGGATATTTATACAGCTCCACGAGAGAGAACTGTTTGGCAAAGCTTGCATTGGACAGTTGATGATGATGGTGAGTTTTCTGCCCAAAGGCAGGTCCATTGGCTTTATGCCACCCGGGATGAGATGAGTGAGGTGGTTTCCCATTGCCTTCTTCACAGACAACTGTGGGTGAGCAACTTGTCCAAGGTTGCTATGCAGTGGCGTGAGGTAGATTCGAACCTGCGTAGACGAGTGAAATGAGTTGTTCAACTTTGCCCAGAGCCCATCCTGCTTTCCACTTTGATAAAAATTTAACAGAAAACCAAGTGGTTTGTTTTCAAGTATGCACAGACTGATATAGTTGGAAACTGCAATTTAAAGTACCTCTGAGTAGGAATTCAAAGTAAGTAGTTTCTGAATAGTACTAAGAAATCTGCTCGTGTGTATGACTTTCATAAGTGAGTAATATGGTGTTATATGTCCAACAGCTTCTTTCCAGCAGGTGTCAGATGTCTTGCTTTGGCAGCGTGCCGCCCTGGCATCTTTGGCGCCTTCTTATCTGAGGATGGTATCCTGCTCCCTCCGTAGCTTCTCCAGGGGTGGTATCCCATGTGGTACCTTCTCCAGGGGCGACGGCTGCTGTGACTGGATGTAGTCGTGTTTACCTTGATGATGTTTCCATTGCATTCTGTTTTATTTCTGTTGGAATAGTAGGCCACTTGGAATGAATAACTAGTAACTTTATTGGTGGTCAGCTTTTTTGATAAGGCTTTTTAACTGATTGGTTGGTGTGTTGTGTTAATTATGAAAAAGCATTTTGTAAGTGTTTATCTAATCATCTTTTAAAACATTTAGTTGCAAAAGCATTTGGTAAGTTTCTGTCTTTCCTTTAATTGGGAAATTAAGTTTTTAAAAAATAATTCACACAGTAGCCTTTTAAAAATTAGATAGCAGGAAAACTGCGCTTGAAGACCGTAAAGCTGTAACATTGAAGGTGTCCGTAATGTAATATCTGTGTGCTTGTAAATGCCTACGATTCCTCGCTCAGTCGATGGACATATGGCGTGTTAACAAATGCATTACTTACTTATTTTAATTAAGTTTTTAAATTACTATGAATGATTACTATTTTCGGTTACAGAACTTGATGCCAAGTTGTATTTGAAACCGCATATAAATTTGTAGACATATTTGTATTGTATTTGTATTGTATTGACATATTTGTATTGTATTGTCACTGGAGTACTGTAGAATGGTCGTATGCATTATTTTTCATGCTCTTGCTTGAAAATTTTGGGCTGAAATTTAACCCTTGGCAGCTTTATGATGATTGTGCCTTTGCATTTCATAGCTGCTGTAAATTTACATATCGGATTAACTATAATTTTAGCTGTAATTGAGGATGCAGTCAAGAATTCAGAACCAGGATCCTAACGTCCCAGGTTTTTAACAGGGTCAAAGGCTAATTTGTGCTAATGATCTGGGAACGAACATGGAGATCTATTTAAATTACAGATTGCTGTCGATCTCCATCGAAAAAAACAGAGAACCGGATATTTTGTGCTGCTTTAAACTGTAAATATTGAGGACCTAGTCCAGGCAAGCAGACAGACTAGGACAGGGAGAGACAGACGGACAGGGACATACAGACAGACAAGGACAGAATGGGACAGGCAGACAAGGACAAGGACAGACAGGCAAGAGATAGAGCAGAGGTCCATGTGGTGACTTGGTAGTTTGTGCTCTTAGCCCTGACTTGTGTATATTCCTGCCATTGTAGTGGAGATCCTGATCTTTAGCATCTTTATGAGGTTCTTAAAAGGTGCTAAATAAATAGCTAAGTACTTGTTTACATACATACATACATACTTACATACATGCATACTGTATTGTCTGTGGCTTGATGTGGTTGTGTCTGTGGTAACCGTAAAGATCTGTTCATTTTGTGTCGTATTCTGTGAGTTTGTGGTGCTGCAATTTGTGAGTGTTGTAAATAGAAGATTGGAGATGTTGCAATTTGTGGAGTCTCTTCACTAATTAATTTGAAGCAGCTATCAACGGCCGAGGTTGATGAAACGAAGAGGAAGCCAATTTGAAGGAAACTGATTAGCATGATAAGCTAAGAATAGATCTTGAAAATAATTGGCTAATGGCCACACAGTTTGCTTTTTCCTGATACCGGTATATACTGCAAACGACAGATATGTGAACGTCCTGTGAAATTTATGTAGCACCTTTTCTGAATCATAGAAAGTAAACTCCCTACTGTTACGTGCATGTAATTTGCAAAAGAAATTATGACAGTGGATTTCTACAGAGTTTGATGTCCTAATATTTCTCTGGAACTTTGTGATGTGGGTCTTAGGAGAAAGAGGAAAGACCCATGAACAAGGTGATTGAAGTAGTCTCCGATGTTCAAGCCGATTAAAGTAGTCTGTGATGGATATCCAATAACGGAACATAGCTGATTGTTATGGCTTTATTTATTTATTTATTTTTATTAGGGTAGAGCAGTTGCTGAACTGGATGGATGGGGCTGGCTTTAATACGTTCCTTGTTCTTGAGGATCTGTATTTTTTAAAAGCTGTACGAGATAGAGAGAGAAAGAGAAGATAGAGAGAGACAGACAGACAGACAGACATAGACAGAACAGACAGAGACAGATAGACAGACAGAGAGCCCAGATTTAAATTACAGTAAACTCCTTTACTGGAACCATTCAGTATCGACAAGTGTGACATTTTGACCTTCTTATCAGAAATCAGAACTCGGTGATGAAGCCATCTGATTGTCCGAGTAGACTGTTCCACTCTGGGGCCTGCCTCTTGGTCTCAGTGCCCTGACCTGAAAGTTAACAGTCTGTGAGCAAGCAGACTTTGCTTCACGTACAGCTGAAGCCCTGCTCGTCGAGTACCTACCTACCAGTAGCATATTGGTGAAGCTGGTCATCTGAAGGTGAGGAAATTATTGCTTATTATACGTCTCATTATAATCAAGTCTAATCTAATGACTTCTACAGGGGGTGGGTAGAAAATGTGCAGAAGGCTTCAGCAGATGGTCAGATTCTGAAGTATAACAAATTGGAAATGTGTATCGCAGATTTAGTTGAGTTTTAGAAAATGACCTTATTCTAATGCAGACTCGCTATAGGATGTTTTGCTCAGTATGGGTAGCAATAGTGTAAGGAGGCTTCGATGCACTTGTATAGGTAGTATATGCATGCATAGGAGAAATCGGAGATCACACAGTTGGAAAAACGATGAAAATACTTGATAATGAAAAAGAGACTTAGAGTTGGTTCAAAGTGGTGGCAGAGGTGTTGGAATCTGAGCTGCACGTTTACGTGGCGAAACCCATTTTCATGGCTTCCTTCTACTTTAACCTTGTTTAGTAATATTTGTTTTTACATAATTATATAGCACCGTTCTCAAATGTATTAGGGTAGAGCATCGGTCACTGGTGCTGAACAGTTGTGCATTTAAGACGATTTTTGTCTTTTGTGAGTGTCACAGTGGATGCTTGTACACTTGAACCTGGGTATAAGATGCTTCATTAAGATAGGTTATGATATAATTTTAGCTGGGGCCTTGGTTCTCAAATTTATTCAGCATCAGTGAAATGTCTGTGTTTTAACTCGGCCTTGTTGTTGAGCTGTAATGTAATGTAATGTGTGATGACTTATAGGGGCAGCATTACATGGAGGTTCAGTGATAGCTTTTCACCTTACAAGAGTAGCGCTCAACCAAACCACCACCATGTCAATCAAAACTATGCAGAATGCCACAGTGTGTGGTTATATGCACTGAAACCTCCTTATTGTTTTGTTTGTGGGAGTCTTGTTGTATACTGCTTTTGAGTGAAGTTTATTGTTTACTGAATCATCAACAGCAGATGTTTTAAGGAAATTTCGAGTTTTTTGGGGGAGACTCACATGTTACTGTTGGGATGGCAATAGGAGATGGCAAAAGGTTGTTAGAATGAGGTCTTTTCAGATTTGGTCACTGTCTGATATTGAGCTAAAATTAGGGTCCACGTCTGTGACCGTATAATATCAGAACTTATGTTAACTTGAAGTGTATCATAAGAAGGCTACAGTCAGAAATAAACCAGAAGCTGACTGTAGCCTTCTTACGATACACTTCAGAAGGCTACAGTCAGAAATAAACCAGAAGCCAAATCCGTTGTCACATGTTGGTGACAGCGTATAGAGTGGCTTTCAGCTACTTAACAAGTAAATTAGGTAAATCCTGCTAGTAATTGTGCACTACTAAGTTTTAACAATTAATATATTAGTTAATGACAGACGGGATCTAGCATCCTATTTTACTGGATTTGTTCTGAGTGCATCTTACACGTGTGCATACATCGGTTAGCGAAATTTGGGTTCCGTTTTGCCATTGACACGAGGCCGTATGAAGTTTAAGTTAGAGGTAGGCCCTGCATGTGGCTATTTTCAGAATATTTATTAACGTTATCATGAAGATTATTTATGATGTTTTTATTTGTAAGATTATTTATGATCTTTTTATTTGTAGAAGAGGGGACATTATCAGAGTTTAATGATGAATAATGATTTAACGATGATTCATAAATTAAGTAAATTCAACGAAAACTGAACAGGGTCGAGGTCATACAGTCGTTATAGAAAACCTTGTGCATTTACATTTTAAATTATCTAGGTTTGCACGTGAATGGAGAGGTCAGTATAAGGGCAGGTTTAGTGCAAAGCCTTGGACTGAAACAAGGGCACTGATGTGGTGTTTGTATAGAAGCTTTCGTCAGAGTAGCTGTGGTGGATGTCATTCGGAGTGTTTGCCACTAGACACTCCCTTGGTTTGGAGTGGGCTGCCATCTGTCGCTGGGTTGTAGGTCTTGTGGGCAGGTTGCAAGACATCTGTGCTTGATTTTCATTATTTCTGCATCAATATGAACTTCCCACTTGGCGGTGATTTCCAGAACTGATGGTCGAGTCTTGTTTCCCGATTAGGAAAGCTGTTCAGTTTTATCTGCGCTTGTTTTATGAGCATGTCAGGACAGTAAATAAAACGTAGCCATTTGGAATTGGATTTTCTCTTCGTGCCCTGTCAAAGTGTTCATTCAGCCATTGATGGTTGCAGCCAGACAGAAGCATTTGCCTGGAGAAAATGAGGTGTAAAGTTTTGCTCAATACCTGCCACACTCTGCTGGTTTGAGCCTCCCATGAAACAGTTACTGTGTAGGGACCTTGGACAAGTTCTTAATGCGCAATTGATCAGTGCCATTAATTGAAGTTTTGTCAGTGGCAATATGCAGTAACAACTACAATAATAATAACAATAACAAAAATTATAATATTATTGGGTAGGTTACACTATACTGATTCCCTGTTTTAGAGTTCAGTTCAGTGAGAGATTCATGTCCCTGACCCAGTTATGTAAGAAGTCGCATTAGGAAGAGTTTCCAGCATACACTTACGGAGTTATCTTGCCAAATAATGTCTGCTTTCATTGGATAATATTTTTAGAGTGTGTGAATCATTCCAGGGATGAGAAGACTTAAATTCAGGTGCCTGTACAGTCGCAGTCTGTAATTGTAATTGGAAATTTATACAGTGCTGCTTCAAGAGAACCTAATCTCTACACTAGTCTAAAGATGTTAAATGTTATTAAGAACAGAAAGTCTATCAGTCAGCAGACAGTGCCCAGATAACTGAAGAGTCATCAGTGGTGGGCTCCCAACAAACCGATTCCCGTCCTGAGTTGACACAATGACACGAAGCCCAGATTTCATGGACTAATGCTTTGAAGAGAGAACGAGGAATGAAGCCTGTATCATCGCTATGATAAATTTTTATCAAAGAATATTTTTAAGAGCATGAATAGTTCCGGGGATGAGGCGGCAATTAAATTCAGGCGCCTATCTTGTCACATTGTTTTTTACGCCCTACGATACACTCCTTGCTGAATGTCAAATTACAGTTACGTTGAAGATCCTGCTGACAAATACCAAGGACTCTTGAACTTGATGTCACTTTGGCAGATACTTGTTTTGTGTCTGACTCACTGTATGAGAACATTTGCGCCTGCTGATGTTTAGTTTAGTACAGTTGTCCATTATCATAATTGAAGGCAATTTCCAAAAACGATGAACAGACTTGTCTGCTAGCTTAAAATTAATTTTTGAGGGTGTATGAGAACTGTCATCTAGGATTTGGGTTAGGTAGGTTCCATCTCGGTAAAAAGAACATTGATCAATGTCTTGTATGTTATGGTAACGACGCTATAAAAGTCTTCAGACGACCGTGGTAACAATCTGTTTTGAGTGAAGAAGATTAGTCTCTTATACTAACCCCTAAGTGCTAGAGACTTCGTTTTTAGATCTCCATGCCTCAGGGCAGTTGCCCTTCCCTCTACAGTTGAGAAGAGTGACCTAAATCCGTCTGTGGACCCCACCCCAGTTGGGAGGACAGACAGAATCACAAATTCCTGACAATATACTGTAGGTGGAGAAATTTATTTACAAAAACTACTGGCAAATATTCATGATTTTGCAGTATTACATTACCACTAATTACCTGTAATTATGGGGTAGTTTGAGATATTACATTACCGTAAGTTATTTGTAGTTAATGGCACAGTGGTCTGTTCAGTAGTGAGCTGAGTCTGTAGTCCGATGATTGTGGGTTGTAGCCTGCTGAGTGTACTCCATGTATCGATCATAGACAGGTTGTCCGTAGTTATTGATAATATTGATAGGAACTGATGATGATTATAATGATGATGACGAAAATGGTGATTATGACCATGATGATGAACATAGTGATGACGAGTCTTTGCTGTTGAATGTGTTCTTGAGATTGCTTTGAATTTTACTGATGAATCCCTTTTTGTGTGGGATCTTCGTTTATGCCGGTAGGCTGATCTATTTTGCTGACAAAACATGTGGAATATGGGTTTTCAAAATGCTTTTTGTAAAACTGGATATTGTAAACGTATGCCCGTATTTGATCACAGAGCCTTACAATACAAGTAGTGTTATCTGATCCATCATACGAACTCCGCCAACACTTCACCTCTTTCAGTTTCTGCGCAGGTCTTTCGCTCAAGACTGAAAACACTTATTTTCCAAAAATCTTATCCTAATTCTTCCTCCTCCCCTTATCTGTCTTCTCGCTTCAATTTCAAACATCATCCACCGTAGCCCATCCGACTGTCTGACTGCCTGACTCCTGGATCTTGACCTGGAACCGAACCCTTTTGCCTGTCGATTTTGTTTTGACTGAGCGCCTGTGAATAAGCTGGTTCCCGCGACTTGGCTTTCGTTGGCGCTTTAGAAATCTCGGGATTACGATTACGATGTTGAATTTGCTAGAGTTGATTGGGCAGCATTTTCCAGCCTATTGTTCAATCTGAATTCTTCATATGGGATTCTTGTGGTTGCCAGTGACCCAACATCCGATATGTTAATGCGTGTTTTGCCCTACGTGAACGAATGAGGGATGGCGTTTTATCGTGAGACCAGCATTATGTGTGTTGGCGGTCTCTTTGTTTGTTGGAAGGTCTCCCACGGCATCTGGTTTACGACCGAGGAGTGCCTAATTCGGCTCTACTTCTGTGATGTTGGCAAGGGCTGTGAGATGTTGACTTTGTGACTTTGGCTGTGAACGGAGCTTCAGTGGCAGGTGGCTTTGCCTGCTCCTGCATAAAATGGGGGTTATGTTAGAGTAGGGGATGGGTGTGTTCTTTGGACTGGAACCAGGAGAATGAAATTACCTGGCTACGGCTGACTGACTGTGATAGGTGTTTGAGATTAGGAAGAGAATGGGGCCAAGTGCAGGGCCCCATGGCTGGTACCAATTAGGAGTTTGCTCCATGTGTTTGTTGACTTGTCCAGGTAGCGTGACTTCCGGTCTTCTCGTCCTGTCTTCCCTTCAGCTAATTTCTGCCCCTCGGGCTCTTTATTACCTTTTAATGAAGCTTTGTGGTTGTCTTTGCACGTGTGTGGCTAGCGGGCTGGCAGCCGGGCAAGCAGGCAGGGACTGTAAGAGAGGCAGAAACTGCAAGGGGAAGCGGACGGGAACTACACGGGGGTAAGCAGGCAGGCAGGCAGGCACTATCTCCAAGGGAGGTAGAAACTGCAAGGGAGGGAGGATGGCATGAACTGAAAGGGAGGGAGGGAGGAGTTGCTAGAAAGGCAGAGACTGCGAGGTAAGCAGGCAGGAACTACAAGGGGAGCAAGCAGGAACTGGAAGGGAGATGCGGAAAAGGAAATGCTGCTGTGAATGAGTGGGGGAGAAACGGCTTTCCGTGTTCAGCGATTGAGGTATGTGGGTAATAAATAAACACCTTGTGATGATGAATTGAACAGAATCCATCTTGGAAGGAGGGAACCCGTTGTTTTAACCAGTTTATGACATAATTTTTAAAGCTACTGCAAACACCTTCCAGGATTGTCTGGAGGTACGAATTAAATATTTGTGATACCTGCTAAGATGCCGGGGTTAGCATTTGATTTGAAACTGTGTATGCTAAGAAAAGCGGTTATCCAAGTAACCTCCTTATAATGTGCTTCGTTAGAAGGTAGGTTGTATACATGTGTATGAATGAGTATATGTATCAAGCCACCTTGGCTCTGTGGTCTGTTGTAATTGTAATTGTAATGACGACAATTTATATAGCGTCGTAAGTAGCAGGTTACTTCTAGGGTGCTTTACAAAGTCAAAAGTCAGCCCAGGTATTAAAAGTTATGAAGTAAATAGAATTTCAACCGTTTTTTAAAGAGATTGACACTTTTGGACTCCTGAATGGATGCCGGAAGGCTATTCCAGGCATGCGGGCCAGCGACCCGAAAGGCCCGATTACCCATTCTAGTCTTAGTTGCCGGTACAAATACATTGGCGGATTGTTGTGTGACATAGTGGTCAGTTTGGTAGTATGCTGGGTCAGTAATCCAACAATTGCAGGTTTGAGCCAGCTGAATGGGCTTAGTGTAACGACCCTAGACAAGTCGTTCCCAAACACTCGTAGGAAAGGAAGATGCACAAAAACTCAAAGAGACAAAGTAAGTAAGTAATACATCTGTTAACATGGCATATGTCCATCGGCTGAGCGAGGAATTGTTGGCATGGACAAACACACAAACAATTAAATACATAACAAAGTAAACAAAGAAAGGACGGTGCACAATCACAAAGACAGACAGACAGAATTCCACACAAACACAGACAGCATTCCTGAAAGAACTCGGGTTCAGATCTGCTGATCTTGAGCACGTAATAAATGCAGTAAATAAAGAAATAAATACAGCCTTAAGTACCTCTCAAATGTGCTGCAAACGTGGCTATCTAGATAATTACCTAAACAAGTGGGTGTTAAGGTTGTTTGAAACTACATGCTGAACAGAATTCTGATGTAATGCTTCAGTCCGGATAGTTGGCTTGGCACCCAAAGGCAGTTCTATGAGGAAGTATCCGGTGTATTGTTTTGAAATGTTTTGAAGTGTTTTGCAAACTCAAAATAAGTGGACAGTGCAAGTGTCTAAAAATGTATTTTATATGATCATAGCTAAGATCGTTGTTATGGTTTGCTTTTGTAAAAAAGTTGAAATACATCTGTGAATTCAACATGAATGGTTTTCTGGCTTGGTAACATACTGTTGAATAAACTTTTCTAAGAGGTGTTCGATGTCCTGGGAGAAAAGTGGTAATCTTTACCATTGATCTCTCTGACTCCATCAGGACCATGTGGTATGGTAAACAAGCAGCTATCACTTTCAGGTGGAAAAGTCAGTACTGCCCTAGGTACTGTTTGCCAGGGTTTTCAGATTTATGTTCTGTGGGGGGGGCCTCTGAAACTGGAGATGAGTACTTTGTACCGAACCAAAGAGAGCTAAATATTCATCTGTAGATTGATACTATGCATATAATGTTTTTATAAGAAATAAGTAGACCTTCCTGCGTGGCTGAAAATGAAGAACCGGGTGAAGTAGTAGGCATCAAGTACACTGACTTGGTTAACTTTTTAGAGACCTTAGTAATAAATTGGCTTCTGAGAATGTTTCTATGACGAGAATTGACAGTTTTGCATAATGTGATGAATACTGGATTTTTGTGAACATTCCATTGTTTTTGTCAATTTAGTAAACTATTATAGTTTGCAATGTTTCTCACCATTTTTGTTTCTGGTTATCCTTATGTACTGCCACATAATCGTGTGTATGTATATACATATAACAATTATACAGTATATATATATATGTATACTATGAAAATTCACATGACAGCCGTTTAAAAATTATTTAGAATCGATATCTGCAGCCTTGCATGGTAAGGCATATTCTATGAGCTTCTTGTCATTACTTTTTAGATGAGTGAGGGTCGAAAGGCCCAGATTGTGCTGTTGGATGATACCACCCTGGAAATATTGATACAGGTAACCAAATTAGAGATTTATTTGATATGCATAGATTTATCTTGTTTATTTGTACTGCCACTCTGGGAATATTGCTAGAGGTAGCATAGTAAATGATTTATTTATTTATTTGATATATATGTATATATTTATTTATTTATATACTTATAATGTATGCACTTATTACACTTATTAGTTATGCATACTAACATTGGTCATCATTTATGTATTATGTAAAACCAGTATATTTGTGTGTGTGTATATAATCTTTATCTGTACTTTTATGTGGACATTTAGCTGGTTTATATCTTATAGATGTAGCTGAGTAAAAGCAGCAGCTGAAGACATTATTCGCTGAATTTTTACTTGTTGAATGATGAATAATTATGATTTTGGATTTTTAAAGGTTGTAGTATATCTTTTGTAAGGGGTGTATTGCCTAAGACATGTATGTGTGCACTCCAAACATCTGGATTTGTGTTGCAAGAACATGTCTTCTTTGCTCGCTTGTATACTGATCATTTGAGACTGTCCAATGTGATTCTTATTTGAAGAGATTTGTCAATAAATTCTATTTGTGTACCCAGTGGAAAGCGGCCGTTGGATTAATTGGTTGAGTGGTTTTTTGCTTGCTCTTGACACTGGGTGTTCTGGTTTGAGTCCCCTACCTCTTGTGCTATTGTGTACCTCGTTGATACGCCAGTTGGTTACATTTGCTTTTGTGTTTTTATTAAGGTATGCTGCATTGTATCACGTAGGATTAGAAATATAACATTCTTAATACTGATGTATATTTTGACAGGGAAGTAATTGAAAAATTTCCAAAACGAGATCAGAAAACATTGTGTTTTGAAATTTAATGAGTTTATTGGCAGAGTTGAATTAGAATTACAGTTTAATTACTGGTATGCCAGTGTTTAATATTTAAGTGTAGGTTGTTGATCTGGTTTTACTAGCTGATTCTTTGTAGCTAAGAAGTAGGAGTACGGTCTACCGATAGGTCTGTCTTTGGGTAATCGTGGCTTTTGTCTTTCCTTCCAGCCGAAGCTCTTTGCATCAGAGCTGCTCGATTTGGTTGCATCTCGTTTCAGTCTCAAAGAGAAAGAATATTTTGGTGTGGCCTTCCGTGATGAAACGTAAGTACAGTATGTGCGCCTCGTCTGCTGCGGTGAACTTGGTTATAAAATGAGTACTTTGACTGCTGTTGATGGGAAGACCAGATGGTGAGGAAGAAGGCTGGCCACCCACGTTCACATGCCAAAAAATGAAGTCGCTAACACTGCTTACTTGTGGCAGCCTCTTGAGTTTATTTATTTATTTATTATTTTTATTATCATTATAATTAGGTACACAGGTCTGCTGAGGGTTCTTGAGACTAGGCTTGACTTTGGATCTTGACCTGGAACTGAACCCTTTTGTCTATCGATTTTGTTTTGACTGAGCGCCTGTGAATAAGCTGGTCCTCGCGGCACGGCTTTTGTTGGGCGCTGTAGAAATCTTGGAATTAGGATTACGATTGAATTGTCTGGCCGGCAAATAAATCATTATTTATTTATTTATTGTGCACGCTTATTACATGCACATGGTTAGTAAATTTCAATCTGAGGTGTAAGGCAAATGTGTGCAAACTGGTTCAGAGTTATTAAACAGTCTGCTCAGCAGATTGCAACCTGCTATTGTTAGATTGTAGACATAGCGCTCTGTCAAACAGACCATCAAATCATACAATAGGCTACTGGTTGTGCCGCATTTAGGCTGGCATAGGCAGCGCTTTTGTGAGGTACTCAAAAGATGTTATAAGTGCATCAAGATGCCAAGTGCTTTGTCCACACATTGCCAGTCATCTCTGCTCTGCCAGGGAAGTTGCAGCCGGAATAATGTTCTACTTTCGGCCTTGTCTTTTTATAGATATTTGTTTTTTGTTATGATATATTTCCAACAGCCATTTGCTGTTAGTTGGCGTTTCCTCTGTTTTATGTGTGTTTATAGTTTTCTTGCTGTGTTTTTTTGTGTTATTTCTGTCCAGCGTTAAGATGATTTCTCTGGGGTGCTAGTGTTTTCTTCCTCATGCCCTGGTTGTACCTTATCTTGACTTATCTTGGCTTACCCTGCATGAATCAGTGGCCCTGTGCATGGACCCCTAATATTTAGGTCTCCTTGCCCTGTGTGTCTGCTGGCTTTTCAGTGCTATGGTGGTTTTGTGTGTTGCAGTGTTGAGAAGAGGGGAGAAGGCTGTGTATCTGTATGTATGCATGTATGTATGTGTGCCTGTGTGCTGAATATGTTTTCTTATCTGTGTATGTAAAGGCACCACCCTGGTCCTTTATTTAGTTCCAGATGGTAGACGTTATCAGCCTCTCTCTGGGCTTGGCCTAAACAGCGATCTGGTTAAGTCCGTTGGCCGATTTGTTGGTTTGTGTCTTTCACTCGAATTGTTTGCATGCGATGAAGGGTCCCTGGATTCTCCTTGATGGGCCCTTTAAGGCCGCTTAACGTTATTAGCACTAGATGGCAGCAGCAGCAGCATCTAGGTAGGCAACAGTCCAAGGATTGTAACAGTGGCGCTGTATGTCTTGTTGGGAAAAGGGGTGTGTCATGGCAGAGTCCAATGTTTTTGTATTTTGAAAAGTTGCATCTGGGTGTAACTGTGGTGCTTGTGATGATGACAGTCACTATCTTTGCAGAATCTTATCATCACGTTTGTTTCTGTGTTTTGAAAAGTAGCATCAGGGTGTAACGGGTGGCATTTTGTATTGATAATTATAATTGCAGAATTGTGTCATGATGTCGTTGGTTCTTTTTTTATGAAGTAACATCGGGGCGTAACTGGTGACATTTTATTAATTAAATAATTGTAATGGTCTTTCACTCGAATGAATTCTGTTGAAAGACAGATGTTAGGGTATTTTTTTCTGAAGCAACTGTTGCTTGTGATGGTAAAGCAATGTTGTTGCTGTTAAGAGTGACAGTGTGGTTTGCTTACATGTTTGCTGTAGGCAATTTTTGTAGCAGTTGGTGATTATTTTTAACTTATACCGGTATGTTAATGAGGCAGATATTTTGTATCATTTTTGCTTACAGTATGGCTGATGTGTGAGTGGAATGTGAGAGGATTGAGAGTGAAGCCTTAAGAGAGTTGTTCTCCCTATAGTTAAGCCATTGTCTAATGTGGCACAGTGGTCTATTGGTAATGCGTTTGGTCAATGATCATGCGTTTGTGGGTTTGATTCCATGTAATGACCCTGGGCAAGTTGTTTGCGCACACCGTGCCTCTGTCACTAAGCAGTATAATTTGGTACCGGCGTAAGCTGGGAAGTAAACGGCAAGTCCTGCCCCGTGTTCGTGACCTTGGGATTCGTTCATTGTTGGCTCAAGGACCTAAAGAAAAGGAAATGAGAGCTTCCCCTGTGTCTCACGTGTGGGATGTGGGATATTTTAATTTACTGTCTAATGACAAGCATCATTTGATGATGCTTTGCGGTTATAAGTACAGGACTCCTCCTGGAGTCCCTATGCATTAAGTGGCTCATGGGAGGCACGGAGCTCGAAGCTGCACATTCCAAGGCGAGCACTCACACCATTTGGCTACCGTTGTTGCTCAGTTTTAAGCAACGGATTTGCTTATGACGTCTCTAGACATATGTTTATTGATCGTACCATTTACTGTTTGTTTAACTGATTTTATTGATGGATGGGAGTGGGGGAGGGGATGCGGTCGGTTGCAAAACAGTCTCTCTGCCTCTCTGATGCCGGGAGAGTGTTTTGCACGGACCCGGCTGCTGTAGCTGAGTGAGGCCCTGCAGCCTTTCTCTGGCTGCTGGGAGGTAATAGTGCATCTTTGCTCATGCTATACGCTAATGGATCGGAGGTAGTTGGCTTGAGTTTAGCAGACCTCTACAGTGGAGTGATATGCTCATCTCAACTCTTGGAAAAAAGCATGGCTTTTGATCTGATTAGTTTTATTCGCAGGATAAGAGGCTCCATCGATGAAATAACACGAAATGGGAAACAATTTTTGTCTCCGTGAACAAAATATCTAGGTCTTTCTACTCCAGGGCGTACTTTAGATCAAAGCTGTATTCCCGCGTAACTTCAGTTATCATGATCTTTGTGTTTTCTGGGGCAGTATTTTATTTCTGGTTGTAAGGACCCACCAGCCGAGCTCAGTGTGATGATGAGTCAGCCATAGTCAAGGGCTGGCTGCTGATCCGCTGTTTGCTGTTCGTATAGAGTAGCATGGTCTTGCTAGCATAGCAATCTCCCATCTTGGCTTGGTTTTGGTTGTCGTTCTATCCTGCGTGTATGTATGTAGGTAGGTATGTAAGTATGTAGCTGGATATTTATATTGCGCTTGATAAGAACCTCTTACAGGCACCAAAGTGAAGTGTTTTCCAAAGTCCTTCAAAATTAATCTTTCTGTTTAAGTTGCTTTTAGATTGGCCTGTGCTGGAACCCTTGAAAAGTTTAAGGTTTTCCTTCCATTTGTAATGTTTTTCCAATGAAACCTTGGAATGTACTTTCACACGGTCGCACAGACAGTCACTATACCCCCACTTCAGTCACTTACTCGCAATCCTTATCTGCGACTGGACTGCACTTTGCACTTATCTTGGAGTAGCATCTTATTGGTCTATTGGTTAGTTAGCTGGAATGCTAGTGGTGCGGTTCAAAACTTGACCAGTGTAGAAAGATCTTTTATGAGGTATGTTCCACTCAGAATGGTTAGTCGATTTGGCTATAAATTACTGCAGTGTACTAGACATGAGATAACACCACAGTAACCAATTGAGAAGACTGGCCACCCACCTTATGGTGGGTGGCCAGTAACAGGAAATGCCTTGTATTATTTATATCTCAAGGCAGTACCTTGATATTGGTTGATTGTGTAGCCCTAAGAGTTAACCACATGTAACTCTGTTCATGGTATTTCTGTATTTTTCAAATTAGTCATAAGGATTTGGAGAGGCAGCTGTTGCTTGTTTGGCTTGGGTGAAGTTGCTGCAAAATGTTATTACAGTTATTGCTATTATTTTTAACCCAAAGTAGATATGATCCCTCAGGATTTAATTATTTATAAGAGGAGTAATTGAGATGATGATGATAATGGTGATGGTGGTGATGGTGATAATGGTGATGATAACTATTCCAGATGTAGAATAAATTTTTGTCTCCAAACATTTGTATAAAATCCTGATGGAACAATGCTCAGTGCTTTCTCATTTGAAAATAAATGAATAATATAATGTTACTTTATTTCATATGATTATTCCTGTCATTTTTCGTGTCTGACCATTTTCCATTAACCATTGGTAACCATATTTACCATTATTATATTCACCATTTTCTCCAGTATGACTCCTGACAATGTCTTGAACATTTTATCTCGTTTCAGGAACCATTATCAGTGGCTACAACTTGACCGCAAGGTCTTGGATCACGAGTTCATTAAAAGGACGGGGCCACTGGTGCTTTACTTTGCCATCAGGTAAAAGCCTTTGCTTGTGAACATTCCTGCTGTCTGTGTCTGTGCCAGTTTAGGTTAGCAGTATTGAGCGGCTTAATGTTATAGTAATTAATTGTTAATGAAGAAGCACTACAATATGTCCTTTTGGCTTTTAGCTTATTCCGAAGCAAATTTTCTGAAGGATATTTTTCTGTGGTGTTATTGTACTTGTGAGCCTGAACTCGGCCTTCTCTATGCAGTAACTGTATGGTGAATTTCATTGATCATATTTATTAATTTTTTGCCACTTGTGCTCTTGACTTATTGTTTGTAGTGAGATTTTGGTTTCTTTGTTCTGAATTTGGGCTTAATGAAGTGCTCATTAAAATGTTTCAGAGTAAATACACTGGAGCTTCTTTTGCATACCCCAGTTTAAAACAATTCTGATATAGCACAGGCAGGCATACAGAGCCTTTAGAATAGGACTTTGCTTTAGCACCATCTCATTGTAACATGGTCCTTGCTGTGGCTCCAAAAGGTAGCATTTTAAGGAGGTTACAGTGTACTTGTTTCAGTGTAGTGTATTGTAATGTAAATAGTTAGTCGTGTAGCTCAACTTCAAGGAAACTTGGCAGCATTGTGATGCTGTTTGTCTTGTTTGGAAGTCTAGCTATGTATTTTATGACAATAATTGTCTGTTTGCAGTTAAAGTATCTGGTGTCTCGTGGCCGATGGTTTTGGTTTAGTGTGATGAAGATATCATGCTTTGTAGTCATTTTGGGGTCCAGTTTCCTGAAACAAAGTCTCCTTTATTTCTGCCTACAGTCAAGTCCTCTGCTTTTAGGGTGAAACTGGATATCATTGTCAATTATTTCATCAACTATTTATGTGTATAGGTTTTCCTGTTGTTCATTGTTTTCGTGGACTGTAGGTTTTTCATTGAAAGCGTAGCCTACCTCAGGGACAGTGCAACCATAGAGTTGTTCTACTGCCTCGCCAAGCAGGCCATCTTTCGGGTCGGTGACTTCACTACAGTTTGTTTCTTTGTGTCCGTCTGATTTAGTTTAATGTTTCTGGTCTCGAGACAAGTCCCCGAGACAAGTCCCCGTACAGAGCTTTCAGTTGTTGGGTTTATCCATGAAAGTTATCTCTGTCTCTGCTCTTTCTTTACACAGGCTTTTCTTACTAACAGTTGTCTGTAGTAGCAGAGGGTTTGTTTGGGTTTCCCACTCATACAGTTTTGCACTCAGGTTTGATTCTGTGCCAGCTGTCTGTAATGTAAAGTTTGGGTCTGAGCCAGTTCTCCTGTTGTAGTATAAATTTTGGATCTGTGCCAGCTGTCCGCTTTTAATGTAATGTTTGGATCTGTGCCGGCTGTCCTGATGTAATATAAATTTTGGATCTGTGCCAGCTGTCCGTTTGTAATGTAAATGCTGGATCTGTGCCAGCTGTCCGTTTGTAATGTAAATGCTGGATCTGTGCCAGCTGTCCGTTTGTAATGTAAATGCTGGATCTGTGCCAGCTGTCCGTTTGTAATGTAAATGCTGGATCTGTGCCAGAGCTCTGTCCTGTTGTAATGTAAATAGTGGATCTCAGTGATTGTGTACTCTGTCCATTTTCTCTTTAAAAGGGACCTGTATTTGTATGGACGTAATTTTTCAGAACCGTATTTTCTGTTTTAACGAATTCATGCTTATCTTAATTTAACATTCGTCTCGTGTAATTGTGACCCATTATTACCAGTGTGTTTGCTTTTTGGGCGGGTGAAAAGCGAAAGTCAGCTGGAGCTAAGATACCAGCCACTGTGGTTGTCCTTTCTGTATCCCTTTCTGTATCTCTTTCTGTATCCCTTTTTGTATCCCTGTCTGTACAAATTAAAGTTTTTCCTGTTTATTTTCCCTCAAAATTGTTTCATGTACTCATTTTGGTAACTGATCTTCCAAGTTGGCTGTGTTGTGACCGCTTTTTGTGACAGAATTGTCAAAACAATCAGTTTTTTATTTTTATTTTATTAATCAGACTGTAGTAATTAGACAAAAATTCAGGAAAACAATGGAAGTCAAAGAAATAGGTTTAGCTTGAGTACACAAGAACCTTCTTTATTTTTTTATTCTGTGCTTCATTATGATGTGAATTCTGATACGATGTGGTTGGAGCATGAGTCACCAGTTTTATTTATCTTTAGAATGTGACCTTATTGCATGCATGATTCAGCCTTGTCATAGCATGGTACACCGGAGACTGGTTGTGATTCATTTTGTTACGGCATGAATTCTGGTGTAACACAGTCTGGGATATAGATCTCAAATTTAGTTCAGCTATAGAAGTAAACTCATTACGACATTACCTCATTGCTATGGCTTTGAATGACAGCCCTGTAACGAGTTTCCAGTCTGCTTGACATGGCTGTCCATTTTAGCATTATAACAAGGTACCAGTGTACCTTTAGTAAAGTAAAGGCTGTTTATGATGTAAAGTATATGTAACACTTGTTTACATTCTCAGTAGAAGCTCCTCAGAATCTGTGTCTGTCTTGTGGTCTTGTTAGGAAACCCAACTACTGTTGCTTGCTGCCAGACACTTCGAAAGTACTGCATAACGTTGCCGAACTGTTAGCCTAAGCTGTATATGATAAGATTATTTTTCATGCAGTGGCCGGAAGAATAAACTTTAATTCTGTCTGAAATTTTGGATTCTGTATGAAATTTGGGATCGTATGATGTTATTTTGTTAAACTTTGTGTGGAGAATTTTGGATCATGTCATGTTTTATTAATTTTTTTGGCAAAATTTGGGATCATGTGATGTTGTTTTGTTAGATTTTGTGTCAGTTTTGGACCAAGTTTTATTCAGTTTTGTTTGCAAAATTTTGGATCATGTGGTGATTTTATCTGTTTTGGATTGTGTGATGTTTGTAGGAACAGATTGAGTGCAGCAGTGATGTTGCATTTGAGCTTGCTGCGTTGGCTCTACACGAGGCCCATGGTGACTACGTCGAGTAAGTTGTTTATTCTTGGTGAATATTTATGATTCTCTTAGGAAAATGTTACTTTAATAGCTTGCTGCAGCCCTGTGGAACAACCCAACTTTGCTGAAGTGGAGCAGAGTAGCAATTGGTTCGGATACACTGATTTGCTTAGCAGTTTGGAGAGGATGTGTTTTGATAGACGACTGCTATACCATGGAGGCATTTTTGCTGTGAGCTGGTTAATGTTTAGTTGTAGTGTTCTGCGTATGTTGACGGTAATCAAGTAGCGAGGGTGGAATTAGAGACGGGAAGTAGAAGGTTTCTTGCTGTGTTGTTCTGAACATTTGGCTAAAAGTGATTTGTGGGGAGTTGCTTACCTTTGTGAGTTTACCGATCTGTTTACATAAACAAAGGGGCTCACAAAAGTCTAATGGTTATTGTGCTGGAATGTCAACTGAGGGGTTCAAATCCATGCCAGGGCAGAAATTTGTTTAAAGAATTTGGCTCTATTTGTGCCCCCTAACCAACTCAGTTATTGTTAGTACACTTACCATACGCTGTCAGTGGGAAGATCAGACAGCAATGGAGAGGGCTGGCCACCCACGCTCATAACCCGCAGCTAAGAAAGTGAAGTAGCTAATACTTCATGCCCATGGCTGCCTCTCGAGTTTGGTTTAAGGTACTGCTATTTTTCTTGTCATAGAAAAGGGTAAAGCAGGTCTTTTATATTAATTTGGATTGTTTTGTGTTTTGGTTCTGTTGTTGAAACAGAGACGAGACGGCAAAGAAGCAGCTGATGAAGTTACCTGTGCTGCCAACCGGTGTCCTGAAAGAGCATCCCTCCATTACTTTCTGGTGAGTTTGTCCGGGTAGACTTCTGCCGCATGGAAGGCTTCATGTTTTCAATATCAAAGCTTATTTTATCCCGGTCCTTCGTTGACTCTCTGACCTAATCTGTCCCCTTGAGCTCCGTGGTTATGACGCCTTAACCTCTTGAGTGTGTCTGTTATCTTGGTGTGCTTGACTTTTCTCTTGCCCTGAGACATACTCACTGGGAGATAAAACCAAGCGTGACCTCTTAACGACTTTTGCGAAAATATCTACAAGATTTGGTATTTATGATTGCTCTTAAAGTCCGGCTGAAATTCTGCAATATATGCTGTCCACTGCCTTACCGTGAGATAGCCTCTGGGCACGGAATCCCTATTCGGTGTCCATCTTATCAGCTGATGCCTTTCTTTCCAGCAGACTGTGTGGGCTTCTATGAAACTGAGTCATGCTTGGCCCTTGTAAATACTATTATTTTGACAGCACTGGGCAGCCTGTAAACTCACAGTGTGATGTTAAATGTTAAAATATATATTGCTTGTTGCCTTTTCCGGAGTTATTGGCCATAGAGTCCTTATCTTGATATGTCTGCCTGATGAGCATAGCAGAGATGTTGATTAATCTTTGGAATAACTAACATTCTTTGGGTTTGCTGTGCTTTTGATCAGTTTGCCTTTCTGCCCTTCCTGAATCCTTAACAGCCTATAACAACGTTGTAACTATTGCCACTGGAGATACTGGTTTTTCCCTGATTTTTTAATAGCTTAATTTGATTTCATCTGGAGATGTGATTTCTTTAATAGATTTGCTTTTGATATGTTGTTAAATAATTATGTGCTTCCTGTGCTTTCTCTTTTCCAGTTGAACTGATTCATTACAATTAAATAACAAAAATTAATCATTCTTTTAATAATTCTTAATTAATGATTATGCTACCCTTATGCTACCCAGTTCATGCACTATCTCACCCCAAACCCTTTTTCCATGTCAGACAACTTGGTTTCCTGACCCACGGTGGTTTTGGACCAGATTTCCCCAATGGTGGTTTTTGACCAGGTTTCCCCAATGGAGTATGATTTGATTATGGGTTCACTTGAAGAAACCCCATCAATTAATGCATTGTGCATTATGATAACAGTGCTTTAGAATTCATCAGATTAGATTTGGTTTATAAGTTTTGCAATTCTTTGTAGCATTTTGAAGTCTTGTTGCAGTCTAATTTAGAGCGCAAAACGCCAGCGCAAAAAACCACTAGCCTTTATTTTAGGGAGCATTTGATCATTCTATGCTTGGTTTAACGTTTTACCTCTGATCTGTTTGGCTGATGTTTCTTGGCTTTCAGTGAAGACCAGGTGATTGAACACTACAAGAAAATGGTCGGCAGATCTCGCGGAGACGTCATTGTTCAGTAAGTCGTGTCAATCTGTAGATTTCTGTCATCCAGTAAGACAGGATATGTGACTATGAACTACACGAGTGACCAACTGTCATGAACTACACGAGCAGTATTGAACGTAGTTGCTGTGCGTTGCTTTCGTGTGATGTCTTGGGACTTCAGGGGCATTTATTAAAAGTTGACCTTAAACTTATCTTACCATACCTTAGTTTACCCGAGTTGTATGTATTAAAGATCACCTTAGCTTTATCTTACCTTACCTTACCTGAGTTGTATGTGTTGCTGAATGTCTGCTGCTTTTTACAGGTACATGTTCATAGTTGAAAGTCTACCGACTTATGGAATTCACTACTACGAAGTGAAGGTAAGTCAGCTCAGTCGTTACAACAACTCAAAGTTCTTGAACTTGTTAATTTGTAGCAAAAATGCTTTGTATCAAAATGCTTGTGTATATGTCTATTTAAAGATATATTTTGTTGTTTAATGAACATACACTTAAAATAATGTTGCTGAAATTTTGTCTTATTTGCATATTATATGTAAATTTATGTATCTGTATGTGTTTTATGCATGTACACTAAGATATACTAGTAGGAATATATGCAAACGAAGTGGTTACATGCTAAGCAGTGATTGTAGCGTGCTTAACAGCACTGTTTGTTCATCACGAGTTTTGCTGAAGCAACCATCGATTGATGCCTCGTGATTATGATAACGGCATTTTGAAGTCATTAGATTAGATTAGGTATGGCAAACGAAAGACAGAAGGGGGCTATTGGGAGGTATTTTAGAAATACTGTATCATGTCTGTGGCTTAATTTTGTTTTGTTTTGTTTCTTTTTGTAGGACAAGAGTGGCATTCCTTGGTGGCTTGGTCTCAGTTACAAAGGAATCTCCCTCTACGACAACAACGATAAGAAAATGCCCAGAAGGGTACGTTGTTTGTGTCACTGATTCAGTTTTCCACTTTTAGATGGTTTGTACGACAGATTTCCTTGACCGATGTTCACGTCTTTCTTTTCTGCTTATCTTGTTCGCATAGCCAGCTATGCAGTGTTGTTTGTACGCTGGACTATAAAATTTTATTAGAGATTTTTGCGCACTTGTTTTTACTTGGCATTTTTATTGGACTGCGCAGGTTTTTGCTTGGAGTCAGCTTGAGAATCTTTATTATCGAGAAAAGAAGTTTTCAGTTGAAGTCCATGATCCCAAAAGGTGAGTGGTTCTTGTGAACTGGTTTTTTACAGTATCTGTTTCATCTTAGTAGCTGGAGATGAGTTAATTTTAAAAGCATGTAATGAGTTCTATTAGAAGTTATTTCTTGTTGCATCAAAAATGAGTTCATTTTTCAACTGCTTAAATCCAATCCACTTCCATTAAACCTAGAAAGTGGTGTTTCAGATCTAAACTCAAGAACACTAAACTCTGACCGTGGGGTATGGTGGCTTATAGGTTAAAGCACTCGGCTTGTAACACGGAGAGTATGGGTTTGAGCCTCCTCCCACAAGATGGTTACTTTGTAGGGACCTTGAGCAAGTCATTCATTCACAATTGCTCAGTGCCATTGATTGATGCTTAGTCATTAGATAGTCGTACTTAATAAATGCAGAACTAATAATAAGAATAAAAACTCTTCTGTTTGAAACGTATATGTAATATCTGTTAGGTAGCAATGAGAGGCTTGTAAAAGGGGTATAACAAATATTGTATGCTGATACCTACAATGAGACAAGTGAAACTAATGGGTATCTGGGCGGAGTTAGAGACAAGTGCGGTAGAGCAGTCCACACAAGTGGAGCAGTCCATAAAAGAAAAAGAATAGCTTCCTGATGATTGAAAGTATTGTTGAAAATTATCGTAAGTTTCTCATTTTGAATTTCCAGAGTCATCCACGCGTTAAGCTCTTTTAATCTTTACGAAGATGCAATACATGAACCTCTGGAAGACTTTGATGAATTGTCCGACGCCATTTCTGATCCAACGACGCAGTGAGTACAGGTTTTTATGACTGTAAATAGAGCATTTTTCTGTTTGTCTTGATCATTATTCCTGCACAACTGTAAGCTCTGAAGTTATCAGAACACACTTTAATCTTAAGATTGATAGCTTGCTAATATTTTAGAAAAGTAGAAAACAAGAGAAAGGAAGAGTCCTGGAGTGTAACATGAATTTGACAATTGGTGATGAATCGACATTATCTTTAGTGAAGCCGTGTAGCCTTTAATAAAGCCACGAAACCTTTAGTGCAGCCATGTGACCTTTAGTGAAGTCTGTGACCGTTATTGATGCCATGCAACCTTCCGTGGAACATTGTCCTATGATTCAGTGAAACATTATCCTATAATTGGATATCCATGGTTGTCGTTGTGCATTAGCAAAAGATCCTTCATCCCAACAGACAATAGACAACATGTCTGAGTATCATGTTGACAGAGGCATGTAATAAAGGAACAGTTGCCTTGCCATAGTACCTGCCACCAAGCAGTGGATTCTGGAACGGGATGACTTTGACTTGCCTTGGCTTAACTTCCATTTTGCTTGAAGGTTTGTGGTACATGGTATGATGTGTGATTCTAGGGTTTCGGTGAGCAGGCGTACATTTGGTCCTGGCAACGTCAATGTCCATGCCTGGTTAGCGGCCACTCCACAGCTGACCAAGAGCATCTGGTCAATGGCCGTCAGTCAGCACCAGTTCTACCTTGACCGAAAACAAACAAGAGTAACTGCATTCCTCTCTTACAACCACAGTAGCTTTGCCTAAGATGCTCTGGAACTTGTTTCAAAAATCGTAAAACTTGTGTTTTCTACTTTGTAAAATATTTTTACATTTTATCTGATTTTTGTTTTAGTTTAAACGTTTCAAATGTTGGTAGACCTTCTAACTAAATGCAGGTTTCAAATAATTTTGCCCAGAGCTCCCAAGTGTGGAATGCATGGAAATTGGGTCAAAACTTGTTCAAATGAAACAACAGACAGTTTTTATTGGATCAGCAGATGATCAGATCATATGGAAAGAGCAGTATTATAAAACTTATCATATTGAATTTTTATTTAATACAACTGGATATTTATCAGCACAGAGCACTTTTTAAGAAGAAAGGCAGTCCCTTAAGCTAACTAACTACAAGAAGCAGCCACAGGTATAAAGTGTTAACTACTTTGCTTTCTTGGCGTAAGCACATGAGAAAGGGTGACCAGCTGTCTGCCGTGCTGCCTGATCTTTTCCCCGATGGTTTACGCTGACTTTGCAAGGGCGCACAAGTGGAACCAAAATCTGGTAACAAATTTCTGCCTTGACTTGGATTTAAACCCCCAACCTTTCAGTTTAAAGTCCAGCACACTAACCACTACACTATCACCCACCTCCAGCTAAAAGAACGGCTTATGCATGTGCTTTGCTTTTACAGTCGCAGTCTCACATTGCCAGAAACATGGGCGACATAGCAGCCGAGCTTTGCCAAAGTCCGTCCGTGTTTTCTGCTTCAACTACTCCGCTTCCAGATGGCCTACGGAGCGTCTCCAGCTCACACTGCCTCTCGTCTACTGCTCTCCTTTCCACCAGCAGTGCCAGTGTCGAATGTAGGTCTCTCAACAGATTGAAACTAAACTATCAGCAGTCTGATCTGATGTTACATAATGTAAATGTAATTGCCTTTCACCTCTGCTGTTCGGTTCAAGTCCTGGTGAATATGAATATGAAGAAGAAGCAGGAGGAGAAGGAGAAGAAGAAAACAAAGAGCAGTCCCTTCAGCTAGCCCCAAGGCGCAGTTATGGGTATGAAGCGACTTCATTTTCCTAGCCTCGGTTCATGAGGGCAGTTGGCCAGCCTTCGCTCTAGCCACCTGATCTTCCCATGGATGTTTGGCACGTTAGCAGATGTGTTATGTACTTACTGGTTCACATGTCTGCCCCAGAACATGGCACATTGTTTGCATCTGTGTTCGTTTGGTCCTGTGTATGTCTAAATGAGGTGGGTAGCTAATGCATTTGAGCTTGTATGAGTTCTTTGCATTGTTTAGCACAGGCTTATTCTCTTGTTCTTGAATAGACTAAAGCGCTCCAGTTTAGCAAGTGCCATACAAGTGCTTTGCTGTCTGTGAGGTTTCTGTTGTGATCTTGTTCTTTAAGTTCTGTGCATTGTCGAGTGTGAACTTATTTCTTGTTCTTTGAATGCATGCAGCAAGCGGGGCAGACTCTGAGGCCAACCGGGCTGCACTGCGGGAGAGGTACGCCGAACTGAAGGCTCGGAAGGAGTCGATTGAGCAGAAACTGAAAGACAACTTAGCCAAGCTGAAGGAAGTTTGCTTGGAGGAATCGGTCAGTCTGTCTTTAATTCTTTAAGGGATTTTGATGAATATTAACTGTTGTTAGCGGTAAACCTGTTGAAGTTTGTTTTAAAAGATCCTTCAGTTTAGTTTTTCTCAGAGAATCTTTATTATGGAAGTAATTTTGTGTCCGTTTAAGGTCTTGAGATGAACTACTTGTACGTGGTATAAAATTCTCTTGTGTATAAAATCCCCCACTCTCTTTAGTCGGGTAGTGCCAGTCCCAAGCCTGGATAAAGGAGGAGGGCAACGTCAACGGCCTTTGATGTGATAAGATGTCGTTAAACACTGGAACTACTACTCTTGTGTATAAACTCTTTGGTATAGATATCATTTATAAACTGTGGTATAAATTCAGCTAAATCAAGGTTGACGGCCCTTTCTGTCATTAACTTCACGGTTGACTGCATTTTTCCAGAAATACACTGGGGAGCTGCCAGCCGAGTATCCTCTGGGGCCAGATGAACAAGCACCTGTGGTGCAGAAGAGGATCGGAACAACGTTTCCATTGTCACCAAAGATCATCAATCTGGAAGTGGAGGTGAGTGAGATGAGTGTTAATCAGAACAGGTAAAATGGTATATTGTGTGAAGCGTAGAGTTTAAATTATGGTGCAGATGCCGTTAAGTTTAGCACAAATTTTATTGATGAGCTGTAAGTTGGGCAGAGGGCTGTAATCTTAATGGTGAAATTTTATATATGTATGTACGTATCTGGACACTTTATATAGTGCCTTTAAGTGCTTGACAAAAGTGCCATGTATTCTAGACTAAGTGGTGTTCAGACATTAAGAATAAAGATTCTTCAATAAACAACATTACTGAAATAATTGAATGAGTCACCACTGGCACTAAGAGCCAAAACACTGGATTCTCCCCCAGAGTTGACTGTTGACACCATGTTCAGAGTTCCTGGACTATTTTGTCGCTCTGTTCTATTTAGATGAAGTTGCAGACGGTGGCTGAGAAATCTGGCGCAACAGTTTTGTTGCAATAGTAGTGGTGTTCTTTGCCGTGCGGGGATTATAGGCTGTGTCACAACCATTTCGATTTTCTGCAAGAAATGCTCTACAAAGCTCAAAACTATAATGCTAAGCAATGTTTTTAGTCTTTAAGTATGAATATGTTATAGGGCAAAACTGAATTGGTCCAGTTGGAGATTGAATATGACCTTCAGAGCAAAATAACGAAGGCAGCTTACAAACTGATTCAGGAAAATAATGACAAGAACATTCGAAAGACACGACAGCAGGCATATCAGAAAGAGCTTCAAAAGGTAAGCGTCTCATGCCTAGTCATTCAAAAACTGGAGTATTGATGGAATGGGGCATGGTAGCCGATTGGATAGAGCGCTCGGCTTGTAACACGGAGGTTACCAGTTTGTGTCTTCCCCTAGACGGCTAGGGGAAGGCATCTTAAGCAAGTCTTTCACTCACAGTTGCTTCGTGCCTCAGGTTACTGACCTTGTGCACATAATAAATGCAAAATAATAATAATAATAATGGTGGCCAAGTGATAATGTATCAACCTTTTACTCCGGTGTCCAAGGGTCACTTTGCCAGTGCGTCATATCTTCTTCACATCTGAATCTGGTCAAAGGTTGTCAAATTGTTCTGTTTTGCATACATACATTTGGATGTTGTGTATCAAGAGCCTCTCAAAACCATGGAAAAAGGCTGTCCAACCGATCTGAAAGCTGAAAATGTTTCTTGTGCATGCGCTGGAACAGTTAAGATTTTCAGCAGAAGATATATGCTTCGTGCCTCTGAAGACATTTGTTGGTAGCAGTAATGAATGGACCATCACCTTAGTTACTTTATGTTACATTACCTTACCTTACCTTATATTACCATCTGTTTTTTGTTCATATTCACTTAGTCATTGAGCATTACACACTTGCCCTTACCTACACAAACTTTTATAGATGAAATAAATATGCTGCTGTTCATCTGACACTGGAATCAACTCTAGCTACGTGTGACAGGATGTCTTTGTTCTATTTCTGTGAATCTGGGTATTGTTACTATGCTAGTTTGTGTCGGATTACAGCTGAGGAACTTGGAACAGAAACTGATCACATGTCAGAAGGAGACGGGAAAGGGGAACAGCCGAGAAGGTTGGTTGCTGCTGTTTCTGTCACTCTTTCTCTCTCTCTGCCTATATCTCTCACCATCTCTTTCTCTCTCTCTGCCTATATCTCTCACCATCTCTTTCTCTCTCTCTGCCTATATCTCTCACCATCTCTTTCTCTCTCTCTGCCTATATCTCTCACCATCTCTTTCTCTCTCTGCCTATATCTCTCACCATCTCTTTCTCTCTCTCTGCCTATCTCTCTCACCGTCTCTTTCTCTCTCTCTGCCTATCTCTCTCACCGTCTCTTTCTCTTGCTCCCTCGTATTCTGTTGTACAACTTTTAGTAGTTGTAATTTGTGATTTTTTCCTATCGGAATTAGAGAAATTCGTTTTCTTAACCGTGCTGAATTCTGCTTTTAATGTTGAATATTCTTTTCCTGGCTGTCTTCTGTGCATTTCTTTGTTCTTTTTCAGTACTTGATTTAATTTAATCTTATTTTCTTTAATCAACATCCAAAACTGAAGCTTGGAAATTAAAATTGGAATACCAAAGTTATAATTTTTGATTGTTTTGTAAAGTTGCTTTTTCTTGTGAAGCAGAGTGTCTGCTCTGAAGACAGTCTTAGTCAATCCGTCAGTCAGTCTCGTCACTTAAGTGTATTGTTTTTTAGTGTATTGTTTTTTAGTGTATTGTTGCTCTTGTTTTGTATTGTCTTGTTAGTCCATAGGTAGATTTAGCAGCATTGTTTCATCATGAATTGTGTTGCAACTGTTGTAATCTGTAATGCATTATTTGCTTTACACTTCAGAGAAACAGTTTTTCTCGCCTGTTGCATCACCTGGTCCCAATCGTCATCACTTCTACGACTACCCGGGTGCTACCAGTCTGCCGCAACTTCACAGACACAAGCTTCCCCAGACGGAATTCAAGAGACCTTTCAATGGCTCTGACATCATTTGTGCTCAGGTAGTTTATTGGAATTAAGCAATTCTCAGCCAAATGCTGTCGCCAATGTCAGTGGCATGTGACTGGATTTTATTGTAGAGTTCGGTCCCTGGGTTGGATATTTAGCTTCCCGAGCCTTAGCTGGGTACTGACGGGGAGAGTGATGAGAATGCTGATCATTGCCTGCAATTGGGAAAAGCCACTGGTCCTTCGATCGAATGCTGATCATTGCCTCCAATGGGGAAAAGCCACTGGTCCTTCAATCATGCAGTTGTGGCTTAGTGCAAACTGATGCAGACATTGTCAACATCTGTCTGTAAACAAGTTCCAGTGGCGGGCTTTAGCACTTCGTTGTGCTGGTGACGATGCTTGCAACTGGCTTGGTGTGAACCACCAATGCTACAAGGAGTCAAGTGCTACAATGCGTGTAATTTATATACAATGTCTGTGCATCTAAACATGTAGCACCTGTTAGGAACTTGGTGGAAATGTTATATAATGAAGTTAAGTAGGTCAACTGTTTTTCTTTGTACAAGGCTGCTTATGATTATGTGGAACTGCTGTGGGTCTGTTATTTTTAGCTACTGTGTCACATGACATTCATCATATGCACTTCTCAGTTATTACCGTAATCGGTTATTGTGTGGAAGCTGATAGTAGTTGGTGTGTAATTCGACACATTTGTTATGTTTATGCTCCTTAGCTCTTTGTTTGAAATCTGATTCATTTCTGAGTAATCAAGTCTGGTGTCTTGTTTGCAAAATTTTATTTGAGCTGTTATTAATTATCGTCATTTATTGCATTTTGCAACCTTTAGAAGCTTTTTTGACCTCCAGACGTCAGTGAGGGCGGTTTAGGGCATGGTCCTAAGAATTTTTGGTTTAATTACTGGTACAAGTTGAATGTTTCAAAGCATGACATTTGCTAGCCTGATTACTGTTTATTGCGAATGTGAATTCTCAATCTTCATGTTCTACTCAAGGCACGAGAAGCAGAGGAAAGAAAATTGCGATATACCGCCAGCTGTGCAGCTGGTTCTGCTGGGCAGCCTCTGCAACCAAAGTCGGCGCCATCCAGCCCCGTCCGACAGTTCTACACACGTCAGCATCCACTAGCTGGACTTGCCAGCCCAACCCCAACAAGGCAATCATGATCAGTCTTCTTCTTTCTTTAGGCTGATCTAACTTGACTGCTTGAATACTGTATTATTAAGGTCTCTTTGGACATTTGTTGCTGTGAGGAATGTATCTGCTGTATTTAAGTTGGCAGGCAGTATGTTTATGGCCGGCTGTAATGCTGAATTTGAACCCCAGACGCAGCTTTGAATGGCAGATGCATTAGCAATCGCAAACGATGCCATTCCATTCTTAATTCCATGCTTTAAACTCATTTCATGTATTGTATTTTAATTAAGGAAGATGCTTAAATTATTGACTTTTACATTATTGCTGTGTATTGATTGAACAAGTGTTTTAATAAAGTTTTGTTAATTAAATCGTGAGTACAGTTTTTGACACTAACTGGTTTTTTAATTTTAGACATGACCGAATTCTTGTTCCGTCCAACAGCATTCGTTCAATGCCCCAATCCTTTTGCAGCCACGGCAATAAAAGCACTGGTGCCCTACATCGTGTGCAGAGGCAGCTGAGCAACAGGGTACCAGCGCATACAGCATCGTGCGTGGAACGAGACAAGAACCTGTACAACCTGAAGACATGCCAGAGCGACTGCTACGAAAGTGGAGAGGAGCTGAATGTGGCGCCATCTGGAGAATGCAACCATCAGACACACTGGATGCTTGCCAACGACAGTCTGTGCGCTCTGCATAAGACGTATCGGGAACAGGTTGAAGGCGTCGAGCGCTGTTCTCATTCTAATCACGAAGGACCCAATTTCAGCCGTGCGAAAATGTTACACGATCACACAGGGTTTAGGCCTGCAAACCCTTTCTTTTCTTACGACAATGGCATTTACGGATCTGCTCAGCAGTACGATGATTTGTTTGAGTATGGTACTGGCGGTGGATACAGCACGCCTGTTGTGTCTCAGCCTTCGTTGTTCCAGAGTAGAAGTCCAAGCAAAGACAGCGCAATTCACCTGGGATGCTCATCTACCAGCATCTGCTCTCATGGTGTACCAATTCAGCATCGCTGTGAGCCCCTGCAGCTCCACCCGCATGTGCATCCGACGTTTGTGCAATATCAGACGCCGCCGTTTTTGGCACAGGAAGATTCTTGTCAGTCGTACGAAGGTGTGAATTTGTCTTGTTCAGAGACGACGCCATCGCCCGAACCATTTGCGGCGGCTGCGCCCACGAAAACTCCAAACTTCCGAGAAATCTCGAAACCATTTGAGATGTCCGATTTTTACAAGTACAGCGAACGTCTGCGTCGACAGCGCCAGCGCGATGAGGGATCGCAGTCTCCCCTTCGCTCCAGTTCATCTGGTTCCCTGCCTCACATATCGCGATCAACAGGTGCCGTCCAGCAGCACGACATATCATCTGGTTACTCGTCTTCAATCGGAAATTCGGACCAGGCAGCTTCCGTCGATGGACTGGTTCCGGGGTGTGCACCACCGGAGCCAGACTATCCTTACCAGATGCGACACAAGGAGCTGCAATACCCACACATCCATGCGGTTGGAAGTGACTCGCGTATCGATTGTCTGCCACAGGATAACCTTTCCACGCGTCCGCTTGCTGCCGTACATCACCATTCATCTCCATTTTTCTCCTCGCAGGCTGTGGATTCAGATATTTATCATCAGGCTGATAAAAATAGGTCGGTACCCAAATCATGACAGTCCACCCAATTCGCTCTGTTAGGTACTATGTTTATCAGTCAGATATCTGCTTTTTTCCTTTTTTATTAAATGCATATTTTTGAAGATTGCTTTCTATTTAATTAAGTTCAGTTTGAAGTATCTTTTCTAGTATTACTACTGATGTAATACCAATTATTAAGGAATATAAAATGTTGGCTTTTAAATGGAGTGCTTACTTTTCAACAAAAAGAAACAAATATTGAAAAATTAAATGATTTTGGTAATATTTCTAAAATATAGATGCCATTTTAAAAAATGATGGATTTTAGATTAATTAGTGGTTCTTTATGGCTTTCATGTAAAAGAATAATGTGTCTTTGAAAAGAAAACAAGTAACTGAAATTACAGCATATTGAGAAACTCTTATTAGAGAAACTGACACAAATTCTTGTGAAAATGGACTTTATGAAAATGCTGAAATTTAAGTGCAACTGTTTAGAAAAGTCTGATTTTTGTACTCCCCAGTTTTCAAGTTTGGTATTTGAGGGGGCCACAAGTTTAACATTTTGTCTTAAATCACTCTCTGATGTGTTTGCAAGAGTCTCAGATGTCATATACAGAATCTCGTTAAAGTAATTTGCAGCAGAAGTCCACTGTTTGAAATGTCCACGGTGGTCCGTATTTATTAATAGGTCAAGTTGAGCATTTTGGGCATTGAATTTGAATCTCCATTTCATGCTTATGTCTGTGTGTATGTATGTGCACGCACGTATGTGTCCAGATTTCTGGATTAATATGCTTCAACATATATGTACACCACGCCCTCTTTATGATGCACTTCATTATAACTTAAGTTCTGCTATGTAACATAGTCAGGTATACATGGATCCCAATTTGGTTTGGCTTTTGAAAACCATCTCAGAACACGACCTCATTGTTCGGTGGTCGTTGTTAGGCCCTCGATGTCATAAGGTTCATAAGGAGGATCTGGTGTATTCAGGCTTTTTAGGTATCATCTTATTATTTGGCTTTGTTTTACACATGTGCTTAAATAAGTCTGTTTGAGCATATATTCCGCATAACGCGTGTTTGTGTGTGAACGTCAAAAGTCATAATTTTTTTGTCTGTCTGACCAAATTGCGCCAGACGTTAGAGTCATTTGAATTATGCAGTCAGGCTACAAGTTTTTGGCAATTTCAGCAGTCAGTGTCATGCAGTGGAAATTATGGTGAATATTATGTTAAGAAAATATAAAATCTGTTTGAAATTTGCCCAGATTTTCATAAGACCTAGTTTTTTCAAGGTATTGGAAAATTAATTCAGACATCAGTATTTTGTCTGCCATTTTGTTAAAGGCTGACACTGGTCTTTTTTAATTTGCAGTTGTTTAGGAAATTGTATCGTTTGGCCTAGTGACAGTTGTTTGAAAGACCTACACATGCTATATATATATATAAATATATAATATATATCATATATATATATATACACACCTAGTGTACAAAGACATTGTACATATATATGTGTACAAGAGATGGGTTTATCCATGTACATATATATGCTTATGTCGGTATGTGTGTATGGAACCTAACCCATACATATGTATATGTGTACATCTATGTATATTATATGCTACATATAGCATATATACACTGTGTCCGGAAAAATTCCAAGGCTTTACGGTAAATATGAAAATAATTAGTAAACATTAATCGATTTTTAAAATTCCAAAAACAGTTTAATCCTGAAATATTATTGAACTATAATTTATGTTCAAAATGTCCGCCATTGGCTTCAACGCAAGCTTCGAGACGTACACGCCACTGACTAACAGCAGCATCGAACGCCATTTTTCTAGCAACTTTCTTTACAAAATATAAAATTCAAATACGTCACTGTGACGTAATTTTAAACGGGGGCCGTTAATAAATTACAAAGAATTTTGTTGGTAATTATGTACGGATCAAAAAGGTTTTTAAATTTTTAAATTGATTATTATCTACTATAGTTTTTTCATTCATATTTTAGAGCCTTGGAATTTTTCCGGACACAGTGTATATGTATATATATTCATGTGTAACTTCCAGACTGATGCATGTTTGCCCAATTCTAAACACTGATTGATCTCATGTGATTGGAAATAAGTTGACCTTAAAATACTAACGACCTCCTTGCTAATTATCTTATCAGTCGTGCATGCTTAGTTCATAGTTTGTTAGAAGAAAATGCTTCTCTTCACAACTGGACATTTAATCAAACTGCTGATTCATCGTGGTCATCTGCATGTTCTATTGCCAGTGTTCTCGGCACTTTCTCTCGGTAACGAGTTGTGCTTTAGTTTTGATTGGTAGAATTAAGTTCTTGAATTGTGCTGATTTGTCGGATTATACTAATCAAGATTAGTATAGTCAAAGCATTCAATTAATTCAATTATCGATAGGAATAGTTTCGGATTTGCGTCTGTAAATGCACGTTGCATGGCAGCCATACACTTGCACGCTGTGTGGCATCTGTGCACCTACTTACCTGACACTTTGTAATTTATTTTGTTGGCCTTGGTTTTGACCTGTTGCATTTTTTGAATAGTCAGAACTGCTTTTGTACCATCAGCTGATGCTTCATGCAGTGGGGTAGTTTCTGTTAACGATGATGTGTCGTAACGAAGATGATTAGCTTCACCCTCCTCCTTTATCCAGGCTTTGGACTGGCACCACCCGATCGCGACAGTGGCGGAGTTTGTCTAGAATTGTATTTAGTTGCTGTTTAACGACACTGTATCATAACGAAGATGATCAGAGTCGCCCCCCTCCTTTATCCATGCTTGGAACTGGCACTACCCAGAGTAAGGCAGTGGCAGTTTTGCGTTAGTATTATGGACCTACAGAAGTTTTGAAATTGATTAAAAAGTCTACATTTCTCGTGGTGTTATTACATATTAAAAACACACACGATGGCTAGCAGTGAACAATTATAAATTTATGTACTAATATTGATAAGAAAAAGAGGAGGAAGAACAGAAATGTCTGGTTTATGTCACAGTAGGTTGCAGTTAATTAAGACAATTATAGTAGGTTGCAGTTAATTAAGACAATTATAGTAGGTTGCAGTTAATTAAGACAATTATAGTAGGTTGCAGTTAATTAAGACAATTATAGTAGGTTGCAGTTAATTAAGACAATTATAGTAGGTTGCAGTTAATTAAGACAGTTATAGATGAGAGAAGCAAACTACAGTATTACTCGAGGGGTTTTATCCAAGCTTTTGTTTTGTTGTTTTGTTTTGGTGAATTGATTTTCAGGATGTTGACCTGACTGCGGCTTCAGTTTGGAGCGCCTTTGGTTGATGCCTTCTGCATTAGATACCGGCACAATAGAAGTTTATATTTAATTATTATTAATAATAATAAAAATAATAATAATATGTAACTGAAGGACACTAACTGTGTTGGACAGGGTTTAATTTGTATCACTTGGATACAAGACTCTGGCAAGTCTTGAAGACTCACCACTGTTTGTCGTAAGAAGCTGCATTTAAAACATTATTCTTGTATTCTTGGTGATGCAGTTCATTTAATTATGTAATCTGTGAATAGTTTAATTAGATGTCGTCATTGTTATTTGTTATTATGGAGTCTGTTTCGTCTGAACAGCTACTCTATGACCAAATCAGTTGTGCATTTGTTTTCCAAGAATGCTGCAGATTATTTAGCAAAGGCCAAGTCTTTTATGACAAATAAACTGCTATACAAGTTGTTTCGCTTGTTGCTTGATGACGTCAGTTTGATTGTTGGTTGACTGATTGGTTCACTGATTGAGTATGTTGTTTAATTTAGGACTGATGCTGGCCAGTGATTGGTTTGTTGGTTTTGATAAGACTGATTGGTATGTCGGTTGGTTACCTGAGTGATTGATTTGTTGGTTTTGGGAAGACTGATTGGTATGTCATTTGGTTACCTGAGTGATTGGTATGTCATTTGGTTACCTGAGTGATTGGTTTGTTGGTTGATTATTGATTACTATTTGTGACTGTTGCATTTTAAGTTGCAATCGTTGAGGTTAAGTAAATGGATTAAATAATTAGCAGTTTACAGTAACGAAAGCCAACGTGCATGTCCTTTGAACTTTGTGATGAAATCTACGACTGCTGTAATAAACAACTAGGCTGGTCTCTGTGTTGTGTGATGAGCTACATTTGCCGAGGAAGTACTAAGAGTTGTCTTTGAATATGGAAACAGTTAACTCTGAGCAGTCATTATAGAGCTTACCTCTGCCAGAATAGTTGAGATTGTGGCAAGTTCAACTTCTGTACTTTTTCCTACGACCAGTTCGTAAGCTTTGATTCCCAGAGCAAAATGGTGAACATAGAAAGAGGTAACTCTGAGAATACAACGGATGACTTCTGTGGTGTTTCTGGAAAGTGGTTATGACTCAGACTCGCATTTTTTGAGGTTATGCGTGCATAACCAATCAATATACAATATTGCTATAATATCTTGCTAGACAAATAAGGTTCGTATTGTCATGGTTTGTGCATGATAGGGTGAAGTACTCTATGTTTGTCAGAGGTGGTTACTTTCAAGCACTTGCACATTTGCATGAGTCTAGCATGTTATGCGTAAGCTTTGCTTTGTCGTTATGCTGTTAAAATGCTATAGTTGAATCTTTGTTCTGTAGAATACTAACTGCTTTGTTTGTTTGCGTTCCAGGTCAAACGTTGAACCAACTGAAGTTAGTTTTGGTTCATTCTATGCGGAAGATGGTGTGGCAGAAGCCTTTGGAGAAGAAATGCTGGCTTGGTATGAGCAGAACGAACAGCTTTCGCAGTCGCCGGATGGGCCGTCTACGTTAGTCTAACGATTTGGCAGCAAAGATTCAAACTTCTGTTACTGGCACGCTAGGCAAAAGCAGTGGGCAGCATCTGTTCATCATTCCGTCGTACTGTCGTGGGAAATTTGATTGTTTCTTGTAAGACATTTCCTGTCCTGGTTTTGAACTGTCATCCAAGATGCAGTATTTCCTTTTGTGCTTGTGAAATGCCCTCCTGTATCTGTCCTGTATTTGTATAATACTGACACTGTAAGTTTATCTGCTAGTATTGCATGCCAGACCATGATAACATTTGGGTTCTGTAGCATTCTGTGCCGTTTTGAATGGTTTCAACTGGTTCCTTAGTGTCCAATGGCCATTGGTATTTTTTGTGACAAATGTAACTGTTCATTCAAGTATTTTTATTGGGTTGTCTTGTACGTGTGTTTAACTGTTTTGACCAAAAATGCATCTGCTTCAATATTTTACAGATTCAAGAATTTGCATTTATTTTTTGAAGAATGTTATTCGGCTGGTAGTTGTTATTATCTAGCTACTTTGTTAGTCAACGTGACTTTGATGCTGCTGATCTTAAGACAGACTGTTTCTTGACGAGTATGCAGTGCTCTACAGCCAGTGTATTGTCGCTGTTGATCTGTTAATCGTGATCATCAACACTGTCGTCATTTTGTAGTCCATGTTTTATAATCTTAAAATGGGGATGTGATTTTTATCTCTGTTGCAACTAATTCTAATTTAGTTTCTTAACCTATAAAGGACAACGCAGTGTCACACCATTGACGCAGTTCTGGCTAAATGAACTTTTCAGAAGACGCAAAACAGTGATCGGATGGATTTTAAATTATTGATGGCCAGAGAAAAGTAAAAGAGCCAGAATGGATAAGATCTGCAGTGTTTCTAAATGCTGGTTCATCCTAGTCACTGATTCAAAGTGTTTTCTTGCCTCACCATCAAGATTAGTGCTGCTCTTAGAGTCATGGCTGTAAAGATTTACAAAGCTTTAAAAGCATTTTGCAGCTGGCACCTACGGAAAAGTCTCTATTCAACGTAGTCAAAATTAGAATTTAATGAGTGCAAAAATTGCTTTACTTGATTTTCTTAGACTCGGTATACCTTACTTTACCACAGTTGTGCTGGTCGAGCATCAGGAATTATCGGTCTGAATTCTCCCAGTGCGATTCAACAATTCTACATCAGACACCTGGATTAGTTTCCCTGTTTACATTACTCACAATATCTCGCTAGATATATTCGTAAAGCAACTTGATACCTATTTGCAGTGCTTTTTTTCACATGGAACGGCGTTCCGGTACCTTTTTTCGTCTAATAAAAAATAATTTAGTTTTTAATAAAAGAATTGTGTTACTAAGTTATTTTAATTATGTAATATAATGTAACTTATTTTAATTCAATTTCAGTGTTTATTGATAAAAATATTTATCACAAAATTCCATAATTGTTCAGTTCCGGAACCTTTTTGCTAGAAAAAAGCACTGCCTATTCTTACCACCTTGCTCTTGATTAACTGATGCTACCCACCCACGCCTATGACCGATCGGAATTCGACATGGCTTCTCCAATGGTATATGATTTTTGACTGCGATTTTGACTTGAAGCAACCATCGACTGATGCCTTGAGCATTATGATAACGGTGCTGTAGAAGTCGTTAGATTAGATTAGATTAGGACATATGGCATGTTAACAAATGCATTACTTACTCGGTAGCGTGTACCATCAACTGTGCATTTGAATGTCCACATTTGTAGCATTGTATTATTATAATGTTTACGAGCAACTGTTGCACCTCAGGTATATTTTGGCAATAGTTTCAGTTTCACTCTGCAATTGAAATACTCAGAATATAACTATGAGCAAAGAATTTTTTGAAGCAATATTTTAACAGGGATTTGATTTTCTCATTTGCTTCTTTCTTCTGACCAATGAATCAACTGTTCGGTTGATGGAATGCTTGACCAGCGCAGTTTACTGCTGAAGTTAATGTGATTAAAATAAATGTTACAGGGTGTTGTTGTTTATGGAATTAAAATCTTTCAAACACCTAATGACAATACCCGGTGTCTGTGAGCTACAGCAGATAAAGCATACGTCTCAGCCTCTGTGTGAAAGAGGAAGAAGGTTCGCTTAACGCTAGTGCCTGAATTTACGTGATGAATTGCATCTCGGGTTATACAGGGGGACCTATGGTGCATATGACCAATCAAAAGGGTCAGCGGTGAAGGATTTCGCATGTGGGGCAGAGTGACCAAGTGGTTGGAACGCTTGGCTTGTAACGTGGAGAGTACGGATTCCAACCTCCCTCAGAAGATTATTGTGTAGGGACCTTGAGCAAGTCCTTCACTCACATTTGCTCAGCACTACTACCTAATGGCGAAGGGTCAATCAATAGGTTATAAACCTCCATGTGAGGTAACAATGAGCAGCAAGGTGGTGCAACGACGAATCCAATAATCCAGGCAGAAATTCTGACCATCCCACCAATTTGATTTTATAAAGGGCCGTGGCATTGAGTTGGTCCCAGACCGGTTTCAGTGAGTCACCCACAACAATTGTAAATTAGTGCCTACAAAACGGCTATGATAATACTGTTAGAGGAATTAAGGGGTACAATTGGAAAACTAAAGCGGCGAATTCGCAAGAAATGCATAAAAGTGGGTATCAAAAGCAAAGCCGATCTGGAAAGATGACTAAGAAAAACCCCAGAAATCTTGGCGACATGAAACCTTGGAAACCGTTGCAAAAGGTCAAAAAGATCGTCAAAAGATTTCGCTATCCAAAACTTTGACTACAGTAAAATTCCGCTCCCCACCCCTTTCTCTACTGCATCCGCCGGTGGATGGCAAAAGTCACAAATAAATTGTGCACACCTCATGCATAATGCATTTGCCACCATTAGAAAGTGCGTTAAAGGCTCCAAGGACACAAACTCCTTACCCTCCCAATTCGTACCAATTAACCTTCTCTTGTGTCGCCGAATTATATTGTTTTTATTTACTTAAGATATTGGTATATCGTCTATTTACCTAACTGTTTATATCGTGACTGTACAATCTCACATGGTATGGCTCCATCCAAACTTCGACCTACAATTTTTCCTGTAAAATCGTGTGTATGCATATGGAAATTTATGTAGCGCCAAAATTTAACTTCTCAAAGAATTATTTTTACTGTATCTTAACTTACCCAAAGTTTCTACCCCTACAGTTGTTACATTTGTTACGGTCTATACCGGTTTAATTTCCTTAACTTTTTAACAAAACAAATATATCAAAGTGACTTGAATCTTCCTTCACAACTTAACCTCACAGATCTTAGAGTCCTAGACTCTAAGATCTTTGTTAACCTCTGAAAAAACCTTTTCGAGGTTCACGTAGAAACCCTGACATTCCAGTTGCTACTCGTAATCGTAATCGTAATCTCGAGATTTCTACAGCGCTCAACGAAAGCTAAGTTGCGGGAACCGGGAACCAGCTTATTCACAGGCGCTCAGTCAAAACAAAATCGATAGGCAAAAGGGTCAAGATCCAGGAGTCAGGCACTCAGACAGTCGGACGGCTACGGTGGATGCTGTTTGAAATTGAAGCGAGAAGAGAGATAAGAGGAAGAGGAAGAATCAGGATAAGATTTCTGGAAAAGAAGTGTTTTCAGTCTTGAGTGAAAGACCTGCGCAGAAACTGAAAGAGGTGAAATGTTGGTGAGTTCGTATGATTGACCAGACAACTGTCGCAATTCTGGCGGGAGTTTATTCCAAAGGGGTGGGGCAGCTATGGCTATCGAGCGATTTCCAAATTTTAAGGATGAGGTGACGGGAGGGCGAAGAAGTGTTAGGACAGATGAGGAGCGGGTTGAACGGAGTGGTTGGATAGTAAATAATTGACGAAGATAGGAGGGTTGGGAGGATTGAAGTGTGTTGTAGGTGAGGGATAAGACTTTGTACTCTATTCGTTCTGGTATTTTAAGCCAGTGCAGTGATTTGAGAACAGGGGTGATGTGATGGTGTTTGGGGGTTTTGGTGACAGCACGTGCGAGAGCATTCTGGATAGCTTGTAGGCGATTTATCTGGGTTGTGTCAATATTGAGGAAAAGTGAATTGCAGTAGTCAAGTTTTGCATGGACTATGGATGTGGCAATGATAGATGCGGTTTTGAAGTCAAGCATAGGACGGATTCTGCGAAGGTCGCGGATATGCATAAAGCAAGAGCGGGAAAGATGGGTGATATGATCAGAAAAAGTAAGGTTCTGGTCGAAAATAACACCTAAATTACGGACAGAAGAGTTAGTATTAAAGGTGTGGGTGGAGGCAGAGTCCAGGCTGAGGGAGATAGAGGGGTCAGGAATTTTCTTGAGCTGGTCACGTAGGCCGATAAGTATGAATTCGGTTTTAGATGGGTTCAGGCATAAGAGATTAGATGTCATCCAAGAGGAGATTTGTTTAACCACACAAAGAAGATGATCTGTAGATTCATTGAAACAATTTGGAGAGAAAGAGATGAATAGTTGGGTGTCATCAGCATAGAGGTGATGGTCAACGGAGGATGCTTTAATGAGTGAACTGAGTGGGGTAGTGTAGAGGATAAACAGAAGAGGTCCAAGAACGGAGCCTTGTGGAACTCCGCAAGTGAGAGGGCATGACTTAGAAGAGGCTTCCGAAGTTTTAACAGAGAAAGAGCGGGATGAGAGATAAGACTGTATCCATAGGAGAGCAGTGTCAGCAAAACCAAACCAGGTTGAAAGTCGGTGGAGTAAGATATTGTGATCTATGGTGTCGAAGGCTGCAGAGATATCGAGGAGACAGAGGCAAGAAACCTGTTGATGAGAAATGGCAGAAACAAGCTTGTTGTAGAGAGATTCAGCAGAGTTTCGGTTGAGTGGCGTTTAGTAAAACCAGACTGGTGTGGGTTAATGAGTGAGTTAGAAGCTAAATAGTTATTGATTCGAGAGAGGACAATCCGTTCAGTTAATTTGGAGATGAAAGTCAGGTTAGAAACAGGCCGGTAGTTAGAAAGGATTTCCTTGTCGAGAGATGATTTCTTGAGAAGAGGGGTAACAAGAGAGTGTTTAAAAAGAAGGGGAAAATTTCCAGTAGAGAGGGAGAGGTTAACTATTTTGGTAATAATTGGAACAAGGACAGATGCACAGTCTTTCAATAAGGAGGTAGGTATAGGGTCAAGTTCACACTGTTTGTTTGGGAGAGATTTTAGCAGATTTAGTATTTCGGTCTCTGATGTAGGTTGAAAAGCAGAAAATGAGGATCGAGGTGGGGAAGGTGGGCTGTCATAGGTGGAAGAGGGAGCATCAGCAGCTGGATTGTTGGAGGTTTTGGAAAGTAGAGATTGAAGAGAGAGACGGAGGGTACTAATTTTGTTCGAAAAGAAAGAACAGAACGAGTCGGCTATTGAAGAAGACGGAAGAGAATTTGGAAGTGGGCTAGATGAGTTCCGATGGAGGAGTTGATTAATGGTTTTCCAGAGAAGGCGAGGGCTAGAGGATCGAGCACGAACTAGTGAGGAGTAAAATCTCTGTTTAGCTGCAGTAAGAAGGCGATGGTATTTATTTGTGGCAGATTTAAGGGCAGAGAGAAGTTCAGGATCCCTGGTGCGTTTGTAGGCACGCTCAAGGCGTCGCCGGAAAGATTTGAAGGCCTAAAGATAGGAGTTGAACCAAGGATTGTTAGAGTGAGAACTGGATTTGATAATAATAGTGTGGCGGATCGGCCACAAGGCAAGACTGCTGAAAAAAGGCAGGAGTATCTATGAAAATATAAGGGGCAGTGAGGCGGGTGGCTCTGAGCGTAGAACTGGGCTGGAGTACCCCACCCCGTGGACAGTTAGCCCGACCGGAAAACGCCACAATTTGGTACCAGAAGTGGGGTACCAGCGTTTTCTTTCCGTAAACCAGAGGAAGTTGTTGAAGATGCAGATGACGAGTCAGATGATAATCCCCACCTTGAGCAGGCAAGTGTGGACGACCGAGGTGCTCGCCCAAAGATATTTTCAGATACGAGAGCGTTGTCTAAAGAAATGGCTGCACAAGACGCGCATAATACGATTGAAACGGAAGCTGTGGTACCGAGAGGTCGCGATAGAGACTTGTATTCCTTCGCAGGTTATGAAAAGTTGTCAAGAATGGTTTCATGGATGACAGAAATGGCTGAGGACAACGAGAATTATTATATACACGAGAATATCGTTGAAGGTATGCCAAGCGCCTTCAAACAGGTTGGAGGACCGCGACCTATATGTAGAGAGAAGGAAACAAGTACTTTTTGGATACGTTGGTGTTACGATGATGAGGTGCGTTCGTTGGTGGCTGACCAAGACCATGGCAGTTCTGCCAGAAATCAAATGGACTGGAAGGCTGAAATGTCTTACCTACGACAGACTGTGATAACTTTGAGTAAGAGGCTGGAAGAAATGTAAGTTCTAATGGCTCAACCCTCAGACGTGTTCTGAAGCGTAATTTCGGGGAACCCTATGGGCCCAGGTAACCCGGAAGATCGCCGAGGAAACATTGAGGATGAAGTTACGGAAAACTTGCGGAGCCGAGTTTTACCAGAGAAACGTGAAGAATTTTCTCAAAGTGGAAAGTCGGGAAAATCACGGAGTCGATTTCTGCCTGAAAAAGACGAAGTTGAGGTGAGAAAGTTTTCGTCAGATGGCGAGTCACATTCAGAGAAGACAGATATCCGGTATCGAGTGACAGAAATTCTGGTGTGAAGATTGTCCGTGAACGTGAAAGACGCAAGTCTTACCAGAAATTTGGCAGACATGTGAACGGGAAATGCCCGCGAAAGTCAGAGACGCGGAGAGTACCCGGAAATCGGCAGAAATGCTTTTGGTCGAAAAGCTCGGGAAATGCCTCGCGAAAGTCAGAGACGCGGGATTTACCGAGAAACTAGGAGAGAGACGTTTGCCTCGGGAGTTCCGCGGGCCATGTAACCGGCCAGCATCGGTCTTCATTGAGTAGTGAAGAGGAAAGTGAACCAGGTGACCGTGAGACAACTACGGTGAATTATAAAAAGCGTATGAAAAAGACGCCTATTACTCAGAAGAGATATGAAAAGGCGACAGACCGAGAGATTCGAATTGAATACGAATAATACGATGGAAAAACAGCGGTTGCCGCATTCCTGGCAAAATTCGAAGTTTGTGTTCGTTGTAACGCATGGAGTGACCACGAGAAAGCAGACCAGTTGATGTGTGCATTGACAGGGCCTACATCTCAACTGTTGTGGGATATGGGTGCACAGAAAAATGTTACATGGCAAGAACTTGTTGAAAGGCTTAAAGCCAGGTATGGGTGCGAAACCAGACCCGTCTTTATTGAATGGAGCTACGTACTTACAGACAGGCTCCGGGGAAAAGCTTGAGCAGTGTAGTGCGAGAAATAAGAAGGCTGATGGCTTTGGACTACCCAGGACCGATAAGTGATATCATTGAAACGGTTGCAAGTGACGCTTTCATTGATGCGCTCGCTAACCGAGACTTAGCACAGAATGTGCGAGAGTGAGAAAGAAAGAGAACCGGCTAACCTTGAGGCTGCGTATAAGCACACGGTTCGATTGGACGCGTATGGGCGATCATCGAACAATTCAAGTGAAACAGACCAAGAGTGTGGCCGAGTAAAAGCTATCAGAGAAGACCGAAAACCAATGTTGCCAATAAGGAACGGGATCATCGCTTGGCAGTTCTTGAAGAGGAAATAAAGAATTTGGCCAACGAGATCGGAAAGCTGGCATCAAAACAGGGTTCAGGTCAAAAATTGGGAAGTCCGAAGGAACGTTCGCCAAACTTTGAGGAAGTTGTAACAAAGGGAAGCAGACCCCTGGCAGTGTACAAGAGACCGTATGAGCCTGGACGTTGGAGAAACGCTGACGACGTCGTGGTTATCAGTGTGAAAAAAAGGCCCATGAAATGGTGGTGTGCGCAGAAAACTGCCAGAAAAGATGAAGAAACAGAGCCTAAAGAAGACGCTGGACCAGTCGAGGCAGGACTTCTGGTTCAGGAAATTCACAGTTGGTGAAGTGCAGTGTCAGAAAAATTGGAAAGGCCGGAAACAGCCATCTCAGAGTTGCCATAACTCAGGTTCACGAGAGAAGGCCACGTTAAGGTTGGTGACCTAGTGGATTAGACAGGTTGCCAGTAGGGCGGTGGTTTAGCGCTCTTGCACCAGTAATGAGGCTGTCGCTGGCGCGGTCGAAGAAGAGAAAGGGCACTGGGCGTATGGGCTGTAGGTTCACCCAGTTGTTGAGGCTCTCACCGTTGGCTTGCGTACGTGCATGGTTGCAGAGGTTCTCGGGTCTGAGATTGAGTACTTGTCGGAGTAAGTCGTCCAGATGACCGAGGTTGTTCGCCCTATAATCGAGAGTATATCGGTTCCTTGCCTTCTAAGCGGATCTGAGTTGGAGATATTGGAATCGGGAAGTGAAATGTTGCTGTTTCTACGTTGTCTTATTTGGATCACACAATGGCAAGTGCTGTGAGTTGCCAACGGTAATCGTGAGAGTGGAGTCGATGAAGAGATATCCAATCTGAGAATGTAAATCAGAAATGGAAACCTTGGAAAAAGACGACTTGAAACTCGTGGGAAGAGCAGAAAATGAATCTTGAAACCCTACCGACATTCAAGAGAAATCGCCTAAAGAAGAAGGTTGTCCGACGAAAGAAGACATGTTTTTCACAAGGGAACTTGACGCTACCGAGAGACATCAAGAGTTCCTTCACGAGGACAATATGATAACCGCTTAATTGCGGGGGTTTTACGAACTATTTTCGAAGACCGATTGTTGCGTTTCCTTTTGATGAGACTTTTCGGTTTAAACGTCATGGACTGTTCAAGAATGTGTTCTGAGTTTCTTTTGATCATAATTGTTGTGTGCAATATCTTAGTACTCAAATGTATAAAGACTTAGGGTACTAGTTACCGCTTCATTGCGGAGGGTTAAAGACTGTGTTGCGGTGCAAGTTTTATGTATCTATTTGATGACAGTTTTCATTTAGATCGTGTTAGTATGTTTGTGTAACGATGGCGATTCTGTTGTTTTAACTGCTGATTCCGAGTTTAACAGAAAGTTCTGTGATGAATTTGAGAACGGTTGAAGTTCGATGACATTTTTAAAGTGTGAAGTTTGAAGCTTTTGATGTACATAATTTCGACTGGACATTGTTTCTGTATCATTCGTAAATGCTGTCGTAACGAGTCGCCTGATTGGCTGACACTTGTATTGCGGTAGAGATGTCTGTTAGCTTGCGATTACGAGAAGATGCTGTATCATTGTACTGTTGTGAAATATATGATGAAAATGAAAAAAAATGAAGAAAGGAAAAGAAAACGTATATGTGAAGGCCGCGCAGTAATTACGGGATCTAGTTGCTTTCCCGGGTTTTCAGTTCTTTAATTTTGGAGTAGTGCGTGATGTGATGGAGTTGATGCGTATTGACAGGATCGGGAGATAGTTGGTGACTTTCTCTCCTGGGTCTCCTTGCCAGTTGTGGTTAGGTAGAGCTCAGTTTCATGACAGAGGGCCACGTTAAGGTTGGTGATCTTTTGAACTGGACAGGTTGCCAGTAGGGTGGAGGTTTGAGTCTCTTGCACCAGTAACTAGGCTGTCGTTAGTGCGGTTGCAGTAGAATAAGAGCACTGGGCGTATGGACTGTAAGCTCACCCAGTTGTTGAGGCTATCACCGTGAGCTGGCGTACGTGCATGGTTGCAGAGGTTTTCGGGTCTGAGATTGAGTACTGATCTGAGTAAGTCGTCCAGATGACCGAGGTTTTCCGCCCTATAACTAATGGTATATTGGTTCCTTGCTCTCTAATTGAATCTGGGTTGGAGATGTTTCTGTGTCACGTGTGATTTAGGTCCCCGGTTTTGTCCGAGATGCTCGCATCTAAGTAAGGTGGGGAGAGTGTGGCGGATCGGCCACAAGGCAAGACTGCTGGAAAAAGGCAGGAGTATCTATGAAAATATAAGGGGCAGTGAGGCGGGTGGCTCTGAGCGTAGAACTGGGCTGGAGTACCCCACCCCGTGGACAGTTAGCCCGACCGGAAAACGCCACAATAGGAGCATGCTTGTCAAGGATAGTGGAAAGAGTGGTGTTATAGGAAGAGAGAAGGTCATCCAGGGAGGAGGGTGGATTTAAAACGAGGTCAGAACAGGAAATATCTTGTATGAAGGCTTCAATATTTATTGAACTGATGCGACGAAAAGAATGAAAGACAGGATCAGGACGTGGTGTTGGAAGAATGTTAAGATATGTAAAGATGGGGTAATGATCAGATGGCGTGTCAAAAGAGAAAGATATATCAGGTGATAGAGTGGAGAATGATGATGTGATAATAAGGTCAAGTGTGTGATTGTGAATGTGGGTGGGGAATCTGACATGTTGAACCAGATTAGTTGAGGACAATAGGGTGAGGAATTCAGAAGCAAATGTGTCAGAGGGGTTATCGACATGTATATTGAAGTCACCTGTAATCAGAAATTCATGAGGTGTAGTGGCGGCAGTAGAGAGGAGGGTGGTAAATTCTTTCAGGAAGACCGATGGAGGACTTGAATATGAAGAGGAGGATGGAGGGCGATATACATTAAAGATAGTCAGATTTGTGTGAGGAAGTTTAAGCGTAACTGATGCACATTCAAAAGAGTGGAAACAGTAACCAGGTGAGTCTAAAACTGTGGCAGGTTCTCGGGTGAGAAAGGCAATACCACCTCCAGTTGGATTTTTATGAGAAGGGCTAGATGGTTTGCAGGGACGAGGTGTACTGTAAAGATGGTAGCCAGGAGGAATACAGTCTTCATACTGAGCAAGAGTGGTGTTTAAATTAAACCAGGTTTCAGATAAGGCAAATATGTCAGGCGGGTGAGAAGAGAGGGCTATATCATTGATTTCTTGTGAATGTGCAGGATGTAGTAATGATCGGATATTTAGCGTGCAAAGTAAGAAGCGGCTGTTGTCAGTATTTTGAGCATTGTCGAGGAAGTTGGAGGAAGAAATTCTGGAAGGAGGAGGAGGATAGGTAGGAGGTGAGGGAGGAGAACATGAATAAAAATCCAGTGGGCCAGGATTTGGGTGGATGTCCCCGGAAAGCAGGATTAGTATGTTGAAGATGGTATGGCGGGTGAGGTGCTGTGGTGGTCGCCTGAGAGACGAAGTTAGGAAGAACGATAAAGGAATAAAACACATACGTCCATACTGCATAGTCGTTGTGCCAAATTGGGCGCAGTAAGAATGTTTGGCTGTAGGAACAATGTAGGGCAAGCGGGTGTGGAAGGGTTGGCAACTAATATGGAAGGCGATCATGAAACGTAGACCAAAAATAAGAAGAATGATTGAACTGTACATTATGTGATCTAAGATGACGTGGCAGTTTGATGAAGCTAAAATGGCGGAAGGTAAAGACGCAGGCGAACGAGTGCAAAAAGGAAAAAAATTAGGCGAATCTTAAGTTGATTAAATGTTGAAACAAATAGGAACGAACTCACCAAAGACAGAGCATAAATCCGGTAAGAAAGAAAAATTAAAAAATCAGAAAAGACGTCGAAAGGTTAGAAAATATAGAATTGAGAAATAAAGCGCAGACGCCGCGACGCTGGTTCCCTACTCCTACTGTCCTTTCATTCATGACTGTCACGGTCGCTGACAAAACCTGACCGTAACACATAGATTAGATTCGTCATCAAAATTCTTACGCTGATCACTCAAGAAATGCTTTTAAATCTTAAATTAAATTCATTTTACAAAATAAATACATGGATTTGTGTACAAACATTTTCAATAGCAATCTCTATTGACTCGTTCTTCGGCATCAGTTACGTGTTCGAGAGTGGAATCTAAAAAATATCTATTCTGTTGTACAACTTTCAAAATAGGGCGCTGTTTAAAGTTGGATTATATTTGTGATCTAAATCTCGATTTCTGTAGAAAATATTCCCAGTCTCTTTGCAAATGTATTAAAAGTCAGGGTTTTACGTTCGGATACTTACAAAAGAGCTATGATTTGTGTAAGTCAGAATTCGTTATTCTGAGTCGAAGCGATTCATCTCTATGCTTGTTGGGACTTGCCCGACAGTGTGTGCCTTTTGACTATAGCGACAACTGTTTGCCTACCTCACCGTTTCTGACTTTTTCTAATTTGTCGCCATCACACTTCTACGTAACATGGAATTCCGCGACATACATGAGAAAAACTGACATTTGTAAAGAAGACTAACCAACAGTTTCTAGGCGTAGCGTTTTATGTTAATCGTTTTTGGTGGTTATCGCGTACATTTTGCGTTCCACTATCAGAGTTGATGCTGCCCGGTTAAATTTATGCAAATTACTAACAGGCACTGTTGGCTTAACTTGCAGATAATCACCAGGTAACTGATTTGACAAATTTACCAGTTTAAGTACTGTTGGATAACACGAATGACTGATTGTGTATAGCCAATCAGGGCCTTTATTTAAATACTGTTTAGCTACATGTTTGCCTCAATTTCCTACTATTTGTGTTTAGCTCTAGTGTAAATGTTAGCATTTATGTGGCGCCCAAATATGCAAACCAGATGTAATATAAGGTAATCAGACTTATTATGTATCGGTTTGGCAACAGCCCACAGAGCCGTGTTCCAGGGATTGTGCGCTATTCTGGCTAAGTACAGGGTGGCATTCCAAAAATGAAATAACCTTTGTAACATACAATACAGAGCCCTAATTTTGGATGAGGTCTGCATAGTTTGCCTAATACCAGTAAAGTTACATATAAAATAGATTCTAAGACATGTAAAACTAATGGCAATTGAATTACGTAGCATGTAGTTGCAGTGATGTAAAGATATAAATTAACAGTCTGCTGGTGCAATGTTAATGTTGCTTCAATGTAATGTAATCAGTTGAATATTTATATAGCTGCAGAACAAAATATTCAAGCACTTTGTTGACTGTAACTTATGCAGAAGCCCCATAGAAGAATTGATAATTTTTCTTGTGCTTAGACTTCTTTAAAAATTGAAATATGCCCCTTTTGCCCATTCCTCTTTATTCCCCCATCTGACCTATATTACATTATGTATTTAAAGTATTTTAGTGCACAAGCAAATGGCACCCCAAAGTGTAATGTTCTGCATAAAACAACATATATCTTACATATGGAATTGATTGGAATGTTTTTATTTGGCATTTTTATGTTTTATCTGAATTGTTTTCAGTGTGACAATTAGACATGAAATGAACTCTGCGTCACTTAAACCGGGTTATATATCCGTTCCTAGCAGTGCGATTGCAGTCATTAGCAAAGAAAGGTTTGGGCTTTCTCAGTTATCTTAAACCTTTCAGATTACTTTCAGTTTTCTTTATTCTTTCCAAATTATTCTCTGTTATCTATAACCTTTCCAGATTAGATGTGTCAAATCTAAAAGGTCAAGGCTAAAACTTAACCAGTCACAGAGCCTTATTACTGGTGTACACAGTAGTGTCTAGTTTATCAGTGATCAGTATGAAAAGGTGGTGGCTCAGGTTTGCAGACAGAACAGTAACATATTTTTTGGGAAGTAGCACTGATTGATTTATTTAATGATTTAATGTTTTCTTTGTGAGTTCTAAAGTAAGAAATCCTTTTTTCTTATCAGAATGTATGAAAAAGTTGCCAATCCTAGTCAGTTCTTACCGTTGACGTTTCCTGCAACAAGGTCTATTCTATGGGACCACAGAAGCATCGGCAAATCCTGTGCTGTGCAACTCTGTCAAAGAAGGTTAGTGCAGACAAATTTTCGGAGAGCTGTTTACTGTTGCAGTTGTAATTGTAACTGTAATTGTAACTGTAATTGTAGTTATGAATTTGTGTAGTGCCTCTTCGAGAGAAACTAATCATAAGTGCTCTAAATTCAGCTAGCTTTCTTATGTCTCTAAACTTTATGTAAGACATATATTCTTGGCTTTCTCATTTCTTATTAATTTGTTTTTGACTGATTAAAAATGGTTTAACGATTCTTAGGTATCCTGTTATATTTCTGAAAGAGCAAACACTCAGAATTATACAGCGGTTAGTTCAAGAAGCCTCCAGTTCTGAACTTGTCTTCTGGCTGATTGGCTCTGTCTCCACCTTGGAACCAGGTAGCTATTTGATCAGGCTTTCTTTCTGATTAGTCTAATCTCAGCTAATGACTCCCATAGCACCGTTATCATAATGCACGAGGTGTCAGTCAGCTTTAAGTGAAATCATAGTCAGGAATAAAAAATCCATTGGAGAAGCCCAACGCTTCATGATTCTCCAAAGGATAAGACAGATTAAACACTTGTTTGTCCTGAGGGGTTAAATTCATGCCTTTGTTGATGAAAGAATGACATGGCAAAAAGACAGTTGAACTGAAAGAAAAGTTACAATTTTGGCAGATTATTGTTTTGTATTTTATTGTTTGGCTGTTTTTGTTGATGGGCAGCATTCTGAGCAAATGTATTGTATTGTATTTGATGAATTATATAGCGCTTCTTACAGAACAAACTACTCAGAGGCACTTCCAGCTTGAGAACCCTGGAAAAATAAGAACGTCTTTAAACAACGAGCTAACTGAGCTCTATCGCCAGCAGTGACCCTTGCACGAAACGAGTCTAGCTGGAGACATGTATTAAAGATACTAACAAATTTTGAATATTTTTGATGACAGTCAAAATAATTTGATGTACCGGTAATTACTTTATTAAAGCAAGCTTTATTTTTTATGATTGTGGTTTAAAAAGAATTATACATTTGAATTTTTGAATGGAATTTCTTTTTAGATGAGGGTAATGTCAACATAACTATCGCAACTGTGGACAACTCTGGAAAACGTTCAAAGACCACGAAAGAAATTACAGCAAAGGATCTGAAACCTGGCGAGATATTTATCCCATGTGCAGTGAGTCTATTTATCGTACGAGTTTCATTAGCCTAAGTTTTTTATTTTATGTTCCTGGGTTTATGTTACTGAAAATTAATGTTTGTCATCTACAATCTTCTACTTTATGTTAAAAACTGAAGTTTAAGTTTCTTAAGTTTTCATTTGCCTGGGTTTTTGATTTTAAGATCCTTGGCTTAGCTGTTACTGAAAGTCAATGTTTGTTGTCTACAGTCTTCTACATTAGGTTTAAAAACAGTGGTTTCCACAACCAGTGAAGTTAAGTATTGCTAATCCCAGGAGGTACTCAAGTGCTTGACCGCCTGAAAGCGTTTCTGTTAACAAGAATATTTTTTAAAACTTACAAATGAATACTGAAATAATGCTGTGTGATTTGTAGATTGAAGAAAAAGGGCAAAGTTATTAATTAATTTATTAACAAACTAATTAGTGAGTGAGTGAAATGTTAATTAAGCACTGCTTGAATTCCAGGTCTCAACAAATGGTACAAAGCCATTGTGTAGCGAAGACGATTACCTGAATTCTCTACAGGTGTGGTTAGCTGAAAGCGAACTGTTTGTTAAGCATTTGATTGTTGTTTCATTGACTCCTGATCAGGACGATATAAACTAGATGAAATGTATTGTATAATGTATTGTATTGTATTGTGCCATATATTGTGGAATGTGCTAAAAACTGTTATGGTTTATAAAGCTGTAGGTAAAGGCTGGAGTAGGCCAATTCTGTGTCTGGTACAGTGTTCAAAGTAATGCATTATAAAAGCCAGCACCAGTACAGCTATAAAGGTCACAGACGCTATCGTTGTCGTCGACATCATCATCATTATCAGTTCCTGGCTGTGGCCTTTTAGTGGCAATGGTTGTGAATGAGTGATCTGCTTTCTTTTCAAACGTTTGCCAAATCCAGTGCTTGTCTCGTGTTTTAGTGTAAGTCTTATGATGTTGTTAATATTGTTTATCCGGTGCAGTCTTGGTCTTCCTTTACTTCTCTTACCTTTGAATCTTGCATGCCGTGCCTCTTTTCGGATCTGGTCACTAGGAGTTCTTTCTACATGACCAAACTTTCATCTTCATTGTATGACTTTAGCTAGCAGATCTGTTCTTATATCCAGATACTGTCTTAATTCTTCTGGTCAAATTCTGTTGTCTGAGGTTACTGCAACTTTCTTTAACCAACTCATTCTGCTTTATGTACCAGTATGTAAATGCTGTCTTGACATGTCACAGGATGTCGTGATGTGCTAAGTTAATGGGAATAACCGTACTGATTTTTTGGTTCCAGGTGGTCCAGAATCGATGCCGCAGTTGTGGTCCAATTGATGTTGCGCAGTTGCTGTCGATCAGGGCTAACTGTAGTTACGAACGCGTTGGAGATAACACGAATGTGCACATTGATTTCAACGCCGTGTTTCCAGGGATGGCTTTTAGCGTGACGCCAGTCAACCCTCTGCCTATTGTGCCGACTGCCTTGTCGAAGAATCTAGGCAGTCCTCTGAGCATTAGCGAAGTACAGGGCGAGCCAAAGTCTGGGCAAGTTTTCGGCAGTTACTCATATAGTGTGTTAATGAACTAACTTGGTTAGGTTAACTGTTGATGATGTTTTGCTTTTGCTGGGAAACTGCTTTTGTTGACTTCCAACTTGCATTGTGCTTGAGAAAGAAGAATATAGTGTAATGTACACTGAAACTTGGTTAGAATATTCATAATTTCATAATGATTTCTGATATGACCTGGATAGGAACGCATCACAAATTACATTTGACTTTATATTTTGCTGTGCATTATCCAGCTCATCCAGTACTGAATTCAACTGCTTTGCAAAATAGGTGCCTTCACAAGGTCATTATAGGCAGTCTACTGAGCCGGCCTGAAGCACAGCTGCGAGCCTCAAGGCCTTAGCATCCAGCAGTCTGCATTGATGTAGTATTGACTGGGCTCAGCTTTGTTTAACTTTTGCATTTTGATAAATTGGTGATTTCACGTTGATATGTGCATGGAAGTGACTTTTTCCAATAACTTCTGAGCAAATAAATTAATTCTTGCTGTTTTATTTTTTACTTTTGATGTTAGTTTCCTGACAATGGACCACACGCGGAAACTCGTCCTAGTGTTTGATTGTGATCGGAAAATCCAGACGTTGCCTTTAGTTGGAATGTAAGTTGAGAATTTTAACGTAATAATTTCATCTCTTTAAAGGCATGAAATTAATGAAGTCATCTCTTCTGCAGCTTGCATTTTCTTCAAGCATTGTTGGTTTTGAATGAAGAAAGCTTAAACCAAAATGTATGGAATAACAGTAGTAAAAAACATCCTAAGATATGTATGAAGACATTTAATGTAGTGCGTTTTACGGACCTATAAAAATGCTGTTGCAGATGTTATAATTTGGTTTCTTTTGCAGCTGGGTGAGTGGCATAGCAAATGTCGACGACCCGTTTCTTTGGGCAAGTCTGCTGCGATACACATTTGGGACGAATCTGAAAGAGAGGTCAGTGTTGCAACTGTGTTGCTGGTGTTGAGCAAAGGAAATCACGATTTGGCAGGACCTGTTGTTGATTTCTTTTTGTTTCTTCTTGTGCAACAAAGTCATTTAAACCAGTTACGCTTTTGTGAGTTTGGTATGGTAACATACTTTTTAATAATTACTGGATCATTATTGGATGACGTGTACTGTACAGTAGAAGTCCAAAAGAATAAGGTTTATTTTCTGTGTAGTGTGGGCTGTGCTTTCTCATGCATAGGAGTGTTGAAAATTTGCAGTTACAACAGGAATTATTCGTTTAAATATACTGTGCAATGAGAATAATAGTTACTGAGTGTGGCCATGTGATGCTGTTTAGGGTCTGCCTGCCTCCGGAGCCGTTCCTAGTTGTGCTCTACTCGGTTCTTTGCTCGAAGCCCGAGTTCTATGAGTGCACAACTGAAGGTGGAATGCCTCGTTTGGACTACACTCTGGCAGTCTGTCACGATGTGATTCAGCTGAACAAGGTCAGGTTCCTGTTCTGTTACAAGTAACAGACTTGTAATCGTAACAGACTGTTGTAATCATAACAGACTTGTAATTGTAGTCATGCATTTATCTAGCACCACTTCAAGAACTCCTTTGAGAAGCTCGTTATATTGTAAAATCAATATATAATGTGAATTAGATGCATTTATGTAGCATTGTTAAGGATCTCTAAAAATATTGGTAGTCCTTAGATTAAAGTCTAAACATTGCAGTTTTGTCAAGAACAATGAACTACATTATGATAAACGAACGTTCGACTTGCTATTTGCCACCTTCCTGTTTAAGGTAAAACAAATTTGGTTCGAACTGCTAAGTTACAAATTAAAATGTGGAATTAACTCAGTTTGAGCTGGTAATAATGTTCCAATGTGGAGAATGAAGTGAGTTTGATTTGGTAGCCTAATTTCTAACACTTTCTAAGCAAAGCAGTTTTGCTGTTATTCTGTGTACAATTTGGGGTAAATTGAGGGTTTTTACTTTATTTAGAATGCGCTTGGTGCATCAGAAAGTCCCATCGAGATTGAACTTTTGCCGGTGACGGGTGGAGGACAGAGGATGGATGTCTTTTACTCAGCGCTGGAAACATTCAGGTCTGCGTCTGAATACATTTTATCTACTGATGTCTGTAGATGTTTGGTATTCTGTCAAAATTTCTTATACTGTCAGTTGTTCTGGTAAAGTCATTATCTTATGCTCATTAGTACCCTGACACCCCTTATTCCTCTTATCTCTCTCTCCTCTCCAACCCCAAACACCACCCCCTGTAGCTGCCACACTGTATATCCATCTGACTTTTGGATCTTGACCTGGAACGGAACCCTTTTGCATATCGATTTTGTTCTGACTGAGCGCCTGTGAATAAGCTGGGCCCCACGGCGCAGCTTTCGTTGGGCGCTGTAGAAATCTTGGAATTACCATTACGATTACGATTCTGCTGCAGTAAGTAGAACATACTGTAGTAATTGGCTTGCAGTGTAAAGTTATGCAAGCATGCTTTGCATTTATATAGCACTATCAGAGAACCTCTTGAATGCACTCTTTATATATGCTGCATGTAATAGATCAGCTTGTCATAGGGATGCAATTCCTTTTTTATTATGATCAAAAAATAATCCAAATTAGTCTGAATATTTAATGTAATCTTCAAGGAATGTTTTGAGTCTCATTTTCGATTTTGCTCTTCTTTACCTTTTTTAATCTGCATAATCTAAGGAAAGGGGAAAATAATTTATTTTTGTTTAGAAATAAAGTGAGAGTTGAGGAAAGTAAAAATGCTGGTAGAGCTGACACAGCAGAGGAAATAGTGCCCCGAACATTTCCTGTTCCAGTTGCCACACAGGTTTGTTCTTTAAGTGTTTTCCTTCTTCATGTTGTAACTGTCAAACAATAAAGTGATGATGATGCCATTGTATGACATTTTCTTTCCTTCAGTTCTGTCATAATTTAATGTGATCCTGAAACTTCTCTGTGACTTCAGTGTAATAAAGCATCATGCATCAGTTGATAGGGTGCAGTAAAGCAAATAATTGTTCTATCCACAATATCTGGGATCAGTCCAGTTGATATTCAGCAGAGAAGTACATGGAAAACAAGGCTTTCAAAAGGGATTTTGAGAAACTTTATAACATACAATTGCTTAGCTCTTCATTGTTAGATTAGTACTTGTTATAACTCAGCTTTCTCGGGGAAGTATTTTGCTATAAAATTAGTCTGTCTGATCAGAAGCATGTATAGCTTAGTTAGAAGTGCATATTGCTTTTTTCTTCCTTTTGCTTGCAGACATTGACAGCTCAACCATCAGTCCCTGAGGTTACAATATTGGATGGACACAACAGTGGTTTGCTACCAGTACAGCAGAAGCAACCACAGACTACTATGGTTTCATCCAGAATGGATCCAATTGGGTCTTTGGCCCGATCAGATGCCACTGATTGTGCCATGACGATGTCCCTACAGCAAGGCCAGGTTCAGTCGACAAAGCCACAGAGATCAAGTAAAGTGGAAGACGTGAATACTGCCTGGCCAGTTAGAGCTCCATTTACTTATCCAGGACCCAATCCTTCCCATCCAAATCCAGCTCCTCCTCCTTCTGCAGTGCACTTCCAGTCACAGCCTCAGTTTGCAGCTCCCATTCCATATGCATTCGCTCAGAGCGTCTACCAGCCATTTCCTTTCCAGAGACCAGTGATGATGTCTCAGGAAGGCCACTACATGACCCCTTTACCTGCTTCCTTTGGCTACCCTCCACAGCAACCATATAGAGTTGATCCCAGCTGGGCTTTCTCTGGCGGCCCACTTGTGACAAACGTCGTCACAAGTTCATTCAGGCCATCACGACCTCAGTCCATTCTTAGAAATCCGATACCCAAACCGACGGGGAACCAAACCAATACGGGCAGTCAAGACTGGTACCATCAGACAAATTCTTTATCCAATCAGGCTCCTGGTCCTTTGTTGGTCCGGCCTGGACTTGCCCAGAGACCACCCAATCCAAGGCCAGTAAGCTGTGTCCCATCGACATACGCTGCCGCCATCCAACAGCCTAACACCGCCCAGGTTGTGTCTAACAAAAGACGGAGCCTGAACGAAGCACCTCAGATTTCTGGCACTCTCCGATCTGCATCGAACAAACAAGAAAGCGTTCGGGCAGCTGAACAGCAAGGCAGACCAAAGTCTCAAACTGTTGCTTTCTGTCCATCTCCTGTCAACGGCCATTTTCAGTTGGACACGCCCGGTTCAGCTCACAATTCAGGCTCCACAGACAGTGGGCTGCAGGTCAACGATTCGTCTGGGTTGCTGGAAAGTCCAATGCAGTCCGTCCCTGTCTTTGAAAAGAAATTTATGCAGATTATTCTGCAACAGCAGGCTAAAATCAGTGAACTGGAACGCCAACTACACGATGTAAAGGCCAACCAGATGAAGGAGCAGCCAGAACTGGCTGAAGATACTGCCAGTAAATCTGCTGGTCCAGTGATTTCTAAGTCAAGCAGCCATGAAATGTGCAGTGTTGCAATCAATACAACCCAGTTTTGGTCAGTGGAACCCTCTGATGGTGAAGGTAGTAGACAGCCATCGAATTTGTCAAGGGTTCAGAAAACCAAAAGCAACAATTCTGCAAACCGATCTTGCACTACTGAAACTACGCCTCAGGGCTTCAGGAACGGCCAAGCAAGGATTCAGAAAGGCAAAAGCGACAATTCTGCAAATGGATCGTGCTGTTCTGACGATACACCCCGAGGGTTTAGAGATGGCCAAGGGGCAAAAGGTGGTCAGTCAAAACAGTCGCTGGAACGGATCGCCAGTCCTAGAGAACAGCTGCAAGAACCAGCATCCTTTGCATCAGTCGAAAACATGAGAAGAAACTCGGCATACTGCGGCTTTGACGCAGAGATGGATGCCAACGACATGAGCTTCGGTGACATCCATCTCAGCCAAATACAGATCCCGAACCCGAACGAGGATTGCTTTGTTTCCACGATGATCTTGGACATGCCCGACTGCACATTCTTCTCTCCAGAACGGTAAGAACGTGAAAAAGTATACCTGTTATTTTTAATGCTTCTGCTTCTCATGCAGAATTTTTTCAGCTGTTAATCTTATCTATCTGACATATTTTAGGCTAGCAGTTTCGTGAGGAATTTAAAAGAAGCTATATTAAGTGTCTAGGTAACTCACCAACTGACTTAAGACAGCGTTATGAGTTTTTGGTGGACAACTTTTCAGCCTGCTTTTAAATTGACTTGTAATATGTTGTGCTTTTGGAATTTAGGAAATGTTCTTCAGAGTTGATCGTTCGATACCTGTAATTTGTAAATTTCTGTTCAGCTCACTTGTTGTGATCATGAAATTGTTATGACGGTTCAGACTTTACGAATTGTTTTTTTGTTGTTGTAGAGACAATACTTCTCGTGATACAGAGAGAAATGAAAGTCCTAGGAATTGCGAAAGTGTCAGTCCTCATGAGCAGGTATGAGAGCAAAATGCAGTCTGAACCTTTGAGCAAATATAGCAATCACTATTGTCACTTGAACAGGGAAACGTCTTGGTAATGCTTGTTATGTGCCTCTGTGGATGCTTTTCTGAAGGATAGACCCACAGCTGAAGATCTTCTGGCTAAGACAGAAACACTTTGGCAGCAATCCAACAACAGAATTGATTTACCCATTTGAAGGATCCCAGGATGTTGGCCCAGATAGCCTGGTATTTTATGAATGGTTTCCCATCCAGAAAACCGATGGTGTTCCAGGTGAAACTCTGATCCATTATATCTCCAATATTTTAAGCTGCTGTATTGTGTCTTCATTAATCTTAGTAGTCAGAAGTGATAAATATTTAAGTGAGTATACCAGAAACTCGTTGCAAAGCTGTCCTTAGGAGCCTTATCAAGAATGTGTTATGCTTACCAGTGTTGGATCTGCAGTGCCAAACCATCATCTGTGAACATCAATGAATCACTGGCATTCACGAGCAAATTAAGGAAGATTAATTATTGCATAGTTAGATTCCGTGATGGGATTGCTTCAGATTGCTAATTATTCTGGCTTTGTTTTTATATTGCTCATGTACCGTCTGTTTCGGCTTATGAGCCAAAAGAACAAAGCAGTTTTATTCCACCGCTGTACAATCCGTTATTTATTTGATAGGATCTTGGTTCACCAATTAGGCCGAGTCATGGCTTTGAATTGAATACGGAGGACTCACAATCTCGACGATTGGCCAGTGATGATCTCCAGCGACCTCATCGAGAAATATTGGTAAACACTGCACAACATTTGCTTTATTCTGCTGCTAAGCAACAAGGAGAAGAGGCAAATAAAGTTTTGAGATGTTCTGGGGTCAGAGTTGAGCAAATTTGCATCAATAAATAAACAAACTAGAAACAGATTTAATATTAAATTAACAATAATAAATATGAAAATTTCAGTAATACAACATCTTTAAAATTCAGTTCATTCGTATTTGAAGCGCAGAATGAAATAAGCATTACACTTTTTTAATTAACAAATACCGTGCTTTGAAAAAGACTGCTTTACTTTTCTGCAGAGCAAAGCTTCAGGATGTGTAGGAAAACGTGAGCAGTGGCACTTTCAGTCCGAACCTTACGCCAGTGCCTTGAAAGATTATCGGAATTTGAGCGAGAAAGACTGCAGGAAGGACACGGTGGATGAGTTTGAATCCAGGAGTCAGCGACATCGGTACCCAGGCATCGAATCATCTGCTGATGAGCAGACGGATTTTACGACCTACAGGTAGGATTTCTTTTCTTAAGAGAGCGAGGTGAAATGAATAACATTTTTAGTGTCCTGTCTTTCATAGCAATTGTTGCTCTAGCATGTCTGAGGCTAATTTTTTTTAAATTAGCTAATTATCTTTTAAGCGGTTTGAATGCATGCATATTTTTATGTTTACAATGAACATATTTTTATAAAGTAATATCAGATAATCGGGCGTCTAAGTGATGTATTATTTGTTAAGAAAGGTAAAAGTGAACTCTGTTGTGAGTGAATTCTGTAGTTAAGATTAAAAATGTACCATCCTCTGTGATGAATGGCCAGTTTTCAGTTTAATGCAGTCATTGGCATTCACATAAGTTTTAATTCAGTTGAGTTATATTTTGTCCACTGGCGATTAGGGTTTAGTGCAACATATTGCACTGTACTCATACATATTTTATCGAATTGTATTTGATAACTTATCTAACGCCTCTTACAGAAGCGCTTCCAGCTTGAAGACCCCGGGGAAAAAGAACGTCTTTAAGCAATGAGCTGACTAAGCTCTGTCTCCTGCAGAGACCCATGCATGAATTGAAGGCTGATGTCCATTTCATAGAGATGGGCCAATAACAGCAAAAGCCCGTTAATCATCAAGAGAAGACTCGACACAACGGACGAATATATATGTATATTTATTTTTCTTCACATAAACCTCTTTGACATTCTTCAGTAATATAAAAATGTTGCTGTCGAAAATTTTTAGTCAATTTCTTGATTTTTCTTCTAGTTTGGATCAGTCGTGTTTAGATCAGACGTTCTTTCCGAAGATCAATTACGTCTCGATGATGTTAGACAGCTGTTCACCTGAGATGAGCATGAGTGCTGATGCTCTGGCAATGAAGTACCTCTCGGACGAACAGCTTTCGGAACTGGCAAAATTGCGAGCAGCAACTGGTCTGGGTCGGCAGAAGGTCGCACCTGAACTTAAAGGCCGTTCAGACGTTAGCATGTATGGCGTGCAACTCAGTCAAATGTCCTTTGCCAGCCAAAAGTACCTTGAGAGACATGGCTTGCTGGGGAATGCAACTTCGTCAAATGAACACACACCCTGCAAAAGGGTTACAGAGAGGCAAGGTTCAGGCAAGGAAGGTCGCGACGGCCAAGAGGAAATTGGCGAGCTCAAAGTACAAGATTTTATACAAAATCTGTCTAAGACAAAGCCAAGAAACTCGCTTGGAGGTGGGTACAGCGACTTGGGTTCAACTGCGAATCGTATCGGCACACTCAGTTCAAGTGCTCGATCACACTCAGATGGAGAGAGCTTTGGAGAGCGGTCATCCACGCCGATTCACAGTCAAACGGCTCCAGGCCAGCATCCCGTTCCAAAGCGAAATGGAGAACGACCATTTGCTTCCGGTCAGGTGCCACAGAGGCGCGAGACTTATGACGGGTGTCCAACGCCAGTTGCCCAGAAGCCTGCCTGGGTGCACTCGCACGCCACTCCTGCCAGAACGCCTGCTCAGCCTGTTACATCACCATCCGAACCTCTTCCGTCATCTTCGAAAATCCGTCAGCGAAACGTCATGGCTGTTGACAGAACATTGGATTACACAGCCGATGTTATTAGAGACAGCGATGAAGATCCATCCAATGAAAGGCGACAGGATGTTTACAGTCCAGTTCAGCAACCGTCAGCGGACAAGCAGTGGACTTCACATGTACGAGTGTCGCCAACTCTAGAAAAAGTACTTGATGTCAAAATGATCAGAGAACTTCCGAAACTTTTGTAGTTTGGTGAATTTTCAGTCAGTTTCGCCTTTTACTCCTTGTTTTCTGGCAGTCTTTTGTTTTCTTTTGGGTTAATTGAAGAGTGTTGAGAAAACGAGAGATTTTGGAGTCTGCTGGTGCCTGGTGTAGAAGTGAAAGTGTTTTTGACAGATGGTTAAAATGTAAGAGAAGGCATTTAATATGGGCTGGCTAAAAGGCTTTTCTTCAGGTGTTTTGGCATGCAGGTGAAATCCGTTCTGAATAGAAATGGTCGTTGTTCATTCTCAAATAACAAAACCTCAGGTGGTAATATTCTTGCTGTTTCTTTTCTTGTTTAAACTACTTAGGGAATCACTGAATCCTTCGCATTTCAGCAACGAATTCAATGATTCATGAATTATTTTTAGCATCGAGTCATTTGCCATTTGTAAGTTGAAGGGACCAACCGTGTTGCGTTGTTGGGTAACAGTCTGCTTTTTGTTCAGAAAAGCATATTGTGACATATTGTAGGTGGCAGTCATTTGTCAAGACCTGTAATTGGTTCAGAAAATGTATTTGTCTCGTGGGCATTGTTAAATGTGCTTTGCACTGATTGTCACTGACCAACACCCTTTTTGTACCAGTTGTTCTGTTGTTTTTTCTTGTAAAGAAGACTTAGCTAATGCGTGACAGTAGGAAATGGGAAGGGGACTTAGATGTTTCATCCACTCAGTCCAGAGTAACAACCAGATTCATTTCAAATTTTGCTGCTTATATTCTGGGATGAAGTTTTTGTTCTTAACGAACTCATTACGTGAGTTATCGAAGCAACGAGTGTCTTTGAGGGTATTTGGAGGCACTGTACACACATCCATGTGTATGTGTCTGTCTGAAGATTTGTGTAGGTCCCTTAAATAGCCTTTCAAAGACCCTGAGGCATATAGGCAGTTGAAACAAAATTGGAGTGTTGCATTATTTTTACTGTTTCATTGCCAAGTTGCTGAAACTGGTTCAATTGTTCTACCAGACTGCTGCCGGTTTTCAGTTTAATTTGCATCATAATGACAGGCTAGCTGTAAGGCTTTGGAACATCGAGTCATTAGGACTTGCATGTGCTGTGTTAGGGTTATGGCTGATAAGGGAATGTCATTAACTTTCCATTACCTTAACCTATAAACAAACTATGTAAAACTATGTGCTAAACAGTGACTGTTAAACTAAAGCAATTTAGCAGATCAGTCTGCTGCTATGGTAGTGTAGTAAAACTTGATCTTAAACTGGTTTGTCTGTAATTGTCTGTGACTTCTGCCACACTGTACTGTAGGATGCAGTTCTTGTGTGCCTGACTCTGTCTGTGAAAGTGACAGACACTATGAAGTGATTGTTGATTGATGCCTTGTGCATTATGATAATGGCGCTATAGATATCTTGAGATTGTCTGTACCCCTTTGGAAAGCTGTCACATCTTTGCCACCTACTCGTGTCTTGACTACAGTAAGAGTAACCTCTGCTTTTACACTTGGCTGGATCTCAGCTGGCTGTCTCTGTCCAAATATTTCTGGCGACCAACATCTGAATTTTTTAGCCCAAACGTGTGCATGCAGTGCAACTATCCCAGTGATGGGACTTGAATCTTAGTCAGTTATTTCTTTTTTGAACTTAGCTCTTCTTGTGTTTGATACATGTAAACCGAGATTAATTTATAATTATTGTCTGTGATAATTTTACTTAGTATGTGCATGAAGTCTAGTTTTCGTAATTTTAGGTGTTATTAATTAATTATTAATTTCAGAAAAGCGTAAGATTTTTCTCGGCTGGTTTGGACGATATACTGTTATGGTTAGTCTTACTGTAAAGTCAGCTTTGGCTTATATTATTGGATCCTATCAGTAAAGGTTTTGTTTGTATTTCTTCTTTCACTGATTCAACTTCAGGTTTCTGGACATTTCTTTAGCACCTTGTAGGTTCTCTCAAAGTTGATTCCATCTTGGCTGTCTTAACGGTGCTAAATAGGTACATCATAAGATAAGCTGTTCAGGTACGAAGGAGCAAAGCCAGCCAAACCAGAAGTAGACTGTGTGAAGTGTGAGGCATGTAAGCTGGTTATCATAATCAACAGTGCTGTGTGAATATGAAGGAGGGCAAGCTAATGGCATGGTTGGCTACACTGGTTAACGCGTACGTCAAGGCAACTGTGCATAAGTATACCGGTTCACGTCCCAGTCGTGGCTTATTTAAGAGATTTAAATCTCGGGTTAGCACAGTCAATACACAGGGACCTTAAATGGTGTGGTGCCCATTCAAATGAGTGGGAGTGGTGAAGGCTCTCACCCGATCAATTCACTGAAAAATGAGCAGGGTCAAGCCCATATGGTTGCTACATAAAACCATTTACATGATGCAGCTGGAGTGTCGTCGATGCAAGAGATGAGCTGACCAAACCAATCTCGGCCAAACGACCATTTCCACAGTTGAACTTAAGAAGACGAATATGTTTGTATGCATGTATGTATGTATGTATGTTTGTATGCATGTATGTATGTATGTGTTTGTATGCATGTATGTATATATGTATGTTTGTATGCATGTATGTATCTGGCTGTTTATACATCGCCTGTTGAAGAAACTCTCAAAAATGCTGAAACAAACTAATCCAAAAGATCTCCATAGGTGCAACTTGCAGAGTGGACTTCTTTTCAGATTTTGTGATGTGGTATGTTGAAATGTATTCTCTAACCTTTTAATGGCATGATGTGAGCCTTGAAGTGGCCAGTAGTTACTTATGTCCAAATCTATTCCATGATTCTTCAGCAATGGCAGTTGGATGCCATGCTTTTGGTTCACAAGGTTGTTCAGCATCTGATGCTTTACAGAGCCTCTCACCAGGAATAGAATTTGCTCATCACCAAATTCAAGCAGATATTAGATGGTCATGGATTCAGGATTTTGCTAAAATGAGGACAGAACCATTCTTAAATTCGTATAGTCTGACTTCAATTTACCCTTAATGCCCTCCATCTTGGAGTCACACAGCAGTAGCACCAGTACTGCCAAAGCTGAAGACTATATTATTAATTTTATTCTGATTGATTGATTAATCACAACTTGAAATTCTAAAATATCTCTTGAGAATGCAGCAGTTAACTGATATAATTAGAGAACATTGGTCCATCTTCCAGGTTGTGGGTTGAGTGAGGCTTCACTGCTGGTTAGGAAAACTGCTTAGTATTATGAAGAGGCATATGCTGACACGTGCTGCATGCAGCTGCAGTCAGCAAATAACTGTACATGTACAGTGCCCTTTTTCGGCCTCGGCAGTACCACGGCTCTCCATAAATCGTCTTATTACTATTATCAGTTGGTCCTTAGTTGAAGGGCTGTTATTACAGACTAATTAATGTTGATCAGAGATTGTTTTCTGTGTTTGGTGTGCATTTACTGGGCTGGGAATTTCAACAGTTTTTCTAAGCCTTTAAATTTCTATGATAATGCTGTAGCCTCGTGGATATGAAGTTAAGAACCAGTGCTGCCAAGGTTTAAGACTGCTAATTTCTATCTTTCATTTTATTTGTAATAATTAATCGTGACTTCTTAGGATTCTCACAAATCCCTTGAGAATTTGCCAGTTAATTGTGGTGCACATGAATAAATTTAATGAAAGCGTTTTTATGGTGTCTATAATATATACCCAGTAATTTGAAAACCAGCAACGAACTGACACCATATGTGTAAATGTCCAAGCCCTATTTGCTGGAACACCAGCAGCAGATGAACTTCAGTTGTTTCTTATTCTGTGTTTTGTGGCAAAAATATAAGACAAACAACTGAAAATCCCAAATATTACTGTAACACCACAGTACTCCAGTAATCAAAGAATAGCAGAACATCAGAAGAAAGACAATGTTATCACAATGTGGCTTCGTAAAATCAGTTCGTAGAAAATCTGCACCTGCTATATCTACAAAGGGTTTGGATCCAGGTCCAGATCCAAGTCAGGCAGACAGGTAAGTACACTTGTCCATCTCTTGCTATTCACAGTTATGCCCTACACAATGTCATGTGACAGACATTTATACATAGTGCCTTGTAGAAGCACTGCACATAGCTGTCTAGCACCCTACTATTCGGAAAGATACATAACTAGTAATGATACATGAAGAAAAGGCATATCAAGAAAATGGTTCTACAGCAGCCTTACGAATCAAACGAAAACCTGAATTAGTCTAAACGAAGGTCTAACAACTGTCAAACGAAGACGTGTACCAGCTTAGTGATGATTAATACGCTGAATCACTTCTTGGCCCAACCTACAACTGATACAGCAAAACGTCTATTCACAGGCCCCTCCAAAAACAGTATAAGTAAAAGCTCAGAAGTAAACAAACAGAAGGTTCCTAACAGGAAGGGCAGGCAAAATCGCCTATCAAAGAACTTTCCGAACAGTGAAATTCTTCATGCGTATGCATGCATCAACAAGCCTTATGTAGCACCTTTCAAGTCCCTCACAAAATTCTTGTACGCATAGCTATCTAACTGATCTATACAAGTGCATTTCAGGCAGTGTGAAAATGTAAATGCAAAAAACTGACAAAATCACACAAGACATGCATGGTAGGTGTAAACATGCCAGTACAGAAAATGCATCATAAACAAGTACAATCAAATAGGCCTAACTAGTAAAGAAATAAATAAATTAAAACACCATGAAAATACAGTACTGTAATGTAAATCATAAATTTCTCAGCACCACACAAAAGCAGCATCAGGGGCACCAACTTATTCAGTGGCACTAATCAATCAAGTCTGCAAGAGCCAGGCTGTTAGGTCTGTTTTGGTGCCAGGTCAGAAAACAGAGGCACTTTCAGTCCTTACTGAACTATTGGCTAGCAGATATAATGAAATTACACCCCACATAGTTTTAGTTGCATAATGAATGACAATTTTTACACTTCTGAATGGGCCCAAGAACCAAAGAATAATGCACATGTATGCATGTATGTCTTGGAGGGGTCAGTTAGTTAACGTTACCTGTACTTCAGTGTCACTTTTAAATATTATACCACCAACATGGTGGTCTGTCAGTAATGCGTTTGGTCAGTGATCATGAGGTTGCAGGTTCGACCCAGTGTAACAACCCTGGGGAAGTTCTGTGCGCACACCGTGCCTCTGTCAAGTAGTATAATTTGGTACTGGCATATGCAGGACTTGCGATGCACTGGCCCCATGTCAAGGACCTTGGGATTCATCCACTGCTGGCTTAAGGGCTTAGAAAAAGGAAATGAGCGCCTCCCCTACGTTCCGTATGGGACATGGGATAGTTACTTTACTTACTTAGTAGGTAAGCTAAAGAAATATAATGCAAGGTAATGTAACTGTAAGGTCAGTTAAGGTAAGGTAATGTAAGGTAAGGGGAGGGAAGGCAGAGTTATTACTAATGACATCGTGTTGAGCAGCAAGTGTAGATACACATACTTACATCTTTACTTCCTTGCTGGTGATGCACCACTGTCATCCTCGTCAGGAGGAGGAGGGGGAGACCTCGCGGCTGAAAGCCCTGAAACAATATCAGTAAAAGAATGCATGAATGTATGTATGAGTATGTGTGGTGTGTATGTATCTATGTGTATGTATGTATTTATGTACGTATGTATGTATGTATGTATCTATGCATGTGTGTATGTAAGTAAGCATTATTGAGTCTGTTCTTACCATGGTTATAATAACACTGGATACAGCATACAGCCCGATTTCTATGCTACACAGTGAAGCCAACATCTCCTGGGTCAAATGACGTCATGGGTGGCAGAAAGCTAAGCTTTGCACAAAGACATCTTGAATATTAATATGCATGATGTCTATGGCTTCGCACGGTCGTCTTATGCGCCCTAGAGGAAAGTTGAGCGCTGTCGAAGTATACATTTTTTGAAAATGACTAAATCATATGCCAAGTGAGATGAAAGAATAAAGTCAAGTCCCTGTTGCGTACATTTGCCCTCACTTTGCATGTTCATTTAGCAAAGGCGTACGAATATGTGAGGAAAACTATTAACACATGTTTCCCTCACCAAAATACATTGAGGCGGTGGTTTTGCAGTGTGAAAGGCCAACCTGGTTTCATAAAACTAACTTCAAAATGCCAGCAGCAGGACAAGTTATATTTCATTTACTGGAAAAAATTATTTATTGAAGATACAGCTAATTTTTTATGTCATCTCATGAGCACACAAATGATATATATGCAGAAGAGTACAGAGGTATAAATAGGGCTACAGTGATTGCACGGTTTCAGCATTCCATGAGCAGCATCATATGTAAGCTATATGACATACCCTAGGTTATATGAATCCTATGTTGCAATGTTACCATCCTTCCATACCATGTACAGGAAATATGAAGCCTATCTGGGAATATTGTCATATAGCTACAAACGCCCTACAAATGATGCTGTTTGGGGAAAGGCATGCCAATTTGACACAAATTCATAATTTTAAAAATTCATATTAAAATTAGTTTACTGTGTGTGTGCGTGCGTGTTGAAACTATTTTAGTATAAATTATAAATTCACAGTAATATTACAGTTGTATTACTATAGCCCTGCCAGCATGCCCATGAACATTTGATAGGTTCAAAATGCAGGGGCCCCACATGGGAATAGTACCATTTGGGCCCAATATAAACTTTGCTGTAGAGACTGAATTCTTTCTATTCATTTTCACCATTCCACCTTCTGATCTCTTGTGCCTGAACCCATCTAAAACCAAATTCCTACTTGTTGGCCTATGTGATAACCTCAAGAAAATTCCTGATCCTTCTATCTGCCTCAACCCAGATTCTACCTCCACCAACACCATTAACGCTGACTCCTGTCTGCAAATTAGGTGTAATATTCTACCAAAACCTCACCTTTTCTGATCATATCACCCATCTTTCCCATTCTTGCTTTATGCATATCCATGACCTTTGCACAATTTGCGTTACACATGCTTGACTTCAAAACTGCATCTACCATTGCCACATCCATAGTCCAATTCAGTTCACTTTTTATCAGTGTAGATACCACTCAAATAAACTGCCTTCAGGCTATCCAAAATGCTCTTGCTCACGCAGTCATCAAAACTCCCACACCCTATCACATTGGTCCTGTTCTCAAATCATTTCACAGGCTTAAAATTACAGTACATGAACACAAAGAGTATAAAATCCTTTCGCTTATCTATAACACAATTCAGTCTTCCCAACCCTCCTATTTTTGTCATTTATTTGCATTCCAACCACTCCGTTCAACCCAATCCCAAGCTTATCCTGCTTTTTCCTCTTCCCAACATTATATATATATATATATATATATATATATATATATATATATATATATATATATATATATATATATATATATATATATATATATATATATATATATATATATATATATATATATATATATATATATATATATATATATATATATATATATATATATATATATATATATATATATATATATATATATATATCTCTCTCTCTCTCTCTCTCTCTCTCTCTCTCTCGGCCTCCAATCCGAAACACCATCTGCCGTACCCATCTGACTGTCGGCCGGCCTGATTCCTAGATCTTAAGAATCCAGTTGTATATTTTTATTATGATTTTAAAAGCCTTATTATCTCCATTTCCGCCATTAGCCAAAACATATTGCATTATTAAATTTATCTGTTAAAATATTTGTGTACATAAATGTCTCTAAAAGACGATTCCCAACACGAACGTGCAGTTCTTTTCATGCATTTCCAATGTACAAGGCTTCTTTCTGCCACCCATGACGTCACCGGCTAAAATTAGATGTTTGCTTCACAAATCTGGTTGTATGCTGTATCATCATCATCATCAACAACCGTGGGCTCAATGCCCGTAGGTGTCCGATGCCCGTTTCACAATGTGTCTCCACTCGATTCTGTTTTGAGCCGCATGTCCCAGTCTCTGCAAGTCCGCGCCACACCACTCCTCAATGTCATCCACCCACTCTCGATGTGGTCTGCCTCTCTTGTTCGTACCTTCCATAATTCCAAACATCAGAGTCTTAATATTTCTGTCATCCTTCATTCTACAGATATGTCCAAACAATCCAAGTTTTCGCTGAATAACCTTCTGCAGTAGATTCTCGGTTATAGCCACTCTTTCGTAAACCTCTTCATTCCTAATCTTCTGAGTCCATCCGATCCTTAGGATTTTTCTGTAACATTTTCTTTCAAATGCCAAGACTCTCCGTCGTGAGTCTTTTGTCAGGACCCATGTCTCACATCCATACATCATGGTGCTAAATACACATGTCTTTAATACCTCCAGTTTTGTTTTCATGCTGATTGCTCTGCTCTTCCAAGTTTTATCCATTGCTTTCAACACTGCTATTCCCCTCGCTATTCGTATCTTTATTTCACTTTTGCAATCTAGGTCATATGTCATATTACTTCCAAGATAAGTGAACCTCTCTACATTCTCCAGCTGCATTCTTTCAACCACTATCTGCTGGGTGATGTTTTTGTCGCCAAATACCATTGTTTTTGTCTTATCAAAGTTCATGTACAGTCCATATTTCTTTGCTTCTTCATTCAGCATTCGTGTTGTGCACTCCAGCTCTGTAGGTCCCTCCTCCAATATGTCCACATCATCTGCAAAACGTAAATTGTTTATGCATATTCCCTGAACTGATATTCCTTTGCTCTTGACCCTGTCCATTGCTCTTTCCAAATCTGTTATAAACACCATGGGCGATATTGGATCGCCCTGTCTCATACCCCTGTTGGTTCTAAACCACGGTCCCAACTTGCCACATGTCCTGACCGCCGCTTGTGAAGTACCATTTATGTCTCGTAACAACTGAATCAGTTTGTTGTCAACCCCATACGATTGTAGAACGGCCCATGTCACGTTCTGGTCTACACTGTCAAATGCCTTCTTAAAGTCTACAAAACAGTTGTATACCTTTTTATTCTTTCGCCTTGCTTTTTCTGCTATTAGTCTTAAAGCCAAGATTTGTTGTATCGTGCTTCTATCCTTCCGAAATCCCGCCTGCTCATCCGTCAAGTATTCCTCCATCTGGCTCCTTAATCTTTCCGCCAATACCATCATCAGCACCTTGCCCAGGTGGCTTATCAGCGCAATGGTGCGGTAGTTGTTACATTCCAATGGACTTCCCTTTTTGTAGATTGTTACCAATATCGACTTCTTCCACTCTTCCGGTGCTTGTCCTTGCTCCCATGCCATGTTACATAACCTGTGGATTTCACCCAACAGAAGATCTCCTCCATGCTTGATCATTTCTCCCGTGATGTTGTCTCTACCAGGGCTTTTATTGTTTTTTAACCTTGTTATCGCTTTTTGAACTTCCTCTAACAATATGTCTGTGTTTGTTTCCGTCGTCGGAGGGGAGATAGCCTTTAGTTCTTTTATTATCTCTCTAGTAAGATCTTGATTTGGCTGTTCGCTATATAATTCACTGCAATATTCCGTCCATCGCTGTATTATATCTTCCTTTGTTGTTAGCATTTTAGCCTTCTCGTCTTTTATTGCTGTGAGTCTCGGTTGCCAGTTTCTGTTTACATTTCTTATCATTTTGTAGACTTCTCTGCTTTTGCCTTCTCCAAAGTTCTTTTCAATTTCCCTGCACTGCTGTTCCAACCATTGTGCTTTATCCTCTCTTGCTGCCTTCCTCACCCTGTTGCAACTCTCCTTGTATTTCCGTTCTGCTACCTGTGATGTGTCTCTTTTGAGTTTTAGCTCCCTCTTTTCCTGTATCAGCCGCAATGTCTCCTGTGTTATCCACTTTTGCTTGATCTTTTCTTCTTCTGGAACCGCCTCCTCTATCGCATTGTTTATTGCTGCAGTTAGTTTTTCTGTTCTGCTTTCCAAGTCCTGCTCTTCCTCAAGTTCTTTTAAATTCCTTCCTAACGCCTGTTGGTACTTGATCCTGGTAGACTCCTCCTTCAGTCTTTCAATGTTCCTTCGCTTCACAAAGCATGGCTCATGCTTTTTCTTTAGCTTCAGTTTGATGTTTGCCATGACCAAGCTGTGGTCCGAGTCTATGTCAGCACCTTGAAAAGTACGGCATAGTTGAACTGCTGTGTTCCACTTTCGTCTTATTAAGATCATATCAATCATGTTTCTTGTTTGTCCATCACTGGAGCGCCATGTCCACTTTCGACATTGTTTTTGTTGGAATCTTGTATTGCAGATGGTCAGGTCATTGTCTACCGCAAACTCCAGTAGTCTTTCACCCCTTTCATTCCGGTCTCCAAAACCATATTTGCCCATAACTCCTTCCCATCCCGTTCTATCAGTACCGATTTTAGCGTTCCAGTCTCCTCCAATTATGAGTGTATCCTTCTTCTGTACCTCTCCGATCAGCTCTGTCAACTTTGAGTAGAAGTCTTCAATCTCCTCTTCACTGCTTTCAGCCGTTGGTGCGTAAACCTGAATTGTTGTTATGTTGAATGGTTGTGCACTGAACTGTGCCAGCATCATCCTTTTGTTCACGGGTCTGTAGCGGATGAGTGCATTTCTGGCTCTGTTGCTGAGCAGAAATCCCACTCCTGCCTCATGTCTGCTGGGATCTCCAGACCATATTATTCCTCCATTCCTCATCTCGCCTGATTGTGTCCAACGCATCTCTGATATTCCAAGTATGTCGCATCTGTATCTTGACATTTCCTCTTCCAGCATCTCCAGCTTCCCTGCCGCCCATAGGGTGCGGACAAGGCTTCTTTCTGCCACCCATGACGTCACCGGCTAAAATTAGATGTTTGCTTCACAAATCTGGTTGTATGCTGTATCCAGTGTTATTATATCTATGGTTCTTACTGTGCTATTGTTTCCATTTCGTTTTGATTCTTCTAATGGGGCAGGGAGACAGTCTATGCGTCGGTTGCAATTTTCGAAATTATATTGTGATTTAATTTAATTTCCGTGGTTTCTGGTTTTAATTATTAAATGTAGATAGTCATTAAGTTTACAAAAATTGTCTGGATTTTGAGATAAGTATCGCTCTTCAATTTCTCTTATTTATAGTTCGATAAAATTGTCTTATCGAACACCCTGTATTATCGCTCTATGTTGTTTACGCTGTTACCGGCTGATGTTGGCTTCGTTCCAGAGAGAGAGATTTATTGACAACCAAAAATAATTAACAAATGCAATTACAGTCTGTCACATACAGTGGTGCCAATGGGCTGACCTAAAAGGAACAAACAGTTCCGCTACGAAGGTCACCTATTTACGTCATGGATTACAAATAGGTGACAGTATAATACTGAGTAAAACAATTAATAATCTAAAATATAAAGTAAATTTTATAATCAATGTCATTACATAAACCTAAACAAAAAAAAACTTAATTAAGCACCAAAAATACTTAACTAAGTGCATTGAGTATATGAGATTTTAGACTTGTTTTAAACTGGTATAATGTTGGCAAGCTAGTAAGAACAGTTGGCAGAGAATTCCATGCAACAAGCTCCCTCCACTTCTCTAAAATTGTCTTGGTATAGCTCCACACTAACCTGGCTGGCACACTTTAGTTTTCTGTGTTCATGAGTTGCCCATGAACTGAAGATTCTTCGCTTTTCTTCTCAAATTAGGTCACGTCTTCTCACTTGTTGCATGGTTCAAGCTGTTCTGGTTTTCTTGTGACTTCAATTCTATCTCGTATTATAGGTGCCTCATTATGCTGTTTGCTTTGGTACTGTATTGTGTTCATCCTGGTCCTGCTTGCAAAATCTGGTGAAGACAAGTCTATCACTTTTAAACATGCGTCCTTACGGTTTGGTCTATTTAAGAATTTGGCTCAAGCTCATTCATACTGTCTGATTCCCAGTACTCCTTATTCAATTCGGCCATACGTTCAGCTACTATGCAATTTCCCTAATATTATTTTCCGTCGTGGGTTAAATGTAAGTTCATGTAAAACATCTTCAACGACACGTCTTGGGTTGTCTATGTATTCGTTTCTGTTGCTTCTTTTGGCTGGTGATGTTGAAATCAATCCAGGACCTGCTAGACTTAAAAATTTGGATATTGGTTTATTAAACATTTGTTCCCTTCATAGTAAAGCTGCCGTCCTTCATAATTTTCTTTGTGAGAATTCTTTACACATACTTGCTCTTACTGAGACGTGGCTCCAGCCTAGTGACACACCTGGATTCATTTCTGATCTTACTCCCCCAACCTTCACTATGCTGAATGAGCCTCAGTGCAGCGGCAAAGGCGGAAGGCTCGCCTTTCTTTTCAAGTCATATCTGCCACTAAGTAAATTCATTTTGCCTATTCCTACACCCAAGTCATTTGAGGCCCTAGCTGCTACACTCATTTCTGGCAACAAACAGGTTTTACTTGTAAATATTTATCGTCCCCATCCCTCTCTTTGACTGATTTTCTTAATGAATTCCAGCCACTACTTGAATATTTAATTTCCTCTTGCTCTGAAATAGTTATTATGGGTGACTTTAATATTCATATTGACACAGCTGGTCATTGTTCCTCATCATTTCTTGATATGTTAGAAGGGTTTGACATGAAACAACTTGTTACCTTTCCTACACATAATAAAGGCCACACCTTAGATGTTTTGATAACTCGTTCTGACTCAAAATCACTTCATTCTGTCTCGCCACTTGAGTCGTATTTATCAGATCATATTGCATGCAGTTTCCTCAAAATTTGACTTCCCTTTTAAACCACCCTCAAATTATAAAACTATTAAATTTCGTCCTTTGCATAAAATTGATTTAAATAAGTTGAAGCATGATATCTTAACATCTCCATTGTGTTTATCTCCTGCACAAACTGCTAATGAACTGGCTATGCAGTTCCAGTCTACTTTATCTGAGCTTCTTGACAGAAAAATTCCTTTTAGACCTAAAAGAGTAGTACAGCGCACACCACAGCCTTGGTTCAACTCTGCCATTTCCGATGCTAGGCGTCACAGAAGTCAGTTAGAGCATTGGTGGCGCCACTCTCGACTTCCCTCAGATCTCAGTAGGTTTAAGCAACAGTGTAAACTTGTGCGCAAACTTAAAAAGCACAAAGCAATGGTCGGTTCAAGTGAAACTGTATGCAAAATTTCCGTAAGAGAACCTTTGTTGAGATCTGCTTTTTCAGACAAACTTTGTATAAATATACAGGTATATAAGCATGTATGTATGCAACGATGGATGTGAGGTCTATCGAGGGAGTTCTTGAAAAAATTAATAAATATTTGGATATGGTTTCAATGGTAAAGTCTAATTAGTTAATTACTTCATCATCATGATCCATGGGCCAAGAGCCCGTAGGTGTCAGTTCATTACTTAGTAATTTAAAATTTGTACACTCCATTAGTCTGAATAGTTTTATGGTTGCTTAACGTGTATGTGTTATCTATTACCTATGGGTGATATTGCTGATTTGGCCTGGTTCATTTTGAACTTTTCCCTACCAAATAGGCCTACCTATCATGTTGATAATTGAAAAAGCTTACTTGCTACGGTCTCTTGAAGCTTGGCCAAGACTTTTGGCATCTGTTTCTTGTAGTCATCAACTGTGTTGATGTCATATTGGAGTCTGTGTGATGTCCGAAGGCCAATGGCCTGGTGGTCTTCGAACTTCCCAAGTTTGACGACTAAAACGTCCTTTCTCAGCCTTCTAGCAAACGCGATTTCTGTGTTTAAATAACAAAACAGTGATCAGGCCCACAGCACAAAAACTTTTAAATTAGTAACAGCATTAGAAGCATTATTATTATTACTCCTATAAACGGACATAATTTTGGCTGAATATGCACATATATATATATATATATATTATCTGATCTGATCTAATCTAAATTAATCTAGTGTCTTCTATAGCACCGTTATTATAATGCACAAAGCAATGGTCGGTTCAAGTGAAACTGTATGCAAAATTTCCGTAAGAGAACCTTTGTTGAGATCTGCTTTTTCAGACAAACTTTGTATAAATATACAGGTATATAAGCATGTATGTATGCAACGATGGACGTGAGGTCTATCGAGGGAGTTCTTGAAAAAATTAATAAATATTTGGATATGGTTTCAATGGTAAAGTCTAATTAGTTAATTACTTCATCATCATGATCCATGGGCCAAGAGCCCGTAGGTGTCAGTTCATTACTTATTAATTTAAAATTTGTACACTCCATTAGTCTGAATAGTTTTATGGTTGCTTAACGTGTATGTGTTATCTATTACCTATGGGTGATATTGCTGATTTGGCCTGGTTCATTTTGAACTTTTCCCTACCAAATAGGCCTACCTATCATGTTGATAATTGAAAAAGCTTACTTGCTACGGTCTCTTGAAGCTTGGCCAAGACTTTTGGCATCTGTTTCTTGTAGTCATCAACTGTGTTGATGTCATATTGGAGTCTGTGTGATGTCCGAAGGCCAATGGCCTGGTGGTCTTCGAACTTCCCAAGTTTGACGACTAAAACGTCCTTTCTCAGCCTTCTAGCAAACGCGATTTCTGTGTTTAAATAACAAAACAGTGATCAGGCCCACAGCACAAAAACTTTTAAATTAGTAACAGCATTAGAAGCATTATTATTATTACTCCTATAAACGGACATAATTTTGGCTGAATATGCACATATATATATATATATTATCTGATCTGATCTAATCTAAATTAATCTAGTGTCTTCTATAGCACCGTTATTATAATGCACAAAGCAATGGTCGGTTCAAGTGAAACTGTATGCAAAATTTCCGTAAGAGAACCTTTGTTGAGATCTGCTTTTTCAGACAAACTTTGTATAAATATACAGGTATATAAGCATGTATGTATGCAACGATGGACGTGAGGTCTATCGAGGGAGTGCTTGAAAAAATTAATAAATATTTGGATATGGTTTCAATGGTAAAGTCTAATTAGTTAATTACTTCATCATCATGATCCATGGGCCAAGAGCCCGTAGGTGTCAGTTCATTACTTAGTAATTTAAAATTTGCACACTCCATTAGTCTGAATAGTTTTATGGTTGCTTAACGTGTATGTGTTATCTATTACCTATGGGTGATATTGCTGATTTGGCCTGGTTCATTTTGAACTTTTCCCTACCAAATAGGCCTACCTATCATGTTGATAATTGAAAAAGCTTACTTGCTACGGTCTCTTGAAGCTTGGCCAAGACTTTTGGCATCTGTTTCTTGTAGTCATCAACTGTGTTGATGTCATATTGGAGTCTGTGTGATGTCCGAAGGCCAATGGCCTGGTGGTCTTCGAACTTCCCAAGTTTGACGACTAAAACGTCCTTTCTCAGCCTTCTAGCAAACGCGATTTCTGTGTTTAAATAACAAAACAGTGATCAGGCCTACAGCACAAAAACTTTTATATTAGTAACAGCATTAGAAGCATTATTATTATTACTCCTATAAACGGACATAATTTTGGCTGAATATGCACATATGTACATATATATTATCTGATCTGATCTAATCTAAATTAATCTAGTGTCTTCTATAGCACCGTTATTATAATGCACAAAGCAATGGTCGGTTCAAGTGAAACTGTATGCAAAATTTCCGTAAGAGAACCTTTGTTGAGATCTGCTTTTTCAGACAAACTTTGTATAAATATACAGGTATATGAGCATGTATGTATGCAACGATGGATGTGAGGTCTATCGAGGGAGTGCTTGAAAAAATTAATAAATATTTGGATATGGTTTCAATGGTAAAGTCTAATTAGTTAATTACTTCATCATCATGATCCATGGGCCAAGAGCCCGTAGGTGTCAGTTCATTACTTAGTAATTTAAAATTTGTACACTCCATTAGTCTGAATAGTTTTATGGTTGCTTAACGTGTATATGTTATCTATTACCTATGGGTGATATTGCTGATTTGGCCTGGTTCATTTTGAACTTTTCCCTACCAAATAGGCCTACCTATCATGTTGATAATTGAAAAAGCTTACTTGATACAGTCTCTTTAAGCTTAGCCAAGACTAAGGGCATCTGCTTCTTGTAATCTTCCACGGTGTTGATGTCATACTGGACTCTGTGCGATGTGCGAAGCCCAATGGCCTGGTGATCTTCAAACTTTCCCAGTTTAACAACCAAAACCTCCTTTTTCAGTCTTCTGGCAAACGCGACCTCTGTGTTTAAATAACAAAACAGTGATCAGGCCTACAGCACAAAAACTTTTAAATTAGTAACAGCATTAGAAGCATTATTATTACTCCTATAAACGGACATAATTTTGGCTGAATATGCACATATATATATTATCTGATCTGATCTAATCTAAATTAATCTAGTGTCTTCTATAGCACCGTTATTATAATGCACAAAGCAATGGTCGGTTCAAGTGAAACTATGCAAAATTTCCGTAAGAGAACCTTTGTTGAGATCTGCTTTTTCAGACAAACTTTGTATAAATATACAGGTATATAAGCATGTATGTATGCAACGATGGATGTGAGGTCTATCGAGGGAGTTCTTGAAAAAATTAATAAATATTTGGATATGGTTTCAATGGTAAAGTCTAATTAGTTAATTACTTCATCATCATGATCCATGGGCCAAGAGCCCGTAGGTGTCAGTTCATTACTTAGTAATTTAAAATTTGTACACTCCATTAGTCTGAATAGTTTTATGGTTGCTTAACGTGTATGTGTTATCTATTACCTATGGGTGATATTGCTGATTTGGCCTGGTTCATTTTGAACTTTTCCCTACCAAATAGGCCTACCTATCATGTTGATAATTGAAAAAGCTTACTTGCTACGGTCTCTTGAAGCTTGGCCAAGACTTTTGGCATCTGTTTCTTGTAGTCATCAACTGTGTTGATGTCATATTGGAGTCTGTGTGATGTCCGAAGGCCAATGGCCTGGTGGTCTTCGAACTTCCCAAGTTTGACGACTAAAACGTCCTTTCTCAGCCTTCTAGCAAACGCGATTTCTGTGTTTAAATAACAAAACAGTGATCAGGCCCACAGCACAAAAACTTTTAAATTAGTAACAGCATTAGAAGCATTATTATTATTACTCCTATAAACGGACATAATTTTGGCTGAATATGCACATATATATATATATATATTATCTGATCTGATCTAATCTAAATTAATCTAGTGTCTTCTATAGCACCGTTATTATAATGCACAAAGCAATGGTCGGTTCAAGTGAAACTGTATGCAAAATTTCCGTAAGAGAACCTTTGTTGAGATCTGCTTTTTCAGACAAACTTTGTATAAATATACAGGTATATAAGCATGTATGTATGCAACGATGGACGTGAGGTCTATCGAGGGAGTGCTTGAAAAAATTAATAAATATTTGGATATGGTTTCAATGGTAAAGTCTAATTAGTTAATTACTTCATCATCATGATCCATGGGCCAAGAGCCCGTAGGTGTCAGTTCATTACTTATTAATTTAAAATTTGTACACTCCATTAGTCTGAATAGTTTTATGGTTGCTTAACGTGTATGTGTTATCTATTACCTATGGGTGATATTGCTGATTTGGCCTGGTTCATTTTGAACTTTTCCCTACCAAATAGGCCTACCTATCATGTTGATAATTGAAAAAGCTTACTTGCTACGGTCTCTTGAAGCTTGGCCAAGACTTTTGGCATCTGTTTCTTGTAGTCATCAACTGTGTTGATGTCATATTGGAGTCTGTGTGATGTCCGAAGGCCAATGGCCTGGTGGTCTTCGAACTTCCCAAGTTTGACGACTAAAACGTCCTTTCTCAGCCTTCTAGCAAACGCGATTTCTGTGTTTAAATAACGAAACAGTGATCAGGCCTACAGCACAAAAACTTTTAAATTAGTAACAGCATTAGAAGCATTATTATTATTACTCCTATAAACGGACATAATTTTGGCTGAATATGCACATATATATATATATATTACCTGATCTGATCTAATCTAAATTAATCTAGTGTCTTCTATAGCACCGTTATTATAATGCACAAAGCAGTGGTCGGTTCAAGTGAAACTGTATGCAAAATTTCCGTAAGAGAACCTTTGTTGAGATCTGCTTTTTCAGACAAACTTTGTATAAATATACAGGTATATAAGCATGTATGTATGCAACGATGGACGTGAGGTCTATCGAGGGAGTGCTTGAAAAAATTAATAAATATTTGGATATGGTTTCAATGGTAAAGTCTAATTAGTTAATTACTTCATCATCATGATCCATGGGCCAAGAGCCCGTAGGTGTCAGTTCATTACTTATTAATTTAAAATTTGTACACTCCATTAGTCTGAATAGTTTTATGGTTGCTTAACGTGTATATGTTATCTATTACCTATGGGTGATATTGCTGATTTGGCCTGGTTCATTTTGAACTTTTCCCTACCAAATAGGCCTACCTATCATGTTGATAATTGAAAAAGCTTACTTGATACAGTCTCTTTAAGCTTAGCCAAGACTAAGGGCATCTGCTTCTTGTAATCTTCCACGGTGTTGATGTCATACTGGACTCTGTGCGATGTGCGAAGCCCAATGGCCTGGTGATCTTCAAACTTTCCCAGTTTAACAACCAAAACCTCCTTTTTCAGTCTTCTGGCAAACGCGACCTCTGTGTTTAAATAACAAAACAGTGATCAGGCCTACAGCACAAAAACTTTTAAATTAGTAACAGCATTAGAAGCATTATTATTACTCCTATAAACGGACATAATTTTGGCTGAATATGCACATATATATATTATCTGATCTGATCTAATCTAAATTAATCTAGTGTCTTCTATAGCACCGTTATTATAATGCACAAAGCAATGGTCGGTTCAAGTGAAACTATGCAAAATTTCCGTAAGAGAACCTTTGTTGAGATCTGCTTTTTCAGACAAACTTTGTATAAATATACAGGTATATAAGCATGTATGTATGCAACGATGGATGTGAGGTCTATCGAGGGAGTTCTTGAAAAAATTAATAAATATTTGGATATGGTTTCAATGGTAAAGTCTAATTAGTTAATTACTTCATCATCATGATCCATGGGCCAAGAGCCCGTAGGTGTCAGTTCATTACTTAGTAATTTAAAATTTGTACACTCCATTAGTCTGAATAGTTTTATGGTTGCTTAACGTGTATGTGTTATCTATTACCTATGGGTGATATTGCTGATTTGGCCTGGTTCATTTTGAACTTTTCCCTACCAAATAGGCCTACCTATCATGTTGATAATTGAAAAAGCTTACTTGCTACGGTCTCTTGAAGCTTGGCCAAGACTTTTGGCATCTGTTTCTTGTAGTCATCAACTGTGTTGATGTCATATTGGAGTCTGTGTGATGTCCGAAGGCCAATGGCCTGGTGGTCTTCGAACTTCCCAAGTTTGACGACTAAAACGTCCTTTCTCAGCCTTCTAGCAAACGCGATTTCTGTGTTTAAATAACAAAACAGTGATCAGGCCCACAGCACAAAAACTTTTAAATTAGTAACAGCATTAGAAGCATTATTATTATTACTCCTATAAACGGACATAATTTTGGCTGAATATGCACATATATATATATATATATTATCTGATCTGATCTAATCTAAATTAATCTAGTGTCTTCTATAGCACCGTTATTATAATGCACAAAGCAATGGTCGGTTCAAGTGAAACTGTATGCAAAATTTCCGTAAGAGAACCTTTGTTGAGATCTGCTTTTTCAGACAAACTTTGTATAAATATACAGGTATATAAGCATGTATGTATGCAACGATGGACGTGAGGTCTATCGAGGGAGTGCTTGAAAAAATTAATAAATATTTGGATATGGTTTCAATGGTAAAGTCTAATTAGTTAATTACTTCATCATCATGATCCATGGGCCAAGAGCCCGTAGGTGTCAGTTCATTACTTATTAATTTAAAATTTGTACACTCCATTAGTCTGAATAGTTTTATGGTTGCTTAACGTGTATGTGTTATCTATTACCTATGGGTGATATTGCTGATTTGGCCTGGTTCATTTTGAACTTTTCCCTACCAAATAGGCCTACCTATCATGTTGATAATTGAAAAAGCTTACTTGCTACGGTCTCTTGAAGCTTGGCCAAGACTTTTGGCATCTGTTTCTTGTAGTCATCAACTGTGTTGATGTCATATTGGAGTCTGTGTGATGTCCGAAGGCCAATGGCCTGGTGGTCTTCGAACTTCCCAAGTTTGACGACTAAAACGTCCTTTCTCAGCCTTCTAGCAAACGCGATTTCTGTGTTTAAATAACGAAACAGTGATCAGGCCTACAGCACAAAAACTTTTAAATTAGTAACAGCATTAGAAGCATTATTATTATTACTCCTATAAACGGACATAATTTTGGCTGAATATGCACATATATATATATATATTACCTGATCTGATCTAATCTAAATTAATCTAGTGTCTTCTATAGCACCGTTATTATAATGCACAAAGCAGTGGTCGGTTCAAGTGAAACTGTATGCAAAATTTCCGTAAGAGAACCTTTGTTGAGATCTGCTTTTTCAGACAAACTTTGTATAAATATACAGGTATATAAGCATGTATGTATGCAACGATGGACGTGAGGTCTATCGAGGGAGTGCTTGAAAAAATTAATAAATATTTGGATATGGTTTCAATGGTAAAGTCTAATTAGTTAATTACTTCATCATCATGATCCATGGGCCAAGAGCCCGTAGGTGTCAGTTCATTACTTAGTAATTTAAAATTTGCACACTCCATTAGTCTGAATAGTTTTATGGTTGCTTAACGTGTATGTGTTATCTATTACCTATGGGTGATATTGCTGATTTGGCCTGGTTCATTTTGAACTTTTCCCTACCAAATAGGCCTACCTATCATGTTGATAATTGAAAAAGCTTACTTGCTACGGTCTCTTGAAGCTTGGCCAAGACTTTTGGCATCTGTTTCTTGTAGTCATCAACTGTGTTGATGTCATATTGGAGTCTGTGTGATGTCCGAAGGCCAATGGCCTGGTGGTCTTCGAACTTCCCAAGTTTGACGACTAAAACGTCCTTTCTCAGCCTTCTAGCAAACGCGATTTCTGTGTTTAAATAACAAAACAGTGATCAGGCCTACAGCATAAAAACTTTTAAATTAGTAACAGCATTAGAAGCATTATTATTATTACTCCTATAAACGAACATAATTTTGGCTGAATATGCACATATATATATATATTATCTGATCTGATCTAATCTAAATTAATCTAGTGTCTTCTATAGCACCGTTATTATAATGCACAAAGCAATGGTCGGTTCAAGTGAAACTGTATGGAAAATTTCCGTAAGAGAACCTTTGTTGAGATCTGCTTTTTCAGACAAACTTTGTATAAATATACAGGTATATAAGCATGTATGTATGCAACGATGGACGTGAGGTCTATCGAGGGAGTGCTTGAAAAAATTAATAAATATTTGGATATGGTTTCAATGGTAAAGTCTAATTAGTTAATTACTTCATCATCATGACCCATGGGCCAAGAGCCCGTAGGTGTCAGTTCATTACTTAGTAATTTAAAATTTGTACACTCCATTAGTCTGAATAGTTTTATGGTTGCTTAACGTGTATGTGTTATCTATTACCTATGGGTGATATTGCTGATTTGGCCTGGTTCATTTTGAACTTTTCCCTACCAAATAGGCCTACCTATCATGTTGATAATTGAAAAAGCTTACTTGCTACGGTCTCTTGAAGCTTGGCCAAGACTTTTGGCATCTGTTTCTTGTAGTCATCAACTGTGTTGATGTCATATTGGAGTCTGTGTGATGTCCGAAGGCCAATGGCCTGGTGGTCTTCGAACTTCCCAAGTTTGACGACTAAAACGTCCTTTCTCAGCCTTCTAGCAAACGCGATTTCTGTGTTTAAATAACGAAACAGTGATCAGGCCTACAGCACAAAAACTTTTAAATTAGTAACAGCATTAGAAGCATTATTATTATTACTCCTATAAACGGACATAATTTTGGCTGAATATGCACATATGTACATATATATTATCTGATCTGATCTAATCTAAATTAATCTAGTGTCTTCTATAGCACCGTTATTATAATGCACAAAGCAATGGTCGGTTCAAGTGAAACTGTATGCAAAATTTCCGTGAGAACCTTTGTTGAGATCTGCTTTTTCAGACAAACTTTGTATAAATATACAGGTATATGAGCATGTATGTATGCAACGATGGACGTGAGGTCTATCGAGGGAGTGCTTGAAAAAATTAATAAATATTTGGATATGGTTTCAATGGTAAAGTCTAATTAGTTAATTACTTCATCATCATGATCCATGGGCCAAGAGCCCGTAGGTGTCAGTTCATTACTTATTAATTTAAAATTTGTACACTCCATTAGTCTGAATAGTTTTATGGTTGCTTAACGTGTATGTGTTATCTATTACCTATGGGTGATATTGCTGATTTGGCCTGGTTCATTTTGAACTTTTCTCTACCAAATAGGCCTACCTATCATGTTGATAATTGAAAAAGCTTACTTGTTACAGTCTCTTTAAGCTTAGCCAAGACTAAGGGCATCTGCTTCTTGTAATCTTCCACGGTGTTGATGTCATACTGGACTCTGTGCGATGTGCGAAGCCCAATGGCCTGGTGATCTTCAAACTTTCCCAGTTTAACAACTAAAACCTCCGTTTTCAGTCTTCTGGCATACGCGACCTCTGTGTTTAAATAACAAAAGCTGTTAAATTAGTAACAGTTGATATTTCAACATGCCACTACATCATGCACAAGCAAAGATGGCAAGAGAGACAAGGTGACGTTCTGGAACTGGAAACCACAGCACGTTGTCCATAAACTTACTGTGCTGCCAGGAAAAGATGTCAGACTTCCTCTGCAGGGCATCGGTCATATGGCAGCACTTTAATTTAACATACGCAACTAATGTGCATCGATATATACATACATACATACATACATATATACATACATACATACATATGTGCTTATGTACATGCAACCTGGTTTGATCTTTCTGGTCCCTCTTGCCACTGGTTTGCAATTTACCTGCACCTTAGTACTCAATCAGTTTGAATCAACCTACTCACTTATTTGCCTACTGTCTTCAATTATGGCACTCCAAAATTGCAGAGTTCTACGCTAGGCCAGACTCCTGTTCACTTAACCCCCTTAACTGGTGAATAGCCTATATGTTAACAACCAGCTCCTGCAGAATTAATTTAGCTGAAAAACAAACTTTTGTATGATGCTGTTTAACTTATTAGTAACTCAATGTTCTTCATTCTGACTATTTTTGAGTTTGCACTAGTAACTTATGAGTTGTTAATATATAAAGTTTTATAATAAGTCTTGCTGTCACTGCCAGCAGTTGGCCTACCAACATTAGCACTTTCAGTTACATTTTCTGAGTCTGTACCTCTGTTATCGCCGCTACTGTCTGCATTGTATTTGCTGTCTTAACCATCGAGTTCAAATTCTGATTCATCAATTTCTGAATCAAATATGACAATTATCTGACTCATCCTATGAACTTACCAATACTATACTTCTTGCAACTCTGTGCAAGCCTTTAAATGAAAACTGAAAAAAGTCCACTTTCACAAATGTTTTCCTGATTCATTTCCCTTTATCTTTCCTGCTGCCCCAATTTTAAGCACCATCCAACATAGCTGTCTACTTCCTACCTGCTTGACCCCTGGATTTTGACCTGAGCTCACACGCCACATAACGCTTGTGAATAAGCTGGTCCCCATGACTTTTGGGGTTGTAAAAATCCCGAGACTTTTGGGGATGTAGAAACCCTGAGATTACAATTACCGGTTCCACCATGAAAAACTGGTTAACATGAATATTTACATGACTTGGACATTTTCATAATAATCGACGTACAAGACTTCAACCTAGGGCACCAAAGGGACATTTTAAGTGAAGTTTTTGTTGGAACTTGGAACATCAAAATGAGATTGAAATGAGCATACTTCAACAGCAAGACTCTGCGTAAGGATGTATAATTTGCCAGCTATGAAAACAAGGAATATGAATATGGACTCACCATCTTTGCAATAATCACAGACTTCGCTGTGAATCGTAGAGATACACAGCACAACATCGCACCTCACTATGGCTGCAGCAATTGCGTCATCCGTCTCCGTGCCTGCAAATAAAATATTCACCTTATTGAAATTGTACATTTCTACAATTCCATACAAATGAAATTTGATAATGCCCCCTTATGTCCCATTGCAGTAATAGTGAGTTTATCCTAGAATGAGATGTAATAAACTCATTAACAATAAAATATTCAACAATTAGCAAGCAATGCTTCAACAACTATAAATATCACCCCGCACATCCACAGAGCCAAACAAATGGATTCCTATCCAGAGTTGACAGATGACACCATGGTCCGCTGACTTACCCACAGAAGGCTGCCTCTGTATCTGCGTGGATTGACTTTGTTGGTATCGATCTGACTATTACTTGGCTCCGCTGCGTCACCTCTAAAAGTTGCAAACTATAACTACATAAAACAACATTTGATTTTTATTACTTACCAAGGTCCCGCTTATCATAGAAGGTATTCAAGCCATTTCTGGTAAGGAAATTATTTATGAATGTTGTGATCATTCCGTCCTTTGACGAAGAGCATAAAAAACAGGACATTTCTATAACAAACAACAAATACAGAACTAAGAGCAATAATGATGAAGCAAAATTAATAGAATGGATGCAAAGAAAAATGCCTTCAGTCCGTTTATTTTGCATTCAGAAGTTCACAAACTGTCGGATTAATATAAACGTTAATCATAGTTAGCATAAACGTTAAACAAGTTTACCAACGGGCGTTGGTAGGGTTAGCTTGATTTCTTGTTTCCCTGATCTGTTGGATTTTGACCAAGCTTCTTCGACGGAATACGGTTTTGCCTAGGGCGCTATGGCTATATAATATTTAGATTAGAAATATATGCATGTAAGTATCTACATACATATGTATGCACGTATGTATATGCATGTAGGCCAATGTAGATTATAAATATATGCATGTATCTGTGCCACGCCATCTTCGCCTGAGTCGACGGTCTACGCCTCGTTCACTGTCTCCGCCGCTGTATTCGACGGTCTGTGCCTCGCCGTCTTCGCCTCGGTCACCGACTCCGCCTTGACGCTATCATCAACGGTCTGTGCCTCGCCGTCTCCGCCTGCAGCACGGTCGACGCCTTGGTCTGACGTCTCCGCCTGCAGCACGGTCTTCCCCTGGGTCGCCGTCTCCGCCTGCGGCACGATCGTCGCATGGGTCTGCCGTCTCCGCCTGCAGCACGGTCTTCGCCAGGGTCGCCGTCTCCGCCTGCAGCACGGTCTTCGCCTGGGTCGCCGTCTCCGCCTGCGGCACGGTCGTCGCATGGGTCTGCCGTCTCCGCCTGCAGTTCGGTCTTCGCCAGGGTCGACACCTTGGTCTGCCGTCTCCGCCTGCAGCACGGTCTTCGCCTGGGTCGCCGTCTCCGTCTGCGGCACGATCGTCGCATGGGTCTGCCGTCTCCGCCTGCAGCACGGTCTTCGCCAGGGTCGCCGTCTCCGCCTGCAGCACGGTCTTCGCCTGGGTCGCCGTCTCCGCCTGCAGCACGGTCTTCGCCTGGGTCGCCGTCTCCGCCTGCAGCACGGTCTTCGCCTGGCTCGCCGTCTTCGCATGAGTCAACGGTCTGCGCCTCGCCGTCCTCGCCTGAGTCGACGGTCTACGCCTCGTTCACCGTCTCCGCCGCTGTATTCGACGGTCTGTACCTCGCCGTCTCCGCCTGCAGCACGGTCTTCGACGTCTAGGCCTCGAGAGCCTTCTTTAACTGTACGCCATCCTCGACGTCAGCCTTTGTAAGTCCTGGGCCACACAGGCCAGGCCGAACCCACCCACCCCTGTCGAACGAACGATTTTGTGACATTGGCGCCCAATGTGGGGCTCGAGGAGAGGCAGGAGCAGCTCGAGAAGCCTTCTCGTTAGTACTCTGTAAGAAAAAGTGTAGACCACTTTGTCTACATCTAATGTTGAGCGGATTTTGCAACACTAATGTGGATGTTTGTGCAACAAAGTGTGGACATTTTTGTGCAACACTAAGTGTAGCAAAAATATGCAACACTCAATGTGGATTTTTAATGCAACACCAATGTGGACTAATATTTCTTCTTTAAAGAAGGCATAAATTTGTTGCTAGAAAATGAATCTTTTAGTATGTTAATATAAGGCAAACACAAACATGTCACAAAATATGCAGTTTATATAGTTAAACTGTTACTGCCATTCAGAGACACCCAAAGTGACCCCGAATTTGACGTAAGTACAATGTCCGATTTCAGAAATATCCTAGACGACAGTATGTGGCTCGAGATTTTTGGAGTCAGGTTGACAGTCCAAATCTATAGGTTTACGGATTAAGCACATGGAAAATACTGGTCGCTCGATGGAGTGAATTTCGTATACGCATGAATGAAATCATCGAAACCAGTGAAGCACACGATTTCGGTTGACTCAGTAAAGTCAGCAGAAGCGGACTCGAACGGAAAATGTCTCTTAAATTATAATATCTGACTGAACAAACGGTTTAAATCCCGGCTGAAATAAACATTTTTTAGCATTAGATTTTGTGGTAATCGTAAACGCTTATATGAGCCGCCAGCGAGATGCATGCCGACCCGATAGCACCATTCACCAGTTGTATAGCCAGTTTCATGACTTCATGTCCTATGCGCAACGAGCTTAATTTTTTCGGACTTCTGAACAATGGTGCTCTTTCATGTGTCAGTTAATTTTTGTTTTCTATGATTTTGGTGTTTTCTGCGTTAAGTAAAGATGTTCACTTTTGGATCTTGACCTGGAACCGGAGCCTTTTTGCCTATCGATTTTGTTTTGACTGAGCGCCTGTGAATAAGCTGGTCTCCGCGGCACGGTTTTCGTTGGGCACTGTAGAAATCTCGGAATTACGATGTCGATTACGATACATGATGCATATTCATTTTACAGTAGAATAATATGACGTCATGCAGACGGGCGTATCTGCCGCAATCTGTCGTTTTCGTTTTAGCCACGCGTGGTCTGGCGCGAAGTTTCGTTCTTTTGTGTTTGGTGCTCGCCGGATTGAAAGCAAAACTATTTAACCGTAATTCTTATTCTGTTTTTCTTCAGATTTATGTTATTGTGTTTTTAAAATGTTTGTTACATATGTGACATTTGCGAGCCATCTTACCCGCTTTTCAGAGCCCGTTTGCAAAGACAATAATGTTGGCGAGCTGCGAATCCATGTGCGTTGTAGGCCGTGCAAAGTTCTTTCCGAAAACTATTCAATCTGTTTCTTCACATTGTAAGGTCTCATATAAAACCCACGGTGCATATAGTTTCCAGATCTCCAGTAGGCGTTAGAATGGAATGTGAAGGTAGTTCAGGGACTGTTGACCCAAATCATTCCAGTATGGCTGAAATTAATCCCAAACCTGATGTGTGATTTGCGTGATAAGGGTATTGTGAAATAGAGACCACTAAAACCTTTCTTTCAGTATCATGTAGCTTTGCCTCAAATACCGGCATACTTATAGTATCGGGGACCGCTCTGTTTTGGCCGTTACTTTTCGGCGCCCGCTCGCCGAAAGCCTCGTCCCAAATTAGAGCGGTCCCCGATACTATAAGTATGCCCAAAAACCTTGTCTTTATTTTGTTTAGGCATGATATTACAATTAATGACGTGATTTTGAAATACAAATTTTGTTACCGTTGTATCTAGACAAGACCGGCCATGTAAAGAGGAGAAGATTGCAATGGCTAGATCCATTACAGACTCATTTCCAGTTTTCCGTGATGTAAGTACTATTTAGGACTGTTTTTACCTTGCTGCTCTTTGATTTAATTTTTGTTTTCTACTTTATGCTAGAAGGTTATGGCTTACTCATCTTAATCTGTCAATTTCAAGTTTTTCAAAACACTGAAGAGGTTGCTCATTTAATTTTTTAATGTGGCAAGTGCTTGGTGAGGCATATGGGGCATAGAATACAATGGGAGATAATACTTATGGTATTGAAAGCGATTGAAGAGGAGAGGAAGTTGGGAGTGAATATGTCCAAGACTGCAAAACCTTAACTTTGGCAATACTTCCATGAACACATTACTTTTTTGCACGTTACAGAAATTTCTTCTGTACTGTTTCACAGGAGAGGTTCTGTGATCCAGTGTCGCATACAAGTCATCTTGAAGCATCCATTCGATCCAGGCGGTCAAGAAATGCCTTAATAAAAACGCTGTGGACTCATCCACATAAAGCTGGGTTAGTTGTTTTCCTTTTAAAAATAAAATTAGGGGTGCATATTACATGCACTGTCATTCAAGTAATTACTTCTTTAAAATTTAGGGATGCATATAACCTGAACTGCTGCTGGAAGACTCTGTGTAGTGCTTCGTGAAGTTTCAGTAGAGTGGTGCTAAATGTCTTCTCAACTACTGACTTGTGTAGTTTTTAAAATCTCAATTGCAGTTGTATGTGTAAGGTGAGATGGTAAAAAGAAAGGGTAAGATATGGTAAAGTGAAAAGGACATTTTTATAGCAGCCTTTAACAGTAATAGTTGATGACAGACTTTTTTTAACAGGCTGGGAGTCTTGCTTTTCTTTCAGTTACATCCATCACTTGAATTTCAGCAGATGAAGGAAAGGATACTAACTTTAGCTGCTTTTCTTTCAGTTACACAGAGCATGTTTTTAAAATGCCAGAGGCCAGTTGCACTGACTAGTCAGTTGCTGCAAATGGCAATTAGGCAATTTGTGATGCTTATTTCTCAAGCATGACTGTGCTGTTTTAGATTGGAGAGGAATTTTGGCTGTAACCTCTGCTGAAAAGTCGTTGACAGTTGAATTTCAGCAGATGAAGGAAAGGATTCTAAATTTAGCCGCTTCATCGACTTTAACTCAGGACCTTCTTAACAACATTACTAAAGACTATGATGAAGGTATGTTGATGTGTCAGTTCCTTTTAAAGTTAATAAATGTTGCCATTTGCAATGTAGCATGCTTTTTAGTCTCTTTTGGTCTATCCTAAGTTAGTTGGCATGTTACTGTGTTTTAAGACATACTTGTCATTTCTGCGCTGATCCAGTTCACAATGCATTGGCCATTCTTTGGATGAGTATTCTTTCACATGCTACCTGTTTCTTGGTTGTATGCTCTGTTTTATTCATTGAAGCTGAAATTAGCATTTTATTGGTTCTTGTAAGTTACAAACTCATCGTGCCTTGATTTACATAAAAGGGGCTATTTATTTCTGGAGTTTTACCTACCACACTGCATCCAATTGAGACTGAAGAAAATATTTAACAAAGTGAATCTTTCAATTTTTTAAAATTAATACAGTATAAGATGTTACTTTATAAATAATCTGATATTTTACGTTATAAATAATTGACCCTGGCTGAGCACCAAATTCCATGTGTTGCTTCAATTGCTGTATATGTGGCAAGTGTGGACCTGGTTTCTAGTTGGCCAGACTACTGATATTCACTTTTCAAAGGTATCACGATGAAAGATCTAAAATAACTTAATTGATTTCCAAATTCCATGACAAGGGCCATGACAAATACTGCTTACCAACACAATATCTCTGCATTACAGTCACTGCACTGGCTCTGAACAACTACTTAAAATATGATTTTGTAATTTTGCTCTTGTCTCTGTAGGACGAAACAGTGGATGGTGCACTTGAGAGAATGGCCGATGAAGGGAAACCTCGGCCAGCTCTATTTCGAATACAGAATACTTGTTATGTGAAGATGGATATCGCGGCAGCTACACTGGCTGCCTGTCAGCTCCAGAATCGCTTACAAGATAGCTCTCCTCACACGCAAGACTCTCGACCAATCAACCAGCTTACCTGTCATCATCCTTACATCGCTACCTACCATCCAGGTCTCTGCGATCAGCTACACAAAACCTTCTGTCTTTCCCTGACATCCGAGACTTTCGGTCTGATTTCTCACGACGCGGATTCAGCAACTCAGCACCAGCCATTTGGAACAGCCTTCCTGTTTACATTACTCACGACAGTATCTCACTAGACACATTCGTAAAGCGGCTAAAGACCTATCTGTATCGTCTTGCTTTTGTTGTCTGACATGTAACCCACCCACGCCTACGATTCCTCGCTCAGTCGATAGACATATGGCGTGTTAACAAATGCATTACTTACTTACTTACTTACTTTGCAGTGATCTCCAATAAGCATCATACTATATAATAGTACGGGCTCTCGGCCCACGGATCATGATGATGATGATGATATAATAGTGACATTCATTTTACTACCCCAAATGGACCAACTTCTGTTCAGTGATTGATGATTTGTTTTTAAGCTTTATGTGAACTGTGATAACCCTTAATTTGTGATTAAAAGTTGTCATTTAACCTAATAAATTGTATTTAATGATTTGCTTATTATGTAATGAGTTAGTACGTCCATGTAGTAATAATTAAACATTGCTGCGTATAGGTAGATACAACAGTAAATCAATGCAGAAAACGTATAACATAACTATATGCAGCTCCACAAATGTGGCAAATTCCAATCTATAAATTTAGCTCCTAAACCACTAAAACGCATTTGCAGCACCACATAAATGTGGACACGACCACTACGTAAATGTAGAGATCCCACAACACAAATGTAGACATTACTAGTACATAAATGTAGAGATGCCGCAACACAAATGTAGACATTACTAGTACATAAATGTAGAGATGCCGCAACACAAATGTAGACATTATTAGTACATAAATGTAGATTCCGCACTACATAAATGTAGACATTATTAGTACATAAATGTAGATTCCGCACTACATAAATGTAGATTCCGCACTACATTAATGTAGACATTCTTGCTACATAAATGTAGCCAAAATGCAACACCGATGTAGACCTCGTTCTCTACAAAAGTGTTGCAATTTGTGTCTACACTAGTGTAGACTGCCGGCTCGTCTACAAAAAGTGTTGCATAGAGGTCCACACATTGCCGATGAGCCAGACCTCAACATTAAGTGTTGCATAGAAGTCTACACTTGTAGACCGTTAGTACGAAACGAAAGCAGGACGATCCGCTGCATCTCGGAGATGCCGCTTCAGGACCGAAAACTCAGATTCGAAAACCAGACCGATTTTGCTATGCGCTCAATAACTACAAATACTGCTGAGTTCGCCCCTCGGCGGCGGGAGGATGTCACAAAACTGTGACTGCTACGCCTCGGTATCGTCTCCTGCCAAGTGCTTTTGAATTATCTATGCCTCAAACTTTCGTCACACCTTTTATTGAGTTGCCAGAGGCGCTATACTTACCCGAGGAACGACGCACGAAGGAAGAATAACGTGTGTGCATGTTGTATACACAGGTCTTCGACGTCTACGCCTCGGTCACCGACCCCGCCTTGACGCTATCGTCGACGGTCTGTGCCACGCCGTCTTCGCCTGAGTCGACAGTCTGTGCCTCGCCGTCTTCGCCTGAGTCAACGGTCTGCGCCACGCCGTCCTCGCCTGAGTCGACGGTCTACGCCTCGTTCACCGTCTCCGCCGCTGTATTCGACGGTCTGTGCCTCGCCGTCTACGCCTCGTTCACCGTATCCGCCTTGACGCTATCGTCGACGGTCTGCGCCTCGCCGTCTTCGCCAGAGTCAACGGTCTGTGCCTCGCCGTCTCCGCCTGCAGCGCGGTCTGCGCCACGCCGTCCTCGCCTGAGTCGACGGTCTACGCCTCGTTCACCGTCTCCGCCGCTGTATTCGACGGTCTGTGCCTCGCCGTCTTCGCCTCGGTCACCGACTCCGCCTTGACGCTATCGTCAACGGTCTGTGCCACGCCGTCCTCGCCTGAGTCGACGGTCTACGCCTCGTTCACCGTCTCTGCCGCTGTATTCGACGGTCTGTGCCTCGCCGTCAACGGCTTAAAATACCTACACTAATAGAGCAGGTGTACATAGTCCTCCATCTTACCACCAACGCAGTGCAAACCTTCCCAAGTAGATTGCCTTTCGCTCAGCTATAACCCGAAAACGAACCGAACTATAAACTAGACAACGCCTATGTGAGGTACTTAATGGGCGCTATATCAAGTGTTCTTATACAAATATACATACATAGACAAATCCGAGCGCCAATCCTTCGAAATAAGCTGCCTTTCGATTTAGCTATCACCAGAAAACGAATTGAGCTATAAACTAGACAAATCAGAGTGCTGATCTTTTGAAATAAACTGCCTTTCGATTAGCTATCACCAGAAAAGTGAACTACATTACAAATCTACATATCAACTCCGAATGAAATTGCCGCCAGGACCTTGAGGATACGAATGGAGCGCAGAACTTTAAATGACTTGTTCTGAGACTACAGTAAATACAAAGCCTTAAGCAATCAATTTTAAACAGATTTTAGTTAATTTTCCACCAGCCTCAAGCTTTCGCGCAACACCACACTCTTACGAGCGTTGTTAGAGTTCGTTGTGATGACGTCGTCGCATCTCTGCTTTGGTTCCGAATGAGCTGGAAAGCGTTCGACGTTGTCATACCGCATCGCATCACTGGAAGCAATAATAACCGACCTTCTCTCCCTATTCCGCAAGCGCTTGAAGACCGTATTATTCCCCATTTCTGGGACGTCGGTGACGGGGCTACCTTGAAGCGGGGTTTTAAAAGTTTCTGATGTCTATTACATTTGCCATTATTACAGATTTCTTCTTGGGACAAGTTGGTCTTCCTGATCGATCCATCGTCTGATGTGGGAATGGATAGCACGTTTGCTCTTCTGCCACTGCAGTCAATGACGGACGTCCACGCTTTCGAGTGACTGTTGTTGGCGGCTTATTTTCTTGGATGAGTGCCTCACTGATGACTGCTGTGAATTCGCTGGGATCTAGCTGTTCTCGTTTTGGTTGATTCTTCTGTTTTGGATATAACAGCCAACCATTGACCACAACTAGGTTCAGGAATTCATAATTCGCCAGTTCGCCCATCCCATCTCTTGCCTGTCAATCTGAGCATTCCGGCACCTCGTCCTTAGCGCGCACGACAAATGAGCGCCGACAAATGAGCGCTGTAGAGTAAGCCCCGTCAAATGAGCGCCGTCGAAAGCGCGCAGCATCGACTACTATTAACCCTTTGATTGACTAACTTCAAAAGTCAAACTCTGTAACACTTCGATTGATTAGAATAAAGACGGCAACTTTATATACTGCATGGCAATGAATACACAATATTATGATGTGAACATAATAGTTGCCGCCACTTTGATGTAAAAATAATAGAAAGAAACTTGTAGTTTAAATTACTGATTCATGTGAGGAGACTTCAACGTTGGTACTTGCGCAGAATAAACAAAGCAAACTATAAATGCCAAATACACCGTGTAAAATCTTCAAAAATGGAATAATCTTGTTTAACCATGGAGAAGACTGAGTCGCAGATGGCTAAGAGCATATCATTGCTGACTGTGTTTGTTGCAATATCTTTTAACACCATTAATTCAAAATTATGCAATAATCTTAGAACTGTCAAAAATTTCCATGTGTGACATAACCTGAAGTATATTTTCTTTCCAGGCCAATTTTTAGAATACTTTTCTTTAGTTTTCAAGTAAAAATAAGGCAAAAAGAAGGAAGGTTTTGACCAGTTAAAAAACTAAAGGCTTTGCTACACTTGATACAATTCCTTATTTGCTTTGGAACTAGTATTTTAAGACACGACATCCAGTAGAAGTGCTAAACAAATGTTTATAAGTACTAGCATAACATTCCCACACAACAACTGCCCCAGAGGAGGTTCAAGCCTGCATACTTTGCATCACAATGCAAATTCTCAACTACGCAGCAACTATGTCAGGCATAAATATTCGTGATACCTCATGTGTTAGCAGTTTTACATCATCCTGTCAGAGGCCCCAGCACAGCAAAATGTCCTGCTTAGAACAATACATGTCAGAATGACCATTCAAAGAGGACAACATACAGCACTCACGTTAGGTTCCTAAACTGCTATATAAATAGCCAGATGCATACATACATACACATACATAGTTGCATTCCCATCCTGCATTTTTAGTTTTATCCTCTCCCATCTCCGCAGACACTTGTCCCTATCCTCTCACCAATCCTGAAACCTTCGTCCACATCTCTTTCCCATCCCCATATGATGGATTTCATCTCCAGCTGTTCCTCATCTTCACCGAAAGAAGAAATCAACGTGTAAAATCTTTGTTGAAAGCATATTATTAACATTTACTAAAATGTCAAACACAGAAATGCTATTCTACATTGACTGCTTAATTCTTGGATAAAGAACAGCTCATTGATAGCATCAGTGCTTAGATGAGTTCAGCAATTCTCAACTGTTTGCCCCATCCCAAAGAAAATACCCATTTTGATAATCTATCTGTCACCCAAATGGCCAGACAACTGAAGTAAGCTTTGGCCGGACAGTTTATTTCTGATTCCTTGAGGCCAGTTTATCATCAGATGATACAGAACAGGATACGTAAGAGCCAAACTCGTGAACATCAGAATGAAGCTCTGTGGAGAACAAGTCTCTGAAGAACCAGTTGCTTTCTATCTTGGCTTTTCTGAAGTATGTGCCGTGATTGCAGCAGTAGAGTACATCAGTTTTCAGGTGGTCTCATTCCCACTTTCCTGTAATGCAATTACAACAATTTTTACACATAGTCGGTAAACAAGACATGTTAGGGTGCTTCAAGCAATCATTTTTCACCAGCTAAGCACAAACACACTTGTCAAGTAAGCAAGTATAAATTAAGCAAATGCATTTTTAACCATATTCGTATTTAACCACAAAGTGCAAGTAATACTTCCTTACAGAGCAGGGTCAACGAGTCCTATAACGTCCAATAAGGCAATTGTAAGCAGCCGTTAATCCAGGATTATTGAGACTGCACTAGACATTTGAAGGCTACAGTAGGGGGCCAACAGAAAAATTCATTTAATAGTTAATTGATATTTATTTAACATTATATGACGAGTTAATTACATAACAGTTTGTAATTATGCCGGCAGTTTTGAGTTTTACTTGTGACATAAGGGACCTAAATCCACAATGTCTCACATAGAACTTGGTTTCCCAAAAAAATTTTTTATAAACATTACTTGTCGCAGTTCTGTGGCGCACATCATAACACAAATGTCTTTAATCAGATTTCTAGTGGCAGACTGTAATTGTAAACTCAAGATTTCTACAGTGCCCAAAGAAAGCAATGTTGCAGCAACCAGCTAATTCACAGGCGCTCAGTCAAAACAAAATCGTTTGGCATGAGGGTCACAAATGGTTCCAAGTCAACATCCAACAGGCAGAGAGATGGCTATGGTGGATATTGGATGATTTCTTCCAGATGTTTTTCACCACATGGCATGACTTGCAGTGTGCTTTCAACCCACTCGTTCTGTACAGTACACTAGCACGTATACAAAATTCTTCATTGATCTCATTTTTTTCACAATGAGGCAAACCAGCACTTGACCAGTGCATTTGCTAAACGTAACCAGTAAATGTAGAATCAGCCCCTTGAGATCGCTGTTGAAAACAACATAGCCGCCACATACTGCGAGAGAAATTACAGCGCTGCTCCTTCCAACGCACTCTCCGTTAACAGGCGAGTCAAGTGTGTCAGACTCAGAATGACATCCACAGCACAGTAAGAACTATTTGTATGCACAGTGCAATAACAATTGTGTGAGTGTCGAATTTCGCCCCACGTGATCTTTCCTAACCAAGACCTCTTTGTGATGCCAATGAGAAGCAAGATACAGTTGTCAAGCCTGCTGGAAACTAATGCATTAGCCAGTGGGATTAAGGAAGTATTAGGCAAAAGAGGTATGATTCTACAAATATCCCATCGGTAAAATTGAGCTGATTTGCACCTGACACCAACATGATCAAAAAATTACATGTTGGAGTCAAATATTATGCCCAAATTGCATGGGCGTTCAGCACGATTGACATGCAAGCCGCCCAACAGAATATCTGTAAGGTAATCAAATTTACGAAGTTGTTGGCTTGCACCTGGAAGAAATTCATTCTTTGAAGGATTCAGAAGAAGTTTATTACTAGCCAACTAAGACTGGACATCACCAAAAACTGCAGCAAGTATTTGGAAAGCAGGATTAGACGCGCAACTGTCAAATAAGCGGAATACACAAAGTAACTAACATGGCATAAATGAACCATGTAAATAACGGGAGACCCACCTGCTAAGAAAAATTACAGCAGGCTGCGTGGAGAAAGGAGTCTTCCTGGAACTGGAAAATACCGCGTTGCTCTAGAGAGTGGGAGTGGCACGGGTCATGAAACAGAATACAGCTGAATCGACCCCAGCGCGCCGCAACACGAAAAACATAGTTAATTAAAACTCATCTGAAAAGCAAAACAGAAAAAGATAAACTTGTAGAAAAATAAAACTTAAGATCGGAAACAATAATTTTGTTGTTAAAACTTGAAAATTAAGTAAAAATCGGACGATAAATTTAAAAACAACACATCCGATAGTCTGTTTCTCTGTCCTCTAATTTCTGAAAGTTATTCTGAATGCGGCTTAATTTTTTTGATACACCATCATTTGATGCATTGTGCATTAAACTCGGGCGCTCTAGAAGTTTCTAGTTAATAATAATAATAATAATAATAATAATAATAATAATAATAATAATAATAATAATAATAATAATAATAATAAGGGGAGAACCAGATGCTAAGAAAAATTAGAGTAACCTGGGTGGAGAGAGAGCGAGTCTAGATGCAATCGGTCTACACCGCTCTGTGGCCCAAGAGAGCGGGACGATGCAAAAGACCATAATGGTCCACAGTATCAAAAGCAGCAGATGAATCAAGAAGAACAAATGCTGTCACCCCACCCTTATCCACAGAGCACATGAAAGAAGGGCAGATTCTGTTGAATTAAACTTAAAGGTATGCAGACTGAAAGAGGATAATAGGGAGTTTGTGGATAGGTGAGTTTGCATACTATGCGTTCAAGAATTTTATATACAAAATTCAAAGTTGAGATGCGTCTGTAACTAAACAGGTCACTCGGGCCGAGAGAGTTTCTTTAGCAGAGACTTAAGCATGGCACGAGTAAAACAGACGGGAAGGAACCCACATGCTATGCATGCTATGAGAAATTGATAACTGATGTAATGGTTGGACGCAAAACATCAAGGCACAGTACTTCTTCCACGAAGATGTAGGATTCATGTCAAGAAGTTTTTTTATCTCAATATCATTAAGTGAGGAAAAGACCCTTCGCTCGGCTGCCTTCACATAATTACATAATTAGTTTATTATTATTATTATTATTATTATTATTATTATTATTATTATTATTAGTAGTAGTAGTAGTAGTAGTAGTAGTAGTAGTAGTAGTAGTAGTAGTACCACTACTACTACTGTTGTTGCTGTTATTATTATTACTATCATCATCGTCGTCGTCGTTGTCGTCGTCATCATCAACATCAACATCATCATCATCATCATCATTAGAGTTTAAGTTAAGAATCTGCTTCCTTAGGTACACAATGACCCGAGGCATTGGCCTACCTAGAAGATAATATTTACGACGCCTCTGGAACTAACGGAGAAGTCTCTGTCTTATTAGAGGACAAGAAACAACTGTCCGTGGTTACGGATTGGGGGCCGATTTGGTGTCATGCTTGGCGATAACCCACATGACGACGCTTGTCCAAATATTGCATACGGCTGGTGTATAGTGACGAAGTCAATGAAGCGTGGATTATGCTACCAGGGAAGCTAGTGAGGGGATAGATCAGGACAAAGAGAGCGTGAAAGACATCGAGCGAGCGAGAAGGAGAGAGACACAGACAGACAGACAGACAGACAGACAGACATACAGACAGACAGACAGACAGATATACAGACAGACAGAGATGAGAATGTGAAAAGTAGGTGAATGTATTCAAATATCTGAAATAGACAGTTTCTGTTTAACTACGTTGCGTCATATCGATCGAAGACGATTAGCGTCGCCCTTCTTTATCTAGGCTTGGGTCTAATACCATCAGAGTACGGCGATGGCGGAGTTAAACTGCGAAACCACAAAGAGCAAAGGAAATCTATTTATTTGTTTATTTCTGCATTTATTAGGCGCCACTATCTAATGACTTAGCATCAATCAATGGCGCCAAGCAATTGTGAGTTAAGGACTTGCTCAAGGGTAACCGTCTCGGAGGAGGCTGGAACCCGTACTCTCCTCGTTACTATCCAGTATGCTACCGTGCCCAACTAATACTAGTACATACTACAACTTACCATTTAGCGGTGCAAATACTGCTAAGATATGCTGTGTCCCATTAGACTCGTGGTGTTGTATTTAGTATGCGCCAAATTGAAAACATTTCAAACTTACACGTGAATATTGTCTTAAATAGATCTCCTAATAACCACTTTTGGTTGGCTCATTTTGGGTTCATAGCTGACAACCAACAATTGTCTGGTCCATCATACAAACTCAGCAACACTTCTTCCCTTGGAATTTCTGTGCAGGTCTTTCCTTCGAAACTGAAAACACTCCTCTTTAACAAATCCCATCCTGAATACAGCACTTCCACTTATCTATCTTGCCGCTCCGATTCCAAACACCATCCACCGTAGCTGTCTGACCGTCTGCCTGCTTGACTCTTGGATTTGGACATGGGACCGTTTCTAGCCCTCCTGCCTGACGATTTTGTTTCGGCTGAGCGCCTGCGAATGAGCTGGTTCAAGCGTCATAGCTTTCTTAAGGCGCTGTATAAATCTCAAGCTTACGATTGCAATTGCCACCAGTGGAACGTGCGGGTCCACTATGTGCCCAAGGAATGTATCTGTCTGGGGTTTGCAATTGAATCTCTTCTAAAATAATGCTAGAAGCGCTTAGTGGTCGTTAGCCAGTCTTGACCCTGGTCAGACATATTAATTAGGTGCTGAATGTAGTTCTACATTATTACTGATTCTGGATAGGCCTAAATAGGCTAGTACTGCCCCGACCAAATTCTAACCGAGATGGATTCTAAACGATTCTTTTGTTTGAGGGTCTTTGTAAAGTGACTGACTGGATTTCTGGCTTACATTTGGAATATGAAAATAGGCTATTACATTATTTAGCCTATTACATTACCTTGGAACTAAACCAGACTCAAACCATCCCTCATAGTTTTGTCGGAGTGTATGATTGTTATGATTCTTCTTGAATCTTGCCTCTATATAAATGTGGGGTTTACGAGTACGATTACGCTACATTCCATTTACTACGGAGTTCAACTTTTTGCGAGTTCCAATTGCAGGCATTTTACATGAGCCGACAGTGTAGAGCGGCAGTATATTTAAAATTACAACTCGGTTAAAACACCAGTTTTGAATAGCAATGGAACGCGGCATAAATAAGAAAGAAGTGTGGCAGAGCATGTGCTAACCCGCGGCAACCTGCCGAGTTACTATGTGCTTAGAACGCCAACGGCTCACGTGACCGTCATTGACCAATGGAAATAAGGCATTTGTTTCCTGGGCAACTCTTACTAATGGCCGACGACACATAAGCGAGAAATATCAACGGGTTTAGGAAAAATATCGTTAACTCACAAATCTAGCGAAAGACAATGATCGTTTGGCGACGTTATCTTTGCTTTATCGTATTTACAGTTAGGTCGTATGCTTACTGATATAATAATTGCGACTTGATTGTCGTCTAAAGGTTGTTTCATACGGGTAGCGTCCATACGTTTTCGATACGGTTTACAGAGAAGACTTCTTTTACTGGCCTGTTGGCCATAAAAGTTTGGTTTAAGTTACCGAGAAAAATAACTTTGCACGTGGAGAGCGAGATTCAGAATTTTGGAATCTAATCGGAGCGTGCATCTTTAGAGTCTTCCGAACTAATCCGCTGAGTGTGAAGACAAAAGTACGGTTTCAGTGTAGGGCTTATTGAATAACATTTTCGTATTGGTGATCGGTGATTTTGACGTACGCTAAGAGTTCATGCACGGGAAATTAAGAACTGGAACGCGAGAAATTATGGGAGATGAAAATGACGTCATCGGTAGTGCATCCGAAATCATTAAAGGTAAAACTATAGCATGTTTCAGATTCATATAATGATGATGATGATGATGATAATAATAATAATATAATATAATTCATTAATTGTAATAATAGCATAGTAGTAGAAGTAGCAGTAGTAGTTCTGCTACTTTAATGATATCCAAAGTTAAGAATACATGTTGTGATCAGTCACATAAATACACGAGTGTCAACCAAGTCACCATGTGTTTCCAAAAATAACAGGTGTTGATCTGGCGAGGTGGCCCAATTTCTGAATATATATTTACAGGCAGTAAAAACAATGATCAAAGTTACGACATAATATTATTGAAGCATCATATCGTGGGGCAGAAGGAAACATTTAAGTTTTGGGTGTTCAAAATTACACTCTCAGTTGATAATAACTCTGTATATAAAAAGTAGAGCAGGTACACCCATCTGATTGCAAATATATTGTATGCTTTTCTGGTCATGGCACATAATCCTGTCCCAGTATATTTTGGGGTGGTTAGCTCTAATCTCAACCACCTTTCCATATCTCTCAACTTAAACACAACCCACTGTAGCAGCTTCTTTGTGTCCTTCCCTCTCTGGTCTCCTGGCAGCCAAATCTTGTTCTTCACAGGGTATCTGGACAACCCCTCTGAGTGACACAGCGATCATGAACAAGTTGTTGCCTTGGGCTTAGCTTTTAATGTAATATAAACTAATCTTAAAACTTCTGTAGTGCCATTGTAATTATGTACTAGGTGTTAACTGATGGCACTCCAAAACAGAACTGTAATACAATCAGTTCCAGTGGTCAATACTACCAGACAGAAAGATAGTATGAAGAAGGTAAGCATGCTGAAATGAAGTTGTCTTAAACCAAGAATGGAAGAATACCAAAAACACGGCAGAATGAGGATATCGTGGAAGTGCATTCCAGAACTTTGGGTTAGCAACGGAAAAACTGTGCTGCCACGTGCAGTGTTCATTTGAAGTATGGCAAGAGAAGGCAGTCAAAGGATCTGGTGGAGTGATGAATAATCCAGGGGTAAACATGTGTTTAAGGTACTGTAGTTGACCATAGTACAATGTCTTGTAGGTAACTACACCAGTCTTTCCTCAACAGAGAGGCAATTCAATGATTTATGAACTGGGGTAATGTGGTCATATTTAATGGTATCAGTTTTAATGGTTATCAGGCAAATGTTCGCTCGGCAAATTCTGTTTCTGCCTGCAGATCTCGACAGAAAACTTATCTTTTCCTGAACTCATATCCTCCGTAGGCTGTCTCTGTGACTTCTGGACTCCTCTCTGGCTTTTCAACCCGGACTCACCATGGAATTTGATTCGGACAATGATTTTGTTTAGCAGCGACCATCAACTGATGCCTTGAGCATTATTACGGTGGTGCTATAGAAGTTTTTAGATTATATTTTTTTTATAGATTAGTAATTGCCCTAGCTAATGAGTTTGAACTCTTTGCAACATTGACAGATTTACTTTGTGACACCAGAAAAGAGGGAATTACAATGATCAAAAGGGAGGTACATGTACTATAATCAAGACAAATGGAAACAAATGCATTAGCCAGCAACCTTCGTGTAGCCATGGGAATGTAACACCTAATTCCAAGATACTTGGTTTGAGTGCATGGGCTGAGTTAAGTTTCAAACCAGTTTAGAACAGTACCAGAAATACTAAACCAGTGTTGAAGATGGTGTTAAGAATGGGCTGAGAAAGAATGTGCAAAAAATGTAAAAGAGTTGCTTAGCTTTTAAGTAGCACTATCGATTTTGTTTTGACTGAGCGCCTGTGAATAAGCTGGTTCCCGCGACTTAGCGTTTGTTGGGCGCTGTAGAAATCTCGAGATTATGATTACGATGACGATTAGCACTTCAGAAATTTTGAGTGTACGATTTATGATTTAACGGGTGTATTAACGAGAACAGTTGGTAGAAGGTTAGAAAGATGCCTTAGATATTCATTTTATTGCTGAATTTAAGACGTAGTTTTTGTTGACTCCACCATTGTGTCATAAGATATCAGGGCCAAGGTGAAATGTGCTTCATTACCGAGTTCCAGTATTCAGAAGATAACCAATGACATATTTAGAAATTTCAGATTGGGGCAGTTCAGCGATGTGAAGGGGCCATGATGGAACGGTGAAGGTGGTTTCTAATGGAGTCCACTTGTATGCCAAGTAAACTCGAATTTGCATGATTGATAACTTGTCACTTAGTAGTTTTACAGTAGACTTCATTGCATGAATATGCGTGGAAGTTGTCAAAAGGTGGCCATGGTAGATTTTGCAGAAGAAAAAATTAAACTATCTGCAACAGCCACGGCAGACTGGTTCCCAGCTAAATGCACCCACGGAGATAACCAATGACACATTTTGAATCTGGTTTCTATCAAGCCTCCAATTAATGTGCTAGTAAAATCTATGGATACTGGAGAATAATAAATCAACAGTAATATGCATACATCTTTTATTCATTAATTCAACGTCAGGTCCAATAAATGTTATTAAATTAATTAAATTATTTTAAAAATCTGTCTCACACGATGTTATTCACCAGTTACCCCATATGCTAACCCTGACCTGTATATTAGGAAAATTGATTGCTTGAGCATCAGCCGTGGTAGCAGCCAGGAAAGAAATTGTAGGGACAGCTGCTGCCAGTCCAGACCAGCAGGTTTTCTGGTGTAAAACTGGGTTAGTGATCTGCTGATGATGATTATAATCCAGGATGTCAAGGTAAAGCCTTCTGTTGTGAGTCGTTCTGCTGAAATTCTGTACAGATTTAACAAAATCAATATTTTGTTTGAAATTCATAGTTTCTGATGAAATGTTTCTGTTCTGAACTCCAAAGTGTGCAACTGAGCCGTTGTAAGGAGATATCATAAAATCTCATTTATTCTGTACGCAAAATCTATTAACTGAATCTGTGGTCCAAATGAAATACATTGTAAGTTATGGTCAAGGGTGTTGACACATTGGGTCAGAGGGCCGTGCCCCACTTGAAAATGTTGATCCAAAGCAGTGGTGGTTTCAGAGTTACTTGCATGGGTGAGGGGTCAAGAACATTTCCAGAGTGGCACCACATTCCGGCATTCCACCATGCAAGGTTTGGTAGTAGTTTCCATTGCTTAACGACATCTTATGGCTGCCAGGGCCATTGACTTCGGCCTTACCCTACATTCACCAAAAAAAACGGGTCTGGTCAGAGGGCATCGGAATATAAACAAGAGGGGTGTTTGGGGGGCTAGATCCACCACTGGTCTCAAGGTGCTTCTGGTTCCCACTTTTTACTGTAAATGTTAAAAAAATATGGGAAAAATTTGAAACAGTATTTTTTGGTAATTATTAATATTTGTGTGACTGTCTCTTTTAAGCACGTGCCGTTATCTGTTTTTTTACCTGAATAAGATACTTGTCGGCTGCTAAAACTTATGAGGTGGTTTAATAAATTGTCGCAATTGCTGATAAGTCTTAATTAATCACACAATTAATGATACGGTTCAAGAAGAGAGGCTACTGTTAACTTTTCATGTATCTTGATTACAGAGCGTTTGTACTTTGCGACTCTTCGAATCAAACCGAGGTCTACGGCCAATTCACATTACTTCTGCATCGATGAAGAATTACTTTATGATAAGTAAGCATCTTCACGATACTGTGATAAAGAATTATGCATTCATTCAATGCCAGGTCACGAGAGCCAACGAGTTACAGGTGCTTGTTGAAGTCAAAGGTTATTTTGTGTATGGTCTATGGCTGAGAAGGTCTCACCGTTTTTAATATCTGTAAATTTTTTGATGGTCTTTTATATCATGTTTTTGCATTATTTCATTTGTGATTGGCTAATCCTGGAACTTTTTATTCTATAGTCTTGTTGACTTAAATGTCTGATTGATTTCATATATGTTCACACTGACTACAGAAGTGGATAGGCAGGATAAGAATTGTCACACATGAAGAAACACTCAACACATTTTGTCTCAATGCATACAAGAAACTGGGTTTAAATGTTCTAATATTAGGCTGTTATTTGAACAACGAATACCCCTGAAAAAGTTTCACGAAGCTAAGATATTAGCTAGTAATGGATATTAGTGTTCCTAACTTAGATCCATTCAGAGGAGAAGCCGCCTGGACTTCATGTAAATTATAGGGACTTGTTTGTACTTCTTGCGGCTAGATAGTTGGGGTATGTTCATTTCGTTCTCAACTTAAGACTTAACGTTTTCAAGTTGCTGCCATTAGGGGACTGATCTTTTGAATGCTGATCTGATTGCGTCATACAATACAATACAATACAACTTATATTTATAACGCGCCTTAATAAAACAATGTCTTATTCAAAGGACGCGTTACAACATAATAATTAGTTATAGTACTGAGAGAATAAATGAGTCTTAAGTTTTAATTTAAATTTAAATGGTTTGGTGCACCATCGGTTGATGCCTTATGCATATTAGACACCAGGGTGATGGAAGTTACTGATTAATAATAATAATAATAGTATGAAAAGCAAGTCATGCATGAAGAAGTAAGTGAAAATAGAAGGTATACATAAGTTACCGTTATTGATATAACTTGTCCTTGGCTGTGAGAGCTGTGTACAATATTAGTAATACTCTTACTGAACTTGTTTTGATTTTCCCAGATAACTTTTCCAAGAGAAAATCAGTGCCTTGCTTGATATAAGAATTTCAAAATTTTATTCGATTTAATTATGATAAATATAATTTAAAGCACTTGTTCATTAAGCAGAAGTATGGACAGAAACTCTGTCTGTTCTGTTACTTGAGTTTGTTTCTTGTTTTCAATCTGTTTCTGTATCTCTGTGTATATTTTGATATTTCTGTATCATAGTTTTTTGTGACACAACTCTGTTGCAGAGGTTTAGTACAGTAAATGCCCCAGGGTCTGCTACTATATTTCTCACAGCTGATGTACTAAGAAGAATCTCTATTGTGTTTCTGGAAGCAAACAAGAAGAAGGCTTACTCACTCTGCTGCATTGCATATAATGTTTATCTCTTTGTCTGACTCTTTGTCTGTCTGTTTATGTGTTTATATGTCTTTCTGTTATCTCAGTGTTTCTCTCTTTTGTATCTTTCTTTGTCCCTGTAGTTGTCTGTCTCTTGCAGTCTTCTTGTTGGCGTCAACCCGTGCACTGCGCTTTCAGAATATATTATATTTAAGCAGTTAAGCCCCTAACCGTATGCTTGGTCGCATTCTCTAGGCATGTCTGTTTAAATCTGTGTCCATGTCTAACATGTCATGCAATCATAAGGTAGTGTATTTATGTTTTTACAATAATACACACTGCACATGTAATTTTTGTCTCTTTTTCTGTCTCGTTATGTGTTTCTGTTTTCTGTTACGTCTTTTGCTTTCTTGGTCCCTGTCTGTCTGTCTGTCTTTTGCAGTCTTCTTGTTGGTGTGCTTGGTCATATCCAGTAAGCATGTATGTTTAAATCTATATCCTCGACCACAGTGATCATAAGGAAGTGATTTTCTGTTGGTAATATTTAAGGCACTAGTTAAATTTTGGAGCAGCAAAGTCACCCATAAATAAGTAACTTTCTTAAAGCAAAGACACTGCAAATATTTTAAACATGTCATAATTACTTATCTTAATACCACTTCAGTTCATTGTTTATTAGCTAAAAGTATAAGCCATAGATAAATTTCCCCAAGACATGAGATCAATGACCGAGGCTTGTCTACTTGAGAATGACTAACATTCAGGTCAACATTGCCTGTGGTATGCTAGCTGTACACAGAATGGCACCCTCCAGGGTTGTTTTAGTGCCTTTTGATTATAATATGAATGACAGAAAATAATAATTGTAGCAGTAGCTTTTGGCTCAGTTGCTTTTGTGCATTTGTCCATTGTTTAATAAGCGCAGTGGAACTCAGAACATGGTGTCCGGTGCCAACTCTAATGGAAATTCATTGGTAGGGCTCTGCTTGTGAGTGGGAGCCTGTGCTAGTGGTAGCTTTCCACTTATAAGAGCTTTGTTTGCCTGCTGATGAATTTTTTTATTCTTAATGAATTTTAGCATCATTTAGGCTTAAGTAGAGGGCACCTCTGATTAGTTTCTCTTGAAGTGACGCTATACACATTTCTGATTACCAGTACGATTACAGTTACAATTATGATTACAGTTACAGTACCATGCTTGCCTCAATGATTTTGTTTTGATTAAGTGCCTGTGAATTAGAGCTGGTTATCATGATGTAGCTTTTTATGTGCAGAAAAAATCTTGATGTTATGATTATGGTAGTGCTTTAGTACCGCTATTTTTTCATGTGGTAGGGTAATGTAAGGTAGTTATACAGTTACAGATGGTTAATATTAATCGTCCGATTGCAAGACTGCTTCGTTGTTTTCATTTAAATAATTGCAGATGTTGGATATCACAGTTGATTTACTTAAAAGAATGAATACTGCTTCTGAAGGTTTTATCCATTCTTTAACAGTGGAACAAGTCATAGCATCCAGTTACTGTTGATAAAATCCCAAACAGTTTTAAGCCAGTTTATTCATATGCTTTTTCAAGCTGTTTTGGTTGCTGGGCCTAAATTTTGGAACTTTATTCCTGCATCTGTCTGTGGTGTCATTTTGATCTCGATTTAAGACTTACCTTTTCTGTCGGCTTATACCCCATAGGCTGCCTCTCTGTTTCAGTGGACTGACTTTCTAGATTTTTTGTAATTGTAATTTGAGATTTATAAAGCGCCTCTTAGAGGGTAAACTCAACAGAGGTGTTTCCGATCCGAATAAGTAAAATCACTGTTGAACAGTACAGTCTTCAGGCGCCTGCGGAACACTGAGAGGGGGAGAGAAAGGAGCTCAAGTCGCAATTCTCGAGGGAGACGATTCCAGCAAGTGGGACCAACGTAGGCAAAGCTTCTGGACTGAGCTGCAGCGGTACGCATGCGAGGGACAAACAGGAGATCTTGAGTGGGCGAGCGAAGGTTGCTACGGCCCGGCAATGAGGAGGCCAAAGTGCAGAAGTGAATGAGGTAAAGGGGAGCAGAGCCAAGAACACAATTGCGCATGAGGGATAGGGTCTTAAAGTGGATGCGCTGCTGGACGGGGAGCCAGTGAAGAGTGTCACGAATATAAGACGAGATGTGGCCATATCTTGGAATGCTCCCTATGAGACGAGCAGCAGAGTTGAGCACAGATTGCAGCTTAGCAGTGTTGGCAAGCGATAGGCCGGTAAAGATGGCGTTCCCAAAGTCAACCCTGGTGCAAATGAGATATTGACCTAATTGTTTCTTGATTTTGGTGCACCGTCGGTTGATGCCTTGTGCATTAGACACTGGCACTATAGAAGTTGCAAATTACATATATATGTGCATAAAGTGTACCTGGACATTAAATCCCTGTAAACAGGTCACAAAGACAGTTATACATAAGAGAATTAATAGGTCTAAAGTATAAGGAAGTATCGTGCATTTATGATATGTCTTTTTGATTCTTTCTGTTACAGTTTTTACGAAGATTTTGGTCCACTCAATCTTGGCAAGTTGTATCAGTACTGCTGCAAATTAAACAAAAAGTTGAAGGTAAAATTATTTTTGCATTAAAATACATATTAGCCTATCACAATCTAAGTCTAATACTTGAGTTGTTTTTTTAAGCATAATTATAAATCACTTCTTTTAATTATAACAAATCTAAGACAATCCTTTTAAGAAACTTGTATCGAATCAATGTTCCAGCTGCATTTCTTCCAGGTTGATGTTTCATATAAACAATGTAAAGCAATGCTAGTAATACATAATAAAATATACAATTTATGTACATATTTGCACAAATTATGATAACAGTAATAATTATAGTAAATAATAATTGCAAATTATGCTGTCAGGAGAATGAGTCTTTATGAGTAATTATGTCTAATATATAATTATTTATTATTAATGTACAAATATAAACATGATAAATATATATACCTATAATGTGTATAAAATTAATGATAATAATAATGATTGTAATAATTAATAATATTCTGTGAATTACATAATCACGAAAGTCAATCTGCAACCGATTTGTTTCCTGATTTGTTTTTAGTCGTTTTCTCTAGCAAAGAAGAAAATTGTTCACTACACAAGTTTTGATCCACGGAAGCGAGCGAATGCAGCGTTCCTCATCGGATCTTATGCTGTGGGTTATTCTAAGCAGTATTTGCTTTAGACTTGTATTCAACTGTCCTTAAGCCAAGGGTGGGTTGGCTGCACCATGCACAAGTTTGTTCCATCTGCTTCTGTCCCTCGTCTCCTGTAATAAGTGGTCGAACGATAATTCAGTCCACAACTTGTTGCCATTGAGCCGTGTCATCTTGAGTCTTCCTCGAACTGGGGATCCAGAAGTTGTACCGTGGATGACCTCATTCTGTAGGCTGTCTCCACTCTACATGCCTGAAGTATGAAAGATTCGTTTGCTTGATTATTCTGAGCAGGCGCCTTGCTACTCCTGCAGTCTCCACGATCCACTTAGTTGTCTTGTTGTCTTGTCTGTGTTTGAGTCTATGTGCAAGTAGTTTTCTTCGTTAAAGTGAGACTGCAGATCAAGAGCATGAAAAAATAATTTCAAAATAATTTTTGTTCAGATAGTGTTGTTTTGACAGCACTTGGAAAGGCACCTAAAAGTTGCAGTATTAAATGTTGTTATGATTACTATTATTGTGCTGGTGAAAATCATTTCATAATCCATGCAGCTGCTACTTTATGTTTAAAGTTCATTAATAAATTATAAATGTGTTAATAATTTTTCTTAGATAATATACCTGAAGAAACTTCCAGAAGAAGCCTATCGCCCTCTGGTTTCTGGTTCAAATCCACCTTTCATTCCATTCAGGTAAGTCTTTTTGTGAGTTACTAATTGTCTTACAATTTACTGAGTCCATTCAGGATTGAATGATGATGCTCGTGAGCTCAAGGCTGAAACTCAAGCAGCCTCAGGATCAAGTATCTGAGTAGATCGCAATCATTAATCAAGATTTCTACTGCGTCCAACAAGAGCTAAGTCGCAAGATGGCATTTGGAATTGAACTGGAAAGTGCGATAAGGGGAAGAGGAAGAGGCGTGGATGCAAGGCCTTAGATGTGGTCATAGACTTGGAGTAGCACTTATTGCTTAACTCCTACTTTCTTATTACTTAACTACCAACTTTTGGTAATCTAAACTAATCTAATCTAACCTATTGACTTCTGTACACCGTTATCATAATGCACTAGGAATTGTTCAGTGGTTACTTCAAACGAAACTGAAGTAAAAAGTCATAATTTAGGAACAAGACAAAGTTTTGTATTTTTGGTGTTCAGGCTAAGATGTTGTATTAGTGACTGTATTGAAAGAGGTTTTTGTTTTTTTAATGAATAGTTTTCTGTGTTAATGTATATTGTCTTTCTGTTCTGTTTCTGCATTTCCTCACAGAGATGCTTCTCTCAATGAGCCAAGCTTTCACCTGACGCTTTTAGATTGTCTCCAGGGCATTTATAAGGTCAGTTTGAAGATATACTATCCTTAACTGCAATAAAAATGTAAAAATAATAACTCCATCTGACCATCTTGCAATGTAGTGTAATGTAATGAGAGTGGGGCTGATCAAGAAGAACCTACAGAGTGTGCAGAATGTCAGGTTCATTGCAAGGGTGCAAAAGTTCAACCACTTCTCCTTTGTATCTCAAGATCTGCATTGGCTGTCTGGTCGGAAAAGGACCCCCTTCAGAGTGGCGGTACTGGTCTACAAGTGCCTACACAGAGTGGCACCACCATACTTGGTCAAAGACTGCATGTCAGCTTCTTCAGTTGCTGATCGGTCTCGATTGCATTCGGGAAGGAGCTGCGACCTACCATGGTCCAGAAAAGCACTGTGGCACATAAAAGAACATTCGTTGCATCTGGCCCAACAGTCTGGAATGTGCTGCCCATCAGATTCCATGTTCCAGAACTTTCCGCTGAAAGTTTCTGGAAGAAATTGAAGACTGTCTTGGTCATGTCATTTGACTAGTGTGAACTACTTTTAACGCATTTGTGGTTTATTTACTTCAGTTGACTTGCACTTTATAAATCTTCTTATAATGACAATAACAATAATAACAATAACAATAATGTAAACATGTTTCTTCTGACTCGTAACTCGCCACTGATGTGTATATTTGGTTGACGTAAGATGGAGACTGCAGTGGATCACTAAGAGCTTGTTACACTTTTTCAGGCAGCACATTTGAGCACAATTTTACGAGATCTAATGGGATTAAACGATACTATGTAAGGAGAAACTTAAAAGTATTCATATGCATTTAGTTCTACTACATTTACACTATGTGTTTTATTATTATTATTATTATTACTACTACTACTACTACTACTACTATGTGAAACTTAATATGAAAGTTTTGTGATGTTCAGGCACTACAGTGTGGGTTTCTCAACTTTGAAACATTTGATGTCGATGAATATGAACATTACGAGGTAAACATAACAGGTTTTCTTACGGGCAAAGATTTCCATTTTCTTCTTCTTGTTTCGGAGATGTTATCAGAGCTAATGAGAGCTCGTCTGCCTTCGGAAGTCATTTGTTATTTGTCATTTGCATATCTGCCATAAGAAATTATTTGTTAATTTGATGTCATTGGAAGTCATTTGTTAATTCAGTGTGTGATTGAATTTTGGCAGAAAATTGAGAACGGTGATCTTTGTTGGGTGGTTCCGGAAAAGTTTCTCGCATTCTCTGGACCACATCCGAAAAGCAAAGTAGAAAATGGTAGGCAACAGTACTCTGATTTCTTACATAATGAATTGCTGAATAAGAATATTAACCTTTAGAAGGTATGGTTCAGTGATGTGTTGGCTACCTCTGTCACAGGAACCCTTAACGGCTGCGTTTGTTGGGCTAACATTCGACCCATAGCTTTGCTACTGGTGGCACAACATATGTCAGCTATGGACCCATTGAACATGATGGATATCTGGGACAGTACCAGCATTGAAGATTCGTTTGAATTAAGTTCAGCCGCAGCAACGTTAGTGCGGCAGTGGGGCAGTCTTTCGTTATAGGTTGCTTGTGCCTTGATGCCTTTTTTCAAGTTTACAAAACCTACTAGGATTAAGTGGAGAAACTGTTTAATAATGGACAGTAGATTCGGTAGCCCTAAGATCTTTAGGAATTTATTCTGGGTCCTTCCACTATGTACCATAAAGTCGCTAGAGAAAACCATGTACATCTACATTTACTCAGTGTATGGCAAGAGGTATTTCTTTTTCAGTTTAGGAACAATGATAGTTGCTTTCTGCCACTCTGATATTAAAGGCACATGGTTAGAAATTACACATACCTGCTTATCTTACTTTAATCTACCTTCAACTTACCACTCCTTACCTTAACTTACCTCCCCCTGTTTGAAAAAACTAAAGTTTCTTTAAAATGTGCTTGTCAGAGGCAAATAAAGGCTACTTTTTACTTTTCTAGTATCTCAGTTGTCTCTAACAGCAGCATCGATAACTAAAAAGTAGTGTTGTATTCTGCTAGGTTATCCTCTGCATGCGCCTGAGGCTTACATTCCTTATTTTCGCAAGAAGAACGTCACCGTTGTTATTCGCCTGAACAAGAAGATATACAATGCAAAGCAGTTCACAGATGCAGGTTTTGAACACTATGATCTTTTCTTTCCGGATGGAAGTACACCAAGCGACACCATTCTGGACAAGTTCCTCGAGATCTGTGAGAATGCTTCTGGCGCCATAGCAGTTCACTGCAAAGGTAATGGGTTAATTAAGTGCTGTAACAAATGACTGCAAAGGTAAGGGGTTAATTAAGTGCTGTAACAAGTGACTGCAAAGGTAAAGGGTTAGTTAAGAGCTGTAACAAACGGCTTCAAAGGTAAAGGGTTAATTAAGTGCTGTAACAAATGACTGCAAAGGTAAAGGGTTTATTGAGTGTCCTAACAACTCTCTGAAAAGGTCAAGGGGGGGGTTATTTAGCAGTTGAATGCAGTTGATGTGGTGATTCAGTTATGTACATGTAGTAGAGTATATGCTAATTTATATTCTGGTTTAGCATTAAGCGTGTAGACACCGGTTTTTGCAAACTTTTTTTGATGTTCCTTTGATAACTCCTAATGTTCCGATTGGCTCTGATCTAATCTAGTGACTTCTACAGTGCCATTATAATAATGCACAAGGCATCAATTTGTGTAGTGCTGTCTGATTATGTGTCTCTCTTGAAGGTTGGTATTTTTGATTGCATGCTGGATATTTGCCCGATAAGTTCTGCTTCTTTATGCTACCTTACGTTGAATTACCTGTGGTTACGTTTCTTGACATACTTCTGTTGTCCACCAGCTGGTCTTGGAAGAACTGGGACCTTGATTGCCTGCTGGATAATGAAGCACTTCAAGTTCACGGCACCTGAGGCCATTGCTTGGCTCCGAGTCTGCCGCCCAGGATCGGTCATTGGACCTCAGCAGGACTACCTTCTTGAGTAAGACACTCGCTTAAACTTATTTTCATTATGTATGCAATAGTATGTATGCATGTGTATGTATATGCATGTATTTATGTATCTGTTTAGGTGTGCATGTATGTAAGTATGCATTTATGTATGTATGCATGCATGTATTTATGTATGTATCTGTTTAGGTCTACATGTATATATGTATGTATGTGTGTATGTAGATATGCATGTATGTATGTATATATGTCTTTGTGGAACGTGCATGTGTGTATCTGTACATTTATTTACCTAGTTTCTTTTACGAACTTTTCAAAGGCGCCAAACATGGCTGTTGACCGACTTAAAAAGGTCCAGCTTAAGAGAAGCTGATGACGTTTCTTGAAGTGTATTTTTTCTAATAGGAAACAATCTTCTCTGTGGGTGATGGGAGACATGCATCATGCAAAGCAGGATCGAGAGAACAGTTACGGCCGGCGCTTGAACAAGAGCTGGTCACTGGAGGATGAAGCGGAGAACGTTCCCTTGGCGAAAGCGGCTCCTATATCACCCTCAGTGGTCAGGCGGTCAATCCTCAAAGCACGTCCTCAGTACGTGGACGAAAAACATGACCCAGTCAGTTAAGTTTAAATTGTTTATTAATAATCACTTGGCATACTGGTAATTATATGGGTGCACTAGCAGCATTAACGCCTCATTTGTATAGAGTAATGTAATTCAGTGATGTGTTAACTAGCCTGTCATAGAGTAATGTAATTCAGTGATGTGGCTGTCACTCATTTATTAGTTACACATCTCTTTCAACATTCGTTGTCAGTGGTTGAAGGATATTCTGGCTTTCGGGTGCATTGTTTTGTTAAGTGTGACTCTATGATAGCACATGTTTTAAACGTGGCTCCTAGGCACATTGCATTTAGGACAAATGTGGCTTCTGTTCCAAAATGGCACATGGGGCAAATGTGGCTCATGGGCACGTGGCACATGGGGCATATGTGGCTTCTGGGAATGTGGCACGTGGCACATGGAGCAAATGTGGCTTTTGGCACGTGGGGCAAATGTGGCTTCTGGGCATGTGGCACATGAGGCAAACATAGTCACTTCTGCTTCATTTTGTTATGCCTAACGCAAAACTTTCAGATGGTTCAGTCATATTTGTTTCTGTTGAAAGGATAACAGATTGCATGAACCTCAAGGCGAGAGACTGAATCACATAAAAATACTTCGGAAGCAACAGGCTCAGCCAGTCAAAGTGAACACCTCGACAGTTTTATCGTAAGTGCAGATGACTAGTTGCTTTTCAAATCAGCGCTGTTACGCTGTCGTGAATTTTAGGCATTTATTGGAAAAAGATATGGTGGCATTTTTTGAAGCAGCATAGGATGTAGTGAATACATTTTAATATTTAATTTAATTTTAAGATTTACCGTAATAGCTAAACATTGTAGTTTGCCAAGTTGATTTTATTTTATTTAAACATTCGCCTTGTTAGCTATACATTGTAACTTGTCGTTAAGATACAATGTTTCTTCCTGCTAAATTTGTTAATAATACTACTTTTACTAGACTTTTATTGCAGAAATTGTTAGTGGTGGCCAGGCATGAAAATTTTTATGATTTTGCCAGACGTAAGACGTATGAAATTCTTTGAACGCAGAAATAACGATATGCGGCCTTCTCTCCGATCCAACTCTCTGAGTTCAAAGGTGAGAAATGGCCGTCATGGTGACTACAGTCCAACACGTGGTTCCAGGCCACTTCCAATTCTGAAATCTTCCACTGGAAATGGCGTTTCTTCGACTGGGTCTGTGCCTTCTGTTTCACGACCTGCGCAGCCTGCTACCGTAAATCGGTGAGTTGGTTGCGTAGATTTACGTCTCGTGATCTTGTTCTGTTTGCCTCTGGATAGATCTCGCAGAATTACCTTTAAAAAGAGTAAATTTTCCATGAAAATAATGTTGTGACTTTATTTAAGGTTTTAATCTGTGTTTTGATTATTTTGCTCTTTTTGGTGATTTTTTTCTTTTCCTTTCCAAAAATTTCATCCACTTGGGTTTCTAACCCATAGCCTGCAGCATCTGGTTCTCTAGCATTAAACTTCTGCATGATTTTATGCCTTTTTTCCTTATTTCATTTATTCTTTGTAGCATTATAGGATATTTTACCATAAATCACTATTTTGCATATATGTATATATATAGCTGAACTATTTAAACATTTTTATTTCAACAATCAATTTTTCAAAATTTTTAGAAAAATTTAATGTCATTTTGAACCACAAACATGACAGTAAAATATGAAGTTGTTCAGTAATTGATTTTATTAACTATAATATTTTTAAAAAAATTTCTTGGTTTGTTCTGCATAGTTTAATAATAATTCTTTAGTTACCTTATAGAAGTTTCTTTTAGTTGGTGTCTGATTTGCTTTCTCCTATTCCCTTTGGTATGGCATTATTGTATTTTCAGTTGTGTTTTAGAATATTAAATTTAAAATAAAAAATATTTTCTTTGAATTTTATGACAACAGTAACAATATGCAAAAACTGTTCAAATAATAGTGGAGACACTATTTTCCTCCTGTTTGGAGTTTGAATCCAACTTTATCACATAAAACATTGCAGATTTAAATCTGAATATAGAACCGTTTACCAACAAATTCCTAAATATTGTAACGAATTTTATCATGAATTTTACATTTAAAGCTATCGTTAGTTCAGTCATTGTCTTTGAAATGTCGATTCCAGAGCCAAAACTGTAGCCTCCGAAGACTACCGTTTCCAGGGTCTCAGTCTTTTCAGGTCCCCCTCCTTACATTTTTGGGTGACAGAGAGTAAGTGACAGATGTGTAAAATGACACCTGCACCGTCTTATCCTAAACCGATCACCACCACTACCTTCCACCAGGTGCTTAACTGCTATATCAGCCACCCCTCCTGCTTGTTGTTTGCCGCTTGGCTGAGAGAGTCTTTCCAGTGATTGAACACGTGTGCTGCATGATTAGAAATGTCAAAATTCTTTATGAAATGGTCTTCAAAGTCGCTTATTTATGACTCATGAGTATGACTTATGACTGAATTAGTGCAGCCTGACTGATGTCAGCGTTGACTCATGACTTTGACTTAATTCAGCCTAACAGATTTTGGCATTGACTCATGACTTTTGACTCAGTGCAGCATGACTCTGTAGGCACATTCTTCTGATTCCTGATTTTGACCTTTAATTTGAGCCTGTTGAACTCTTAAAATCTAACTTAAGACAGAAGTATTAGTGACTTGTGATTTTGGAGAATTTAACTCATGATGTGTGGCTTGAATTATGGCATGTGAATCTGACTCATGACCGTTGATGCCCGGCAGCTTGACTCATGACCGTTGACATGGACAACCTAACATGCAGTTGTACCTACCTGTGTATGCCTGAATATTTTCATACCATCTTTAAGTACCTCTCAAAAGAGGTACTTAAAGGTACCACATGCATGCTTGTGAGACAAGTCAACCTAACCGATGATTTGGTGATTTAGAATAACTTGACTCGTGCTTTTTAACTCAGTTTCTGGCTTTTAACAGAGAGCAGTATGACTTATGCTACCGTATTGAATCAATGCAGTTGAGTGGAACTCTGCTGATTTGGAGTTGCTTGGATATGGGAGTGTATATGTCTGTACCTTGGCATTTATATAGCGCCCTTTGAGAGCTTCTTAAAGGCACTGTATAGATGCTTTTCTGCACTTTGGACTTACGGCTTGAGCCAAAGACTGTTGTGATTTTTTTCAAGATTTGATGGTTCCTGAAGCACAGTAATTTGGTTTGAAGTGTTTAAAGTTTGTGAAATAGAGTTGATGAAGACATTGTTGCTTGTAAGTTGGTTTCCCTGATACAACACTGAGAAATTTAGATGATTCACGATACGTTACACTGTTGGTGAAGGTCACATTCTTGAAGTTAAGAGAACTGGGAGAGTTTAAAGATTTAAGACGAAGTTTTGCACTGAAGAAGATGTGAAGCATCATAAACTTAGATTCTTATCGACCTGATTTGACTTTGTAAATCTCTTTTTAAGACCACTTCCTGTCAGTGATCTATTTTGTGGCTGAAGTCATCTGAACTAAGTTCTGAGGATCTTCAGCTGAAGACGACAAATCTTGAGGAAGCAGCTATTAAAACGGTGCACTTTGATCGGAGAATCAGAGACCATAAATGATGCCATCACCAACACACCATTCACTTCAGAATATTTTGATCAATCTTGATTGATGTATACCTCAAATATGTTAACAAAGTCCTCTGCAGGTTTAAATGCACCCGGATGTATGTAGGGCTAGGTCTGTGTATGTGTGCATGCATGTATCTATCTTTGCATATGGACATTTATACAGTGCCTTTTGAGAACTTCTCAAAGTCACTGAAATGAGCTTGATAATTTGAAAATAGAATGTCTGCCATTTTGGAAGAAATTATGTGATTTTGATTCGACTACAAACATGTGTTCATTTTCTGCTTCCCTGCTTTGTTTTTAAATATTCTGATCACTCTGATAGAAAAAGTTTGCTTTAGTGCTATTTCTAAACTGGATCTTAAACAACCAGAGTTACTAAGATCAAGTTACTAAGATCCGAAATCAGCTAATTTCATACAGTAATAATGAATAATATAAATAATAATCCAAGAACTTTTGTGGCGCCACTGTAATATGTTCTAAGCATCGATTGATGGTTACTGCTAAGCAAAGTTGGTGTGCAAGCCAAATTCCGGGGTAAGCCCGGTGAAAGCCAGGAGGAAATCCGAGAAGACACAGAAACGGCCTAAGGGAAGAAATAAGCCCAGGAAAAGATGAGTTTCTAAGAGAGATCTAAAAGGCCAACACAGACTTGGTAGAGTGAGAGTTGACCATAAGAGAGTTCCAAAGTCTGGGGTAGCAACAGAAAAGGCATGCCCACCCATCAAGATGTAAACAGTCTGACCATTGGGGTTTTCCCAAGTTTAATTCAAATACCTTCTTGGTATACCCGAATGACTTCGTCCCTCGACTTTGTATGTGTTCTTATCGACCTCAGTTTCCACCTCAAAGCCTTTTTAGGAGGTGCTGTGCAAATTTTATGCTCTAATTGCAATTGACTGCAGATAAGGCACGTGGAGTGCAATCGTGCACTTAACTTACCAATCGGATGCAGTCATGGAACAGTACTTCCCCAACAGCCATGTTTGTTGGGCCCAAATTGGGCCTATAGCTGGCCCCCAGTTGCAAACCACAGACCTGCTATGAGTCATTTATTTATTATGCTAAAATATGCTTTTATTATGCTTAAATTATGCTAGGCCATTTATCTATTATTCTGAACTATGCTGTTATTATCCATTGCTGACAAGTGTTGTGGTTTGATGTTGAAGGCACTCCAGCGTAGCGACGAACTACCGCACTTCGGTGAGGAGGTAGACAGCAGAATGACGAGTTGACACTCATGACCTTGTTTCACCTTCCTTCTACACAGCACTAGTTTATTACCTGTCGATTTAAACTCTTCCTTTTAGAGTCTTTTGTCTGTTCTGAGTTGTGATTTTGCGATAGCTTATTTTCGTGCCATGAGTTTAAATACGTATCTCGCAGCGTGACAGCGTTTCAGGCAAACTTTGAGGTCGTAATCATGGATGGGTCATTTTTCTGTGTGATGCTAAATCTGTTATAATATTTTATATTTTAAAATTTAACTTTTAGTTGACAGATTTTATTTAATATTTATAAGTGTAACATTTTACTGCATCTTTGTAGCAAGACTATATATTATCATGTGGAAATAAACTGTCATTTCCAGCATTCTTTAACAAGTAATGATGTGCAGAAATGCATGAATTGTGGGGAAAAGACCGTCTGCCTGCCTTGACCATTGTATCTTGACCTTGAACCAAATCTGACCCTACCTGTCTGTCGATTTTGTTTTGACTGATCGCCTGTGAGTAAGCTGGTTCCTGTGACTTCGCTTCCTTTGAGTGCTGTAGAAATCTCGAGTTTATGTCTATGATATTGCAGTTTATAACTATTAATTGAAGGTGACAACAAATCTAATAATGCCAATTTAATTTTCTGTAATAGACACACTAGTGTAGATTATACCATCAGAATGTCTCCTGTTAGATAAAGTTACAACAAATGACAATACAATTAGGCCGTGGGGTAACAACAGATTTCAAGAAGGCCATTATGATATATATATATATATATATATATATATATATATATATACACATTGTTACAAGTTCACGTGTAAGCGGGAGGAATATATATGTTTGATAGAGGCACGTGTCCATGCAAGAGATTGGAAGTAACAGGTGCTTGGGCAGCTGGGTTATAAGGAGTGTCTGAGAGGAGTGGTGTCTGGCTGAGCAGGAAATAAAGATATAAAAGAGGGATCCTAAACTGTAGTGAGGGACTTCTTCTCGACTTGACGGCCGTGTAATGTCACTGTTTTTGAAGTCGCATCTCAGATGCTATAGAGGAAAAAGACGTTTTTAACCTTATAACGGCAAAGCCACGAGCCTATAAAGTCTAGCACTTAACAGAATATATATATATATATATATATATGTTATGTATATGATTATAATAAAGTATTAGATTATAAAGACCTGTGGGTAAGGTATGGTGAGTGTAAATGGCCCTGGCTGAAACAAGATATAGTTAAATACTGGATGCTAGTATGTGCAGATACTTGTGCAAGCCGACAAATCAGAACCAAAATGATGTGCCTTGTTGTTAGCCATAGGAAGCGCACTTTCAGATTCAGAGGTTTACAAATGGGGGCTGAAAACATTTTGATGATACTAGTCATCAGGAGATCAGGACATCTGATAATCATTTTGTGTTGTCCTTTTCAAGATTTTCATGATTTTCCTAAGATTTTTGATAATATTTTGTTAATTTCTGAGATTTTTATTAGCTTTTTTTAGCTTACCAGGAGTTATTATTACCTTTTGTAGTAGTCAACCCCCCAAACCTGTTTGAGACGCCCAGCGTAGAGGCATGCCCCAAAAAACTTGACTGTGGGACATTACCTGACTGGCCTCTGGCTCTGGCCTTGCATAAGTGCAAAAACTATTGAACATGTCACAAAAGCCTGTATATAAATGTGTGTTAATTATTAGCTTCTGTGGTGCCAGTGTCTAATGCAGCAGTCAGGTGAATGTGCAGAGCTGGGGTATGGTAAAATGATAAGTTTTAATTTGAGACTGAACGAACATAAGACTATGCAGAGAAAACGCGTAACATGTTGAATGAAGAATCTGCACACAGTCGTTGCGTGTAGTTGAAACAATAAGGAAACTTGCTATAGCAGTAATGGAATCTGTGCATTATACAGCTGAATGTAAAAACGGCAAGTAAGCACATTTCCCTTCGTATTGCAGAGTCTAGCGTGCTAGATCGTGAGGATTCCAAGAGTGCATAGAACATCAACGTGTGCAAGGGTCATTAGACTTAACTCGGACTCTAATGTAGTTACGTAGTCATCAACGATCGGCTTAAAGTGTCCGGTCATGAAAAAAATTAATTCCCCGCTGTACAACCTTTCGGATGATTTCTACAGCATCCAGACAGAATGACCGACGGTGGACTGATGCAGTGCCACCGTTTTTAGAATTCTTGACCACCGGCTGGTCATAATCATACCACGAATAACCAGTAGCTGGAAAATACTCGTCATTCAACCCGTATTCCATGTACTCATCCTCGTTCAAGCTACGGCTTTCCGGCTTATCTGGTTTTAGGTCATCGTTTTCCAGGTCTTTGGTGTCCGGTGTTTTGTTGTCTTTATCCCTTCTGTCGGATAAATCGGGGTTTTGCTCTTCAGTATCTGCGATGTAGGTTGCCTCAGGTTTGAGAGTACCCGCTGCTATTTTGTCTTCGATTTCCCCGTTACAATCTGCGAGCTTTATCAGGTAGAAGCGGATTTTGGATGTTTCTGGAAAGTACATACATGCTATATCTGCGCTTCTGACGGACAGACCAACAATCATCCAGCTCTTCATGAGGGAACTATAAGTCGATTCCAGGCAGTTGTACTGCTCCACTCTTCCCAGCCCAGGACAAGAGTCATAGACGATGGAAATTCGCTTGTTCGTCGCCAGACCCGCCTGCGTTAGACGTCCTCTACATGTGCAGTGACTGGTTCCAAACTCCGCCACGAACTCGAAGGTTGCGGGGAGTTTACAGTCGACGTAGATCCTCTGCTTTTCTGAGATCAGAGTCTTGACGTCCATGCTTCGGTATCTCGATCCAAACGGATCGTTGTCGCTGCGGTAGATGAAGCGATCGCAGCCGAGTTGGTTGCTGTCCGTCCGGTGTTGGAACGGCCAGATTTCGCTTTGGCTGAGTTTGTAGCGAAGCACCGAGTGTGCGTCCTTGTTCTTCTCGAACCTTGCGCATGCGTAGCGAGGTCGACATCCGCTGCTGAACGTCGTCACAAACATCTGTTCCCAGACGACCGTTTCGTCCTCGGGGATAGGTCTCTTCTCGCCCTTCTCCCACTGGACGCAGTGGAAGATTCCGTTTTCGAAGATGGCCATCGTGGTGTTGCCGATCTCGATCACGTCGCTGTGTTCCGGGGTCGTCTGGATCCACCGGCCGTGCAGGTGGCCAGGCACAGCGCAGGTGGCCGGCCACTGGTCTGGCACGCAGATGTTGCATGTCTTGGCGCACGTCATCGACATGGTCGACCGCGAGCAAGGGTCTTTTGCATAGGCGCACGCTTCGTAGTCGTCGGCACAAGGGTTGATGGAGCTGCCGTAAAGGGTGTCCCTGGTCATGTCGAGTCGCAGGTAGGCAACTGTGGTTTTCGGGATCGGACTGCGCTCGCACAGCGCGTCTCGAAAGAGATGACTGGTGAAGGCTGTCATAGATCTTCCAATGGACTCTTCCGTTGGGTAACGAAGACACCAGACGTGGGTCTGACTGTCGTGACGGAGAACGGAAAAGGAGTAGCCCGCTTCCGTCCAGCTGGCAAGGCAGAAGACGCGCTGTGTCGTCTGCATGCCCATGGTTTTCGGGCGGCAGTGCGGATAGCGGAAGCGAAATACCAAGCCCTCTCCGGGCATACACTCACTCTCCAGGCGCGTCTCGCCCTCGTAGGCGTCGCACAGACCTTTCTGCTGGGACTTGTCGTAGATGCGGACGTTGTATCCGCCCTTTAGGAGACAATTTTCGTAGTCGCTGAAGAAACTCAGGCGGTTGACCAGCACCCGGTTGTCCAGCTCCATTTCGCTGTCGTCGCAAAGGCTTCTGTTGAAGACGCCGCTCAGTCGCGATGTCTTGATCTGAAGGATGCTGTTGCTGCGCCTGACGAAGCTCAGACAGACGTACTGGCTGACATCGTCGCCTATGAAGCGGTTTGTCGACAGGTACCGATCTTGACGAACGCCGAGCTGCTCCTTGCACTCTCTCGTGAATGACCTGAACAGGGAGTGGCGAATCACGGCGTCTTTGTCGCTGCTTTCGCCGACGACACTCCTGGAAACAGACGAATGCATCATCATTCCCTCGAAGACTATGGTCAGCGTTACTCGATGATTGTTGTCCAGCGTCTGAAGTGACCAGTCGTGGACGTGAGAAGATTCCCTGCGTGACTGGACAAAGTATGGATACTGGCAGGAATTACACAGAGAGACGAACACTTCCAGTACGACCAGTCGAAACAAGTTCTCCATTTTCTTACTTAAAATCCGATGTTTCAGCAATCTGTTCTGCTGCCCGACAGAAACTGAAAAGAAACTAATTTTTAATGCACTGATAACATTTACTATAAAATTTGTCAATTCAAGTCTAAGAACGCTAGTTCTACATGCAATAACGATCTCTCAAATCCCAACTTAAATTCACGTCGTATCTTGATTATGCTTTTAGCGGACTGGTAATATTGATGTCTGCTTAACAGAAACAGGTAAAAACTAGTCGGTTTATAGAAAATACAGTATATAACTATTACTAAGAAAGTCATTAGTATTATTATAACTAATTTGGCCTATTAGATCCCAATGATGCTATAGTTCCGCGCCGCATAAAGAATCAAAACTTTAATCTAAATCTTGTCTTAAATCTACTTGTAGCAAACTGGCAATACTGTTTTCTGCTAATATCTGTTTAACTGTTTTGTAGACACAGACAACTATAGGCTTACCGTAATTAGAGAGCTAACACAGCATATTTACTAACTTGTTCGGTTTAGTTCATTTGAGTTCCTATCATATCTGAAATCTTCTTGACTGTTAATATACTTGGACTCTACTACGCGGTTAGCAAACTAGCTGAAGCGCATCACGAAGAACAGTTTCCAGTGCTACGACAACTAGTTTGGCGCCATTGATGCAGACTGATGGCTTTCACAGAACTGCAGGACATCCATCGGTGGCTGATCATCGAATAAAAGCATCACGGTACGAGCACTGATAAATTCCCATCTCAACTCCGGCAAGCAACTGTATGTCGGAGATAACTACAGAAGGTAAACAACTCTACTGAATTAGATGGCCGAGGTCAGAACGTCCATCGCTTAAGGCCACCGTAACTGACAGATCTACCAGCAGCTGCAACGGATACAGTCGTGCAAGCATACATCCTCCTGGCACAGATGCCCTGAACCGTGTGGTGCAGTGGTTAAGATTTCGACACATGATGCGAAGCTACACGGTTCAGTCTGCAGCCTGGTAGAAATTTTCTCTTCCAGGCGCTGCAAGTTGCAAATGACATGCAGGAATAATAGTAATAGTAATAATAAAAATAACTACTTTTCTGACTTTATTATAACATTAATAAATTAATAATGTAACAATAATAATAATTATAATTATTATTATTACTATTATTATATCAGTGGCTATTCCAATGAGTTTTTAAATCCCGAGGTATCATTTGTACTGTACCTTGGATATCAAAAAGGAATAAATCATAACAATACTAATAATAGTGATATTATATAATAATAATAGTTATAGTAACAACTGGGCAATGTAAAATGCCAATGCTGGATTGAATAATAATGTAATAACTTAAATAATAAGTTGTAAAAAGTTATAAGTTAAAATAATAAGTTTTCATTATAAGAATAGTTGTAACAACTGAGAGGCTATGCAAAAGTTGGCCAGAACTGGAGCCAGTAATCTGTTTTGCTCTCATTCAAAGCCCTTGCCCACTTACCGGTATGTCTGATTGCAAAACATGAGCGCAGCAAATAAGAGTCAGCGAAACAAATAACCTGTTGTCACAGCTGAGTTTGCCAATAATTACAGTTCACGAGAGACTACAGAGGGAAAAACTTAATGCTGTCTAATCCCTGGAGAATACGAGAAGAGAATTATTGGATTTCCATATATGGTTTATAACTGCATTATTATGTTTATTAGGCGATTGGCTGCCAATACAAGAAAAACATGGGAATCAGTATTACTAGAGACTGCTCAATTTCTGTTACGACTATCACCACGATCGTGACCATAGTCATTTTCGTCCTCATCACCACTACCGCTACCACCGCTACCACCTCCACTGCAAACGCTAGCATAAGAGAATATGTATTGTAAATAATTTAAACATCTACTTACCACTATGATCAATGTTCATCACAGTCATATCATTATCACTGTCATCATCACCATCATATATTATGGTACAAAAATTACAGTAATGTAAACTGGATGAAATTCTGTAAAGTTCATAATCCACAGAAGCCATCCACAATGGTTCATGACCCAGCCAACTCAATACAGTAGCACAGACTCCATGCACACCAAGTCATGGTGACTCCAATTATTTTGTATGAACTGAATCCTTTAAATTTGAATGCAGAAGCTTGAACCCAGGAAACACACCAGTAACTCAAATAGTTTTCAACGGAAAAGAAATTTTTTATGATTTAAACAATTATTCGAAAAATAGAATTGTTCATTTTATTTTGAACTTTAAACAGATCTTTAAATAATTTGTTCTATTTGTCAGCAGAATACTTAAATTATGTAGCTAATCCTTTAGCTTCATAGCACGAGATAGGCCTATGACATATAAACACCTACTTATTTCAGTATAATGTAACCATAGATTTGTTTAGCAAACCTGTAACAGTCTCTCAACTTCATCGACTTTACATGTTGATGTATGTTTATATAGTTGGAGTGCCCACACACACACACACACGCACAAACACATATGCACATGCGCCTACATAAACGTGCATGTGTGTATGGAAGATAAACACATACATGTATACGTATTTGACACTGGAGGGCAAAGGCTTTGAACATCAACGAGAAACAGCAGTTCTATTTCCAAGCTTCAGAAAACAAACAGCCTGTTTGTTCTGTTGATTGTCGACCAGTTATCCATTGTTTCCATTTCGACCGTTTCTGATGAGCTTTGGGGGCAACTCACTCATGTGTAACTAACAGTGGAAGCCAAACGCAACAGAAATTCACCAAAGAAAACTCAAAATATAATGGTGTTGAGTTAAATATACGGAGTCGACCATTGGCGTGTTTCCTCAGTTCAGGCTTCTGCATTAATATTTAAAGGTTTAAGTTTTTAGAAAGAAATTAGAGTCGCTAAGACTTCATGTGCACGAAGTCAGTGCTACTGTATTGAGTTGGCTGGGCATGAACCAGTGTGGATGGCTTCTGTGGATTCTGTATTTTACAGAATTTCATCCGGTTTACATTACTGTAATTGTCCTTGATTGTAATGAACGTTAAAGTTCTTTGTTTTGTTAATTTTTCTTGTCCAGGAATTAGGTAATGAAGGTCCAAAAATCACTTCATTTCTAATTACTACTAATTAATACCAATTGTTAACATTGTTGCTGAGGTATTCTGCTTTAGCAGTGATAAAGTGTTAGATCTTTTTGCAACTTTCTATTCTACATCTGAGAGTACAGGCCTCAAATATACCATCACATGCAGCAATATTACTCGGTGTATTTGTATTCTGCAGAAAATGCCTACAAAGATAAAGAAGATTTAGTCCTCTATAAATGAATGTGACAAACTTGGCAAATTTAAAAACAATAAGGTTCACAGGGCAAAGTTCAAACTCAAAATTTCACCGATATTAAGAAATGCGTTCGGAACTTTAAAAATTAGCGATGATAAAATTTCTATCCAATTCTGCACAGAACATCGCACACTAGTTCGGAAAAAGTCTCATCTGGGGGGAAATCCTCTGTTGCTCCCCATTTGTCCCTCTCCCACTCCCCTACCTCTTTCCTTCCTCTCTACCAACTCTCTCCTTCCTCTTTCCTCCCCATCCTGCCTCTCCCACAATCTCCCCTCCTCTGCCTCTTCCTCTCTTGTCCTTGCCCCTCTCCCTGGCCAAGCAGAAATTACTGCCCTAAATGGACCACCAGCCTACCATCTCATCTAACTACTAAACTGATCAGGGATCACAGATACACGTCGTTTTAGCTTTATATATATATATATATACACAAATATATATACATACATACATATTGTAAGCAATTTAAACACTTACTCGAACTGAATTGCTAAGATATGATATTCATCTGAGTTTGAACTTTAAACAGATGTTTAAATAATTGTTTCTGTTTGTCCACAGGATACTGAAATTATTAGCTAATATGTTAACATGTGCGCGTGTCTATGTCTGTGTGTATGTGTGTAATTACACCTCAACAGCCAAGTCTCTGTTATTGAGGATGATGATGATGATGATGAGTTCTCTGACAGAGGGCTGGTTCATTGGCTTTATGCCACCCGGGATGAGATGAGTGAGGTGGTTTCCCATTGCCTTCCACACAGACAATTGTGGGTAAGCAACTTGTCCAATGTCGCTACGCAGTGGCTTGAGGCAGATTCGAACCCGCAACCCTCCGGTTACGAGGCACAGACCATATCACTACACCACCATGTCCTGTTATTGACAGAGGCGCTTAATAAATTAGTGATTATCTGATACTGAGTCTGTCACCAAAATGGATTAATCACATATGTATTTATCTAAACATAAATGACTGTATTACACTTCAGAATCGCAGAAATCAGAAAGGTTCTAAATGATTTCACATAAAAGCAGCTCAGCTGCAAAGAGTGTCAAAAGCAGTTACATCACATATCGTCTGCTCAAGAATGATAAAAGTGCATGTTTTGGTCAAAGCGACTTTCGAAAACACACTGCATCAAACTACGACTTGATCAACAGTGAACTATGACGAAGAAAAAAGACAAATTCACAAATTACAAATTCACCATTGTCCGTAAAGAAACAGCAAACTACAAATTGTTGAATAAAAGCTCTTTGCAAAAATACAGAGATAAATTACATTCAACAGTGCGAAAATAAAACCCTTGTGCCAAGAAAGTAAACTGTCTAAATGTCAAGTTAAAAGAACTAGCGACACCTCTGGCCTGACTACACAACCTTTCTAAAACATTCAAGTCCCTCTTGACTAAAAACAGTATTAAAGAAAATTACAAGAAAACTATCAGAAAACGTCTGCACACGATTATGACTTAACGACATGTTCAAAAGTGCATAGGTAGTACAAGAATTAATTACAAAACATATCAAGATACAAGGAAACTTCATCAAGAAAACTTTATCTGTGCAACTGTACATTTCCTCAACTTGTAGTTTTAAGAGGTCGAAAACAGTTAGAAACTGGTGGCAAAACTTATTGATTTTATTCTTATTAAAATATTATCACATAACAGTTTTTTTTGCACCTTACTATAGTAAATACTTGCTGCAGGTTATTCCATAAGTATGCAATATTTTATTTTAAATACTAATGTTAAATTTCTAAGCTGGAATCCAAATTCCTCCATGATTTTTCAGGAGATCCCTAGTTGTCATATGCGGGCATTTTATCATCTGGGCATCTTTCAAAGATACCTTCTTTTGCTTCAAGCCAGAATTTCATATTAGTGAAGTCACACTTAAATATTTAACATCAACTTTACAACAGATATTCGAAAGTAGATTACACACAACCCAATTATTCAAAAAAGTCACTCTAAATTCTAACTCATCCCAAACTGAAAATGTGGCATAAGATGGAGCTAACAGAGCATCAGAAAAGCTAGAGATAAATATTGAACAACTAACAATAATTATTAATGAAAAAAGGAATATTATGCAACAAGACATTCAGAGATCTGCTAATGTAGTATATCAACATAAGGCATTCAGCCTAGCTGAATACCACTTTAATAACAACAACAACAACAATAATAATAATGATAATAATAATGATAATGATAATAATAATAACTGTACCCTAAGGTGTTATGCACACAAAGGGTTGTGTAAAATCAGTCCAGGGAAAAGATACCATAAGTGTATCTAAAACGGCTACAACCCGCCAATATTTGGCAGTGAAAAGGTACCAGAGAAAACAAACAGCACTGAAGCACTGGAATAAAATATTTTCTCACCTTCAAGATGCTTCACATCCTAGGATAAAATAATAATAGTACTAAATAATAATAATAGTAATAATACATCCAACTTGTCCAACGTCCTGCATGAGACCCAGCCAAGACTAGACATTCTAGATGCAGCATGTTTCTCGCTTAATTTCTTGGTAGCTCTATGGATACGATACTTTGTGTTTAAAAAATCAGTAATAATGCAATACTAATAAAAAATATTCAACAACCGCAACAATAATAAGTTGGGTTTTTCTGTTTTGTGTTCCTCCGTTGACTCAAAGAAAAACAAGCTACTCTTTCCAACTCTGCACAATTGCAATCTAATGCGTCAACACCGTTGCCTTTTGTAGTACTTTCACTTGGCCAGATATTGATGAGTTTTAGCTCATCCATAATCGAATCTAATCTAAAGACTTCTATAGCGCTGTTATCGTAATGCCCAAGGCATCAGTCGATGGTCGCTTCAAGTAAAATCGCAATCCAAACAAATTTTCCTTTATCCAAATCACGATCCGTACAGTTTCCTTTATCCACACTGAGCTGCAGGCCTTTGAGTGTGCCACAAACTATGCTTAAAATATGTAAAACAATCTACAAAATAAGTACTAGAACAATAATAAATTTCAGTAATAAGTAGAAACCATAAAAACAAGAATAATGATGACGAAAACAACACACTGAAATGATATAAAACTTGAGTATCATACTGTGGTCATTTTGCAGGTTTAGTCAATTGTCAACATCAGTATAAAGTTGAGCGGAAGACTAGATCTCAACTGAAAAGCAACTTCTGACCATCCCACAAGCTATAGCACTTTCACGAGAAACTCAGAAGGTGATACAGCAATTTTCCAGCTACATGTAATGTAAATCACACAAGCAGACAGGCTGCAAGGATGAAGGAAAGAAACAGAAGATATAAGATAATTACTGAGGTTAAAAACATGAGGAGACAACGGCTTGGTAATGAAAATGTGGAGAGAAAGGCCAAAAAAGTCAAGGAAAAATGTATGATCCGAACGCTCTGAAGGATGTATTCATCCAGAAACTTTTTAATATTTCACAGAGAGGCAACTGTATAAGGCTGATAATCGAGTCTACTGTCAGTGGAATGATCATATAGACTTGCAACACAGGCCCTGATTTTAATAACACTAATAAACTAATTACAATAATATCTAACAATAAAATATAACAAGAAATAATAACAAATAAATAATAATAATAATGATAGTAACAAATAATAAAAATAATAACAAAATAATAATAATCGCACTACACTCACCAGCTAATACTCAGTGGCTTGCATGAGCTTTGAGGTTGCTGGTGGATGGACCATGACAAATACATTATTATAGATAACGCATGTCACTGGCCACTATTTGGGCAAACCTTCCACAATCAGAAGCCAGCAACACCACAGCCATTGTCTGATCTCCTCCTAGATAGTATGCGACAAAAGAAGTAAACAAATATGGACCTAAACGTCATGGCTAGCTTCTCAGCACGGGGAAATGCAACCTCCATCAGCGATCATCTTCTAATCCATTTAAGATAATTACCGTAATATGACCAGCATAAATTGCTACCTTCATCATCAGTCAACTAAATGACCTGTTTGTGCTAACAACTTTCACAACAACATCTTACAGAACTAATTACTTGAAAGCAGAAAACTCTAAACATTTCAATTTTAAACAACCATATATGACATGACAGCATATGTTTACATAAATTCCATTCAAATGCACCAATCAAACAAGCAAACTAAAACTGAGTTAAAACTTCATTCTGTACAGGATTTGTAAAGCTTGCAGTCTTCAAGCAGTTAAATCCAAGAGGATAAACAACAGCTTTTAGCTTTCACAGACAAAGTAATTAAGACGTGCAATTGACAGAGAGCACTGAACGAATTAATTAATAACTTCTATTGTGCCGGTGTCTAATGCACAAGGCATCTATCACAACAAAGATCTTGAGTTATTGCTAGCTCATTCAGAAAGGACCAGAAGTAACCACTCACGTATTCATTTACTATCTACATTTTTATTATTATTATAAATCATTGTTATTGTTTAATGATTACATAATTTATATGTTCTTAAACATATTTAAAACGCCAGCATATGGAAATGAAATGTTCAATTCTAACAGATACATAAATTTTAACCTTCCTGAGGTTGAGACGTCATAGTCCAAGATACTGAGTTTAGGCATTGACTCTTACAAGTTATTATTATTTTATTTTTTACCTGAGGAATATGTAATCCATCAGGAACAAAAATTAGCATAAAAGAAATTCATTTATTATTATCATTATAATTATCATTATTTTAACTGTCTGCTTTCAGTAAACAGGACCTATAAACTGTCACTTAGGTTTAGGGTGCCACTGGCCTCCCGACTATTCCCATCATTATTATAATGACAATAATAATATTATTATATTAAACTCCATATTATAATAATAAAAATAATCAACATAATTAGTATAATCACATAATAATTATTTTTACCCACGGTAGCAATGATTATAAGATTCCAAGAAAATATTAAAGGAGAACAATATTATTATTACAATTTTTTCAAACCCTCAGAAATCATTTACATCTTATTATTTTTTTAACCACAGGTAGAAACGACCCTCAGGATTAAAAAAATTACTTAAGCATTATTATTATTTTTAAAAATTATTATCAATATTCCAGTTTTGAAAGACTTGAAAGGCAAAAATGTGACTGCAATGACTCAAACCAACTTGATATTTTTGGCATCCCTAGCCAAGTGTTCGCTTTACACAAGTTGTGTAAATAATCACAGCAGCAATAATAAACTTATTATTTTTACTACTAATAAATTACAGTAATTATAAACAGGATATAAACATAAAATTTTAGACATGAAGTACTATTATTTGCTTATATTTGATATGACTGTATCAAGACACACTATAATAATATTATTATCAAACGCATAAAAAATGGCCACTTCACTTATTAACGTTCAACACACAGAAAACTGCAGTGCATAGCAAAAATTCTGCATAGTTATTTGTCAGATTATGTACGCAAATACTTTGATCGTGAATAATCACATCAGCTTTTAAAATTTTCAAAGATTTGAACTTGTGTGGCCAAGTATCAAATTTTAATATTTAATTTAAACAATTTATCAGTTGATTCATCGGTTAAATATCCAAAACAGAAAACAAAGCAGCTGATGCAATCATTCTGGGTACAGCGACATGCCATTGTTTCCACAGGCCAACAGTAAAATTTCCAGATTTACCACTAAAAGAAAGTTCACGACCTCGACTGACAGAGAGCTAACAATGACTGTTTGAAATTACATACTGGAAAATGAATTGATAAAACACGTATCTTCACTATCAGTAACAATAAAACAGGAGCACGATTAGAATAGAAAGAAGACATGAACTTCTTGGTGTTTGTAAATTTCATGCTTTGGAAAGAAACCTCAAAAGAAGCAATCAGAAAGCAAAACAGTCCTTGTGAAAAACATCTCTGGTCAGCCACTCAGTTTGTATGTATGTATGTATGTATGTATCCAATCACTTGTATAGCGCATTTTAAGAACCTCACAAAGGCGCTATGACATGGCTATCTAAAAGTTCCCAAAAAGGTACGTCTTAAGATGGGCCGAGAATGTTTCCTGAGAGAACATGAACCCTAACAATACGACTTCTATTCTCATTTTAAGGTATCACTCGAAGGCTGCTGCTAAATAAAAAGAATAGTGTACAAAATCTGGCATGGATCAGTCTACAGAGATATGAAGACTAGGTAGTCGGATGGAATGAGAGTAAGAAGACGCACATTCACATTCAACATATCAAACTTCACAGGTCACGCTGTGCCACACATGACAGTACAGTAATATGCAGATCTGTGACAACTTCGTCCCTCGTCACTTCATAAGCATTGAAAATCCAACTCAGTTTGCAACCACAGATGTTCAAATCAACTTCTTCCTGTAACAAGACTTTGTAGCTTTACCTAACGGTAACTGCACACACAAAATGCCTTATTTGTTCAGACTTACACATAAACAAAGCAATTAAAATTAATAATTCACAATTTCAAATGAAGGGCAAATCTAAGGCACAGTAATTGCTTACAGAAATTTTTATAAAATGTGAATTTTAAAATAATTATTTTTAATACAGTGGGGACTGCTTTGTCTGCACCACTCCAATCACCTGCTTTTGCAGCTGCTTCTGCCTCATCACAAATGTGGAACACTAGATGTCGCCACATGCAGCGGTCCCGGTATAACTTACATATTCAAGCAAGTTAGTAAGCAATCAACAATAACTTATAAAGCTGTGGCAACATGAACAGTATGCTGTCGCATATCATAAATGGGCACTGAGAATTTCTTTCTATCAAAGCAGCAATACTTAATGGCAGTGTTTGGCTTAACTAAACCATTTATTTATCAAAGATAAATATCCCGCTGAATATGTGCGATAACTTTCATGTTAAACCAACAGACAATTTGCAACACAACACACACCATAAAAGTATGAAACTACGAGAATGCAAACAGCAGTGCGATACATAATTACAACGTTTTCTTATCCAGAAAAAAATCAGATCGATTCAGTTGTGACACCTCATCTGGCAAACCACGAAAAGGATGTTAGAAATGCAGTGCAAGGCATACAATACAAAATCGTGTCAAAGGACAAGAAGTAAATCACGGCCTCGAAAAGTAACCAACAAATCCCCAAAGACGGTAAAGCTGATAGAGATAAGGCAGACAATGGCCTGAATCAGTCGAAAGGTTCAAGCCATAGGACTATCAACCTGGCATCATGACCTGCCACCTGCTGCCCCGAATTCTGCATATTCGCTGCATGGAATCGTGAAGAACTCCTCCAGCCGCCATTGCAGGGTCTCGAACGACGGCCGTTTCATTTCGTTCTTCTGCCAACACTCGAGCATGATTTCATACAGCGACTGTGGGCAGCCAGGCGGTGGTGGCATACGATAGCCGTGCTCCACCTGGTGGAGAACCTCGGCATTCGTCATTCCTGTTTAAAATTGTAATTGTAAAGTAATGAAGCATTTATGTAGCAAGTTTTAGAAGTTTCTAAGTTAGACTGTACACATGGCTTTAAATGAGAGTTAGTAAGGACATAGCATGTAAGTATCGATGCATGTATCTGACTTCTTTATGTAGCGCCTTTGAAAACTCACAAAGGTTCAAAAGTGCAAATGGTGGAACTGAGAGAATCTTTAAGGCAAGAAAACAAAAGAAATTTCAGTAAAACTTATACAATATCAATTTCCTGACAAAATTCACTGTACTAGTAGGAATGTATGCAGTCACCTGAATATTTGATTTAGAACTCTCAAAGGTGCTAGAACAAGGCTAATCATGTCACCTAGTTCAAGTTTTAACGAGTGTTCACCTGTTTACTAACCGAATCTAAAGATTTCGGTATTAACTGGATGCATTCTAACCTGGATATGGAATTCGGCCGTACGTGATGACCTCCGTCAAGAGAATTCCAAACGACCAGACGTCTGACTTGATCGTAAAGCGATTGTAGTTGGCTGCTTCTGGCGCTGTCCACTTGATCGGAAATCTCGCTCCGACTCGGGCTTCATATTCGTCATCCTTCTTAGCAACAACAAAACAGTCAAGATCACAGCAGTATTTGTCTAGTGGTCTTTACACATCACTGAATAAAAAAGTAATGTAATGTAATGACGACAATTTATATAGCATTGTAAGTAGCAGGCTACTTCTAGGGTGCTTTAAAATTATTCAAAATTAATCAAATTATACAGAATGCATGTATCCAAGCATTTATATAGCGCATTTTAAGAACCTCACAACCTCACAAAGACGCTGCAACATTTCTATCTAACGATTCTAAAAAGGTGCGTCTTAAGACAAGCCAAGAATGTTTCTTAAGCGGTTTGCAGTGGAAGAATTCGAAATTTCAGCAGAAGCTTCTTATTCAACTGCAGAAAACTGTCTGAACCAAACAAGAACAAACTGCCCAAGAAAACAGAAAAACTGAGCACCAAAACACCCATGCTGTGTATTTACATGCCTAAGTGCAACACATGATATGTACATCCACACACTTTATACAACTGTCACATTAGATTATTTTAAACTGGAGGGCATTACTATCATACAAACCATCCTTCAACAAGTTAGAAACAGAAACTGGAAAAAAACATTCATTTGTTTGCTACTTCTGTTGTTGATTAATACTAAAACACAGGTGCTGTTAAAATAACAGAAAACTTTTTAAGTTTGGAAGACAGTGTAAAACTTCCACTGAACTGACCTTAATGACCCTGGCAAGACCAAAGTCGGCGACTTTGACGTTGTTGTTCTCACCGACCAAGATGTTACGTGCAGCCAGGTCTCGATGAACATAATTCTGAGATTCAAGGTAAGCCATGCCACTCGCAATCTGGGCGGTTAAGTCAATCAGCTGCGGCAACTTCAGGGTCCGTCCTTTCCCTTAAAAAATGTCCATTTAAGCATTGATGCCTGGAAATGACAGATTCATAGCTGATGGTGCTAATCTTGGCACTGGCTGAACATACGAGATTAGCAACAGTGGAGGCGCTACGTAAAAGAGTATTTAAATTGTACTTGCTTACAATGTGTATGTATATCCATGGAGGTACATTGAATGTGCATGCAGTATGAGTTATGTAAATTCATTATAGATACAATAATAATTAAATAATAATAATAGTAATAGTAATAATAATAATAATTATTATTATTATTATCATCATCATCATCATCCTATATGTCCATAGTAGAGTTCCGGAGAAGCAGATGGCGTTCCCACGCTGGACAGCTACTGAGAGTCTTTGAAGCAGGTAGCTGGTCTCCAGTGGATCGTGGGTTGCCATTGTCATCCTTCGTCCTAGCTCCCACACAAAATCCAATCCTTCCGTACTCCATGCGCCGCTGGTCTCCAGTGCGACCGCCACAAAAGAGTGGGTTTGGGCTATAGTGGTGTATTTTAGCCTTTTGGCTAAAATTTTATTATTATTATAATTATTATTATTATTATTATTATTAAGGTGCAGAAGAGATGATTCAGATTCTTTCTTGAAGTTTCAATACTCGAAAAATTGGCCAAAATGATTAGCATTTTAGAATCTGATCACACTTTCAAGTAGACAAACTTACACTGAATGCACTTACTCTATGAATATGCCAAACAAGCTCCCAGTTCTCTGAATGAAAGTTCTAAGACCATTACTTCCATTTTCTTGGGACGAGACACTCAGCTTCGTAGCTTACCTTGTGCATATTCCAAAATGCTTTCATTTTCTCACAGAATTTCAGCTCGAAACTGAACAATCATTATCTAATCTGTATTCATTCCAAAGGGCTTCCGTTTTCTTAAGATAAAAGACGGAACCAGGACCAAGTCTGCATACCAAGCATTTACTCCAAAGATTCTTCTTCCCACAGCATGATAAATTAAATCAGGATCTCGCATGTTTATTCTTCAGATATTCCAAAAGGCTTCTGTTTTCCCAACACAAAAGACTGAACTGCAACTAAGTCTGCATACCAGGCATTTATTCTAACGTGTTTATTCTTCCAACATCATGATAAATTAAGCCAGAATCAAGTGTGTTTACCCTGCAGATATTCCAGAAGGCTTCCATTCTGCATCAGTTCAGTTACGATATAGATTGGTTCATCATGGGTGCAGACTGCATAGAGTTGCAACAGTTTTGGATGCCGCAGTTTCTTCATTATTTGCGCTTCAGCCAAGAAGTCTTTTGGATCCATCGCACCTTTTAAATACAAAAAAAGACCGTCTAAGAATCAAATCTTAGTATTAATTCGCCAAGACATTATCCTGTTTTATAAAAACGATAAATCTTTATTGCACTTGTTGAGACGTTCATGACATTCTTTACGGCAGTTATCAAGATTTCCACTGTGTAGTGATGAAAACAAAATGGCTTGGAATTCGTCATTTAATTTTGCAAAATAATTCATAACAATCAAGCCAACAGGTTTTCATTTTCAACAGCTATATAAACAAATTGCTCACAATTACATAGGTAAAATGCAGAAGGCCACTCCCATATGAAAAAACAGCATCAATTTGAAAAAGAACTAAACAAAATTAAACGTTTGTTCCGTGTTTACAAAATTTGCCAGTACCACTGAGTAGTAAGATATCCATGCTGTGCAAAACAGATCCATCAGTCATAAGAAAACACACAAATCCAATCTACTCTGATACCTAAACTCACATCTTGAGTGCCACATCATATGGCACAACTTGCTTTCACAAAGCATGTTTTGCCGTTACCTCAGCAGCCTTTTTTCTGAATTATGCTGCTTTTTGGATTTAATTTACCAGTTGGAAATGTTAAAATTTCTGTTTAACATAACCAACCTCATGTCTACTGTTGTTGCAATTATTATTTTGTACGACAGAATCAACTCCCTAGGTTCTCAGAAACTATGAAGATGAACATCATTCTGGAATGGCCAGCATTCATTGTGGCCAGGTTAGACATCACAAGACAGTCTCTATGTATTATTATCTTTATTATTTTTATTCTTCTTATTATTATTATTTCAACTGAGGTAGAAATTATTCCTAAAAAATTAAAATTACAGTATCAGCTGATGAAATATGTCGGAAAATCAGGCTCTGTCCTTGATAAACTCATAATTTATTCGTAGGTAAACAAAACCAATGTTTTTAAAAAGCATTTATAAAACTACATGACTACCCCTGGCCCCAACTGCTGTATAAAGAGGTAATAAATCCTACAGTTTGTGCAGCAAAAAGTGAAACATTTCCATCTGCAAAAACTCATTTCACTCAGTGAGATAGCAAAAGTAATTTCAAGAATAACAAAAGTGAACACAGTTTATAAAGAACAAACATCAAAACAAAATGCAGATATGCGTTACGGCGTTTTCTAATGAGAAAACCCTGGCTGCCCTACATCACAAATAAATAGGAAACTATCAAAATGGATACTTCTACAATTTATTTAATTGAGCTCATGACGACAACTACAAATACTCAAGATCCACTGCTGCCAATCCTGTAAAAGCAGAGTCGCTAGACTGCTTCTAGACATAAATTATCTCGTAAAGTGCTCATTCAGTGTGATTTGCTTGGATACCATAAAAAACCAAACTATCCGTAATTTCCAGACGATTATGTCTGTGAGCATTTTTACTACCACTATTAGTAATATAAGTGTCTGCCAACAGCAGATATTACTTCAAAGAGTGCAACAGGAGACTCTTGGATGATGGATAAACCTCCTTATAATTCTATCTTCAACAGCCATATCAGGTTATTACAGGTTACCGCATTATTTGAAATCCTACGATAAGACTGCCTTCAAAAGTTAGTCAAGTGTGGTGCCATAATAAAGTTGTGAGGTCACGTTTACAAGCTGAGCCATGTTATGTGCTGGTCATCTTCAAAAGCTGAATTAAATTCTGGGTCTATGACCCTAACTGTGACCTACATCAGAAATTCATTAATTCACTGAAACTGGGAAACATATCAAGTACTGTCTTATAATGAGGTCATATTATAAAAAGTTTGGTTTCTATAGGTGAATTAAATTTGGGATCCAAGTCTCTGATCGTGTCATATCAGAATCTGTATTATAATGAAGCTCGTTATAACAAGTCACCAATGTATTAGAATTCATGTTAAAATGATGAGTGGTTTTCACGAGGCTCTGGCAAATGTACAAAAGCGATAACAATGCAACTATTAAAATAGATGGCAAAGCAAAATTATCTCTAGAACGAGTTTCAAAAACATCAAAACTGCAAAAGAAAAACTTATGTGCAAACAATAAACCAGAAACATCACACGTTTAAACGACGCATGACAATTTGTCATCACGTGCCTAGATCTAAAGTGTAAGCACAAATTAACGAAACAGAACTCAAAATCCGAGACTGGTTCCCCAACACTGCTATGCATCTACAACTGGAACCCTGCTACTCACATTCCGATTTATGAGCAGACGCCTGGTTTGCTCCAGTCGTTGGACGATGATTGGAACGTCCACCTGGTATACCATTAAGAACATGTCCAATGATGGACAATTGCAACAAGTGAAAGCTCTGTATCATCCATATAATAAAAGCCTTAGACTTGTAGGTGTGTGATTCGTGGTCCATTTAGTACATTTAAAACAGGCGACACATAACGTTGGTACCAACTCGTGAATAATACCAGAACAAAGTAGTTTCTGCATTTGGGCAGGGAGCAGGAAAGTGGGTTGCACATAACATGGGAACAAAAAATGTCATTGCTAACAGAGAACAATAGGTGATTTTTCCTAGAAATTACATTTTTCCCCCAGATTTTTCCTAGAAATTTAGATGAACTAGGGTATAGTGGCTCTCAATAAAACTAGCTAAAAAGTACAGCATCTGGATGGCACTGAAGCTGACTCTCATTGAGTCAACTGTTCACCTCCACATCTGAGTTTAAAATCCAGATCCAGACACCAGGAGAAATGGACAATTCATTCTTTATTTATTTATTTTTATTTATTAAACACGCAAAATCAGTAAATCCGAACTTGAGGTGCAAGACCAGTGTGCACGAATAACTTGTCCAGGGTTGCTACATGGAGTCCGCTCAGCAGGCACAAAGCCGCAATTGTTGGATAACAGACCCAGCACACTAACGTATCAACCACCATACAGCATAACAGACAAGCCACAATAACCGTAATAACCACTGAGCATATACTGTGCTTCAGTAACTAGTTCTTCTCAGCTATGGACTACTGTTCATCTCTTCATCATCATCATCATCATCATCTGTGGTGTACTAACCCTGCCTGACAGTCCTAACTTCACTTTACCTGCCAGTATCGTATCAACAATACCAAACAGCCATTCGCTTGGCTCTTTTCTGCCTCTGTACTCTTTGCTGATGTCGCTGGTTTTTTGCCGCTCGTCATTTCGTCATAAAGTTTGTCTTAAAGCGGAGTTTATCAACTGTTCTTTCGCCTTCGGACTGTAACTGTGATCAAGTCGGTGTACTGGATATTTTTGCACAAGTTTGACATGAATTTCGACCTTGTGGATGGTTTTATTCTACACGTGTTTAACGCCCATTTGACCTTGGAAGAGTCCACCTCTAGTCAAGGGGATGTCAGGTCCAGAGTTGAGATGGACAGTTGCGGCAAACGAGGTGTGACAATGAAGCTGCTTCAACCGTCTTATAGAAGGGACTAGTACCATCAACAGAAGTGCTGTCTACTAAGGATCGGCCTGCCTGCCTGCTCATGCAAACGTCCTGACGCCGCATCTTCTGCCACCTATGCGGGACGCTGTGGACGATAGTGCTTTCGTGTGTGCGATGCTGTCGTTCGACTTCGTCCTACGTTTCGACGCTGCTTGGTCGAGGGACACTCTGAACATCGTGTCATCCATCTACTCTGGATGGGAATCCATTGGCAGGCCTCTGCGTGTGTGTGCGGGCTTGTCACCGGTGACTTTTCTAGTTCTTCAAACAATGACAGCTAAACGATAAACTTTGTGATCTTATGACATTTCTAGCATCATTGCGGTTTGTGCAGAGAGCGCCACTGATGAGTTTATCTTGAAGTGGCGCTATACAAATTTTAAATTACAATTACAATATGTAATGTAATCAAATGTGCTTAACTGACAAGTGATTACCTTACAATACAGACAGATTTCACCTGCACCCTATCATATCACCAGTCATGAACATCCTACCAGGCTTCAGTGTCTTGATGGCCACCGGGGTTGTGTTATTCCACAGGCCTTCGTAGACATCGCCAAACTGGCCGTGGCCGATTTTGCGCAGGAGGCGAAGGGAGGTCTTCGGGATTTCCCACTGGTCTTTCGTGTTGTAAGACAAACCAACCGTCTCTGGCTTTGAAGTCTAAATTTCAAATTTAAAAACTCTTTAAACACAGTACTATTATTTGTTTTAAATGTCACAAACATGGTTAACGAATGTTCAGCTAACAACAGAAGACAATCAAGAGGCAACCATGGATCTGAGGTGTTAGCAACTTCACTTTCTTTGCCTTGGTGTATAAGAGCAGGCGGCCAGTTCTCTTCCTCACCGTATACCTCCCATCAACAGTGGAGTTGATGTTCTCACTGTATGGCAGAGTTTGCCCCAGTGGAACAAAAATTTTCAACCTGTTCTGTCCTAGCATGTATTTGAACCCCAACCCAGCAGATCTGAACCCCAACGCAGCACAGATTTGAACCCCAGCCCAGGAGGAATCTGAATCCCAACCCAGCACAGATTTGAACCCCAACCCAGCATGGATTTGAACCCAACCCAGCACGGATTTGAACCCAACCCAGCAAGGATTTGAACCCAAACCCATCAAGAATATGAACACCAACCCAGAGGTTTAGGTTCAAATCCTTGCCTGCAACATACAACACAAGCGCCCTGCCTCCTATATCATGTGAAAACCAACACAGACAGTGCTTCTTAAGTAAAAACAGCATCGGCAAGAGTGAAGTACGGTAGATGTAAAGTAATTGGAAAGTTGTTACAGAATACCTGCAATGGGTCTTGACCTGCTGAACTTCTGCACTAACTTTCTACTTACTTGTTGAAATTACCCAAATCCTCAAAGCTTTATGTTCACCTGGACACAAGGCTTCCTCAGGTTGACACACAGACCATCAGCTTCACGGCTGTAGTGAGTTACAAGCTCAGCAACGGTTTGGAATGTGGCTCTTCGGGCGATGAAGAATCCCCCCTCGTCCAGCTGCCGTATCCTGTAATGCTTAACCGTTTCTCCATCGCGTACTGCAAAGCCAGACCATCAAGTTCACAAAATTTCACATACAAAAACATCACCCTTGTGTACAGCAATGTTTATAAGGTTTCCCATACAAAAACATCTCCACTGTGTACTGGTGCAGAATTGTTGAATCCTCTGCAGGAGAATTTGGACCAATAGTCTCTCTGATATCAGGGAGAGACAAACATGATGTTTATCCAGTGTAGACTGCCTCTGTCTAGTGGAATGACCATATGCATATTGAACTGACTAAGGCTTGGCTTTGATGCATTATACGCTGACGCCTTGTGCACTAGAAACTAGCGCATTAGAAGTTACTGATTATTATTTTTAATATTTACAATATTTCACCTACAAAAACATCTCCATTGTGTACTGCATTGCAAAAAGCCACACCAACTTTACAATGTTTCATATGTGGAAACACGACAGCATTTTCTGCTTGCCCTAGTTTTCTTAAGTGGTATTCGTTAAGCTGAATGTCGGTTGGAATTTACATCTTCTTAGACAGATGCACGATCTTCACAAAATTTTTCAGAAACTCTTTAAACTAATGAGAAGCAGAATCAAGCCCAATACATCATCCACTGTCTGCTTGTCTATCCGCCTGATCCTTGGATTTGTACACTGAACTAAACACGATCATATCTGCCACACAAATTTTGTTTTTGATGAAGTGCCTGAGAATAAGCTGGTTCCCACTACAGTACTTAGATTTCTTTCAGCAAGGCTTTGCAACTTGAGACAATGCAATTGACTCCAAATGGGACACGGTGTTTTTCAACATTTATCAACTTCTTACAAGCAGCTCTGAGAGCCTCTCTAAAGATGCTGTCAATGGGCTGCTTGGTTATATTACATTACATTACAATGCAGAACATAAAAAATATCAAATCCTACCAGACAATGAGTAATCATCTCTCCGGCTTTCACTGTCTCGAATGAGAAATGCTCCGTGGTCGTTGCTCGGCAGTAAAAGCTTTTTCTCTGCATCGGTGCGCTTGATTTTACCAAAATACCAACTGAAATCAGACATAAGACTTAAGTAAATTGGATGGTCATCATAATGCAACATACGGAAGCCATAACATGCGTACACATAATTTTTTACATTGCATCATAACGGTATGTGCAAAGTGTACATAATTTGACTAAATTTACTGTAACTGTAATTGTAACAGAAAATTTGTATAGCACCTATCATATATCACAGTTCATCTATCAGTATTTTTACCTATATCTCTGGTGCACTAAGAAAAATGATGAACCAATCTGCTGTAATTAAGAACTGCAAAATGTAATATAAAATAATGCACATATTACATGTACTTATGTGCTTTAGCAGCCTAAGACTTCAAGGGCATGGCTTAAGCAGATGCAAAATGGTTATCCATCTAATCAAATCAAATCTGGAAACTTCCACGGCGCTGTTATACCGTATATGCACCCGGCATCCTCTTTCGCAGATCCTATCCTGACCCCCTTCTTCCTCTTATCTCTCTCTCTGCTCCAATACCAAACATAACCCACCATAGCTGCCGCACTGTCTCTGCTTGACTTTTGGTTCTTGACCTGGAACCGAACCCCTTTGCTATTGATCTTGTTTTGACTGAGCGCCTGTGAATAAGCTGGTCCCTGTGATGTGGCTTTCATTGGGTGCTGTAGAAATGTTGGAATTACGATTAAAATGGTCGCTAGCAAAATTACATACCAGTTTGAAAGGAATAGCCATACCAAATTTTCAGTCTCACAACATAAGCATTTAACCCCAACACCCAGAGACGGATGGCCAAAGCATTTATTTTTATCTACTGCTAGCAAAAAATGACAAATGGAATGGATTAAGGTAAATTTAGGTGTATGCTGGTGAGCTGAGCAAATTGTTATCTTACAATATCAAGAACAATTTCCAAGTTCTGCATGTTCTGCCAATTCTTTAAAGGTCTAAACTTAAGACTAATCTGTGCCTACTTGCATAACCACACAGCCTGACTTCTGGTTTTCTGTATCTATTGGATTTCGACTGGTTTCTACAGTAGATTGTAAGTTTTTAACTACAATTTTCATCACTGATTGGTTGTATATTATAAAATTATGGCTACAGAAGTCACCAGAATAAATAACACGATGAAAGTAGAAGTTAACCTTTAAAATGAAGTAATTAACTGCACAATTTAAAAGCAACCCAAATATATAACTATTACATTTAACAAAGAACAAAGCTGTCAAAGGCAAATGTGAAAGGATTTTAAGATGAAGTCACAATTCAGGCAGATTAATATAAAATCAATATTGAGCAACAGCTGCAGACAATTTGAAAATAACGTGACATATCAGTCAGCGGAAATGCAAACTATTAGCTACTAATACTTCTCTGACCAGCACACATACTTTACGGCCACACGGAACATAAAAATAGACTGGTAGAGATCCTTCTCCACGATATGGGTAAACGCTCCAAAGCAGCAGTAGGGATGGGCCATGAACTGGAAGTAAGGTTCGAACTGACAAATTGGGTACAATGCGGGAGGATGCCGGTTCCCAACCGGATCGTGGCTTATTTCAGATTTGAATCTTGGGCTAGCAAGGTCCATGCAAGGGGACCTTAAATGGTGTGGCACCTATTCAAATGGGCAGTGATGGTGAAGGATCTCACCTGATAAATTCATTGAAAAATGAGCATGGTTGAGGCCATACTGTCACTAAAGAAAACAGTGTACATTTACATTTAACAAGGAGACCCAGTCTCCCCATGTAAGTGTATAGAATATTTAGAAAGAGTGATCGAGGTCATCCAGAACAACGACAGTACAAGGAGAGCTGATACCCAAGATCTTGAATCTCGGGCTAGCAAGGTCCGTGCACGGGAACCTTGGCTTGCTGCCGTAGAAGACTGACCAATGCTAAGTAAATGTCCAAAGTTTGACTGGCAGTGCAAGACAGAGAAGTGTGTTAGGAAACAATTAAGTGTGATACTGAAGAAAATTTTACATAAACAGTATGTACTGATGTATTTCTATTGCTGGAAATTCTCTGTATAGCAAACACAAAACTTCAGCCCTTACATTACAAGTTTTCAATAAACTTTTATTGGGGAAATCTTTCGACACTGCAACTCAAAAAAAAGGCCTTGTTAAGTCCACCTGTATAGAACATAGGTCTCTGGACTCCCTACCAACCATGAATACACAGTCTATTTTTTCTCTAACCATCACAAGTATTTCTAATCAATAATTCGATCAATATGACATAAAGAATTCTGCACAGCCATAACTCATTCAACTGAATAAATTCCACATAAAGTACACAACACATTAAGAAACACTGCATCATAATAAAGTCTGAAACATCATCAGCAAAACACAGTTCACCTGTGCAATAAATAAATCTACACTTCATCATCACATAAAATTATGACATTTAGTTATACCGACAGTAAAATACAAAACCCCAATATCGCAATCGTAATCGTAAACTTGAGACTTCTACAGCGCCCAACAAAAGCAAAGTTGCGGGAGAGAGCTTATAAACAGGAACTCAGTCAAAACAAAATCGATAGGCAAAAAGGGTTTGCTCCCAGGTCCCAGGTCAAAGTCCAAGAGTCAGGCAGCCTATGTGGGGGTGGGGGTGATGTTTGGAATTGGATCTGCAGGATAAATATGGGGAAGCAGACTGCATTTTCACAATTATGATAACTGAATGCGCCGAAATAAAAAGCAGAAAACGGGAAGTAAAAGCAATCTTCCCTCTTCAACTGTGATCAGTTAGTGAGTAATATAGCACCAGATGCTGTGAGAAAAAAAACCATGATTTATGATAAACTTCTTGGTACTGTTGTAAGCGTGAGCCCCACACAGCAGGCACAACTTCATGCTGATCCATCAATCTCTCTTCCTGCTGAGTCATCAGGCCATATGTTGACCTCTTTTGCGAGTGCGTTGCAATCACGCAGCAATCCATGTGGTCCATGGCTTCCCAACATCTGATAGTAAGTAACTGTTATCGTATATTTATATAGTGCTGCTTTAAGAGAACCTAATCAGAGGCGCCATGCATTGAAGTAAGTAAACTTTTATTTCGGATATAAGAGGTGCACACCTACATGCTGACTGCCGATGCAACTAATGTTCACCTCTTCATTAAGGTTCAGATCCTTGTAATGTAATGTAATTGAAGATTTATAAAGCGCCACTTCATGATAGACTCCTCAGAGGCACTCCTGGCCTGACAACCCAGAAGCACTGGGAAATAGGAAGGTCTCGTGACATCTGAAATTACCTGTTCCCTTTTGCTGCAGTTGGGCTGGGCAGACTGAATGAATGAATAAAATTTACAATGCATTGTAAAGCCATGCAGCCCATAAGAAAGGATGATGCCCTTGAAGTCTGTCGCGTAAGTTCCGTTTAGTCACTGTAAACTCTAATCACTTAATGTTCACTGTTACTTTGTGCATGTAATGCTTTCAGCTATCAGCTGCTATCAGCTACACTGATAAAGTTACAGCTTTGTCTCTCCCTGACATCAGAGAGATTACTGGTCTGAATTCTCCCGCTGAGGATTCACCTGCACCAGCCGTCTGGAACAGTCTACCCGTCTCAATTGCTCACAACAACATCCTGCTAGACATATTTGTAAAGCAGCTTAAGACCTATATGTACCTTCTTGCTTTTGTTATCTGCCTGCTGTGACCCACCTGTGGCTACAATTCCTTGCTCAACTGTGTTAGCAAATGCACTACTTACCTACTTGTGTACATATCTATTATGGCACTTGATACAGTGCCTTTTAAGAAACTCTTAAAGTGCTGAACATGGTTATTTAACTGATCTAATAACTGTGACTTAATACAGGCTGAAAATGCATGCAGTATATTTTGACACTGGAAGATCTTAAACAAATTTTGCTGCATTAACATTTAATATTAATATTAGCGAACATCAGTCTGAATTTTCCTGCCACCTATTCGGAAATTCACCACCATCCATCTTAATAGTCTGCCTGTTGTTAAAACTCACATCAATGTCTCATGACACTTGTACCAAATGCTGACTGACCATGTACGTGACCCACCCACGCCTGTAAAATTCTGCGTACTGCCGATAAGTGTAGTGTCCTAACAAACGCATTACTTTGCTCACTTGTTTCACATGTAGTGACAAATTTATCGGCCCATCTTCTAAGTCCATACCATCCCTTCATCCCTTTCGCATTCTGGATCTGCACTGATTTTAGTCCTTATTTTGATGGACAACAGAAGTTCACAGTTTTCCCAATTCTCGTTCAGTGCTCATTAATAAGAGTGATGTATCCTAAAACCACTTACGGTTCTGATTCAAGGCTCTTAACTTTGGCAATGTAGTTCGACGGAATGTATCCCTCCAGTCGGGTAGTTCTCGATCGAGCATACCACCAGTCGCCCTGGGTATCGTTCAGAATTTCCAAAACTTCGGCCTTTCTGAAGCTCAGATCTTCGTCAGTTCTCGCATTGTAGTCATAGAGCGCAACAAAAAGCTTCGCCGAGGCCAGTCCATCTGGACCCGGTCTGGCCTGGGTCGCGAGGTGGGGCTCGGTCGTAGCAAAGTATTCATGAGCAGCCGGGTGACCAGCAGAATCCGTTACGCCACTGTTAACAACAGTCACTGCCGGTAAATCACGGGCAGTCGAAACCGAAGACACACCGTCGTGTTCTGCTCTCCCGGGTGGAAAGTTCTGCGGCCGACCGTAACAGATACCCATCGCATATCACAGTTTTCCAATTTTATTCCAGTTTTAATGCTATGTCAGAAATCCTTGCGCATCTTGAGGCGAGATAAGAGCAAAAATTCCACTTCAAACGACATAAACAGTTCTATAAATAAACCACTGCCCGTATCTAGCACGGCTCTAAGTACACTACCATAGACTACACTAGTGACTCGTTAAGTGTTTTTGGTGTGTGTCTATTATACAGAGGGATTATTGCTGCGTATGCGGCTTTAGATCTTCGAAATGTAAAAAAAAAATTGTAAATTGTACACGTTTTTCTATAGCGGCCATATGGCCTCCACCCGCGCACGGGTGAGATCCTTCACCACCGCTACACGCCATTTAAGGTCCCCGCGCACGGACCGTACTAGCCCGAGATTCAAATCTCTGAAATAAGCCACGACCCGGACGCGAACCTGGGATCCTCATGCACCGAGGCTTCCTTGGCGTACGCGCTTACTGATGTAGCTAACTAGGCCAATGTAGAGGAGAAGCCCAGGCATACTGAAAGGATGTAACGCGTATGTCAACGGCAGGAGTGCAGTGTGGAAAGAGATAAATTTCTCTACATGTATCTTCCGATATTGAAATGCACCAAGCCCATGAGTCACAAAAAACTGTTCTTCCACAAATCCTATCCTGATTCCTCCTCTTTCCCTTATCTAGCTTTCCGCTATAATTCCAAACACCATTCACCGTAGCCTCTGACTGTCTGCCTGCCTGATCCTTGGATCTTGACCTGAAACCAACTCTGACCCTTCCTGCCTATTGATTTTATTTTGACTGAGCGCCTGTGGTTCCTGAGACTTAGCTTTCTTTGGACTCTATAAAATCTCGACTTTACGATTACGAACCGTTCAACGCATTCAAACTGGAGATCTATGGAATCTGATATACGGAATTCTGGGCAATGTCAATTTTACAGTTGCCTTCTGATAAATATTGGTAACATATTCGCGAAATTCGCGTAACTTTGCGTAGAATTTAAAAAAAATCTTGGTGGCCCTAACCCTCACCTGCGCTTTGGGCTTAAAGTTCGCAAATCCGTTTTCCTGTAGCGACCCTGCTCATTTTTCAATGAATTAAACGGGTGTTATATTTAGTGCCGTCACGTAAAAAAGAATAGTACGCCTATTAACTGTTCCATCACCAAAGTGAATGACGTACTGGTCCTACACAGAGGAAACTGTGGCGTGGTGCATGTGGGCCAGAAGACAATCATTTCCAGTGGTTGGCAACCAACCAAACGAAATTTCCAGGGGCCACAGATTTCTTTGTTCTGCTGCCCAGTGACCTTGTTGTCCCACGGACCCATTCGTGCACAATCCAGCTCTGAAGCGCTGTTACCGTCCTCTTCTTTTGGAATAAGCTGCCTTAGCCTCTCTGCTTCTTCTGCAAGCGCTGTATGCCAATCTGTTCGATCAGCGTTTCATATTGCAATTATATAGTTGTATTATTTTCTCCTCTGGTAACTGTTATATGATTAGTGACGGTTCTAACGTGATAACACAGGCTGAGGCTACACATTCGCTCCAGAAAATCCATACTATACTCACAACGATGTCATGTGCATTTGCACATAAGTAGCAAGTAAGTAAGACATTTGTTAACATGCCATGACATCATTCTTCCCACTTCCCCTGCATGTCTAATCTAAAGGCTTCTACAGCGCCGTTATCATACTGCCCAAGGCATCAGTAACTGGTCACTTCAAGTCAAAATCGCAATCCAAAATCATAATCCTTTGGTGAAGATGGGTCAAATTCTGATAGGTTGGAGAAACATGTCGCAGCTTAGCCATGAAAATCATTTAATTCTTCAAATATATCAATAATAAAGTAATTTTGACAATCTTTTGACATGCAATGAGTTGCATGCAAGGTTCAGTTTGTGAAACAATAAGTATGCTATATTAAGCGCTTAAGCAGGGTTGAAAAGCAACCCCTGCCAGTCTATTTACACTTGACATGGTAGTATGGTGTTGTGTATCACCTCAAGTTCTTCAAAGTTTCCTCAACCAAACGGACCACACAAATCCAAGTATAATGAGAACACAGAATTTTACTGATTTTAAACTGAAAAATATAACTTTAAAACATCAATGAAATTCAACCCTAGTTTGAGGTCTGATGCATGCATGTTCAGCCACCATCTTCAAAGTAACTGGACCTAGAAAATCTGTCATATGACTATTACCTATGACGATCTTACCAGAGACTATATATTTATCAGATAGATAACCCAACAATGTTAATGGATTCTTTGTTGGGGCTGAAACCTTGGAACAACAAACTGATGATGGCTAGTTGAACCACGGTCATACATGATTAAGCGCAAATGTCTGGCTGGAGTAAAATGAAAGGTTGAAACTGTCTGGCCACAGACTCTTCACTCTTTTACGGTACCACATTTCAAGGCAACGAAATGCAATGGGATCTTGCTCCAGACGTATCTTATTGAAAAACAGCTGCTGTGCAGATGTCAGTCTTGGCAGGTCTCCAACTCCAAGATTACAAATGTATCGCACCCATTCACCATGACACACTTCAGTCTCACTTTGCCAGATTTTGAGTCGAACTTGAAACCATTTCAGATCAGGATCACCTATAGAGCCAAAAATATATCACCAAAATGTAAAGCAGAATTTTAATATTATGCAGAACTTATCACATTATTATTATTATTATCTCAAAAAATTTGTAACATGCACAAAGTCACACAGAAATGTGAATCGAAGGCACGGTTAGTCAGTCTCCAAGTGAAAACAGTTAGATATCCAGATGTTTGAAGCCAGCGAGAAATAGTGAGTTTTCTGGCGTTTCACGTCCCTCCATAAAGAACAGTGGCCCTGAAGTTGGAGTGTCTCTCAGATGAAACACTGACAACACCAACTCCACACTGGAGACATTTTCAATATGATTTATGTCTGGCTCAACAATTAAGTGTTAAAATTAGTGAACAGGTGATTAGCAGATGCATTAAGAATCTGCTGCTGTGCTGCTCCCCCTACCCACCTGGAAATCAAGCACAGCTGTTACTGATAGTGAGGTAATTTTCTTTAAGTAAGGAGACTAAATAAGACATACTGTAAGAAAAAGATATCATTCTAACACACAAAGAATGCATTCTGTTATTAGATAATTTCTGTGAAGAGCTTCCTGGCTACACGGCATATGAGTTTACATAATTTACAGAAAAAAAACTAAAGTGAATTTTGTCCCCAACCTTTGTAAGCTCCTGGAATGTTGAGGGTAGGATTATGGTTAAGCGTTGGAAAGAAATGTTCTTCAGGTGCTCGGATGTCCTTCATCCATTCTAAGAGGTCTCTGGCTGTCTGGTTGTCAAGAGCAAACTCGGCAAATCTCCGACTCAGGGCCACATGTGCCGAACCCTTAGCAATGAGAAACTCGTGTGGAGGATTGGACTTCATCACACCAGTCCGCCAATTCTCATTTCTCCAGACAAACATCGTCCAAAGAATGGGTCGCCTTAAGAAAAACAATTACAGTGATAGTAAATAAATTATGCAAGTACATCTGGTAATCACTAAGTGCATAGTTAATGTAAGCATTGTATATCCTCCTACTAAGGAATTAGTTAAGTAAACAATAGAGAAAAACAAAGCAAATTGGGATATGCAAAATTAGCAGAACTAATGCATTAGAAATCAATAACTTCACAGCCAACAGGTTCCAAAAAAGGCCCAATATAAATGTCCAGATACAACAAAACCAATCTCAAATAGTGATTACTGAATGCTGGTTTTGTCTCAGACAAAAGACCAAACAACATCATGACAAAGTCTCCAACACCTATTGCTGATACACAAATTGAACCGAAATTAATAACTTTACCTTACCTTGCCAGACAACAGATTTTTGCTCACTGCAAGAGAACGATTGCTACCTGTGGTGCGTTCCATCAACATCATTAGCACCATTGTATGCCTTGAAAATCTTGACTAACTGGTGATTAGTTCGAAGCGGGAATTCCCTTCCCATCAGATTAACATAGTACTTCCAGGCTGGGTAGTCATCCAGTAACTGGCGCAGACAGGCAAGCTCGGCCTCTAGGAGCGAGTACTCGCCCCAGTACACATCAACGACTTTTCGAGCTATGAAGACGTTATCAAAGCAGCCTGCGATGGCCTTTGCAGCACGATGAACGGACGAGCCTGACTTCTTGTCAACGTGGATACAGTAGATGTTCTGAGGCCTGTATATGAGGCGGAGAAGTCTTTCTACTTGTTCCACATTCTCGTGCATCAGGATGCTAAAAGCAATCGGAAACTCCAACTCTTCTTCACTGACAGGATGGTCAAGGTAACCATGCTCATCGATGAAGCGGCGACAGTCTTTCGTAATTGATAAATAATCACCATCATGTATGACATCATGGCGCTGGCACCATGGAAACTGTTCAGCATAAGCGATAGATGATAAAGAACCATTAAAGACTGACTGACAGAAGGATTCATTTACGGTCATAGGACAAGGCACTGTGACAAAGGTGTGAGACGAATACAGATAATGATAGATGTAGTGACAAAGGAATACAATGAAAATTAGAGATAACAGAAAGTGGACACATTTCTTCAGTGTAACGCATCGTGCTAACATATCAGGGATGCACCATATCTGAAAGAATAATTAACAAGATATTTATTTTTGCATTCTGATTTCAGTTATGCATAAACATATCAGTTTGCAAAATATGTACATACATCAGTAAATGGTACATTAAGGTGGTGAAATATACATGGTAAAAAATGAAATTTCAGTTTTTGATTTCTGGTAGGTGCCAAATTGGTCCCCCATATAAAATAATATATCAGATGCAATTTGATGCAAATTGGAAAATATTTAGAGGTTGCACAAGCACTTTGAAGTTTCACCCAAGGTTGGAGAATTTGTCACTGCACTTGCAGATTGTTGGCTTACTACTTTACTTCAGTAATGTAATCGAGAATAATAAAAATTAGTAACTTCTAATGCGTCCGTGTTTAATGCATAAGGCATCAACCGATGACGCGCCAAAGCCAAGTCGCAATCAGGTCAATATCCAGAAAGTCAGTCCACAAGACAGAGAGACAGCTTACGGTGGATAAGCAATTTGAAACAGGCAAGAAAGTTGAGAACGACATGACAGAAGTGACATACACATCTACTAGCAAAACAAATTACTTCGATCTATACACGTGAGGCAAAATTGAAAAACTGCAAGACTCTCAAAGCAGGTCACCAACGCGATCTGAAAGATTAATAAAACAGCAGCCAATTTTCAAAATAATGGCGTTGAAAACCAACAGTTTACGCGATCTCAAATATTCTACGCCACGAAATCGTAAATTCACCTTTTTCGAGACGCCTTCGTATTAATCCTCCTGCCGACAATTTAACGCGTAAATGTTTTATTATTAGGATGTTGTATGCATATTAGGTTTTCTTGTGTTCTTAAATACTTGTAAACCGATGTGCGATTAGCTATTGGTTAATAAAGCATATACTTACTTACTTACTTACTTTACCAAAGATGAGAGCCGTGCTTTTACGGTTTCTGATTGGTTACCCATTGGTTTCGTGCACCTTTAAATAAGAAAACTTATATAGCGTCATGATTTATCGCCATGTCGAAAAAGCTTAACAGTTAAGTAATTAAAGACAACAAAATACACCCTTGTAACTTATAGGAAAACTTCCAGCTCACTTAAGCTACACTAAGTCTTTGTTACCATTATTCAGCGGTACCGCTGGTCATTTTGTTTGCATACATGTATACACTAGACCAATTTAACTGATTGCAATCTATTATACAATTCATAATTTTTAAAACAGGCAGCTGTAACACGGGCTTCTTTTAATAAAGCGTGATCTGGTAGCTCGCTGTGGAGTGTAATTAAGCGGGCAAATGATTGTTAGAATGCGATAAATCATTATGTTCTCATGATGCTTTTCTGCTGATAAAGATGCAACTGGAAGTATGGGAAAGTAATAGTTTTCAGTAGGCATTATTGTTTTATCCTGCCATTCAACCATCTCGTTCGTTATACGGCAGTGCAACGGAAGTGTAGCCATTAATATTTTCATTATAGAAAATTATACCTTGTAAGAATGTTTAATTAATGTGAAAAAATATTAAATTTTGCAGTCAAAGGCCTCAAATTGAGTCCACATTTAAAAACTGGTTTAATAAAAAAGTTATAACCAACTGCAAGAAACCTACATGTAGGAATGAGAAGTTAAATTTGAAATTTTATTCTTGGAGATCGCCTGGCTTCGTTGGAAACTGAGGCGGGGAGAGAGATGAGCAAAGATGCAGCAATGAGGAAACAATTTAATGGGGACGAGTTTTAAAGCAATGAAATTATCGGTGTTCGTCTGGTGTTGTTTTTGATGGTAATCTCAAGATCTATTCAATAACCACATAAATTTAGTGTTTTTGTTTTCATAAAATAAGCTTATGATAGAATTTATTAAATATCGAAATTGCGTAATATTTGTGAACAACGTGCTGTGGATTGAGATTGAAACAAAGGGGTGACGTGTTCGTGTCTGACTAGGTAGCTAGGTGAGTGTGTAGGTAAACGAGATAACTTAGTAGCTGTTTACAGTAACAAAGCGACTTACTGCAATTAATATTTAATATTGAGTAATTAATATGAGTATTAGTTATATAAAGCGATAATTGAGGTCACGAAACAAATGTGGGTTGATGAATTGCACCCAAAGGGGCCAAGGTAGGCAATGGTGATGGAGTCCGACCTACGCCCGCTGAATTTCGGTCTACAGTGGCCTACACGGCCTGGAGACGTGTCCAGAACAGAGACAGTGGTGGTGGTGGTGGTCTCTATTAATTCTAAGTAAATAGTGCAAGAGCTACACCCACACTTTACAGCGAGCAATACAAGAACAGTACAGTGTAAATGTTCTTCACTAACATAAGAGTTCCAATTCATGCTCATCCACAAACTGGTACCACATATTTTTGAAAATAGTGATTGGATCATCAGGAACATTTATGTGGATAACTGACCTTTGAAAAACATGTAATTCCTTTGCTCAAAGCCATTTTTCTGAACTTCCCCACTTTAGCTTGAATTTTGCTTGGTTCTTTGGTTCTTGCATGGATTTTGCCAAAACCTCTCAGGCTAAGTGCTACATAGTGAGTGAACCTTCAAAAATTTGTTCTCAAAAGCACTCAAGAAATTCTTTTACTTAATTAACCTCATCAGTTTGATTTGTTGTCTACCAAAATTTAAAAGAGCAACAAAATTTCAACAACTAGACAACCTTTCTTTATGAGTTTCATGGTTTGACAGTCAGTTCCTAATGTCATAGTATGGTTCAAAAGCACAACTTATTACATGATGACAAGCGGATGCGGATGACAAGATATTAACTTATGGCTGAAAGTCATGAAGTGAATATAAATAAGACTAAGTTGTTGGAGGATGAAAAATGGACAAGGGAATAATTAGTTCTCATGCCAAATTTTATAGTTTTGTTGATATTTTCTTTATGTTTTACTTTTTTGCAACTTTGCAGAATTCGAGTGTGTAATTTGATATCTTTTCATCATGTCGTCTTCGATAGTGTACGTTTTGGACCTGAAAGGGAAGGTAAGCATTGTGGTTAAAGTGATATAGAGTAGCCTGTGCAACTATTGTATACCAGAACTTACCGTATGATATACTTATTATAGTGTAAATTCTGATTTGCTGTGGTTGGGAACCTAGATTCAAATTATTGCAACATTTGAACATAGCCTTGTTATAACACAATCTCATGATACTACTACTACTACTAATAATAATATTATAATAATATTAATAATAATAATAAAAAACAGCCATCAGCAAAGATTAGCCTTCCCAGAATAGCGCTCCCCCAATTTTTGTAATCCTGAAGGACCATACGTACCTCGGGTAAAAATTTTTAAAAAAATATTAAGTAAATTCTAATGTGCTGGTGTCTAATGCGCTGGTGTCTAATGCACAAGGTATCAACTAATGGCACGCCACAGCCAAGCCACAACCAGGTCAGGCCATGAGTCTAATGTACCAAGGTACATGCTGGTCTAGCAGTTAGTATGGTGGACTATCAACTGAGAAGTTAAAATTCCCACTACCTAGAGCAGAAATTTGTCTTCCTCTCAGGGCTAGCTTAAGGCGCGGCTCTTCTTAGTTTAAAAGATTATATCATGGTTGATACTGATTTTGATTATCTGCTGCAGGTATCCGTGACGGAATAAAGAATTTATAGTTGGCTCTGATTGTTTAGTTAATTCGCATTTTTTCAAAATGATAGTTGTTTGTTAAAGTTTTTGTCTTTCTAAAAGCTGATCTCAGTTCTCTCCTGAGATATCCTGTAGTACAGTTTAGGGAAGACACTCAAGTTTCATTGCATAGGCTGTTAAGTTACAAATAGCTCAAATCTCACTTTGTGGCCAAGCAAGCATCATCGTAATATTATGGTATAGTTTTCTGTGGGATTTTAGGTCCTGATTTCCCGCAATTATCGAGGAGACATTGACAGTTCCGTGATAGATAAGTTCATGCCGTTGGTCATGGAAAAGGAAGAAGAGAGTACACTGACACCCATCATCCAGCACGGAAATGTGACATTTGCCTTCATCAAATACAACAACCTCTACTGTATCCAGTTCTGTTTTGTTTGGTTAAGTCTCATTTTGTGAACAAGTATGCATAATGTTGGCATAGTTGACTATTTGTTAGCATACTTGGTCTGTCATTCAGTAACTGCATGTTGGAGATGGCTGAACAGGTTCCGTGTAAGCAACCAGAGCAAGTTGTTTACACATGGGTGCCTCTGTGACCAAGCAGTAGAATTTGGTACTGGAATGTAAAGTAAAGTATTCCTTATCCCATAAGTGAGATGTAGGGGAGGTGCTCGTTTCCTTTTCTTTATGCTCTTGAGCTGACAGTGGACAAATCCCAAGGTCTTGGACATGGGGACAGCGCATTGCAGTACTTGCCATTTACTTCTCAGCTTACACTGGTACCAATTTATACTGCTTGGTGAAAGAGGCATTATGTGTGCAAATAACTTGCCCAGGGTCGTTACATGGAGTCAAACCCACAACCACATTATCATTGACCAAACGCATTACCAACAGACCACTGTGCCGCACATTACTGGAATGAGCTGGGGATAAATATAAAGTCCTGCAACACACTGGCTCAAAGATCTTATCAGCTCAATGGTTTAAACAGTCTGGCTAAGTAAGTAAGTAAGTAAGTAAGTAATGCACATAACAAGCCTTCTGTCCGTCGACTGAGCGAGGAATTGTAGGCTACGAATGAGGTGTTTCCTAATTGTGCCCAGATACTACTAACCCCTCACCACCACTAACTGTTTCTCAGCTAAAGCAGGAGGAATTTTTGTATAATTAATATGTGGTTTTTGAAATTTTTATAATTGAATTTCGTATAACTGAGCTATTAAATACTAAAGTACTGCATTCTTGACCTTGATCTAGCTTTATGTTGGTATGTAGCTTTCCTTAACATGCTAATAAGTGGTTTCTGTGGCAAAGAAGAATGCTAACATTGCTCTAGTGTTTCAGTTCCTACACAGAGTGGTTCAGGTAATTATGACCTTCATCAAATGTTTGTCTTTAAAATGTTTCTGAATGTTTATTTATGCTATGTATACAGAGTTTCGTGTTGAATAGCTCTACTGAGTCAAGGGCAAAGACAGGAAAGTTTAGAAAAGACTTCCAGATGTAGAAGTGCTGTTCATGCTGCGTGATATTGTTGACATGATGCCTGCAGGCAGAGTGGTATTAAGCGATATCAAACCGGGTAGTACTTGAATGGTTGAGTATCTGTGTAATACCAAGCCACCTGGCAGCCACTCACATCACTGCAAAGGCAGAAAGAAATCTGAGCTTTCTGTTCCACTTGTGTCTCTTAGTGAACTTAGCTCTCAAGTAAGCACACTGACCGTACACTTGTCAGTGGGAAGATCGGGCAGCAAGGGAGAGGAATGGCCATCTCTGCTCGTATGCTGAGTTTAAGAAAGTGAAGTTGTTAACATTTCATACATATGGCAGGCTTTTGGGGCAGCTTAAGGACTGTACGTCTAAAACAGTTGTTGGATTTAGTATATTTCTAGATATTTGCAATTTACTATTTATTATTGTCAGGTCTTTTTGGAGTACTTCAAGGAGTTGGAAGAGGAAAGTATTCGGGATAACTTTGTTATAATCTATGAATTGCTGGACGAAATAATGGACTTTGGATATCCCCAGACGACAGACAGCAAGATACTACAAGAGTTTGTTGCTTTATCATAGTTTTCTAAGCGACTTACTGCAATTAATCCTTTAATACCATAAAAGTTAAACTCTTTTATGAGCAGTGTTGCATAGTTTAATTTTTTTATTCACTGACTGGCTTTTCGTAAGATATATTTTGCCTTTAGCATTGGCTCTGTCTTTGGAAAAAATCTTAAAACATGTTAGCCGTTTCTTTGAAGTTCATAAATACTGTCTATTAAATTTTGCATGTAGCCGATACAAATTGTTGAGCCTGAATCTTAAAACATTTATGATTTCTAAACAGAATAAAAATAAAAATAATTTGCTTGGAAATTGTTTTTCAGATATATAACACAGGAAGGACACAAACTGGAAGTTGCACCCAAAATTCCAATGACTGTTACGAATGCTGTGTCTTGGCGTTCCGAAGGCATCAAGTATCGTAAAAATGAAGTGTTTCTGGACGTTGTTGAGTCTGTTAATTTACTGGTAAGCTTAAATTTACTTCACTTGGTGGAAACATGCGAGTTGCTTGTGTACAGCTGACTGGACTGAGTTAAAATGGTCGACTTACGTTGAATTTGTAGTAGTTATATATTCTACAGTTGATTATTTTAGCGTTAAATAGACATAATTGATGTTTTTAAGCTCAGAGAGGTACAAGAACAAAACTAGACTGAGTAGCAAAACAAAGGAAACACATGAGGTCTATGAATGCCTATGAGAGAGTTTAGATGTGTAGAGTGAGAAGTACAAATAAATTGTATAAAACTAGGGTGGGAAGTGCCAGTAAATCCTCCCTCCCTACCTGTAAATGTTTGGAAAGGATATTACCTCTGTGTCAGAAGTCAAAACTTTGGTCAGATATGTTCAGGAGTTGTACAGAGTGAATGAAAAGCCGATAAGAAATGAGTTCTGCTGTTTTCTGTTGAGGTGAGCGCAAATGGCAACGTTCTTCGCAGTGAAATCGTGGGTGCCATCAAGATGAGAGTCTATCTCTCAGGAATGCCAGAACTTCGGCTTGGGCTGAACGATAAAGTGTTGTTTGAAAGCACAGGAAGTACGTTTCGTATGATGCTAATGTAGATTCCACGTATGGAGTTCAGTACCGATTCATTTTGCAAGTGCTGCTACTTCAAGATTGTGGCTTATGAAATTTTAAATACTTTTGAGAAAAAAGAAAACTCCTGATTTGTATAAGATCTTTTTACCAACTTTTGATGCTAACATCAGCTAAATTTAATTAACATAAGCTGAATATTGCACTGCCATTATTGGTTGATTATCGCTTAGTGAAATTAGGCAACCCTAGACTTTGGTACCTTGAAAGTGTCCAAAAATGCAACATCATACATTATTTGTATATTGTTTGGAGTACTAGAGATACATAAATAAGCAAAACTAAACTAGTAAGGTAATGTTTTTTTAGAGTGTGGCATATTCATTACACCTGAGAAGCTCTAACGGCGCTGTATAAATGTCCTGATACTTATATAATACATGCATATTTTTTAAGGAGGAAAGAGCAAAGCAGTTGAACTGGAGGACGTGAAATTCCACCAGTGTGTCCGACTTTCTCGTTTCGATAACGACCGAACCATATCCTTCATTCCACCCGATGGAGAGTTTGAACTGATGTCCTATCGACTTAACACCCACGTAATTGAAACCTTTTATGGAATTTTGCTAGTTTTGCAGTTTAAATGTAAATGTACACGGTTTTCTATAGCTTTTGTATGACTTCGAGTCTGCTCATTTTTCAACGAATTTATTGGGTGAGATCCTTCACCACTGCTGCCTGTTTGAATGGGCACCATGCCATTTGAGGTCCGGTGTACGGAGTTTAAGTAAAATTTAATTAAACTGAGCTGAATTACAAATAACTTTAAAATGTTGATCTGAATTTAAAATATGTAGTACAGTATTATTTTTAATATTATTATTATTATTATTTTTGTTGTTGCATTTAGCAGATTGCAATAACTATACATATATTGCTATCTGCAACTTGCAGTCATGTTCAACAAGTTTCTATTATTTATTTTCATTTAAATATAATTTTTTTGTTTTCTATGATTTTTATTACTCGTATTTGTGATAAGTTTTTTAAAATGAGCCGAAATGTTTGCAACCATTTGTTACAGGTTAAGCCGTTGATTTGGGTGGAATCTGTGATTGAGAGACATGCCCACAGCCGTGTTGAGTATATGATTAAAGTTAGTTGTCATTTTCTGTTCTGATGCAGTAGCTTTCAGTTATACATTTTTCGACATCATATGTCGTTAATACTTGAATCACATTCTTTTATACGCTGACTTCAGAATAAAGAATTCTTAATAAGAGATGAATAATTCTTAATAAGAAAAATAATAATTATAATAATAACAAATAATAATAATAGTTCTTAGTAAGAATTCTTATGACTGTCATGAAAAAATGCTACATGTAATGTCAGTAATGCTGTGCATGTAATGTTACTGTGATAATAAATTTCACACTGCCTTTATGTTTGCACAGTTGCTTATAAAATTATGTAATTGTACATCTGTACATTTCAAAGTGTTTATTTGTGCTTATCAGTAACTATTTTTGTTTTATCTTATTATGTAATTTATCTTATTGTTATTAAGCTTTATTGTAGTATGTAATTTATCTTCTTCATCTCGTCCTATTATTATCTTGTTTTATTGTGTAATTTATCTTTTTATTGTTGTTATCTTGTTAAGTGTTTTTTATTACTATTTCCATGTAGGCAAAGAGCCAATTCAAGCGTCGGTCAACGGCTAACAATGTTGAAATAATCGTTCCAGTTCCAGTGGATGCGGACTCACCAAAGTTCAAGACAACTTGCGGCAGTTGCAAGTATTCACCGGAGCAGAACGCTGTTGTCTGGTCTATCAAATCCTTTCCAGTTAGTCGTTATTACATCTCTTCGTATCAGTTCTACAGACACAGTGTAATTTATAATTACTTGGACATTAGCAGAAAAAATTACTGACATTTTAATAATAATGTCACTAATATTGTGCATGCACAGTGGAAAACGCTTAACTCGAAATGCTTAATATAAAATAACAGTTAACATGAAAAGGATGCTTACTTAGTCCATTGCAGCATCAGTGGTTTTAAAAATGTAAATTAGTTCCTTTGTTATGAAACAGATAACATAAAAAATCGCTTAACATGAAAAAATAGTCAGCATTTGGAAGAAAATGCAATACAAAACCTTGGATGACCTCGAATGTTGATTTATGTTTTACCTCTGTCTCCACTGACACGAATGAGGATAACTATCAGCTGACTATTCCAAAGCTGATTTGGAAATGGTTTTGGTTTTTGTGTCTGAAGAGGACAACACTTTACTTTTAATCCATTTTTAACTTTACTTTGAGGTGCCGTGATTCAGTTAACGCCTCTTATGCTGTGTTTTAGTAACTTATTTATTTATTACTGCTGCTGCAAGGGAGGTAAAGATTACATGATGAGGGCACACTTTGGCCTGCCAAGCGTCACAAGCGAGGAAGCTGAAGGAAAACCACCAATTCACGTGCACTTTGAGATTCCTTACTTTACAGTGTCTGGCGTTCAGGTAAGGGTCAGTTGCTCGGAAATTCTTCATTTTGCAGAATCTTACATGCAGACAACATGATTGTTCATCTGTTACGTGATTGTACAAAAGTCAGCTCTTGGTGACAGGTCCAGGATTTGAAGGACTTTTCAAACCATGACACATGACACCATGACACACATATCACCTAAGCTATTTTGTAGCTGACTCAAACGTAGTTGTCTTGCGTGACTTTACACCTATGAACAAAAAGCTTTAAAAGTCTGTAGTTTTGGAATTTGCATTGTTAACTCTAGCAGTGACCTGATGACTGGTATTAATGGGCTTCAGAAGTTTACTTCTACTAAGGAACACCAGAAATTCGTTATAAAGCTGTCACTGGGAGCCATATCAAGAATTGCCTTACAATGAAGTCACGTTATAACAATTTTATTTTCTATAGGTGAATTAGTTTTGAGATCCATATTCCCGACTGTGTTATATCAGAATTTGTGATGTAATGAAGCGTGTTTTAACGAGTCTCCACTGTAATTTTAGTACCCTGTGAAAAATCAGTGCATCCTGATTCAGCATGTAAATTAATTATACTGGCAAGTTTAGAGCTTGAGATGAGATGTTACGTGCCGAATCTTGATGGTGTTGTGTTTTATTATGCTTTCTAGGTTCGTTACCTGAAGATCATAGAGAAGAGTGGTTACCAAGCTCTGCCCTGGGTTCGTTACATTACACAGAATGGAGATTACCAGCTGCGTACACAGTAACATGTGTAACAAGCTGCCTGCAAACCATAAGAGAACTTTTCCAAAAATCGGGAACTCGCCAGTTATGAAGAAATGGTCATTTGATGATTGGATGCAATTTGGATAAGTTTTTAGCTGTTGGCTCAATGTTCATTCCAGTTCTTGTTGCAGGGACACTGGCCTTGGTGAAATGTGATGTTTTGACCCCAATCAGGACCACAATTTGATAAGTTCATTCGAATTAGCATTACGGTTTTCTGTTTAAATGTTGGAGCCATGGCTTTGGTCGTACACAAGTGGTCTTTTAAAATAGTTTTTTATTTATATTTTAGCCAAAACTATGATGCATTACATGAAGACTGTCACTGATGATCAAGTTGATTGTCATTATGACAACTGTTTTCTAGTTAAGGTTTTGCAAACGTTTCTGTGGCTACATATGTTGTATGTGATTGCAGTCGAGACTTCTTCTGAATGTACATATATATTGTGCAAGAATCACTGATGTTCTTTCAGCTGAGTATAATTTGTATTATTTGAGAAAGTGTGGCTGTCTTTTCTGTCATACGCTAAGTGACACAATAGCAAGTTTTATTTGCTGCAGCACATTGCTATAATGATTATCATGTAAATGGAATGTTCTATTCTTTCTGTGAAGTGAGGTGGCTGTCTTTTGCACAGAGAAATGGAGGATTTTGTCATCAGAATTTGTGGTGCAGTTGAACACAATCTTAAGTACATAATGGAACAAGAACAACAGTATGTGCGTGAGCTGCTAATTAAGACATTTCTAGTTATCTGAGTATTGCCTCCCAGTTGATGAACATTTTGTTCTTACTGACATTTAACATAGTTTCAGCTAGCGTAGAGACGCCTCTGATAAGTTTCTTTTATGGAAATGTTCAGTGCTGTATAGAAATTAAGAGATTTAACAGTCGAAAGAGATATTGAAAAAGAACGTCAGTGCCATATAAAAAAATCTTAATACATACATACATGTACATCAGTGCCAGCTAGTTCTAGAGGTGACTGTGTTTGGTGTCACGTTTACCAGCGTTTAGAAGCTGCATTCCACTTCTTCTACGTTTAATGGCTGGATGAAAATAACATGGATTCAGTCTGTTTTTTTATAAAGTGTCTAGTGTTCTCTAAACTGAGGAATTGAACCAGGAAAATTATTTATTCGTTGATACAGAAATTCTGCTTTTATGCATTACCGAAAATGTCATTCCTAATGTACATCGTGAAAGGTTCTGTTTTCTTAAGTACCAATACTACAGTGTCTTGCATATCATACTAATTATATTATATGTAAAGATCAGCATATTTTTAACATTTTACTTATTGTTCATGTGTTTATTAGTTTATTTTATTGTTTTAATGTGTGCACAAAGTTTGAACTGACTGTCTGAGTTTTGTAGGTGAATATGTAAGCAATTAAATTATCATGACATTTATACCCGAATACAGGTCCAGAGAAAGTACAGAGCTTCTCATATATAGGTCTCATATACACTGTCTCCCTGCCTGACTCTTGGATCTCGACCTGAAACTGAATCTTACCTGCCTATCGATTTTGTTTTCACTCAACACCTATGAATAAGCTGGTTCCCATGACTTAACTTTTGTGGAGCGCTGAAGAAATCTCGAGTTTACAATTATAACTGCAGGTCAGGCTGCCTGGATTCTTCACCTATGCCTCAGTAGAAGACGACCTACACCGACATGTTTGAGCTTTGGCTTAAGATGCACTTGTTTTTATTGGTACTTTGATTGACGATGTGATGTGTTGTGGTCAGTGTAGGTCAAGTGGTACAATAAATTTGCAGTGTTGTATTAGTGTCAAATGAATATCAGTGCAATACAATTGACATTGGGTCTGTGTTGCTTGAAATATGCCTAGGAAAATTTTAAAAGTATTTAGTGGTATTCTCGTAATTTTTGTATGCACAGTGATTTTGTTGGCACTCACTGAGAGGCCTTTGTGTTGCTGTTGTGTGGCAGTATGTCTCGTATAATGAAATCATTTCCATGTCATCTAAATTAACTTAATATGATGCCATTTTAACAGTTAATGACGTATAAATTAATGGTCTGCCGAGAAAATGTACGTGCCGACCAAAATCTGGAATAAACCGAGTTGAAATTCGTTTCTGTTTTAAAGTGTGATATCAGAGCATACAGGTGGAGCAATCTAGCATTCCACAGCGGTTGAGTATTGGTGCTCAAGTGTGCCTCTTGACTTGTTGGCTGAAGTCATTCCTAACATTGTAGTCGTTTAAAGCAGGAGGTACTGAATTCCTTAGAGATGGACCAGCATGTAAAAAGGCATGGAAACCTTGAGCCCACCTCTGTTGGGACCCCAAAGAAAAATGGCAGTGTTACTTGTATCGTAAGTTTGAAAGTTGCTTTCTAAATTATATGTTCAGGTAACTCAAGTTCGACGCCAAGAGCTCGGGGTAATGACGAAGAGCAGCTGTTTAAACCAACCCATTTTGGCATCCATGGGTATGAAGTTTTAGCAATTTGACAATCTTAGCCTTTGCATTTTTTCAGGACAACGAACAACACGTAAAAACATTTTCAGATGCATTTCTGCTGCTACTAAATTTGAACACATCAATTCCTGGGCCACTCCCTACCTTACACACACATATATATACATGTATATTATGTTAAGTTGTTAAAATACATATATATATATGTATATATATAAAATAAAGAAATGAGAATGGCATGAAAATATATAGCTTTGTCGGTTAAAACATTTTGCAACATAACTACAGTGAAAGACAGCTCAAAGGCAAATTGATACGTTGCATTTGAACATGTCTGTGAGGCAGTGAAAATGTGCTATATAAATGTTCTGTAATGTCCCATTTACATTACAGGAGAGGACAAGTCATGAAAGAGTCAAACTGAGAATTAGATTTGAAAGCAGCACCAGGAATTGGCTTTATATAGCTTCAAAGCACAAACATGAGCTACACCTGAAAGTTAAGTTGTTAAAATGCTGTTTTGGAAGCCATAGCATGTACCGCCTCATGATGAGATTGTTACAACAAGTTTAGTTTCTATGGCTGAAATAATTTTGGGGTCCACGTCCCCAACTGTGTTACATCAGAACCCATTTTATGAGTTGCCTGCATGATTACACAACATTTTCCAGGGGTAGAATGTGGATTAAATCCTTAAATTACACAGCCTTGCATAAGTTAAGTATCATTAGTGACAAAGCTAACGGAATTTCCAACAACTTTACAAATATTTTATTTCTGCATCAAGAGTTAGTGTCAACGAGTAGTTGGTAAGTTGAGTGGAGGTAAATGCTGAACCTCTAACTGTCAAATGTTGCATAATACCAAACATCAAAATCTGAATAACACATATACATGCTAAATAGGATCTAGAAAAAGTACATTAGCAAAACAGGCAAATGTTCCAGTTCAGAAAATAATAATAGGCTACGAACTCTTAAACTTCGTTGCACAACAGATGGCAACTGAAAAATGACTTAGTGAATAATGCGGTAATCAAATTATTTTAATCGAGTCTGTAATGTCATTACTGGACAATGATTTATCAGTAAAACAATGATCAAACAGTTTCTAAATTTCACTATTTTAATACATAAGGAAGAAAAATATTCTTGGATAAAAATTATGAAATCATCATTAGTAGATATGCTACAACATGAAATGACAAAAAGCTCTCACAAACAATTTCAACCAAAAAACCACACATCAAACATTCACAACTCAAGAACAGCCAAAATTCAGTCAGTTAATCATTTATAAGTTAATATTTATTACTCAAGCATTAAAGTCGCTTCTTCAAAAGCTATAAAAGCTGCAAGAACTGCAAATCACTTATACTACTGATGATTACGATCACGGCAGTAACGATTAGCTAAAGTGGAATGTGAGTGCAAGTGGAACTCTGTACAACTCCAAATAATTTGGTTTTGAAATGGCTTTACAATCGATGTCTGGAGCTTACCATTTTCTTTACAAATGTTTCATAATATGCACCATTCAACATCCATGTACTAGTATAAACAGCTTACCACTTTCTTTACAAATGTTTCATAATATGCACCATTCAACATCCATGTACTAGCATACCCAGTGAGCATACGTATCTAGTAAAATATCCAGACATAGAGCAAATGAAACACCCAAGCATCCAGAAACATACATTGAAACAACGAGATATATTCAATGTAACATTCAGACATATATCCACATAAACATACACAACAAAAACCTGCTGACACATCCAGAGAAACGAAACACCCATACACTTCCAACAAACATACTGAAATTTCCAGTGAAATGTTTCAACACATGCACTGAAACAACCAGACACATCCAACGAAGCATCCAAAAAGATTCTGCAAAACACCCTGACCTACCCTATAAAATATCTGGACACATATTCTTGCAGAAATATTATTTGGATGATTTAAAAGGTACAAACTCATGCTAACATATGTATAAAGTTAGATGTTACGTTATTAGGTAAAATATTTATTTCTGGAATTATCTAAGTTCACTTCTAATGCAAATCAGTAGTTTTCCATTACTACGAAGTAATGAATTCATTCTTGAAGTTTTGTTTCCTGTAGCTCCTTTGTACATCCATTGTTTGGCAGAGCTAAATCTTTCGAAACATTATTTATCTCATTCAGTGGAGTCTATTAATGAAGCCCTGCTCCTTCTTTAACTCATTTCACACAAAAACTGAACACTCATCTTCTTCCAGTCAACCAAAATTCTAATAATATTAATATTAATAAAAGAATAATAGTTATTCAGCTTTTAGTTGGTTTGTTTAATTCTTAAACTCTGATCCTTTTTTAAATGTTGTGATTTACTGTTGCAATTTAAATAGCCTAATTTATAACAAGTCATTGTTTCTTAACATAGAGAAAATATTAGCTGCATAAAGAGAAAACCCAAACACAAATTCAAGACAACAAAAACAGATATGTGATAAAATTTGGATATTTGCTTCTTCAATGCCCAACGGCCTGCGACAGAAAGACCTTGAACTGATCAACTCCCCAACTTGCAGCTTCTGTTTCATTCCAGAGCAGCCATACTGTGCTAGCAAAACAGTTCTGCCCCACTATCTACACAGTTACTACTTTGAAGGGTTTCCGTAAGGACATCCTCAAGCAAATCCTCTGACATCCACACCAGTGAATCGCTCAGACATCCAAGCAATGTCAGGCATCACAGACCCACAGTTCTGAAACCCAATGCTACTGCGTGGTTATTGCAAGCAAATACCTCGGCCAAAGTTGCTACACGGCATTAACTCAGAAATGCTTAATTCCACGATCATTAAATCACAAAAAGCATTACACAGATGAGACCACTCTATGGCTATTGTAAAGGTGGCACAGTAGTCAAGGGTTGTACCCTTTTGGTTATTTTACCTGCTTCCTACCAATGGAATGGCAAAAGACGGAAAGACACAGGCATATATTCCTACCTTTAAGAGCCCTCAGCACTTCAAACAGACTTTCAACAAAGCCAGTATCAAAATTTAATTATGTCACAAAGAAAGCCGCAGCTGCTATCAAATTTTTTTATATGGAAGGTCAGTACCAAAGACAATGTAACAAAACCCTGGAAAACATTTTTACCATAGTTTTGTAACAAACCAGTGATTTAGATTAGATTATAAATGTTCCTCTTCAACTTAGATCTACTTTCAAGGGTTACTGTTTTCACAGGTCTAAACTTTACTTTAGGTAGATAACATTACATGCAATAAACCAGTACACGAAAAACAACTTTCGAAGTAGTCATTAAGACACAGAATAAGAATAACTCCTACAGACACAATCACAACACTGCATTCTTAACGCACCATCACACCTAAATAGTGAAAAACAGCACACTCACATTTACGGGATTTTAAATGCAAGTTCAGCATTCAAGTAATGCTGGTAATGAGTTTCTCAGTTTGCCTAGAAAGATTCTTTAGCACCTTTACGCTATAAGGAAAATTATTAACTAATAACATCACAAAGAAATGTGGCAATGAAAGGGTTAAAGCAGGCAGAAAATGTAAGTCCTGGGTGATCAACACTTGCGAACTGTTATCTCATGCCGGGACTGCGCCAGTAGCAGTTCTGAGTTGCTGGCTGAAACTGGTGCTATATAAATGCTCTGAATAAATTAATCTTTCATGCCAGCTGTGAAAACAGACCAGTGTCAACAAACTGTAACTTGTGCAACTTAACAATGACCACCTCAAATGAAACAAACCCAGTTTTCAAAGCATTAACCAACTAATCTCCATTTTTCCTATGACCCTTCGAAGTCTTGAACAAATGCAGTTTGGGTCCTAAATCAAAATCCAAACACAGCAAGAGCAAGGACACTAACAACAATTAAACCAAAAAAAGTACAACAGCTACAACGGAACACAAAACACATCAACCTGCAGAATGAAGTCCGAGAATTTCTTAAAACATCACCAGCCAGTGCCAGTTTGGCGAGTCAGTCACATTCTGTGAAAACTCGCTGAATTTGGTAAGCGTAGAAAAGATGGCAAGCGAGTTAAGTATAGTACAAAACATACAGTGTCATCCATGTTGTATGAAGCTTCTTCGAGGCAACACGGAAATTTCTAAGGTCCAAGAAATTCTGCATATACGAAACTAGACGATATTAAGGTCGATGAAATCTGAAAATACCAAATTTCGTTTCCACCTTAATCGCTGTATTAGCGTAAAACATCCATACTGTACATTTCCTTACAACTATATTGTCCAGGAATTGGCTAAACTGTCATTCAGGACAACATTTCAGGAGAACACGATAAGTCCTTAAAGTCGAAACTAAAAATTTAAGTTAGCATTGGTCATGGTCAGTGAATGATGTTCGTTAAAAGATGATTAAGCTTTTATTATACACATTTCCATTTTATAATTATTTAGCAGTTTATCACAAACTAATTTTATTTCACTCCTAACATGACTTAACATCACCTAACTGCTAACTTCTGGTTTCTCTGACGTATAGGAATTCAAACTTGGCTTCTGCAATGGATTATGATTATGATTACAACCTCACTTGAAACGAATATCAACTGATGCCTTGGGCATTATTATAATGGCACTATGTAAGTCAAAAGATTAGATTAGAAAGACTCCACATAAATTTTGTTCATCTACAAGGTGAAAATTATTGTCAATCATTACTTAAACTTTGACTTTTTTCAAGCAGTCATTATTTAAAAAAATAAAACATTTAACTGTAAAAAATTTACAGAGAACAACAAGATTCTAAATCACAATTAGTTTAGAAACAAAATTTAGAAGCGTTACCTCGTGAAATGTCGACTTTCTTCATGAACATCCATCTCTGTGCTCTTGAATTCGTTGAGCTCTTTACGAATTGCTGCCTGTTAACAAAAACACAATTTTCTGCTACAGTTAGAGAACTGTAATAAAACAACACAACACACATACCATAAAATGCAATAAACAGAAATCTGGTAACGTAACTGAGCTCTTCATGGATTGTTACAAACAACACCAGGAAAGACAACACCACACACACACACACATATATATATATACATATATATATGATCATCTGGAAAACCAACTGAGAGGGTCAAACAGCTTGTATACATGCTGCCTGAACAAGAAAAGAGAAAGAAACTGGTTGCTATACTGAACGAAGTAATACATTTGTTAACAGGTGGCACTAGAATGCAAGTTTAATTTGTGATGGTGACATAAAACAAAATAAACAACTTCAGTTTGCATGTGTCTGCTTCAATTTCCTTATCAGACTCAGCTATTGAATTTCAACAGGACTACTCCTATAGATTACAATTTACAATTGTAGTTTCACTAGGAGAGACCATCGGCTGAAGCCTTATTATTATAAGAACAGCACTACAGAAATCCCTACATTACATCAGCACATTTATATAGCACCTTTTAAGAGCCTTTCACAAGTGCAGAGCCGAATTACAGACCTTGTCTCTCGGTGTAAGACGCGTCCAAGGTTTGTCTCCCTTTCGATCGTACTCTTCAGCGTCGGTCACTTCGACGTAGTCATTGAACTTTATGATCTTTCTCTCTTTCAGTTCGTCAATTGTTGGCCTGAAGCTCAACTAATGAAAAATGAAAAGAACAGTCACATCTTTCCATGCAGAACTACAAGCAGAACCACCCAGACCTATGATTCCTTGCTCCGCTGATGTACATATGTGCCAAATGTACATCAGCGGAGCAAGGAATCATAGGTCTGGGTGGTTCTGCTTGTAGCAAATGCATTACTTACTCACTTACTTACAAAAATGCAGCTACCTAACTGGTAACATGCTTGCCTTGTGATCTAGCAGTTACAATTCAAGGTTACTGTCTAACAACCTTTGGTAAATTGTTTGCTCATGACTGTTACTTCTTACTAACGAGCTTAGTTTGGTATTAGTTTGAGAAGTATAAATGCCAGTGACTCAGGGATTTGTCCGCTTTTAGTTCAAGGGCTCTGGTAAGCAATATGGGAGATTACTTAGCAGAACTGATAGCAATGATAAAAAGATTATATCCTGTAGGTTTAATCAAATCAAAAGACAAATTTCACCATTCTTACACTCAGTGCACAAAAAAGACAAGCTTTATTGTATTCTAGAACGATGTAAGGCAATTTCATAGCGAATATACAAATCAGCGTACTGCCAAAGAAATTATCCTATGCTGGTACCATTCAATAAAAAATTTTCCATTCCAAAACTGATAACTATGAACTGGCAGGATAATAACAGTAACAATAATAAGAAAAATAATAATAATGTGTGCAATAGTGATGACATTTTCAGCCATCTGAACACTATTTCTTGTTTTTATTGAACTCTGATATAGTTTATGCTAGCAAACAGTGCCCTCCATAAGTACTCAAAAGATGCTATAAAATTATAGTTCCATTAAGTTACATTGCATTTCAATAATAAAAACAGATGACGGCAGCCAACCTTTCTTATAAGAATTTTCTTCTTTTCTTCTTTTTCTCTTTCAAGTTCTTCCGGAGTCTGTTCTAAAAAAAACAAAGCGCAACGAGACTGTAGAGAAATTCCAGAGATATAATCCAACAATTCTGAGCTGCTGCCTCCAAATGTCTTGTTTCAGTTTCTGTATCCGGTGATTTATGCTAAATACATTACACAGAAGTTACACTGATGGATCATAGCAGTCAAAGGGTAATTGTAATTTGAAATTTGTATAGCGCCTCTTCCAGATAAACTCATCAGAGGCGCTCTCTACGCTAACGATGTTAAACATCATTAAGAAAGGAACATTCATCCATTAAACCCAAAGGGAAAAAACACAAGGACAAACAGTCAAATAAATGGTAAACCCAAAGAACAAAGGGAAAACCAAAAAGAACAGTCAAATGGTAAACCCAAAGAACAAAGTGTAAACCCAAAGGACAATGTTCTGTTTGAATGGTCACCATATTTTACATTTAGTTTAATTATTGAAACAAAGCACACTAAATAAATAACCACTCATCAAATGCTGTTCAATGTTACATATTACACTACATTATGTTAAAATGAATTCAAAGATTCAGAGTTGCAAAACTTAATGTCCATCAGGGAAAACACACAAATTCCTTTTCTGGCATATCCTTACAGTCACTCATTTTAACCTATGAGCAGCCAACCGATCCAATCGAATGTTAATAAACAAAGCCTTATTTAAATCCTTTAGCACTTGCACAAAATTGACAACCAATAGCAAAGCACCCTAGATGATGCTTGCCACTTCTGATGTTCTTTAAACTGCCTAGTTTACATTACATTACTGCATGAAGTCAACATCAGTACAACTTACTCAACAAGATATGCTTCTCTTCAAGTTCTTCAAAAGTCGGTCGAAGGCTGAGCCGTCTAAAGACAAGTGAAATAAAGGCTTATTTGAAAAGAAGTCAACACAGTGTGTCTTACTTAAAACACAAAAAGGAAAAACAAAACCACCACAAAATACATACAATATTTAATTCAGTTACACTCAAAACCATAAATATCTCTGTTGTCAATCTTACCTATTAAGCTTTGTTCCGATCATCTGCCTGTCTTCCATTCGATCCTCTTCAGACTTCAGTGGAAGGATGTTGCGTTCTATAAGCTCATTCTGCTGTGGGCGTTGTAAAAGAAATCGTGACAGACTGTCTCGTCGTCGAACGTTGGCTTCGTGATTGTCTGAATTTAAAAAACCACGTTCAAAACCACCATTTTCAGAAGGTGGGGTGCATGAAAGTCCAATGGTTAGCATATCATACTGAAAGATATATTCAAAATTAAATTTCTGTATCAGCGGCATACCCTGTCTGTTTCAGCTCATTCTGTCGATTCTCTGATGTCATTGAGGTCTAACTAAAGACGCATCTCCTTCAACTTGCTTACCCACCACAGCCTGGCTTCTGATTTCTCTGACCTGTCGGAATTCGACCTGGATTCTCCAACGGATTAAGATTTTGGATTGCGATTTTGACTTGACGCAACCATCGACTGATCCTAGGCCATTATGATAACGGCGCTATAGAAGTCTTTAGATTAGATCAGAATAGTACCCTAGTGAATTCAGCTCAAATGAGTACCTCAACTGTATACTGTTGGTAGGAAGATCACACAGCAAGGGGCAGGACTGGCCAATGCCCCTGATACACCAAGGCTAAGAAAATGAATTAGCAAGCACTTCATACCCATGGCTATTGAAGAAACTGCTCTTTTTCTCTCTTAATATTCAGAAAAGATTTTAGAAAAGGGCAAAGGGTTTGAAATATCTGTCTTCTGAATGAAAAGGATTGCATAACGAAGAATGAGAGGCAAACGAACTACACCTCAGAATGATCATGCTAAACCTAGACGATTTTAAGAAGGCCACGTCCATACAAGTTTACAAAGGAATGCACAAGTTCGAGTAGGAAGACCTTGAACAGAGGGTATCCTCATTACCGAGGTGCATACAATATCATAATCGTAAACTCAAGATTTCTACAGCACCAACTAAAGCTAAGTCATGGGAACCAGCTTATTCACAGGCGCTCAGTCAAAACAAATCGACAGGCAAAGATGCGTTCGGTTCCAGGTCAAGATCCAAGAGTCAGGCAGGCAGACGGCTACAGTGGATGGTGTCTGGAACTGGATAGATAAGGGGAAGAAGAGGAATATGAAGATATTTTAGTCGAGGCCTCTGTGCCACACATGCCAATGACTGATGCAAAATTATTCTAAGAATGATTCCTACTTTTCTCCTGATCTTCGTATTCCACTCTGGGAACTGACGACATAGCACTCGGCAACACCAGAGGCTCACTAGAAATGACGTTCTCTTTATTACTGCCACACGGATCTGAATTCCGGTTCCTAAACACACAGCCCAAGAAAACAAGCATCACCACATCTTATCGTATCAAAGTACAAATCAAATCCCAAATCCTTCTTTATTTTTCCAAATTTAATCTCAAGTGGGACTTAAACAGCAATTTCAAACTAACTGCAATTTGCATTTCCCCACTGCTGACTTTAATTATCAACTGTTCATGGGTGCTGTTGGATTATGAGCACAGCTAAGCATTTTCCATGAAGTGGTGCTACATAATTTCCTGTTAAATTACACTACATTAAACCTATTATGAAGATGACACTATCAATTTACTTTTTTAGGTTAGATTTATTTCTAGAGAAAGTAATAGGCATTCATCAAATCATTTATAAGCCTTAATATCAAAGCATTTATACAGCACCTTTAAGAACCTCTCACAGGCAGTGCAGGATTACTATTAGGATAAAACACAACCATTGGGTAGATGTGAGGCACAGGAGTCTATCGGTAATGTGTTTGGTCAATCATCATGCGGTTGCGGGTTCGACTCCGTGTAACGACCCTGCACAAGTAGTTTACGCACACTGTGCCTCGGTTACCAAGCAGTATAATTTGGTACCTGTATAACCTGGGAAGTAAATGGCAAGTCTGGCAATGTACTGGCCCTGTGTCCAGGATCTTTGGATTCATCCATTGCCAGCTCGAGGGCCAAGAAAGGAAAATGAATGCCTCCTCTACGTCTCACATGTGGGACGCATACTGGGACGCATACTCACGCCCAATGTCCTGGTTTAGGTGCAACCTTTGGCGGCATTTTCTTTAAGCTGCTGAAATGTACAGCTGGAAGAGACCCAGTGGAGAAGCCGCTGTCACTCCCAGATGCCACTCCTGGCTTCTGCGACAGTCTGTCCTCCAGCTGTCGCTGAAACAGTTCCCTGTTCTTTCCTCCCTTCAGCGCGCTACGGTACGGCCGCTTGGACAAGTCCGGCTCATAAGCATAGACTTCTTCATAGTCGGGTGCTGGTTGGTCCTCCTGAGCGATAGGTGATGGAAAATATTCGTCGGTCGGAGGCGGAGGTATGTAAAAAACTGTTGCACTTTCTGCTGGTCGAGAAGGAGGTATCTTAAAAATGGGAGCCTGCGACTGGGCTGAGTATCCTGCATTGTCTTTGACACAAAAAACAGACATGAAGTGACCTGACAGGTTTACTCCCTAAACTTGTAAATAAGTAAGTAAGAAAGTAAGTATATTTTTTATAGTATATTAAGTAAATTAACCAATAGCTAATTGCACATTGGTTTACAAGTATTTAGGAACACAAGAAAAACTTAATCTTAATAATAAAACATTTATGCGTCAAATTATCAGCAGGAGGAATAATACGATCATGGGTGTGGGGTCGTAGGGAATAATCAAGGGTTTTAACTGGCGGGAGTAGCTGATGTAAGACATGGTTTGGATTGTTCAAGATTGCTTTAAAGAAACAAAAATATATGTGTTTGAACATATATGCATTTATTTACATCATAATACATCTTAATCCTGAACAACACCTTTTAAGTATGACTCAAGAGTGCTGGAGTATGACAAATGAAAAAATCAAGAAACCGTTGAAACACAAACTGATTAAATCCTGTTACGAACTGGGCAAACCTATTACTGTAATACATTTAAGCGGCCTTAACTACAAAAGACAAACAATAATGTGCAAGACTTGAAAAATTATCCTTAGTTACACTGAACTCTAGTTGACCGCTGCACCTGCACTGGTGGTTCAGCTAACAGATCTATCAGTCATGTCTCTTTAGGACTCCTGAAATTGTAGATGCATGTAAAAATGAGCCCTACCCTATAGCCATGAACCTTAGAACTAGAACCTTAAGATCACGGGCATGGCAGCCAATTGGTTAAAGCGCTCGGCTTGTAACGTCGAGAGTACAAGTTTGAGCCTCCCTTGAGATGGTTACTGTGTAGGGAAGGACCTTGAGCAAGTACTTCACTGACAATTGCTCAGTGTCATCGATTGATGCTTAGTCATTAGAGAGTGGTGCTTGATAAATGCAAAAAATTAATAAACTGTGGATTCAGCCACACTGTAACCTCCAAACTACTTTCAATGCATCAGCTGAACAGCACATGCGCTAAATAGGTTTGTGTACTCATGTACATATGCATGCGCATATTTATATAGCGACTTTTATGTATCTCTTAAAAAATGTTGAAACATGGCTATCTAACAGTTCTAAGAGAGTGTCTTAAGTTGAAAACGTTTGACGTTCAAATGTTAAGAAGGGGACTAGCACGTGCATGTCTTTTGCCGGACTTGCAGCAAAGCAAAACAAAAACTTACATTCACTGGGAATGGTTACTGAAACGAAAGCTGGTGCAGACTTATCTGCCACAGATTGTGTCTCCTCCCTTAATTCCAGCTGCGTAATCAACAACTTTCGTCCTACGTCTGCTGAATAATCGTAATCAACTGTACAAAAATCACACACTTTTACTTTTAGACTCTTACGTTCAAATCATCAATTAAAAGAACCATAAATAACATACATTTTCCTTAAAAAATTTTAATCTGTTGGAAAATCAGATCGAAAATATGTGTGGTGCTGTCATATTTCACTGAACCCAACCTCATAATGACACAAACTTGATATGGCTCATTGGGTTAGCACTAACGATAAAGCATCATTTTTTCTGGAATGGCCAGTTTTGACATTATTGTTTGCATCATTCTTATTGTTGTTATTACATATTATAGGGTCTAAAATAATCAAAAATAAAAATGTAATAAATTATCAAAATGGACAAAGACTGCTAATCAAACCTTGACACAAGAATACTGTTTACTTATCAGCACTAGTCAGCCCTTCTAATCAGCCCACTGACTAATCAGTACGAAGACTGAACTCGTTTGACTAACGGTCAAAGGTTAAAGAAAAGAGGTAATGCTTCACAGGCAAAGAGTCTCTTCAACTGTACACACAAGGACTTTCAGCCACACACACCCACAACTACCCACCTACCCACCCATCCTAACAAAGGTGCATCATAGGCCTCATCGTAATTAAATAACAAACATCCTCTAAAGTTGAATTGAATTTGTGATCCAAGCACCTGACCGTATTACATAAGAATTTAAACTGTAATGTAGCATGCTATGAAGATGCTGTGGCACACGTAAACAGTAGCATACATACATACCTACACGCAGATACATACACGTACATATATATTAGATTATAGATATATATTCATACATATCTAAAAACACATATACATAAGCATATAATTGCACAAGTCAGATTTTTGATACATATAGAATATACAAACTAATAAACCAGTACAAATATATATATATAAAAAACATATGTATATATATATTTAAACATATGTACATATATATGCTCATACGTACGTATGCACCCAAAGCAGAACTGATACTGACATGCCAAGACAAATGCACTTAGTTTTATTCCAAATGGGGAAAACTTGCTCCATTATACATACACATCAGTAATTTCGATAAAATTAGATAATTTACTTGAATTATAGCACAAGCTGTGAACACACTGAAAGTAAGACGTTTACAGATGACAGAAATTGTTCGTAGACTTATGCATCGGATGCAAATAAATTAATCAGAGAAGGCTCTGCATGCAAATGAGGGACAAACGTCGTGCAAAACTGAAACTGAATACCTGTAGGTAACACATGGAAGTCTTCATTTAACACAGCAAGACAAGAAATGGTTAAATATTGTAGAAAAGATCTACTACTTCATAACAAAAGAATATCTTTACTAAAAAAAAACTAAAACATTCTAAAAAATAAATGCACCCCTACAGTTGTGTAATTATCACATTTATCTGATATCTTGAAATGGAAGCACTCCAGGAAAGTAGTAAATGAAGTACAACACACATGTAATCGGAAATGTGACTAAATGTTTTGCCATGGATTGCCATTAAATAAGGTACCAATCATACTAAACAAACAAGCACACAGAATGAGCAACCATTAAAGCAACATGAGCAACCAAACTAAATAAGCAACCCATCACACAAAATAAACAATCAAACTAAGCACACAAACAATCATACTAAATAACATCTAATCACATTAAATAAACAACTAATCACATTAAATAAACAACCAATCACACTAAATAAAAACAAATCTAAATAAACAACAAATCACACTATGTAAACAACTGATCACAATAGGTAAACAACCAATCACTCTAAATAAACAACTGGCTTACAGAAACTAGAGCCCTAAAAGCAGAACAATTAGTTCCTCTGGGTTCACCCTATGACGCCAATAACCTAGTAACTCCCTACAATCTTACAATGTGATTTGGTTTTCAATAAACTTGTTACTAGAAGTAAGAAAGCAAAGAAATAAGCCATCATGCACAAAATAACCAAAGTTTATTAACCGGAGCTCATGCCAGGACATGGTATACTTGTGAGGAAGCACACAGCAGTTGCTTTTCGACCGAGAAGCCATGCAGAAAGGTCGAGACACCCTTACCCAGCTGCCTACTGGCAAGCAAACTGCGCAAGAGCTGCTTGACGGGTGCATGCGTATTTGAAGCCTGGAAAGCGGGGTTCCAGCACATGCTTGGCACCGGATCGCTTTCAGAGGTCAAGGATAGAGTGGCGCTCGAGGCGGGAGGTGAGACACAAAGGCGTTCAGCTACCCGACTGTGCATGATCCTAACGTTGATGCCTGTCGAAGCAGGAAACAGGAGGAGTTGTCAAACAAACAAACAGCTGTTTCAGCTTATTTTCTTTGGGCTGTCTGTCTCTTTATTACCGCATGTGTGCTCTACAGCAATTTGGAGATTAGATCACTACATCGTTATCAGTTGATAAACCTTAACAATGGCAAAAGAACAACTCAACATTGTAAACATAACAACAACTCAAATTTAAAAGAAGTCAAAGATACAACATTCAGTAGCTGTAAAGTAAGTTGTACATGCATTGTCAATGAAAAGTATAGTAAATGAATTCATCATTCATTCATTCATTCATTCAATGATTCATTAATCATAGCATTTGCATAGTATCCCAACATGGTATACATTCAGATTCAGAAGCACCCCAGCCAAGACTCAGCTGATAATATTGGTAAATGTAAACAACTACCAGCAGTAAACAACATAGTAAACGTAAAAATTTAATTGTAAAGGGGTAAATACACTAGTAGGAGTGCACAGTATTTAATTAAAATGTAACAATCAGTGCAAAGTAGTAATAAAAACTTGCTTCTAAACTTATGCAAAATAAGTGTTGCACGATTAGTAACCAGTCAACAACCAGACAAAACTACCTAGAAACAGAGACCTAAGCCAAAATGAAAACTCTAACCTAATCTATTTTATTTATTTATTGCTCTAATTTTTTTATTTATTCCTCTTATTTATTGCATGCAAAGTCGGTGAATCAGAACCTGAGGAGCAAGGCAAGTATGTGTGAACAACTTGTCCATGGTTATTACAGTCTGCTCATCAGGCTCAAACTCCCAATCAACGGTACACAGACCCAAGTGTGCTACCAAAAAGACCACTATGTATGTATATACGTATGTGTGTGCATGGCTATTTATAGATAAGAACCTCATAAAGGAAACTGAAACATGGCAATCTAACAGATTCAAAAAGGTACGACACTCTTTGCCATGCAAAGAACAGAAATCATTTATAATGCCATTGAAATAAATGCTCAACAAATTTGAGCATTTAAGCATTTATTACAGTTTCCTCAAAGTAAAATCTTAAGCTCTGTTAGTTGTTCTCCATCTTCTGGGAGCTATGTATTTCAGTGTCATCTGTTCCTGTTCTGTGGCACATGGTGTCCTGGTTGTCCCTCTGTCTCACACTACCACTTGGTAGCTTCACCAAGGTTGGCCCCTCACTCTGGAATAGTCTGGCACATGGCCAGCAACACGAGCTTCTTCCCTATGTGCTGCCAGTATTTTGCCAGAGTCTGAAGACTATTCTGTTTGATCGTGGTCTTGTATTGTCAGATCAGAAGCACCTCTGAAGACTTTTCTTTAACAGGTGCTATATAAATGAGCAATTATGATTATGAAATATAAAGCAAACAAGAGAAGACCAAGCAGACTCACTATTTGGTGGTACAGTTCGGTTCAGCTGGTCCTGGATTGTAAGGTGATTTGAGTGGTCGCCGTGATTCGCCTGCGGGGCCACATCTGGTGCCAGTGGCACCACTGGGTTCAACAGCGGCAAAGCTGGACCACTCTCAACAGGAACTGGAATGGCAGGAGTGATGGTCTCAAAGGACAGATCGATGGCCGAGTCGTCCTCCATAACAACGGAAGGCGGACTCCAGTCAGGCTGTTCGACTGAGAACAAAAAATAAATTCTGTACAAAGTAATTTGACTATGCTGGCCAAAGGAGATGTTTTGAAAAACGACAATTAGATGGGTGATGAAACAAAGTCAATTACTCAGTCTACACCCATAGGAAACCTCAGTAAAACTAAAGAAATTGCAGACGAAGTAAGCTATATGTAAAGCCTAAAGAGATAAATGTACAAGTGACACATCAGGCTGTGCGTAATTCAGTCTACCTGGTTCAGGAACTGTTTTCTTCATCCGACCCTTCTCATTAGGCTGTGAATTTTCATCCACCTCTTTCAGAACGCCTCTCTTGATGAGATCCTCCCTTGTTGATCGCTCAGAAATCTTCCTTTCAAGATCTGTGCATCAGAAACAACAGTCAATTCATGCAAAAAAATTTTCAAATGACTAGGAAAGCCAACTCAGTCCAGCCAAACAGGGTCAAACCAACCAATATGAGTCAACATGGAAGATGGCTACAAAGACAGTTGTAGTTGAATGCTGCATCTACTGTGTATGTATCAAGTTTGCAAACACTACTGGAATTCAGTCATCGAAAGGAAAATTGAGAAGGGACTACACTTGCTAATAAAATCACCTAATTTCAATGCACGAGCTCTGCAGTTGGTAAACAACACCATTACATAACATTTTACTTATACGATAGTGTGCAAGTTAGCTAACAGTGAATCACTCTTAAGAGTTTACTTATTCAGCTCAACCAGATAATGTCTTCTTAGACATGATATGAACTGATACAAAGATTGTAAATTTCTCAGGTCAGTGGACAGAGGGTATTCCACAAGACTGGTCCAGCTGCCATGATTAAAAATTTTCTTCTGGGAGTGAAACCAAAAGAGTATTTCATAGAAGATCAGGTGAAACGTTACACAGACACTACACAAGAAGCAGGCAAGTGGTGAGGCAACCGGTCGCGCATCAAGTGGTGCATACACAGGAATATTTATTGAAACAGGACTATTTATTTACTTGTAACACATTCCAGTTTCAATGTTGCTAAGTTGCATGGAAACAGTTTAGTAATGGCACTTAAAGGCAATTTAAAAATAGTTCGGATGGCATGTTTTCGCAAAATAACAAATGAGTCAGGTATTTTGAGCCCAGTTAAGGGTACAAAATGACAAGTAAGGATAACTAGAAAGTAACAAGAGTTAGTGAGAATTTCTTGGAAGAGTATAGCATCCAAGAGACGTTTCAGACTGGAAAATCATTTATAATGAGTTGTTTCTTTGATGTAAAATAATTTTGGGCTGCATGTCCCTGACCCTCAAATATCTGAATTTATGTTACAATGACAAGTGTTATAATGAGGCTCTTTGCATGTGTATATATATATAAGGTGATATGCATGTATGTACGTATGCATATATTTGTATATGTACAGCAAACATCCTATATGTAATATATATTACATGTAATACATAATTTATAATATATATAATATGATATAGGTAATGACACGGATGTATATATTTGTATAAGTACTGCAAATATCCTATACATAATATATATTATGCATAATATATAATATATATTACGTACATAATGATATGTATGTATGTATGTATGTATTTTAAAAAGTACTGCAAACATCCTGTAGCGATATGTTCTCAGGCCATGGGCCACCTGCATGTGCATGGATATCTAAACACAGTGTTCAGATCTTGGAGGCATAAGCCAGACAATGTCAAGTGCAAAACTCTCTACTCAATTACCTCAATAAAGGCATTCACACACAAGCATAAAAGCAGGCCATACAGGTTTCCTTCCCAAGGATGAGACTCACGGCCCGTAAATGTATGAAACCACTGTAACTAATTCATAATAAACTGTTCCCCAATCACAAACATAATTGCAGCCACAATTAGCCATTCAAACAGAAATCTATCATCATCTGTAATTATCAAAACTAATGCCCTACTGAGCACTAGTTTTGTACTGTGTATTATAGTACTGTGTAGTGTAGTACTGTGTAGTGTAGTACTGTGTAGTATAGTACTGTGTAGTGTAGTAGTGTGTAGTATAGTACTGTGTAGTATAGTACTGTGTAGTATAGTACTGTGTAGTATAGTACTGTGTAGTATAGTACTGTGTAGTGTAGTATGCAGGGAGGGTTACCAGTGGGTGAACAATAATATGATGATGTAGTGTTTCACATACTCTTGACATTGTAAAGCACCTCTAAAAGTAGCCTGCTATTTACAATGCTATATAAATTATCATTATTACATTACACATGATGTGTAATGTTTAATGTGCTAGACTGTCAACCCAAAGGTCAAATGCCAGTCGGGGTAGAAAGAAAAATTCTAAGATTTCTCTTCCGAATTTTGTGTCCCCTGGCACGCTTGGCTAGAACAACAGTACTCTGATCATACATTGTAGATGGGAGGCCTGCCCCATCTCTCTTGCTATCTGTCCTCATATGCCAAGACAAAAATAATAAGTCCCACACACCTCATACCCACGGCTGCCCCTCAAGGTTAGGGTTAGATTACGGAACTGCTTTTCCTGTAGTGTTTCTTCCAAAACTACTCATAGGATTCTTCTGTCAGAATGCCAACAGATTTGCACTTAATCACGTACATGTGTGAAAGTGCGTCCAGTGTGTAAGAGCATTTCTGGTATCTCTCAATATTTATAAGGCAGCAGTTTAGAACCCACAAATTCACCCAATCCGCTGCCTTCCGATTTCTCTCAGCTTAAACACAACCAACTCTAACAGCTCCTTCCCCTTCTCTCTCTGGTCTTCTGGCAACCGGACTTGACTCTCAACACGGTTGCCAGAAGACCAGAGAGACTGTCCAAACATCTTTGGACAATCCCACAGACTTGACACTGTGCTTGTGAATAAGCTTGATGCCCTGCGCTTTACTTTTAAGTAGCGCTTTAGAAATTTCCAGTTTACGATTACGACTACTAAGAGCACTGCAAAAGTACTAGTTGATCTTAGAATCTAGTACACAGTAATCATTTCTGAACTAAAAGAAAGTAAAAGAGGAAAGCTCCCACATCCCTAGCGGAACATAAAGGAGGTGCTCATTTCCTGCTCTTCAGCCCTCAAGCCAGCAATGGACAATCCCGAGTTTCTGGAGGTGAGGCTAGTGCATTGAAGGGTTTGTCATTTACTTCTATGCTTATGCTGGCACCAAAATATACTGTATGGTGACAGAGGCACGTGTGGCCATAAAAGGAACCCAATCAGCACACAGAAAACCCAGAAGTTTTCTAAAACCAAAACCCAATTCACTAACTGTAAAAGTACTGTTTGATCTCAGAATTTAGTCATTAGTTCTGAGTAATTTATTATTAATCATAATTATTTATTATTGATCACAACAAGTCACCTGCAGCCCGTTTCTCTATTTTCTCGCTCTTTTTCTTTTTGTGCCACCTCCATGGCTTGAAGAAGCGACTGATACCTGACATTTTTTACTCTTTGTTTCAAGGTGTGGGGAAGCTCAGACGTTTTAGACAGATTCCAATACCAATTTCCAAAATTACTTCAGATCACCTCGCGTGCTGGAGTCATACAGAAAGCAAATTCATTGATTTCAATTTAACTCAAATACAATCACACATTCTCAGTATTTTCAATGTGTTAGTATTCTCACTATATGAAAGGTCAGTATATAAAAGCGTTGTAGCTCTATAATGAAGTGCTCATTCATAAGTATTATCACCAATCTCACACATTTCCATTTGTTTAATACTTCGTTACTAAATGTAATATTTGCAGAATGATCCAATTTTGAAGTATTTAAAGAATTTGAAGCATGCATTAAATGGTGGCAATAAATACAATACTCAGAATCATGCCCTTCTGCCGTTGATTTAATTGATGAATAGTCTGCTCAAGTTCGGCGCGGGCTAACTCACTGGCCTCAAAATATACAAATATCGCAGTAGTCCATGTAACCGGGTAACTCCGAGTAAGATTTGGAGCATACCTATTTCGTAAACTTAGTTCTTTATATGCCGCGATCTCATTTAATTCTTCCACCTTTTGACCAGTAGACCAGCGATATGAATTTAATAAACATAACCGTCCGCTGGTTACTCTGACTCAGACTTGTCCATTTAAACGTTGCACCGCAAATTTAGCTCAATAGTCAAGAAGAAATATGATGTTTAAATACGCAAAACTACAGTAAGTTACCCTGCCATACGCCTGTAGTCTTATTCCGATTAGAAGTCCACAATGTATTTCTGGTTCTGTAATTAATACGATCAAAAATCGAGCAGTCCAGCTGGGTGTGTCCACATCAGGAAGCTGTTTTTCGAAATGCCACAGATGTATAGCCAAGGGTCAAGAACTGTTACGGCTTTTATGTTGAAAATACAAGTTTATGTTTTGCCACACAAACACCTACACTTGTTACTACAAAAGTGACTAGCTCGCGGACGAGTTATGAATTGCGAGTTTCAGGTTCAAGTGTATGACGTATATAAAGATGACCCATGCCTATGAATACTTATAGTAATCGTAATCGTAATCTCGAGATTTCTACAGCGCTCAACGAAAGCTAAGTCGCGGGAACCAGCTTATTCACAGGCACTCAGTCACTTAACGCCTCAGAATATTAATTACTTGTTTCGCAAACTTAATCGAACATGATGATCACTTGGCTAAAGAATTTCACTTTGCACTATATAAAATCGCTACAGCGGTTATTTTAAAAATAATTCTTATCGCCTGTGAATAAGGTGGATCCCAGTCAAACGACTGAGTTAGTCATACAAGCCCATTCAAACGGGCAACGGTGGTAAGTATCTCACCCGATAAATTCATTGCAAAATGAGCATGGTCGAGGCCATACGGTCGCTATATAAAACCTATACATTTACATTTTAACTTGTTTGTCTGACTCTTGGATCTTGACCTGGAACCAAACCCTTCTTGCCTATCGATTTTGTTATGACTAAGCGCCTGTAAATAAGCTAGTTCCCGCGACTTACATTTCGTTGGGCGCTGTGGAAATCTTTAGTTTACTATTACGATTATTGAGCTGATATGTGCGATCGAGTCATCAATTTATGGTGGAACACTGGTGCCTAAGAAAGGCATGTATAATATTTAGGTGCCAGCGAAACCGTTTGTTCTTTTGGGCTCAAATTTGGCATCAATGTCGCTATTATTGTTACATATAAACTTATTATTCGGCAATCAATGAAAAATTGATTCAAATTTTTAACGCCTGCATTATGGCGCGCTACCATGCAACTGACTAAATTTTGTGCATCGTGCAATTTAAAAAAAAACACATTGGGCTATACCTATAAATATCTAAAATTATCGGTAAGCGTGTATATCAAGGAAGCCTCTCTGCGTGAGGATCCCCGGTTCGCGTCCCGTTCGTGGCTTATTTCAGAGATTTGAATCTCGGGCTAGCACGATCCGTGCAAGGGGACCTTAAATGTCATAAGTAGCGGTGGTGAAGGATCTCACCCGATAGGGTCGAGGCCATATGGTCGCTAAAGAAAAACGTGTACAATTTACAATTTATTTTACAATTTATAAACAGTAAAATTTCATATGTAAATAGGCCTACATATGGTTCTATTGTTCGGTAGGTAGAGAAAATCGTAACTGCCTTCCTTCTTGGAGCTGTAGCGTTTCACTCTAGACTGAGAGGAGCAATTTCCAAACTATAATCCTGATCCCTCTCTTACGCTACATCGCCACTGTTATCATAACAATCACTAACCACGTTAGCATCATGCTGTTATCTCTTTCCTTAATTGACCCCAGCTACCAGCGACAATGACGAGACAATTAACCTGGCCCTTGCAGATTTGATTTGCCCAGTATATAAAAAATACGGTCTTGTATTTGCATACATTTAAAGAGTCAAATTGAACAATTTCATCTAAAATAGACCTATATTTTATCTTAATTATACAAACCTGTATAACTTATTAAGTACAGCTTAGCGCATCTACAATTATGTAATTACTAACAATCCTCTTTCACAGATCCTATCCTGACACCCTTTCTTCCTCTTGTCTCTCTCTCCTCTCCAACCCCAAACACCACCATCCATAGCTGCCACGCTGTCTCTCGGCTTGACTTTTGGATCTTGACCTGGAACCGAACCCTTTTTGCCTATCGATTTTGTTTTGACTGAGCGCCTGTGAATAAGCTGGCCCCGCGGCGCGGCTTTAGCTGGGCGCTGTAGAAATCTCGGAATTACGAATTACGAGTTACTGTTATCGATTGATCATTTCAGACAGTCTATTATTTTTATATCTATGTCTACATAGAATAAGTGCATGGAGTGATGGTGTGTAAAGATGGAATTGGTTGGAATTGTTTTGGCTTATTTTAGGTAAAGATCCTAATGACTGTGTCAAAGTTTTATTTTTAATATTCATACAGCCTACTTTGGTAATGAAGAACAAGCATGCATATAAATTTAGCAACAATATGAGTTTTTCATGCGCTGGAAATTTTAAAATTTAATTAGCGCTAGGTTATTGGTCTAACAGCAGTTGTTCATTTCGATGACGATGTTTTTTTCAGAATACAGTTTTTTGACTTTTGGTTTGTAAAGTACATGTGAACAAACAAAGTTTGGTATAAAAAACAGAGCAGTGCTATATTCAAGATCATTTTGATTGGGTTCACTGGTCTAAGTTTTTGGACAGATTACTGTAGAGTCGGATTATTTACAAAAGTCAAGTAAACTGTTGATTGCTGTAGGACTAGAGATGAGTTTGAACTAATCTTATATGCAGCAATGTTTCAAAAACGTTCACCTCATGTTCTTAATACTAATAGTATTTCATGCTACATTCTCAGCACTGTCTATGAAGTTAATCAGAAAGACAGGTTAGCACAGTGTATTGGTTTTGCTCTTATATTGGATGATCTGTTGCTTTTGTTTCCACAGGGTATTGTCTACATGGATCTCAACTATCATAGCATCATGCATCATTTTGATTCCACTTACTTACCTATTTTTTCAACTGCTTCGTGTCTGGGTGCAGTGCCGTGCAAAAGCGTTGCTTCCACACCTTCGTAGGCCACTTCCAGATGGCCGCAAGCCATTGCTGGTTGGGTTTTTCCATCCATACTGCAATGCAGGCGGAGGTGGTGAACGTGTCCTGTGGGTTGCAGTACGAGCTCTCCAGAAAAGGTCAGCGAATTGCTAGTGACCATCACTGATAAATTAATATACTAGTGGTAGGTAAATTTATAAATATGAACTGCTGCTGTTCATAGACAAATAAAGTGTGTAAACTGCTGGTAAAGGTTTTGTGTCCCATATAGAATGGAACTTAAGAGAAGCATTTATTTCCGTGTCTTAGACCCTTAACCAACAGTGGACGAATCCCAAAGTCCTGGCCACGGAGGCCAGTACATCGCAGGACTTGCTGTTTACTTCCCAACTTACACCAGTACCAATTTCTGCTGCTTAGTAATGGGGCACTTGCATGCAAAGAATTTGTCTAGGGTCATTACGGAGTCTAGTGGCAGGTACATATATAAATGCAAACTATATAGCAGAGGGCAAATCTGTTTTACTGTAATGTACTTATGCCTCTGAAAGAATAAGCTACTCTGTGGCACTTGTGGCATGACAGCCACTCTGGAAACAGATGATTCTTGAAGCATATATAAATACATGTAAATAAAATGTCAGTGGTTACTGGTGGTTCTGCGTAGCCTAACTCCTGGTTTCTCTGACTTTTAGGAATGTTTGACTGGACTTCTCCAATGGTTTATGATTTTGATTATGATTTCACTTGAAACAACAATCGCTTGATGCCTTGAGCAATATGACAACAGCACTATAGAAGTAATTAGATTAGATTAGATTAGATAGTGATCTGTTAGTAAATTCTTTATGTTTGCTTATGCTTGTACAGCGTTTCTTCATTTGAGCCCTAGTAAAGATGTCAGTCATTTTTTGTTTTGTGATCTGCTTGTAGGTACAGTAACATGCGTTGTGTGATATACACTGGGGATATGGATGTTACTGGTGGTGTTATACTTCAAACGGCTCGTCAGAGGTTTAACATAATTCTCCCAAGACCTGATGACATCGAGTTCGTATTTCTGAGGCGTAGACTCTGGGTTGAGGCTCGGCCATATCCGATTTTCACACTTCTTGGACAGAGTGTGGGGTCGCTAGTCCTTGGCTTTGAAGCGCTACTGAAATTTGTGCCAGACATCTACATGGATACGATGGGCTATGCTTTTACTCTGCCGATGTTCAAGTACCTCGGGGGATGCAAGGTTGCTTGCTATGTTCACTATCCCACGATCAGCACTGATATGTTGGAGAGGGTAACCCAACGGACCCAAACCTACAACAATGCATCATTCATCTCTCGCAGTCCCCTTCTGAGTTCCATGAAGTTGATCTACTATCGCTTCTTTGCGTACATGTATGGCGTAGCAGGAAAACGCAGCGATGTGGTCATGGTCAATTCATCTTGGACGTTTGGTCATATATCTTCACTGTGGCAAGCCGTTGGACGCACGTATGTTGTCTACCCACCTTGCGATGTTCAAGAGTTCATGAAGATTCCGCTGAATAGTCTCAGCAAAGAAGCATTTTGTTCAGTCATCTCGGTTGCCCAGTTTCGGCCAGAGAAGGACCATCCTCTGCAGCTGAAAGCTTTTAAGAAGTTCATTAGTGGAGTGAAGAGTGATGACGAGGCTGTGCCGTATCATTTGGTCTTGGTGGGAAGCTGCAGAAACGAAGAAGATGTAACAAGAGTCGAAGATCTTAAAGCACTTTCCAGGGAACTCAAGATTGATCATTTGGTGGAGTTTCACCTAAATGTTCCCTTTGAAAAACTGAAGAGCTGCCTGGCAGAAGCCACTGTCGGAATACACACCATGTGGAATGAGCATTTTGGAATTGGTAGGTGTTAGAACCTGGATACCTCATTTTTAGAATTTTTCCTGTCATTTATTGCTTTGTTAAAAGGGTGAAATATTTAAAAGTAAACACACTCCACTCTTTGTACTAGTAATGGAAGAGTGATTGCTGCGAAACCAGAATGTAATAGATGGGTTTTGTTGAAGGTGTTTTTTACATCAACAGCGATTGTAATGTGATGTAATGTAATGTAACAAGCACTTATATAGCGCTCTTCAAGTACCTCTCAAAAGCGCTGATGACACGGCTATCCTAACGATTGATGAAATACATTTAACGCATGTAATGTGGGTCATAAAACAGAGAAAAAGAAAAGCAGTTCTTCATCAGTGCCTCAAGGGGCAGCCATTGGTATGAAGTGTTATTGTCATCTTAGCCTCAGCATATCAGTGCAAGTGGCCAGTCATCTCCCTTTCTGCATGATCTTCTAGCCGACAGTTGTGCTCATCACAGCCGAGTGGGCTAATGAGTGCAAGAGGAGCCGAATCTCAAATCTCAAAACAAATTTCTGCCCTGCAGGGTGTTTGAACCCCCAGCCTTTCAGATGACAATCCAGGATCATCACACTAGACTACTGTGCACCCATAACCTGAGAAATATAATGCTTCATTTGTTGTGTGCTTCAGAAGTGTTCTAGATTTCACTGCTGTATGACACAGTAGTTTGAGATTGTATCCAATAGGTTGACTGTGTACCTTGAGACACAGAGTGTGAAGATTCTTGCCCGCCCCTGAGATGGTTACTGTGTAGGGACCTTGAGCAAGTTCTTTAGGTGCAGTTGCTAGCAAACGATGCTTGTCATTTGATATTAGTGCTGTACAATTGTAAGCAGTAAATGTAGGTCATGTTCTTCATATCAGTGATCTGACACCTTAAATACATTTCAACACATTTTTGGTAAAACGTGTTCATTTCAGTAAGACTGTCATTTCTGCTAATCCTACCTGCTTGTCTGTATTGATTTCAAATTTATGTTTCTGTTAAACTATAGGTGTCGTTGAGTGCATGGCGGCTGGAACTGTAATCCTAGCACACAACAGTGGTGGGCCGAAACTCGATATTGTTGTCGATTATGAAAATGAAAGAACAGGATATCTTGCAGATGATGAAGATTCTTATGCTTCAGCCCTAAAGACCATCTTTGATCTGAGTGAAGCGGAGCAGCTGAAGATTAGAACAAATGCTAGGGAGTCAGTTAAGCGATTCTCTGATGAGGAGTTTGAAACAAAGTTCCTTGATGTGACAAGTGCACTGTTTGAGTGACGTTCCTTTCTTTAACTTGTCATTTGTAGATGTTAACTTAAACTGCATTCAAATTACAGTGTGATGCTAAGTTTTGTGAATATGTAAAGCTAAAATAAAACTTTGCTGCAAGTTCTCAGTTTTTAAGTGTTGTTTGGGCGTTTGCCTAAAATTTGTAAATTATTGCAGTAAGTTAATTGGAACATAAAGTAGAATGCTTCATGTGTCACATGAATTTCTTATGTATTAAGTGCCACCATCTTATGACAAAGCATCAACTGATGGTGCTGAGCAACTGTGATATAAGGACTTGCCCAAAGACCCTACATAGTAGCCATCTCAGAGCAGGCCCAAACCCATACTTGCCACGTTACAAGCCGAGCGCCCTAACAAAATTACTAAAACTGCAGCAAAACACAAGTCCTTTCACGATCCTAAGGTCAGCCTAAATATGCCAGCATACGTTAATCAATGTCGTGGTTTGCTTCCTTGCCACTGACACCAAAATACATAGAAAACATGTCACCAAGTCCATTCTGCTGAAGAAACTGAAATAACAACCCCAGATCCATGTGCACCTCTCTGCCCCTGCCAGATCGTGGGTCGAAATGCTTCTCTTCAAATTTTTTGAACTTTCGGAGTTGCTGTAGGGTGCTTGAATCGTTTTCGATCGGAAATGTTTCCCTGTGTACAAGCGATATTTTCTTCCACTGCATGGACCGTACAGTCAACCAGAAGTTGTCCACATTTCTCACTTCTCCCTCCACGCAAATGATCCCTGGCTTCCCAGGAACACTGAACCCTGTCAAGTCCAATTCGTCTGCAAGACTGAGAATAGCTTTTCGTTTCTCTTTGTTGTATATGTGGTGAGAGTAGATCCAAAATCGACAGAAAGTAAAGTTGCCTGTTGATAACGAGTTCGATGAACTTGCAGCTCTCAGATTATTCTCTGCATTGTCTTGAATGGAATGTTCAATGTATGTGTCGGCGTTGTCTCTGATCCACTGAGCTATCTCAAAAATAACTGGCTCCTTGGGTTTCAGTTGCCCGACGAAACAGCAAATTGCCTCGTTGAACCGCTGATGATGAAGACGAGATAAAAGTGAAGATCGGATAGAAACGTCTGGAGAAGATGCTGGATAACTGTGTGGCAGTCGAAATACCATTTCAATGGTATGCTACACAAAATAAAAAAGTGGCTTACACTCACTTTAAATCTCTCAGGATAATGATCTGATCTGTAAAAAGTTTAAAAGATTCAAAAATCACATGGTATGCAACTTGTCCAGCAGTTAACCAAAGTACAACAATTCTATTTTGGATATTTTTATCATGGGCTAGCACAATACATGATATCTAGCCAATCGTAATCGTAATCTCGAGATTTCTACAGCGCCCAACGAAAGCTAAGTCGCGGAAACCAGCTTATTAGCCAAGCGGGAGGTGGACCTTATTGATAAAATTTAATCTCGCAAATTCCAGGTTAGTATCTGGAAATATAACAAAGCGTGGGGGCGTGCCACCTCTGCCACCAAACATTTTCAGTTTTATCTCTATTTTAAAATGTTTCATGTAATGTCGTGTTCTATTTGTTAAAATCTGGCCTGGCCTTAGTCTGTTAGACTTCGAACTTTTGAGTAGTGCCCAAATCTACAGTTTCTTGCCTTCGTATCTGAAACTAGCATTGAAAGCAACTTCAGTACCTTCTTCTCTGTTTGCAGTTTCATTGTAAAACCAATCTGTCCACTACTTTCTAGGAGCTCCGCATATGGAGCGCTGCTACCGTCACTTTGAGGTCCGCCAGCGTTAGACGCAACCAGGTCTCGTATGTCAGCCAGGGCAGACGGATCGTCCAGAATAAGCTCTCCGTCGCCCACAAACATGCTCATTAACATGTCCATTTCGTTTAACTGCATCTGCAGCTTCTCCATGTTTTGTATCGGAAATAGTAAACTTTCTAACACTCGTTTCGTGGCAGCATCGTCAACAAACATGGATTTTATATCAGAGAAGATACTTAGCGTAGTAAGAACATCATTCGCCATGTTATAACACTAATCTTAGGCTTGGATTTAGTTTCTGAGCACTTCTAATGCGCCACTGTATTAATGCTCAAGGCATCAGTCGACGGTTTCTACTAAAATCCGCGTGCAAGCCAAATTTCAGGATGAGTCCGGTCGAAAGTCAAGAGAAAATTCGATGACTAATTTCCTTTAAAATTTCCGATTACATCATTACCATGCCTTTATGTTAAATCTTACAAATGTAACCTGCAAACAGAGTTTAGAGTATTATAGATGTCGTAAAACGAAGATCTGTCTAATGTCACCCTAGGCTCCATTTGCATTGGATGACTTAATTATGAGCCCTATTATATTGTGTTATGTTACATATTATGTTGTTATCACATTAGGGGAATATAAGGCAATATGATAACCATAAAGCCCTATTATCTGAGAGCCATATTAAACTAAAACGGCCAATTAGAAATAGAAATGGAAGATTATACATCATACAATATCGGCAAACTCAGGATTATTTTGTCTTATTGTATAGTGTTGTTCGTCGTAAATTTCCATCGAGCCGCCAGATCCTTTTGAGTTTTAATTTAATACCAGGCTCACGGATATCACTAGTCCATGATTCATAACAATGATAGCAATATGTAATCGTAATCGTAATCCCAGGATTTCTACAGCGCCCAACGAAAGCCGCGCCGGGGGGACCAGCTTATTCACAGGCGCTCAGTCAAAACAAAATCGATAGGCAAAAGGGTTCGGTTCCGGGTCAAGATCCAAGAGTCAGGCAGAGAGACAGCGTGGCAGCTACGGTGGGTGATGTTTGGGGCTGGAGAGCAGAGGCAGATAAGAGGAAGAAGGGGTGTAGTTTAACGACAGCTTATGGCATCAAAGGCCGTTGCCGTCGCCCTCCTCCTTTATCCAGGCTTGGGACTGGCACTACCACCAAATATGGCAGTAGCGGAGTTTGATAGCAATATGACGCTGGCGTAACCCTATTAACCAAGATTTCGAGGCAGCCTTTTGCTCCCTACGCCCTATAGGCCTACGCATTTACATAGCGCCAATTAATGAGCTGGTCTCCGTGACGCAGCTTTTGTGTGGAGCTGAGAAACTTCGGTGATTATATGTATGTTTTATTCATATGTAGAGCGCCTGTGTCTCTGAATGCCTAATCGGCACTTCTTCTTGTGCTGCGTTCCTATGCATCTCATCCGGAACCGTGCGCCATCATCAGGCTGTTTGTTCAGATTGATAAC